>JAWWLV010000045.1:16857997-16917012 GCA_035041135.1 Platyrinchus mystaceus
AATGGAGCTAGAAAACTTCTGATCATTCAAATTTGATTGACGTTTGTCAAATATTATGTACTTTTATCAAAATAAAATAGTATAATACAAGTCTCAAAAAAAGAAGAAAAATATTAGAAGAAAACTATTCTAAAAGTTTCAGAGAGTTGCAAGAAAGATATTCAAAAGCAGGAACAATGAACTGATGGATGTTTTAAGCAGGTTTCAAATTCTTCAGTCCAAAAACAATGCAAAAAAATCTAGAAGGCATGATAGAGAGTTTTTATGATCAGTCTGAAGACGGTAAATATGGACCACTTTTTCCCTGCCTCTTCCAATGGAAGAACTATAGGACATCAGATGAAACTCACAAATAACACAAAAGGCGGCCATATCTTGAACTTTTCCCTGCCTAGAGCAGGTGGTTGAACTAAACTTTCAACATTTTTCTATGATTCTATGAGATAGTTACTAAATAAATGTAAGCTATGGAACACCATCTCTCAGGATGCTAAGAATACTGAAAGCGTATTTAGGTATAAGGAAAGACAGAACAAGTCTAGTAAATAAATTTATTGAAGTTTCCTAAATTCTTGGAAAACACTTTAATTCAGGAATCTGAAAATTAATGGGCAGTACTTGGAAAAAGTATGCTGTTTTGTATGTTATTTTCTAGCCTAGGCATTGCTTATGCATACTATTGGGAGAATAAATGTTCAGATTATATATAGACCTTTGAACTTAGCCACTGATATAGGTATGGTGTACTTGTTGTGCTATTGCATGTTACTTTATTTGGAACTATTATTACATGGATTATTGTTATTAAGGGTCATAAATTTGTAAGAAAGTCTACATAGTCTGAGTGATTACTCTTTAAAAGTCTCATTTTGCATGACTTCATTTATTTATTTTTTTTTTTATGTCAGCAGGTATTATTGTGAGGAATCACAGCATTCTCTGTCCACTTTTTTCTTCCTTTTTCTGTTTAGCACTGAGTTTCTTCAACACTCATTAGGATTCCTTTCACAGGATCTGCCTAAAATGCAAGATGTCCAATCTAAATTAGTTCCATAGCTTCTCTCCACAGACAATAGAGAGATGCAGATACCTTCTCTGCATTAGGTGAAGGAAAAAAATTTGTTTTCTTTTCTGTGAAAAGCTTTCTGGTTATTTCTTTCTGTCAACTGTTTTGTTAGACTGTGACAAAACTAATGCAGCTCTTCTCCTCTATTGCTGTCTTGACCTGCTACAGCCCTTTCATCAATGTGGCAACTAACGTTGCATTGATGATTAGACATGTCTCTTCTTTGAATCTTGTTACTGACTTCCAGTTGCCTGCAACATAAGGTCTAATAGTCTGTTTTCCAGAGGTTTTTTTATATTTCAAAGCACTCCCTGGAAATTAGACTATGAATAGAGATGGTACTGTGTTGCAGTGGCTGCTGTACTGCTTTTTACCTATTGGCAGACTTTACGCTCACTGTGGTTATTATACAGGGGCCATGTACTTCTGCTTCCTGTCTATACTGCTTGTTATGGTGTGTGGTGGTGATGGCCTTTCTGCTGCAGTGGAAGTGTTTCCCTCTTGCACTGCAAGAGGAAAACAGCTGAGGAAGTTTCACTGAAGTGGGTCTTAGTAAAGCTCTGAAGAGTCTGGAGGTCATAGCTCCACATGTACTAGAGCCTCAATTAAAGACTTATCCTGTACTCTAGTAGCCCCTGAAATCATCAGACCAGTGCATTAAAAACCTTTTAAAAAGTTAAGAATCTCCTAGGTATGCATAAGGCTTTGCATTTATTATGGGAAAGAACTCTGATAATGCGACAGGAAGTTATTTGAAACTGACATGCAATGAAGTGGATTGAATACATTTTTATCAGTATATCTTATGGCAAATTAATTAAGTAATAATATAGCAGTAGAGTACTGTCTGTTACATATTGAGATTTGGATTAAAATAATTAGCAGATTATAGGAACTACTTCTATTCCCACTGATGATTACAATAAAACTGCCATTAACTTACCAAGAACAAAAAACAGTCCAAAAGCAGTAAAAGTAGGAACAGAACAATATTTTTAAAGTTAAAATGAAATAACTTATAGTAGAAATTAATATGCCCAGAGGGAAAACCAACTGAACTAGTAAACTCCTGCATAGTTATGAGTGTTCCATTTCAAGCTAAATTGAAGGCTCGGGTGATGATAATAAACCTTTCACATCTGCTTCACTAATTGGAACATGACAAGCAGCCAGACTCCACACTAAGCTACAGAACATGTCATGTTGGCTTCAAGAGGGAATTGAAAGACATCTGAAATCTTGGCTTTGCCATGGTTTTCAGAATCATTCATTGCCAGCCTGAGAAAAGAAGAATAAATAGGACAAATGTGACTAAGCCAGCACTGATATAGCATATTTTTCAGGCAATCAACCTTACTGAAGTGCCTTCTTTTAGCAGATTAGCCAGATGGAACAATAATATCCTGCTTGTGTGTCTTGGAAGGGGAAGATGACTGCCTCTAAAGTGATAATTTTGAACACTGATGTTTTCACCTTGCAGTGTATTTCTAGGTAGTATTTGTCAAGAGATGTCAAATTAATATTTGTTTCTTTAGTGGTTTTTTGCTTTGTTTTGTTTTTTAATTGTTCTTTGTATCTGGTTTGTAACTATGTAAATTGGATTTTAGTTGAGGACACGATCAAATACATGCATACATGACCAGTTTGAAAATAAATTTTCTTATGCTGTTATTCAACAATACTTCTCTATATCTTAAAAATATGTTGTTTTAAAGAAATTTTTGTGTAAATTGTAGAATTGTTCCCTCACAGTTTACTGTGCATCACACTATGTTCTATAAAAGATACTGCAATGGGGACCAGGGCGGTGGTCCACAGGGAGAGATAGGTTGTGTTAAGGGGGTGCAGTTTTATGGAATGTGGTTGGTAGGAGGGGACTTACCAGTATTGGCATGCTTGCAACAGGGTCTAAGACTGTAAAACGTTTAAGATCGAGGGTTTGCTTGCTGAAGAGCCAAAATGTAGGTCTTTGTACTGATGAATAGAAAATATTTGCCTTGTAACCTAAGAACTTATTGAAGTTGCCAGATTGGAAGGGAACACTGGAGGAAAAGATGCCGTGGGCAAAGGGAAAAGTGATTTCCAAGTCTTTCTAAGGAGTGAGTTTCAGCATACCTGAGTGAAAATAATATTGAATTTAATGAAGAGGAATGTGACAGATTCTGATGCAGTTGAAGCTTTAGATATCAAGACATATCCTCAGTTATCCTATAAGAAGGCAACATAACACCACAAGCATCATGCTTGAGGTGCCACTTCATAAATATGTAGGCCTATTTACAATATAGCACTTTTTTTTTGCTCTTTCTATAAAGGAACCTAAAACATCTCCTAGGGATTAATCTGAGAGTTGTATCTAAGTTTTCAAGTTTGACTTCCTCATAGTTTCATGGTATGTAAGGCAGCATGGAACAAGACTCGTTTTACTTAGTCAGTAATACCAAGGAGCACCTTATTATTTATTAGGGCAATTAAAAAGACCTTTGGAGTTTTACAGGTATCTTTAATTTTTTTTAACTGCTTGTGTCCTAAGAGAGTAAAACCTAACATGGTTTTCTAATTATATACTTCGAAACCAGAAACTGATCACTACACAAATAGTCAAAGATGTAAACTATTTTTATGGGTTTGTTTTTGTTTGATTGTTTGTTTTGTTTTCTTGGAGGTATGAAGCAGTTTTAATATTAATAATAATATGATTCCATAATGAAGGCAAATATATTTAACATTACATGTGCATTACAAGTACTTTAGTGAAATGTAGGTTGATGGAATTTCTAAATTTAAACAGAGTCTAGCAAACAAGGTAAACAGTCTGATTTTCAGACAGCAGGAATACAGTAAATATTGCACTTATTTACAGTCAAACTCAAGTATAATTTCTATTAAGTATTATTTCAACTTAGACCAAGCTTTTATTTAAATGTATAGCAAAGTCCAGGAAAAAGATAATGTGTGTGATTTATTAAAATTCAGATCTCTTAATAATAAGTTGTAAATGATTGTGCCTAAAGCATAGAATATGAGTCGAATTATTATCAGGTTTAAAATAGAGCTTTTCAATTTTTAGTTTCAGTTTTTCCATCTGTTTTTTGTTGTTGTTTTTTTTTTTTTTCCAAGAAATGTTTAAAGTCCCATATAGATACCTTTATAACTGAATGTATTAACATTGAATTTGTTCCAATGAATATAATTAGAAATGAAATAAATAAATACTTATGATCATGCTTTTCTTGAACTTTTCATACTGATATAAGAAAACTAGAGTGATATTACAAATATTAAAGAACAGTTTACATATTCCCTTTCTTCAGTCTCAGTTAAAATTCCAAGACTTGAATTTCTTTATTCCTGTATCTTCTTTGGTGATTCTTCAGATCTATTTTCATGTCCATGTTATCATTTTTCTTGCTCTGAAGGTTGCCTCAATGTATTAACTAGATTTTTTAGATAAACTTAAGCCTGCTGGTATTAACATACCAGAATCAACATTTAAAACAATGTAAACCTGTGCATTTTAATATTGATTAAAAGCTATGTGCTCTACCTTGCTAACAAGGGTGCTATATTTTTCAGTTTTTCAGAAAAGAAATTAGTAACTGAAGTATTATGGCTTAAAATCTACAATAGACATCTTGTAATGCAAAAGGAATGATTATTTCCTAATGGTACAAAAATACAGAAAGTACTCCATAGAATAGAAAGATAGAAATACAAACATCATCTTGGTTGTTGCACTAAATTAGAACTATTGAATTCCTCATAAATGTTTTTTTTATCAGCTCTACCAGGCACTGCATATATAAATCTAATTATTTCTTGTATTCAACTTTAATGCAAATGCACATGCAAAAATTAATATGACAGTGATGCTAAGAACTTTGCTGAACCTACTGAAGACAGAGAATTTAAGGCCAAGACAGAAACCTATATCATATTTATATATTATTTTATATTTATTTATAGTCTCCAGCTGTGCCAGACAAAGGTCAGGTTTCAGAGGAATTTCTTCACAGAAAGAGTGTTTAAATATTGGAATGGACTGACCAGGGAGTTGGTGGGTTGCTGTCTCTGAAGGTGTTTAAGGTAAGACTGGATGTGGCACTAGTGCCGTGGTCTCATAGACAAGCTGGTGTTTGGTCATAGGTTGGACTTGATGATCTCAGAGGTCTTTTCCAACCTAATTGATTCTGTGATTCTATCCTAACTTTTTGATTAGCCAAATCTGCTCATTGGTCTGTGACCTTAACTTCTGCCCTATCTAGAATTAGTAAAATCATATGTGCTGCATAGAACAACAATGACTGGTATTAACAGAGATTTGAACTGTCATCAGTGACCCAGACTGCCCCTAAAAGTAAATAGTATACCAGGAAGGTGGACTATCTCTCATGTGTATCTTATGAAATGAAGTAGATTCTATTACTGAATATGAAATATCTGACTATTATTCTATATAACTGCAAGACCTCCTTTACTAGCATTTGAATGTTTTCTGCAAGTCTGTGCCTCAAAAATGTTTATGATAGACAGAATGCATAAGATGTGCAACAGATGAACTTTTATGGTAGACCTGCAGCTGACTTAAAAAAAACCTCTAGCACATGTGTTGGATAGTATTCTATGTTAAAGTACTACTCTTGTGCTATGAATGCTACTTTTAGTCACCAAGGCTCAACATCTTAATTCTTCATCAAAAAGAACATAGTCAATTCAATAAAATTACTATAACTACCCAGTTTCTTGTTCTCTCACAGCAGTAACAGAACAACTCCTTCTTAATGACTCTGAATATTAAAGAACTTGCTATTTCTCTCCTAGTACATAATCCTGTCAATGCAGCCATAGTACTACAAACCTCTAACATATTTAAAGAAGCTCATAGCTGTTGAATGAACTTTACAGACTTGAGGAAGGATAAAGAGATGTGTTGTGCATCGATAACATTAGATGCATGCTTGTATTTGCACAACTGTATTAAAATGTGCCAAACCATGCATAGCATTTTGTTCACTTTATTGATAAAAATAAAGAAGAGTATATGACCTTTTTTTCTAACATCAAATGATTTAGATTTTTAAATAAATTAAGGTTTTTTCCAAAGGTTGCCTTGTCATTCCTTCTGTTTCTGTAAGATAGTTTTATTGTCCTCAACAGCAACATATGTGAGCTTTCCATACCTTTTCATTCAATTATCATATTTGTGAAAGATAAAGCCACAATGTCCTTCATTTCACAACAAAAAAAGGAAAGGATTATTAACCTTAACAGTTTGTTGTACAGGTTCTTCAACTACCTCTAAAAGATTTGTACTCACTTGATTCCAGCTAAATATTTGGAAGAGAATGAAATTATGAGAATTCAGCAGACTTTGTTAAAAGCTAATTTCTTTTACTTAAAATGAGCCCTAATTTGTTAACAGTTCTCATCCTTGTCTGAGGGTGTTTAAATTCCTAGTCTTGAGATAACAATAATCAATATGTTAGTGTTAGAAATAAATACAAAGAAAATTTCACTGAAAAAAATTTTACTCTGAATTATCAAGATCTAGTGGCATTACAATGTCACTGAACAGTCAATACTTATAAAGGAATATATGACTATGTTTAGAATCTCTTCAAGAAAGATGGAGCCTTTATTTAAGAATATCTACAATGTAATGTAAGAATATTGCTACAGAGTGAAATGCAGACAGGAAAATTTACACATGGGTTGTTAAATCATTGTACTAAAATAAAATATCTTTTTGTTTGTTTTTCCCCCCAGAACTGAATACTGAAATTTTTATTGTTGCAGGATTCTACTTACATTTAAAATTGATCATATATTTATGGAGGTATTTATCTATTCATTTACATTATGCTCATACCCAGCAGAAAATAAACATATCTTAAGATGCAAATAGCTACCTGTTAAAAACTTACTGTTTCATTTTTAGGATTTAAAGTTCCATCCAGACTGTCACTGTTTCCTTAACTACTGATTAAAAGCTATTACCATATGCTGGGTGTTAGGTGACTGCTACATAATAGCCTTCCAAAACACTAAATACCAACTGAATCTAGCATTCGTTAGCACTCTGACTGCTATTTTCTGCACAGAGGTCAACAGCAGAATGTACATAAAGATTGAGCATTGCATTAAGCTTTTCACTTTGACAACCTAAGTTTGGTATGGCACAGTGAATAAACCGCCAGTTTTATCAAACATCCTGTGACATACACCAGTAACTTTATTTTCTAGTAATGGTCACACTTCAACAAACAAAAATTCATTTATCCTATGTATTTTAAGATCCTGCAAGAGCCTCTCTATCCCCACTCCCTAGTTGAGGCAGATTTTAAGAATAGCTGAAGATTTAATGTGTAGTTTTTTAACACCACGGGGAAGATAAATTTTGAATCTGTAGTAAATGTAGATATGCTTTTAAGGAGCCAGACACTAATTTTCATCTAAGTTGAGTGTCACAGTGAGAGAATTATAACATATATTATGTTATTAACATAATGGAAGTATCTATGACTGTACGGTAGGAGAGGTTCAAAATAGATGAGCCGGAAGTTAATAGTACAATAATTATTAGACTTTCTAGACGCTCAAAACAGAAGAGTTACTCTTTAAGCTGATTATATGAATTATGAAAATAACCCAAATGTAAATATTCATGATAATGCTTATGTAGAGTTGCTGTTCATTAAGATGGCTAAAGAAACTTGTTTATTAATAATTTATTTTTAAGGCTATGTATTACTGGATGCAAAAGTATTAGGGGATCATAGGAGGCTGAACAGTAACATCTTATGTTCATGCATGTCTTGGGCAATAATTTTTCTTGTCAGAGTAAAGGGACAGTTTGTGTCTGCAATGGGATACTGAAAGAATTTTCACCTGAGCTTTAATTCAGTCTACTAAGCTATAATGGTGATATGTATCTGTGAAAGCTAATTTTGGCCTACCTTCAGAAACATCACTTATTGATGTCTCCCAGTCACAAATGTCCATATACCTACCAGGTATACTTTAATTAATTCTGCACATTCCATATACCGTGTATGGTTGTAATAGGAAAGGGAATCATCTGCTCTGAATTGTGTAGGACATGTTTGTTTCCTCATGAACATGTGGGCAGCATCTGTCTCACATCTGACTAGATTAGATCATGTTTGGTTCCATGAGTGGAGCAACACTGAAGCTCATACAGCTCTATTTATTTACTCCCCTTGAAGGACTGATTACATATTTCCAACCAAGCATATATCAAAAATAAATATGTTGTTTTGAAGAATAAAATTCTTCAGCAACAATAAAAAAGTTCTTTAAGTATTCTTTCATGTGTAACTTCTTCAAGTTATGGTTTAAATTTTGAAAATATAAATGGTAATGCTAGAAGTAACACTGGACAGAACTGACTCTTTCACTGCCTTTGTTTGCGTTCAGTGATTCTGGAGGAATCAAATTAAATTTGCAAAAGCAGCAGCCATCCTGCACTCCATTTGATCATCCTTTATTTATTAGAATTGTGAATATGGCAAGAAGCACACATTACTGAACAAAGATAACTGCAGACAGTTAACTTAACTGCAGACAATTACGTGTGTCTCAGCAAAGCTGCAATGTAACAGAAATCTGTGACGTGCCTCGAACTGAGCTGTGCATGTACATTGCAGATCACTGGGACGATCCCTGCTGATGAAGTGTGTTGCATTGTGTTGCAGCAAATTGTTATCTTGTCTCTTTGCTGCATCACAGAAAGTGCTAAAATAGCTGCTGGTCTCAGATACATGCCTGCACAGAAAGATGTTAGGCTACAAGCTGAGAGCATTCTCAGAAATGTTACTGCACAAAATAGGAAAAAACACGTTGCCATATCAGTGAAAGGGAGTGTCATATTAAGAGATTTTGGGCTTTCCTTCCCTCTGCCATTGTGGCTTTTATTTCAGTACTTTCCCAAAACCTCCTTTTGTATGAAAAATATTAAGTAGCTGAGAAGAGTGGAACAGTATTACCCATATGAATGTCACAAATTTCATGACAAAAAGTTCCACATCTACCCAATAACTAGTCACTCATAAAAAGATGACCAAAGTCACTTTCAAAAAATTAATTATTCTACATAGGACACGGGAGGAAAAGGTATTTTGAGTTCACTTTCTGTTTGACACATTGAGAGAACACTTCTATTCGTATGTTAGCATCACAGACCTCATTTATAAGCTGTAATGTAATGGAAACAGCATAGTCTAAAAGTAGCATGTTTTAGATAGTACTTTATTTGTAGCTTTCATATTTGGATTTACCAAGCTACAGTTTTTGTTCATTTGTATGGTAAAAGTGATTAAAAACAATAGAAATACCTGTGATTCCATAGATTTAATGTTCTCTGCTCAGAATTTTATTTTATTTTATGAATTATTTTTCTTAAATAAAGAACAATATTTGCATATGATCTATAGCTTAAAAAAAACCCACAGAGAAATAGAGGATTTGATTTTGGGACCAGTTTCTAGAAATTTTATATCTTTTTTTTCTCAGAATGTCACTTCCATGTTTTACAATGTCATCTTGTGGTAGTTAATTAAATTTATATTAGATTTCATTCTGTTTACTGACTCTTGTGTAAATACTTGCTAGCATCCTTTGCAATATCAATAGAGTTAAAACACTGGCATTCCTATGGATGCCATAGCATATGCTTTCAGAGACGTCCTTTGTTGCTTCATTATTTTGAATGGCATGCATTGACTGCATGGAGAGGAAAAAGATTGAAAGAAATTGTTTCCATTCAAACAGCTGAGAGCTGTGTGCAATATCTATCAGCCATGAATAGTTTAAGGAAACAAATACTTCTTCCATAAATAATCAGAATAAGGAAAGTAATTTAAGTGTGTGAAGGAACTGCTCTCTGAACCACATTCAGATATTTTTGAACTCTCATTAAAATTATCCCCTACAGAAATGTTCCTCAAGTCCTTAACAACTTCAGAAGTCTACAATTTCAGAGTATTAAAGTAATTATTTTAAGGACTTATGATGAGTTGCATATTTCTGTTGCTAAGAACTGATACCATAGCCCACTGATTTAAAAAGCTCCACAGATTATGAAAGATTGACTATGGCATTGCTTAGTCCAAATTTGTATGCAGTATAACAGAATTTTGCTTTCAAAAGTTTGAATGCAGTGCAACACTTATCAGAAAGCGTACTACAGAGCACATCATCTCAGTGCTCATCTTCTGGATTAAGGACAAAAAGATATTGAAAAGGCATACATGCAAAAGAGTAGGAAAACACTATGAGTAACACAAGAGGGCATGGTCTTAAGCTCTGACAAGGGAGGTTTAGGTTGAATATTAGGAAGAAATTCTTTACAGAGAGGGTAGTCAGACATTGGAATGGACTGCCCAGGGAAGTGGTGGATTCTCCGTCCCTGGAGGTTTTTAAGATAAGACTGGATGTAGCACTTAGTGCCATGGTCTAGTAATCAAAATGGTAGTGGATCAAGGGTTGGACTTGATGATTTCAGAGGTCCTTTCCCACCCAGCTGATTCTATGATTCTGTGAGTACATGCAAGGCTGAGACCTTGCAAGAAAATGTAGAATATGGAATTGGAAACATCCAATTCAATCTTAAGATCCAGAAAGTGTGACTTTTTTTTATTTTACTTACTAGAAATTTAGTACAGAGGGAGAATCTGACAAAAAGATATATTAAAAAATATATATATATTTTTGGCCTCTGTATTGTTTCAGGATGATTTTTTTCCTCCTTTTTTTTTTTTTTTTTTTTAATGCTAGCAGAAGCAAGTAGTGCAAATCAACTATCAACTTCAGGTTCAGATTCTCCTTTAGTCTTAATCCATAAGACATTTTTATGAGGTGTAATTTACTATTTTGAGCTTCCAAGAAATTAGGAACTCAGCAGTTGCACGCAGTTGTATGAGTTCTCTCAGACATGACCAAGTTTGAATATATTAATTAAACTGTGAAATCTTCTTTAGTTACAGTAAATGCTCATTTAGTCACCGTGGTAAATCTTGGAATCAATATGGCAAATACTGTAAAAATAATAGGCATAATTATAATAAACACTATGATAAAGTATAATAAAGTATAATAAAGTATACTTAAGTATTAAACAAAATAAATAGTAAACAAAGTAATAATAAAGTATAACAAACACTATGATAAACTACCTACATTGGAAAAAATGCTAGGACTGTTGTGTCTGTAAAACTATTCTTCATTTGAAGTTGGCAAATACCTTAACCAATGCTAGAACACATTTATATTTAGACCAGGCAAAATGCAGACAAAGTATGGAAAGCTAATTAGGAATGCTCATAGTGAAAAACAAGAAAAAAAATCCTCCTATCAGAGAGAGCTCCTCATTGGGGCATTAATAGTGTCTTTCCCAATATTCTTGCAAGATCTGACACGTCCCTGAACACTCAGTGTAAGAATGGAAAACAAAATTTTAAAAAGTTGTGACAAGAATTGCTGTTTTCTTCAAGATAGTCTTCCTTATCTGTTCACAGAGAAAAAAAGTGTAAGATCTCTTCAAAATCACAGTAAAAAAAGCTTCATCTCAAGAGCTGAAAAAACAACTGGGTAGGACAAAAACTCACCTTCCACACTGAGTATAGTAAGGAGGACTTGGAAAAGGACACTGTTTTGATTTGACACTATGAAAAGATGTCAGTAATAAAGGTTGTGTCATCCTTTTGTTCCTTATTCTTTCTTGCCTAGAGTAAATCATTAAAACCCATTTAGGATATCTTTTCTATGCTAGCAGTTTGGAATCTTTTATCAAAAAAAGTGACGTGTTTAAAAAGTGATATTGAAACAAGCAGGTGAAGCTCCCATTCTTCACCTTTTAAGTGAGAGAAATAAATATTTTTATGAATAAAATCTTTATAATTTGTCTTTTAGGGCTGGCCCAAGAAACAGGAATTTGAATCAGAAGTGAAACTGGCACCAAATATTCAGATCTATGCATTTTGGAAAGTGGGAATATCCACAACTTTTTGAGTGAAAGGAAGAAAAAGCTGAAGCTTCCTGAGGAGCTTGCAACAGCCTTGGGGAGTAAAGATTATTATTGTCAGATTTTAACAGCTGGTTTGGGAACAGGCTATAGCTTTTAAAGTTGATTTTATTGACCTGGAGTGAACTATTTTTAGGAGAAAACCAGTAGGCAAAAATTACACTTGTGTGTAGAATCAGATTGCCTCAGTGCCAGGAGCTACTTCCTAAAACACAGGCGTTTGCCAAGATCAAGATACCCTAGATGAGGCACAAATAGATAGAGGAATCTGGAATGACTGACTAGGGAGCAGATCTGCAGAAAAGAAACTGGGGATCCTGTTAGGCAGAAAATTGAGAGTGAGTCTGTAGTATGCCCTTGCAGTGATGAAGGCTGCTTATTAAAAACAAGGCAGTAAGTTCAGAGAAGCTATTATTCCCCTTGACTTGGCCACCCTTGAAGTACATTGTCCTGTTTCAGCTCTCCCAGAAGAAGAGAGAGATTGTGAATTGGCAAGAAAGCGTTGGAGGACCAACAAGATGATTAGGAAGTTGGAGCATATCCCATTAGAGAAGAAAAGAAGGGAACTGGATACGTTTGGCCTGGAGGTGCAATAAATTTCTGCTGTCTAAAAGGGAACTACAGTGAATCTTATGCCAGCCCCTTGCCAGACATCCACAACGAAATATCAGGAAGGAATGGTGACAGTGCTGCAGCAAGGGAAACTGCAATTACAGGATAGGGAAGGATGCTTCACTAGAAGAGGGGTTAAGCATCATAAGAGATTGCCTAGTGAGTGTAGAATCACTCTGTTCAGGGATTTTCAGAGCTTGTCTGGAGAAGGCCCTCAGAAGCCTCCACTAGCCTTGAAGATATCCCAAGATTTTGAGCAGGAGGTCAAATGAAGGTTCAACTCTAATATAGGTTTCTCTCTGGCTCTGTGATCTCACCTGGTATACACTGATTTTTGAAAAAAAGGCAATGCAGGAGGGATAGAGGATACAGAAGAACACATAGGCAGAAAATGTAGTTCTGAGGGAGTGGTTTTAATCTAAAAATTATTGAAAAAATGGCACCTTTCTCCTCTAATATTGACAACAGTTACCTCCTCTTTGATTTGTGCTTTGTTCAGAGTATCAGGACTTCATACATGACTTTTAAACAAATAGGATCACAACAATAAAAACGACTACAGATGAGAAAACAAAAGGGTGGACTTGAGCACCATTTTCTCTCATAGCTGAATCCAATTTATATGGCTTGACTTTTGGCCAGCTACTTATTACTAAAAGAAATTACAATACTAGTACTGTGACATTGCACTGCTGGAAAACACGAAGCAGTAACAAAGTGAGCACATAGTGCTGCTGTGTTGTAACACTGAAAATGTATGAATCCATTCTGCTTGAGTTTGTCAAGTCATGAAATTGGTTCTTGAGGATAAATCTGTTGCCAGAAGCAGGCAGTGACCAGGTGCTAAAACTTAATGAAAATTTCTGAAAGATCGTGTGGTCATCAGATGGTAATATTCACCCAAGCATCAGATCTGAAGCAGTGCTAACCAAAAAAACCCCAAAACCTCTGATGTATTCTGTGGTCATATAAAAATGTCCACTCAGCTGCATGGTGATTCTGATACAACTGTAATTTTTTGAAAGTACTCTGGAGTTACTGTATATGAACATCAGAGGCAGAATTATTCTGAGTTCTGAAAATATTGCTCATTCAGAAAAGGACATATGACTATATTCATGTCAAGGAGTGTAATGAGAAAAGAAAATAGTATAAAATTAATTTATCCTGTGACAAAGATTATAATGGAAGTGGAGATTAACTGTGATGAATAAAATAGTATGGTATTTAATTCTCTACTTACATGTCTTAAAATAGACAAGTGCAATCCAGAACTTCAGTTTTAATGTTTATATTTCTGCTTCCTTGAATTTGTATGTGATTCTGCCTTCTGGGAAAGTATGAAGTCAAGCAAATTGGTACCATAAAAGACTCGTCTTCAAGCTATGAAATTTCATAAATATTGTGACCCAGAATTCTTAAAAATATGTTTAAACAATTATTGTCCTTTCGTGCTATGATCATTATCAGTTCACTACTGCAGTTTCAAAACCAGATCAAGCATCATTATATTTGCACTGACAAAAAAAATTGTTTGTGATTTTTTTAATTGATCTACTAAGGTTTACCTCTTTTACATTATTTAGAAATACCGATCACAAAAATAAATCAATCTAAGTAAGATTTGTGTATTAATTAAATATGCTTTTCATATTGCAGCTAACCCATTTCGTACACTAAACAGCCTTTCTACATTATAATGTGGTAAGTTACTGTTAGCCATTTTCAAGACTCATCTGAAATAAGAATTACATGCTTTCTTTATATATATTTTAAACATATTTCTGTAGGAAACCTAAACAATAGAACCCACTAAGGGATATTGTTACTGTCTTCTATTTTCACAGTAGATATAAGATATGCTGATAGACAGCCAAAGAAGACAAAAAATAGACAAAAAACTCCCCAAAAATTAATCATAGCATTTCTCTTTAACTATACAATTTTACTCCCAAATATCTATTTCATATTGCTTGCAAGACTCCAGTGGCTTTGACCCTTGAGGCTTAATGGACTAGCTCTAGTCAGCTGTGTGTATATAACATTTTCTGACTTGCTTGCTTTTCATACAAGCATCCTGCAAGGTGTGACAATTACTATCTGACAACTGACATAGTGGCAGTATAGTAAATTACCAATACAAGCATCTGTCTTCAGAGAATGTCTTCCAGCTGTTCCTGTAAAACATGTTTGATCTGGTATTGACAGAAAATCTGGGCTTGAGGGAATGCCATGGATCTGGCAAAAATCCCAAGGGTGTAGATTCATCACTGATATTTATAATGATTAGATATTACAATTATTAAAGAAATGTTTTAGATATCACATGAAAGTAAGAAAAAAATTTCAGTCTTTAAAGGAAAAACATGCCCAAATAGTTCAATATTACTTTTTTTTTCCTATTTTGTGAAAGACTGATCTTAATGATTGTGGTCTCCATGTGTGTATTACTTCTAATGAGTTAGATGTTCCAAACAACATGAAAGTATGGAAAAGGTTAAGAGAGAAAAATAGTAAGTCTGACCTTGTCCATTGATCCAAAGACTAAATCGAGACTAAAGAGAAAACAAAATTGATGTTGCTTGTTCTTTATTAGATATGCCTGATATATGATAAGCAACAAAATTTATTAACATGCAATATAATGAGGATATAAAAAAGTTTAACTTTGTTGGGGTCATCGGATCAGCTTTTCAAGTAGAGAAATCACCTCTAATCACAAAGATTCAGGTTTTAATAAAGCCAGTCACAGATGTCTGAGTTCATGTTGTGAAGTACTGTATTAACTACAAGTTTCTGGAAAGTAGGTTGTTTCTTTACATTGTGCCAGCTGTTGCAGTAAACAGCTTATTTCTTAGTATTTTATATATTGCTGTAAACTTGTACCAGGATTTTAAACAAGTTTTTTCTGAAACAAACCAAAGCAGATGAAAGAAGGTAGGTGAATGCAATACACCTCTGATAGCAACAGTGGTTTTTTTATATTTCCTGGCATTTTCTTATGCCACCATTATATTTATTTGCTGCAATTATAATGACAGCCTGAACATTTGTTTAACTCCTCTATGTCATGCCAGTGACTGCATGATTTTACATTTGTATTCTGCTTTACAAAAATCAAAAAGCTGCAGGACAAACTTTGAAAGCCTGTGGGCACTTTGTCCTGTAGCCAGGTTGGTCATAGATCCCAGGGAGTTACAAGAGAAAGTCAGACTACAGAGCAACATCTGCTAGTGTAAGCAGGAAAAGAAGATCATCCATCTCGTAGGACATCTCATTTCCACAGCCTCATTTTAAGAAAAGTTATCAGGAAGGGACTGACTACAGCAACCATATGAAAAGCAATAGACTTCACTTTCCTAAGCTACAGTTAACAGTAAAAATAATATTTCAAATATCCATTTTGCAGATCTGACTGGGTGGGAGTTTGTAAGAGCCAGAAAATAAGTCAGTAACTGAAATTTAATCCACTGAAAAATTATTGTTGGAAATGGAACTCTGGGCCCTGTGTTTGTTTTAAGGGCAAAAGGTACATTTTAGCCCATCCTATCTGCCTGCACCAGTCATAATTTGGCCATCAGAACTGAGGAAAAAATTAATAGTTGCTGAGGAATGCAGACAATTTTGATAATTTTGGATAATATTCTTTCTGCCTAAAAAAAAGGGAGTTTTCTCTCAACATCACTCACTCCCTTCCTACAAGATGTATATACATGCATAAATCCTACAGCTAGGCTTAACAACTAAAGCACCTCTTGTTTGTTTTCTAATGTGCACAATGCCAAACAAAGATCTTGCTTTATCTTAGATAGCATGTGTACTTTCAGGAGCACACTTTACAGTCCTGCAAAATGGTGCATGCAGTAATGTACTCGAGCATGACTCTATTCAGGCAGACATTTTGAGAAACTCAAGTATTCACTCAGTTTAAGGAAACAGAAACAACTTCAGACAGCTCTTTTTGTCCTGTACTCTCAGTGAAGAAACCCTTTTCCTCCTAGCATAGCACACTTTTTTTCCTTGATGGGATGATGTACTGGGAACAGGGATGCAAAGAACCTGCCACAAGCATATTAGAAAAGCAGAATAAGGTATATTCAGAAAAAAAAAAATAATTGAGAAAAAAAATCCTAAATTGAACATCTTACTCTTCAGAAGATGCATGTAAATATACTTTTAAAAAATACTAAACTCAATGGGATTGTGAAGGAAATACAGAAGCTGCCAGCTACAGTCCATGAAGCTGAAAGTAGAAATGCTGGTATAAAACCAAAAGAGCAGAGCCTTAGGCACTTTTCTTGATCTGTGGAGACAACACCCCCAGGCTCAGGAAGGCAAGTTTGATGTGGAGCATATACCTTGTAAGGCAAAGGACCTTTCTTACACCCAGAGATCAGTTTCATCAGGGAGAGGAAAGAAAGCCAGAAATAATGCAGAAAGTCAGAGCATTTTAAGAGCAAAAAAAGTCACTGGAAAGAAGCCAGGAAGCCTTGTATTTCTTTGATGGACAGGACAGGAGAAAAAGAGACCTTCTGTTGGAGCTAAGGTCCCCACTCCTCTCTAGAAGAAGCTTCCTGAGAGCCTTCCACTCAAGGTTTTGAAGCCCCAGTTGAACACATCAGTCATACAAAATAATGACTGCAAATGAGGACAAAAGAAGGT
Source organism: Platyrinchus mystaceus (assembly GCA_035041135.1). Classification (NCBI taxonomy): domain Eukaryota; kingdom Metazoa; phylum Chordata; class Aves; order Passeriformes; family Tyrannidae; genus Platyrinchus; species Platyrinchus mystaceus. Next base: position 16,875,379 of record JAWWLV010000045.1, read on the forward strand.
GCTTTCTTTATTTGCTGTCTCTTTTCATCATAAAGCATAAATAGCGTCTATTTCTATGGATTTTGTCGTTAAAAACCTCACTGACAGAGGCCTGAAATTTTATCTCACCTTTTTATAACAATGTTTGAATTCCTTGGAGTTGAATGCTCCTTCTTCGGAAGAAAGTCATTCAGGTGGAACATTTTAGGCAGTAACTTTTCTTTGAGAGTGAGAGAGTTGCTTCAGGGACAAGGCTGTTTCTTTATTCTAATATAGTCCTTTTTTTAGTGCCAGTGACTCTTTCAACTCTTTATCAAAGTCAGAGGACAGCACATCCTTATAACTGACTGTCATTTAATCCCTTAAAGGAGAGGCTTTTAATATTTAAATCATATTAATGTACCACATTATTTTTTTTACCATCTTTATTAGCCAATAGTTATTCTCAGTTCAATGTGGAGGTTATGGGGGGTTGTTTTTATTATAAGGCTACCCTAATATAATATTCTATTTTTAACTGTTCAGAAAAAAATAAAACCTTCACACTAAAGCAATTTCTATTTATAAGTAGCTCTATGAACCTAAAGAGAGATCTTCCTCCAATGATGTTCTTTTTTTGCAGTGTATTCTGTTCTTTCCATCATTCCAGCCACATATACTTTAAAAATAAAAGAAGGCATGTGATAACATTCACCAGCTGAGGGTCATTGCCAAACATCTACTGGACAAACTTTAAAGACAACTTGCCAGGTTACTTGAAAAGGTTTTTGGGGCTTATAATTCCATTTGATACTGAAGTGTATTTGTAACACATTTGGTAACATATGGTGTGCTAGAAAAACCATATGGGAATCCCCATGTACTGCAAGAAATTAATATTTTTACTAAAAAATACTGTACTATGTATGGCTGTACTATGACATAGTACAATATATGTACTATGAGGTTGTCAGTTTTCTGTATGTTAACGTTTCAAACAGGAAGGTAAAAATGTAGCCTGGGAGAGGTATTGCCATTTCCATATGTATCTGTCCTTGTGCTGTCAAGGTCTTTTCCAATGTGAGGCTCTTCATGACTAATTTCTACGGATAATTATAACCTTTTTCCTAACTTACTGTTATGTCCAGTAGAATACCATGAAAATATTTAGATTGCTATGAGCTTGGCTGGGGCGGGGGGGGGGGGGGGAGGGGGGCAGAATGTCTTTTAAGTGCCTGAATCCTGTATTGGAATAAAATCCCCCCATATTATGGGGTGTGATTGCATGTGATTAGAGTTATAATGGTCAGACAGATGACCTAAAATAACTGGAGACTCTTTAGCACCATACTTTCTGTAAAGTATATGTAATCTGATTTTCTAATTACTCACAGTGACTCCCTCCAAGGCTTCTTATAAACTATTGTTTGAGCAATGAAATTATGGGCCTTTTTTTTTTCATTATTCAAACTCCTCAGCTTTTATATTTATTCATTGTAACTTTATCTGTTGTGCTCGGACTTTCTCTGTATTCTGCAATATGAATGTGAATTCTTCCTTTGCCTCTATCTTAAAGTATTTTCTTCCAATTTTAATTTCACTTGTAGCTCTATATATTGTTTTCTCTTCATGCATTAGGTTCCTAAATCTTTATTTTTGAGTTCTCTATCCTGAGAATCATATCTATCAGCATTCTTGTCCTCAAAACTAACCTTCAAATTACATTTCCCACCCATGTTCTTCAGGAAAGGCCAGCTTTCTCCTTGATTGTACTTGGTTATCTATTGACTTCTATCTCTATTGACCAGACCCTTTTTTAAGGTTCAAGTTCTTCTTATTGCTTCTGTCTTCCTTAGATTGAAACTGACCACCAACAGCTTCCTCTGCTGTTCCCTGATCTGTACTTTGCTTCTCAATAAGCACTTAGTCATGAACTATTTGAATACCTTTTTCTCAGTGTCAGCTCTGAATCCATCTGTAACTCCAGTGACACTTCCTTGTCAGCAATATCAATAACAGAAGCATCTTTAATTTGTTCTTTATCTGTCCCAAAGTTGCAAGTCTCAGCCAGTTCCGACAAGGGCTTAACAAATGCTTGGTATTATAAATTGAAGTGAATATTATTATTATATTTACATGATTACTTTTATTTGGAAGATAGTACACTAATTTGATAAAGAAAGAATGTTACACATATATACAAAATTTCCATCTAGCAATGCACACAGAATATGAATGTATCTGTTTATATATGCTCTGGTTAAGATGCCTCAGAGCTGACTAATAGGAACCACAGCAGATCCATAAAAACTTTGTACTCAGACTGGAAACTCAGTCATGGAAGATTTGAAATCACCAATTTTTTTTCCTTTTCACTTATATAATCATCTTAGTTTTAATATAGTTATATATTATATTATCTGTTTGTATTCATTTTTCAATGATTTTGTGGACGATAGATGGTATTAAAATCTAGAGAGGAAGTAGTTATCATTCCTTCTCTTTGTCTTCAGGCCTGTTGCCTTTGATTTCCAATAGCTTAAACTTAAATGTAAGTTAGTATATAAACTAGATAGCATGCAACATGGATACATTATTATTATTATCTGAGTCCACATTTTAAAAGTCTTAAAAGACTTTAGATTTTGAATTTCATCCCTTTCTCCTATATACCTTTGCATTTCAGAATTTCAGTCCAGTTACATTCCTTGTTTAAGTATGGAAGCATCAGAAATTAAAATTAAATATGTTCAGTAAAAATAAGTGAAAAGAGGGAAGAGCAAAAAGTACTTCAAACTCAAAAGCCCCAACTTCAATATCAATATATAACATAAACATGAAGTTTTGTTAAATGAAAGATTTTATGTCAATTACAATATTTTGACCACTTATGTTGGAAAGAAATAGAAATTGACAATTAAAACCCCCTGATTTTTACAGTAATATTTTACAGATTTTTTAGAAAAAGAAACACAGGACCAGTCTATAAATGACTGTTTCTCTGGCCTCTGCCTTATATATTAAAAAAAAAAATATTTTCCTTCAGCTATTTTTTCCCTTCTCAGGAAATATTTCTCTTTTAAAGTAATTTTAAATTTTGGTATGAATCCACATTCTTAAAAAGAAACAACAATAAAAAAACTATGATACAATTAACATTAATTTAAATAAGTGAAAAAGGAGTTGAATCTCTTGCTTTATTTATGTCACATATTAGGATATTAATGTTAGTAGTCAGTGGTGACCCTCACAGTTATGAGTAAGCTTGTCAGAAAGGCAGTAGGTGGAAAAGAAAAGAAGCCAGGGTATCTGTATATCTATACACACACACACTCTCTCTCGTGTATGTATTTACACTTCAATATGTAATAGAATATAACTGAAAAAATATGGAAGCAGATCTAATAGTGCAGAATGCTAATTTGGATGCTACAAACCAGTGCCACATTTTCTTAACAATTACACTGATGTGGCTATACTGTATCAGTTCTAGATACAGCTCAGCTGGAAACTCTGGACACACCCATGTATTCAAGTTAAAAACGTAAGAAAAAAGTACTTGCAAAGTCAGAATCGAGCGATGTAGTGAGTGCCTAGATCTGAGAGGCTGTTGGCTGTTCTCGGCTCTGACAAGCATTTCTGTGCCTTTGACCAGAAATTTTTGTCAGGTGAAACTGATGGGCTGTTTCTTAGAAATAGTGATATATGAAAATTAGGATTTTTTTTTTCTTTTTATATAGAAAATCAGAAATACTTCTGGTAAGTGTCTTGGGTGTATTTGGGACTGTTTACTTTCAGTGAAAAAGACAAAAAGCTGTACCAGGAAACTGGCTAAAGGTTATCAGACCCTCCATCATTAAATCAGCTACACGGAGAACAGAGTTTGTAATAATTTTATGGCTGATGGTTCATATCACACATGAGGTGAATTAATAATATGGATATGAAGAAAAACAATTTATTAATGTTAATAACTCTTCCAATAAAATTTCCAGGAGGACCTATAGTGATAAATTGAATAATTATGAGTATAATTATGACTAACTAGAACCATAATTTCATGCTAATGTAATAATAATGACACAAAAGTGTAGATCATGAATTTTAACTGCTCAGTTATTCCAAATTTCCACAAAGAGAGACTCAAAAATAAAAAAGAACCTCCTCAGCCTTAAAATCTGATCAAGTTATGCTTTGTTGCCAAAGAAAAACTATTCACTACTTAAATAGACATAATTTTGATTATTTTCAGCGGACTGCAGAAAAAAATCATCCCATTTTAATTAGAAATTTAGTAGTAACTTGAAAGCAGGAAATGGATAGTCTATGAAGCACACTTTGAATCATCTATTAATCCTCTGGTGGTTTCTGAGGAGAAAAAAAGAACACATAAAAGAATTATGCTTAAACATAATTTAATTTTAAACATAGAATTATCATACTTGAGTTTATTTCGGGGGAAGTGTATATAGAGGCTAATTACCCCAGAAAAGCTGTGCAAGTGTTTGATCAGTAATCATATCAAGCATAAGCTGCACCCCACAAGCAAAAGAAGCTGAAAGTGAAATTCATTGTGTTGCCAAATCATTTTGTGATGGGTGAAAACAAAGTAAGCATTGGTAAGAATTGGTGAAAGAAACCAGTTGGTTGACTGAAACCAGTTTTATTCCTGAGAATTTATTACAAAAACTAATGAATCTCTCTGGCTTCAGGATAACTCAGAACAACATAATGCAGAGTCCAAGAAAATTGCTTTAGATTTGGTTTAATTTGGCCCACTGACACTGTAAACTGTTGTTTGTTCATTAAAACTTCTGGGAATTAAAAGTAGTGGAGCAAAACAAATATATATTAACAGCATATGTGTCTTCAGCTCTCTATTTTATTTTGGTAAGAGAAAAACATTTCTCATGCTTTTTCTTCACAATATGGAGAAAAACCTTGGATCAGAAATTATATAAAACATAAATATTTGCATGTTGCAGGCAGTGACTATAGTTTCTTACCTTCTCTGTCTAGGCATTCAAGCGGGTGAGGACAAACAACTTTATAAGTACAACTGTGGTCCAAATTTGTTTCTCTGATGACTAGCTGATTCACCCAAAGGGCCTGAAGGAAGAAGACTCCATCTTTTTCCACTAATCCCTGGGGACTACTTGAAAAAGCAGAAGTGTGGGTCAAGTTTAAACCAGGGAACATGCTGACACTATATCTAAAAGGACCTTCCCTATCACTGTTTCAGCCCATCTCCTGGTCCTGTTTAGTTTGAATAGGTAGTGTCTGATTTCCTCTCCCTCTCCCTCTCTCTCTCCCTCTCCTGGCCTGCTGCTTGCCTTGACACTTCAGATTGACGTCCATGTCAAGACAGGATTGTAGTGGATTTGTTTTCAGATACCTGAGGTCAAATTGTTCTCCTTGTGGGTTTTATTTCCACCATGAAGCAAACCTGTCAGGTTGTGAAGGTAAATTTTCAAGGAGTACTTAAAGTGCATTTTAGGTTGGAAAGAAAGATAATTGGAAAGGAAAAGAATATTCTTCTAGTGGAAGATATGTAGAAAAATAGTACAGTTATAAAACTGATTTTAACAATAATATTATCAAAGTATGTCCACTACATTAGCGTAGTACTATGGGGAGAGAGAGCAGTAGGTTGGGTCTTTTTGTTTGTTTGTTTGTCTTACCTCTATACAGCCATTTTGGGACTATAATTGAAGCTTTGACAAGGATATGGTAACAGCAGGATTTTCTAAAAAATCACTGGGGGAATGTTTAGTATAATATAAAGAGAAATGGGAAAAGATAGTTATATGAAAGTAATGAATTGCACAGTGCTTCAAAATAACAGTGTAGAAAGTATCAAAGAAATAAAGTGGCATAGAACGCAAGCTGCACTAGAATAAATGAAGAGGACGGAAACCAGCCTGAGGCATGAACAAAAGGCTGCTCCAAATTCTGCCAGAGATTTAAGTCTCATCTGAATGGCCTAATTTAATCTAAAAAGCTAGAACAAGATGTAGCTGCATTGTATGCCACTTCCCTTCCTGGAGTTCCCCTTTATGGTTCCCCAGAAATTACGAACATTTTAAAACATTGATCCCACACCTTCCTCATCAGTTTTCATCAGTCAACAATATTAAGCTTTAATTTGTAACACACACTGTCAGTGTGGTTTCAGCTAGAGTGGAGCCAGATAACATTTCCTCTTAAACAGACAGATAAGGCATAAAAATGAACGTGATCAAGGGTTAACAATTAATATAATTCCCAGGAATGGTAGACTTTAAAAAATATTGAGAATGGACCACTTTATTAAAAATAATAAATTTCCATTCCAAAGGCTTTTGTTCTAAGATTAATAGCTCTTATAGATAGAAATGGACACAAAGTGTATAGCATGTGCCTTCTGCATTTTCTTTTTTTCTCTTTGGTCAGATGGGATAAGATTTCCTGGCTGTTTTTCCTCCCAGCTTCTAGTACATCCCCAGCCTACTTGCTAGTGGAGGCAGAGTGAGAAACAGAGAAACAGGCACTGATTCCAAAAGCTAAAACACTGGAGTTTTATCAACACTGCTTTGGTCACAAATCTAAAACATAGCATCATATGGATTACTATGCAGAAAGTTAAGTCCATCCCAGTCAGACCCAGTACAACCCCCTTTCTCAGAATATCAGAAAAAAAGCAACTGTGTTTACAAAAAACACTCCAAACCCCCAAACAAAACAAACCAATTCTAAATGTATACCTTAATTTCCATCGGTATTCAAAAAGAAAAAAAATGTGTTATTGAGTTAATTTTCTTTTTGCACCAAAGTAAAGGCAGTAAGTTTTTTAAATTATAGTTCTGCGGTTGTTTCTTCAATACAAGGAAGAAAAGCACACAACAGACTACTAGAAAAACATAGATTTTCATGCTTAAAATCATGCCTTTACCAAATCAAGGCATAACTTATACATTAAGAATCAGGAAAAACATGAATATAATCATCATGAAGAATCGTTCACCAGTAAAAGGTTCTAGCACTTTTGCTTGTGTTTGACATAAAAAAATTGGGAATAGTTTAAAGTATTTGTTTGAAGGACAACTAATTTTTACTCTCAAGATATCCTGGGTTCGGCCAGGACAGAGTTAATTTTTCCACAGTAGCCACGAGGGGGTAGAGCCTGGAGCTGTGTGGGTATGTCCAGGATGTAATTCTATACCAACAACATCATCGGCAGAGAGTGGAAGTAATGACCTCTCGCGTGGGCATGGTTTTCAGTCATGGGCAAACCTAACAGGGGCTTAGGGTCTGTCTACCATTGTTCATTGTTCGTTGTCTTGGCTTAGTGAGCATTTTACGTGTAAATCATCCTCTGTTTTGTACACTGTTTTTATTAGTGTTGTTGTTGTTACTGTTTGTTTTCCTATCTCATTACTGTTTCCAGTAATTTGCTCTTATCTCCACCATAATCTCGGCTTTTTTTGTCTCCCACTGTAGGAGGGAGGGGAGCAGTTTGTGGTTTTCTTTTTACTAGAAGTACTAAATTGGGGAATACCATTCCTTAATGAGGACACAAGGTTAAAGTACCATTTACTTAATGACTTGTATATAAAACACCTAATACAAACAGCTGGAACACCAACACTAAAGGAAGTTCAACAACAACAAAAAATTATAATTAATAATCTTGTAAGGATCATGAGCCAAGTCTTATGTTGCTAATACTTCCTTTCTCTGAATCTTCTTGAAGCTTGTTTGCTGCTTGCAGAACCAGAGTGCTCTAGAACATCAGTAGAGGAACCAAAATGTGACTTAGTGTACCAGTTGCCCGAGATAATTTTAAATACTCAGTCTTCCTGTAGTTCCTTTGCTCTCTTTTCAGTCCTTATGAAATACCTCCAGCCCGCTGTGGATGTCTCGAATATCTAGAATGTCTCTAATAGTAGTAGATGCCTGCATGGGGCTTTACTGGAAGCAATCATCATGTTATTGCCAATATAAAAGTCCATACCAGGCCCCAAAGGCTCCTACAGTTCTGCTGTATGTAAAGTTCAGATATAGAAATTCTATGTCACTGTTTATTCCAGTGAAGGAGAATCAGAAACTGGAATTGGTGGTGGGTAGTGATTTTTTACTTATATTAGTACGACTAATGGACTTCACTGTACCAGGGATACATAACATTTCTTGGAAGGAAGGTGACATAGACTGGCAGAGAAACAGTTCAGGGTTATATACTAGGACACCTCCTTTCTTTAAATCAACCACATATGTACCTGTCACAAACAAGTTCTGAAATAGGATTTTAAACTAGAACAATATAAAAGACATTTCTGTGTGCATGGAAACTGAATTCTAAGTTGAAAATTCTAATAGAAATATTCTTTTTATAACTTTACATTTTTAGTCATCATCATCATCATGGTTAGGCTTTGCGAATATTAGTCATAACCATTTATTAAAATATCTTTAATTAAATATATTTATAAGATATATGTATATATCTTACATGTTTCCATATCAAACCTGTACTGTTTTAAAAACATTATTCTAAATCCTTTTAGCATGAGAATTTTTAATAAACAAATACACACTGAGAAACCTGAAAGAAAAATTTGTCCAACACTGTTCTTATGTGACCAATTTCTTTCTGATTGCTAATCAGATATTTTAATCATTTGAGCTCTGATTTTAAAAAGTAGTACTTAAGAATAATGCATGCTCATTAAAAATAAAATCTGCCTTCTAAAAATATTGTAATGCATTAGGAGTCCATTGTGAGCCAGGAGTATTTAATTCTATGTAGGTCTAGTATACTTCTCAAAAGAGATACACAAGGGCGTGGCTTAAATAGAGACAATCAATCAAAGTTTACAAGGAATATACAAAGGGTTTAACATGCTGTTTATAGTAATATATCCAATTACTGATGTTGTGTGTGGTACGTGTATTATCCAGATTTGGTGCCTTAGAGCAATACTTGAATCTTTTTTTTCTTAAGAGACTGTGCAAATATAATAGCCATACTTTAATTGCTGTTGTCAAGTACTGATATCAGATTTATCGTTTGTGTGTTTTGAGGTGTTCATTGACACATGGAAAAATGCTCTGGCATTTGATCTTTAACAAGAAAGATTAAGAATATAGCAAATGCTTTCATAAGCATGCCTCTTGGCCTTCCCTTACATCTCTGGAATAAAGAGGGAACTGACCTACTTAAAAGTGCTAGACACTTGGAGAGCTGGATAGCTAACAAAATGAATAGTTAAATACACTGAAAAATACAGGTTGCTTTGTCAGTCTCCTGCTAAACATAAGCACATGGATGGCTCTTCTTTTCTAACGCAGTTTATATATCCTCACTTAACTTTGCCTAGACGTTGAGTAAACACATGCATAATATCAGTTACTGCAGGATGCTTTTTGCAGAGCTTTTACACTAGTATTTTCAGTTTCTTATTTTTTAATCATTACTAAAATTATGGTTTCTAGACTTTGGAAACACTCTGTCTTCCTTTTTGAGAAACACCCTTAAAAATTTAAATATTTTGGCATAAAGCCTTCAGCATGTTTTAATAGCTGTAAAATTTAGTTCTATAAACATTTAGAAATATTGTACAGTATCAGAGCTGAGTGTTACATATATAATTAAGACTAAACAAAATTTTTTAAAGTTAGTAGGGAAAAGCTGAAATTTAATTTTATTTTAATATCACAACTGACAGAATATCTACAATTATTTGGTGATATCGTTTTCATAAAAACTTTATGTTCAATAGTAATAAGCCTGTACAATGAGAGAATTAGATTTGTCCTCATAAGTTAGTAATCAGTTGATTTTAAGAGATACAATTTTGAAGTAAGAAAGAAGTACACATGTACAATGAGGCATAAGTATTACCATATAGTTGACGTACACAATGTAAAGAATACGTATATATAGTCAGACTGTCTATCTGATGTTACCCAGCAATGGTCCTGCTCTGATATAAACATGAAGGCTCTGTCAACTCACAAGCTGGCCTAGGATGTTCTTTCAGGCACACCAGTACTTCTCCAAATTGCATCATGTGCAACTTTCCCTTCTGCTGTTATCAGAGATGTATTTGAAGAGAAAAACTGCTGCAGATTATCACATTTCTGTAAAGGTGAAATCTTATTCAGTTGGAAGGGACCTACAAGATCAGCTAGTCCAACTCACTGAGCTATTCAGGGCTGACAAAATGTTAAAGCATATTATTAAGGGCATTATCTTTCTGTTTAACGCAATTACCTCTTATCTTATCATACATGCCCTTGCAAAAAGGCGCTCTCCAGCCTTCCTGTAGGACCCCTTCAGCGACTGGAAGGCTGGTCTGAGGTCTCCCCAGAACCCTCTCTTCTCCAGGCTGAACAGCTGCTGCAACTCTGTCAGCCTGTCTTCATGGGAGAGATGCTTCAGCCCTTTGATTGTCTCCATGGGTCTCCTCTGGACATGCTCTGGCAGATAATATTGGGTCTAATGTTGCCTAATTTGGGCCCCTAATGGGTCTATTAGGCCTAATGTTGCCATCAGACACATATAATAGGCTGAGTTTCAAAAAAAGGTATTTCATTTATAGTTTCTGGACACATCTTTGGACAACAAAAATAAAAAGAATTTTGATATATTTGTACTATCAACAAAAAGTGAATCACTCATTATCTGTTGTGATACAATAAGATTATAGATATTGCTCTCATAAAATCAGTGACAACCTTAATGGAAATTAACTGTATATGGTATTAATCTAGTATCATTTCTTCAATCACCCCATAATTAGAAAACTTAACAATAAATATTTACACCCTGTTGAAAAAAGAAGGAAAACAGAAAGTTTACCATCATGAAAAGCACAAGATCTAAATCAGAAAAGAATATTCCTGTATTCTCTGTTCTGTTCTTCATTTTATTATGCATATTCAAAACAAATATGTGAAATGCTCTGTGAGAACCTGAACCTAGTGCCTATTAAAACCAGGAAAAAAATTTGCTCTGAGCATGCATCTTCCCAAATTGATTCTAACAGCTGCCATTGAAACAAAAGATAGTCAGCATTTTGCATATTTAGCTGAAGACTAAAATGCAGACTTTGAAGGCTATGGGTTTTCTTTTTTTTTTAAATGACTGGTAGATTTCTTTTTCTCAATTATGTGTGGTCACAAACGAATTAATTTTTGAAGTGAATTCAACAGTCAGAACTGAATAGTGGTTCTCATAATGTATGCAAAAGACAGAACTGAGATTCAGACCTCTGAATCTCGGGAAACTGTTATTATTTAAATCCATACTTAAAGACATTCATTGGTATAAATGAAATCAGTGTAAAACTCTCACTTCCAGAAAATAGCAATGATTCAAGTCCTTCATACTCTTAAAATAAATTGCTTACAACACATTTAAGCATAAATGACCATCAAACTGTGATCAAGGAGCTAGGAATTGATTTTCATTTTAATTTATTCACTTCCTTTCTCAAACTGTCAAGCAAGTAAAGGCCATTTGTGTGATGGAATAATTTACACAATTGTGATGAACCCATTTTCTTCTGTCAGAGTCAGATTTTTGCATTATCCATTAACTTATTCCACTGATAACATTATTCAAATAAAATTGATACATTTTCTTCCTTTATTGTTTTTGAACAATTTTTATTAAGTTATGGTATGATGCTATTAACCTAATTGTAATGGCAAGGTAAAAGGAAAATCATGTCAATTAATCAGTTGTCCAAATACTAGTGTTATAGGTTTATATTATTCAAGGAGCCAGTCACTTTGTTTAATTAAGTGCTTTAGTCCAAACACCTCATTTAAGAAAGCATTTCATGTTCTTTTGAGTATCATTTAAGATAATTAATTTTAATATTTGGGAATGATGGGGAGAGGCAGCCAGACCATGTTACTATGTGAAACATTGCTTAACAAACAATTACTTGTATGGGTTGATTTCTCACTAAAAGGATATGCTTCATATATGTGTTTTGCAGTCATAGTTGCTATTTCTAAGAGGGGAAAAAAAAAGTCATGATATTATTTTTCAAGACCTGATGGAAATCTAAAAGAGTAAGTTAAATTCTATTGTGGCTTGTACTTCATCAACAGAACTGCTCAATAAGTTTTAATTTCAACAACAAATTGTGGCCTTATTTTCACTTTAATATTAGACATAAATAAATAGACATTAACTCTTGAATTCCAGGGTGACTTTGCAAGGCTATTAACTGGAAGAATTGTCTTGCAACTGAAATTGAACAAATATTGCCTTGGCTAGCATCAAGGGTATTATGAACATACTATCAGCACAATATAATTTGCAGAGAACAATCTTTTAGAATGGAAATACACTGTAAGCATTGTAGTAAGTTGTATTTTATCTGCAGGAACTCTTTGATATTGTCACGGTTCACAGAAGGGTTTAAATAAGAGGAAAAACCCTCAAATTTGTACCCATTTGGGTTACAAAAGTAGTGTTTCCTCTTATTAAAAGAATAATTGAAAGACTCATATTTAACCCTTAAATTTTTGTATTTGTGTTGTGTATGGTATATATAACTAATGATGTGTGCTGTTTGGCTCCTAGACCATCATTATTTCCATTTCTCCTGTTGTATTTTCACACCAATAAGTAAGCTGATTTTTTTCTCTACTAATAATACTACAGAAATTGATTCTTTAGTGGGAATTCTTGCTTTAATATATTAATGTTTTCATGTTATTTATATGAATTTACACTTTGTGTTGTAAAAATGGCCAAATTTTCTCCTAGAATAAGCTGCTGTAAGAAAATGCTGGTCTGTGGAAACTGAACCAACTTACAGGAAAATGTTGAGTTTGACAGTATAACAGATAACAAGTGATAGAACCCATTCTATTATACTCAGAATTTAATCTTTGCATTTTTTCTGTTCAGTTTTCAGTATTTAGTCCTGAAGGATAAGATTATTCCCCTAGAATTACTAAATGCTTCCTATACTCAATAGAGGAAGATTCCTCCTTTATCTACAGAGGGAAATTCTCTTTCCTATATTAAATAATTTTCCTTCTCCATTAAGAGCACATAAAATCATTAGAAAATACTTGCCTTGTTTTTCCACTTGGGATTCTCAGTGCTGTGTCTGAGACAGTGAAGATTCCATTTGCAGGAAGAGTGCCTAGAATTCATGTTGCCCACATCTTAGATAAGCACTATATCCTCCAGTTTATTATGCAAAAAATGAGTTTCAGCAGCACCAGTAAAGGTGGTAGTCCTCACAGTAAGCACCAATCCTTCTAGAAAGACATTTCTTACCAGTAAAATAATTTACAAGTCATTTATGCTGACAAGCTCAATAGTGAACCTAGATGACTAAGGTTAAAATGTTTTGGATGAGAGGGCAGAGTGCCTCCTCAGCAAGTTCACTGATGATACAAGGAGTGGCTGATCTCAGTGCGGCCCTTCAGAAGGATGTTGGAGAGATGGACAAAGAAGAATCTTTTGAAATTCAATAAGTGCAAATGCAGGGTCCTGCACCTGTGGAGGAACAATCCCGTGCAACAGTACAGGCTGGGAGCTGACCTGATGAATATCAGTGTTGTGGAGAAGGGCTTGGGGGTCCTGGCAGATAACAAATGAGCCAGCAGTGTGCTCTTGTGGCCAAGAAAGCCAATGGAATCCTAAGATGCTTTTAATAGATCATTGCCAGTGGATTGAGGGAGGTAATCCTGCCCCTCTGCTCAGTCCTGGTGAGGCCACATTTGGAGTGCTGTGTGCAGTTCTGGGCTCCTCAGTACAAGAGAGACATGGAGCTCCTGGAGCAGGTCCAGAGGAGATCTACTAAGTTGATCAATGGTCTAGATCAGGGGTCCTCAAACTACGGCCCGTGGGCCGGATCCGGCCCGCCAGGCTCCCCAGTACGGCCTGTGACACCCCCCCACACACCCCCGAACCCCAGCGAGCTGGTGGTCCCGGTCCTGGCCACGGCATCTGCTGAGCTAGCAACCTCGACTTTCGCGGCAGTCACAGCCCCAGCCCCCGCAGCCGCTGGGACTTGTCTTTGCAAGCGTGGCGGCGCGGCCCCGTGCCGGCCGTGGCAGCGGCGGTGGCAGTGCGGCCCCATCCCGGCTGCTGCGGTGGCCCCCCCCCCGTCCTGGCCGCCGCCGCAGCGGCCCCATCCCAGCCCTGTAGAGGGCTTTGTTCCCTGCTTCCCTGCGGGGAATTTACTTCTGCCGCTTCTGGTTCTGAGCCAGAGACTGCTTCAGGTCGGTGTGTGGTGTTGGGTTTTTTTGTGGTTTTTTTTTTTGTGGGGGTTTTTGTTGTTTTTTTTTTTTTTTTTTTAGTCGCACGGCCCGCGACAGTGTCTGACTGGCCCCCTGTTTAAAAAGTTTGAGGACCCCTGGTCTAGATCATCTCTCTTACAAGGAAAGGCTGTGGGAGCCTTGAGAAGAGGTGACTGAGAGGGAACCTCATTAATGTGTATAAATATCTAAAGAAGTGTCAAGAAGATGGAGCCAGTCTCTTAATGGAGCCAAGCAATAGAATAAGAGGCAACAGGCAGAAACTGATGTTCCACCTAAACATGAGGAAGAAGTTTACCGTGAGGGTGAGCAAGCACTGGAGCAGATTGCCCAGAGAGGATGTGGAGTCTCCCTCACTGGAGATATTCAAGAACAGTCTGAACACAATTCTGTGCAGTGTGCTCTAGAATAACCCTGCTTGAGCAGAGAGGTTGGACCAGATGACCCACTGTGGCCCCTTCCAATCTTACCCATTCTGTGTTTCTGTCTTAGAGAACTAAAAGAGTGGATATTTGTTGTAGGACATATGTGGGTGAGAAGTTTTGAGTGGATGAACTCCCACACATGTGTGTTTTTATTAAATGCTATTTAATATTTTTTCTCATTTGCAGACTTTTTCAAGAAAGAAAATATATATGTCACATGAATAAACCGAACTGGTTTAATATACTCTTTAAGAGCATAGACATTCAAAAGGATTGTGTATCCATGCTTAGTTATAGGAATAAGGAATGTAATTTAAGAAAAATGACTGAATATTTTGAGAAAAAAAATAAATTCAGAATCAATTTCTGAATCTGAGGCTCAAAGATGTACAAACCACATAGAAAAGTTTTAAAAATGTTTATGAGGAAGAATGCAATGTTCACAGAGTCAATGCCTGTTATCGTGGTAACTCAGTCAATTGTACTCAACCATGCAAAGGTATTAAAATAACCTGAGGCTTCAAAGTCTGTTTTTCTGAAAATAAATAATAGTGAGATCCAGAAACAAATGAATACATGTTAGTGACCAACAGATACTAACAGCAGTTGTCTTGTTCACTTACTAGAAACTTGAAGCTGCCACACTTCAAGCAAAGAAAGTTTTTTATCCTCAAATCAATCCAGATAAAAGATTACTAACTGTAAAAGTGTAACCCTGAATATCCCTGAACAAAATAGCATGGATTTTTAAAATTTAATTACTACTTACTATTCTTAACCTTGGGATTAGGTAAACAGGCTGTCAGTGAGCACCCCTGTACTATAACTGTCCTGACCCACCTCAGCTGGGAGCCCCATTTTGTCTCATCCCTAAGCCTCAGCAAACCTTGATGTTGTTCTTTCCTTCCAGCCTGTCTTCCACTAATGCAAAACTATCCTTCTTCCTCCCTGGACTACCCTCAGGCCAGAAGTGCATTGATGCTGATCAGTGATGGCTGGACTGGGGATGGGTCCTGCAGCTGCCTCCCCCTACTCTGCTCACCTGCTTGGTGTATTGCTCCCAACACATGACTTCTTGATCAAGGGAAAATAGACATTTATTTGGTACATACTGCCTTAGCTTCACCAGTGAGTTCAAGTTTGAAAGGCTGTGGCTTACACATTTTAAATCTCAAAACCTTTTTTTATGAGCAAAAGAAAGTGCAACATATATATACACACAGCTAAAAATTTAATACTGGAGTCATTGAAGCATTAATAATCTAATATTTAAAAATCAATAAAAATGTAGGAGAAATTGTATCTAAAAACCCTTCTTACATCTCCCACTTCCAGTGGCTTTTAGTGTCCTGAAGGGCACATTGGAATCTTCCTCAAGAAGGAGGGCCACAGTGAGTCAACAGCATCTTGAGGTCCTTCCCTGAGAGACAAATATGATATTCATGCTGGGGGTCCCCTACTCCTCGTTATTTGGAACTGCTTGGTTTTATTTTTTATATGTTTATTAAACCTGGGTTGCTTTCTTCTGGCTGTTCCAAGCTGAGTGTGAATGTGACCCTGCAGCCTCCCCAGGCTCAGAGCATAGGAGCTCCACTTCGTTGGACAGTGACCCCCCGTGTTTGCCAGACCCTTCTCACAGCTTTTTACGGGGAATGGCTAAAAAGGATAATTACTGGGCTATGCATTTTATTCTTATTTGCATGTAAACTGTATAATCACCAGAAACTTCTGCTTTTATATTATATATTCATTATATTAACGAGATTTTTTCTTTTAATTTTCTGTGTGCTACATAATAAAAGATCTTGGAACAATAAAATATGTACATACACTGTTACAAATAATTTTTTTGTAGAGAAAATAATTGTTAATCACAAAAAATTCTAAGACATTTCTAAACCTTTATTATTTTTTGTCAAAAGCTAGTTAATCATAAAATCTTATTCTGACACCAAGCACCTATTTTTTGAAGGATTTTAATGTCTTTACAATACAAAAACAATTGATATATTTTTGGCTTTATATCAATCACTTTGGCACAACTTTAAAGTTCAGACTATAATAGGTTATTACATACTTATTTTAAGTTTGCATACCATGGCAAAGAAGAACTGCTTGATCATAGAGGTTCATTTAATTCCATTCAGTATGAACAGTTGCAGTACTTTGTAGTGATTTGCTTTAAATTAAGAAGGAATGGGATTTTTCAGTGATTATAACTGTAATCTTGTTGTGAAAAAGAGACTGAATGTTAAATCTAGGGGAGTGTGTATTGAAGGTGCTGTATTATCTTGCTTCTGAAAATTTTTATATATCTATCTGTTATGTAGAGCTACATTGTAACTTTCTTTAAGCCTATTAAAGCAAAAAATAACAGGCTGAACTAAAGGAAGGTATTTTATTGTCATAAAGATTACCATTATCTTAATAGATTTGAAGAAGAGATGATTAAAAAGAGTCAATTACTTTGCCTAAGAACATAAAGAGCTGAGTTATCTTTGTGATTTACAACACTTCACCTACAGTGGCTGTTAAACAGCAGCTTTTCTACTAAACTCTGGAGTTGACAAAAAAATCTACATGGTGACCCAGAAAAAAAAAAATTCCCTTACATGGGTAAGGGAATATCACATGAAAAAAACCTTTGTGCGCAATGTGTTCTTGTGACAATGAGTCAAACAACAAAAAAGGAATAGGAAGAAGTGCATGAGAAGAACAAAACGATTTCTCCCCGCCAACGGATGGTTTATGGTATACACCTGCTAGTGAATGCTTCCTACTCATGTCTGCAAAGAAACCCACACTGCTCTCATCACTTCAGCCGTTAAATCTGAAAAACTTGCTCTAACAAATAGCTAAGGCAATTAAAAAACTCTGAAAAATAAAATACTCTTAACATCTATAGTGGCCATTTCTTCTAAAGTTATTTGCCCTTTGCAGATTGCAGTATAGTTTACAATGCTGAGCAAGATTTTTATGTGCTAACTTAAGTACTGAAAGTATGTTAACCATTTCAGCACTGGTTGGTTGTCTAGGTAAATTAAGCCACGTGGAGCTCTCTGTGTGGTTAGACTGACTAGAATGCCTTCCCCACATGAGCTTGTCTCAGATGTTTGGGCAACACACTGAAATCTGCAGTATAGAAGTTCCCCTTGGTGTAATCTTTCTTTAATCAAGACCACACTGCAATGTGGGCAGATGTTTAGTTAATTTTACCCCCTCTAATTTACATAATGGCATCTAAGTTTTGGGTTTTTTAATCTGTTTAATTTTTTACAAAAATTAAAAACAGATAAGCTTAAAAAGAGAACTATTTGGAAACATCAACCAGTTATGTGTACAGCACTGTTATCTTCTTGAGTCATTAGTGATCCTGATATAGTTTCTTTAAATCATATGGAAAATCTCGCTTATTTTCAAAACTGTACCCCTGAAATTAGAGGGAAAGTGAGTTTCTTTCAGTTGCACACAGTATTGTCATCGTAAGAAAACCTTTGAAGGGGAGTTTTTATACCTAAAATGTTTTTTGCAGACTATTCAGCTCAACAGACAGCCTTTTTGGGTGTCACGAAGTTGCTCTTGGTAGTAATAATGAGGCCAAAGCACTGTCCCATAGAGTGTACTTTTCTGAAGGTGAGCAAACATACATAACACAACAAAGTCCCTAGATTATCTTAATCCATTAGTATATCTCTTTCTGTTTACATTTTTGGGCATCACAAGTTCTTCACATAAATTTTCTAAAATTGTCTTTCAGAGTCATTATTACTTCATCATGATGGAGCAATATGAAGTAATATGAATTACTTCATACCCTGAGTGTTGTTCAAGACACTGTGAATATTTAGGGCACCTTCTGCGATTGCTCTCCTTGTGCACAGCATGGTGGGAGCTGCCTGCTGTTTTCAGGACACTTTTATGAATATGGAGTGAAAGAACTGCAGGGTCTAGGCTTGTAAGTCAGTTCCTCACACCACCATTAACTAAAAACCATCTGGAGCATCTACAGATGCTTGGATCTGACTTACTCTGTTGTTGCCAAAATGTTGTAACCTTATCAAAAGGCATGTCAAAAGGTGGTGACTTCTTATGAAAGAGATTTATTATCAAGATGTCTAATGATACACTATCTCAGTTCTGAAAATAAAAACCCCACAACTCAGTATTCACTCATATTAACAGAAATATGTGCTGCTATTACTTATTCAGTAAGTATTATATTGCCTGTTCTAGGTTTTAGTTTTTTCTAACTTTTTTAAGGTCTACTAAGGTTCTTCTGTTTCTATGTCACTATTCTTCACGTGTATTCTGCTTCTATATTTAGAAACTGCTTGTCTGTTTCTGTGATTTTTGAAATTTTTTTAAACTTAATACTTTGGGGATTTTTTTAATTCCAAAACAAATTCTAATAAATCTATTGCTATAAAGTAATGCCTAATGCTAAAGTGGTAAGAATAATGCCTTCTTCTTGTCATTACCTTGTGTTGCCCTTGAGTAGGAAGACTTTGAAGATTAACAAGTCCTGAAGTCTGTTCTCTTTCAAATGCAGATCATTCTTTCTGCTAAGCAATGTTAATTCGTATCAGACTAACTGTTATGTTATTTTAACATTCGGGTCCATTTCAGTCATTCATGAGGCCTTCCAAAATATGTTCCATGAGGTTCTATTTTCAATGAATAAATAGAGAAAGGATATCAAGGTAGCAACCTGCCCAGGCACACAAGGATTTTGTGGAGCTGTTTTTGAGTACTCATTGACAATGTCTATGTTATAATTTTTGCATGTCCAAGGGACTGAGCTCAGTTTTCTGTGTCACAGATGAGGACTGACTTATAGATTCTGCACATTAGAAGATCAAATTCATACTCCATATCAGCACACACTTGAATAAAAAATTAGTTTTAAATCCTTTAGCATTTGGCCTCTCTTGCTTACACCATGTTTGTGTCTTGTACAGCATTTTGACAAAACAAGCAAGTTCTATGTAGGGAATTTCTCCCTTAATTTTTAGTTAGCAGTCTCTATTTATTACCTATAATGCAGAGTTGTTGAATTTGGAGGCCATTCAAAAGGACTGTCACAATCTGGTGTGTTATTCTTGATCCATTACAACCTATGATACTTGTATGTGGTTATATTTTGGTATGGTACTGAAAAGACAAGTGACTTTGGAACTTTCAGCAGTGAAGAGCATTGGACCACATGGTGTTAGAAAATATTCAAAACCTGCTTAAACCAGATTCATATACGAGTAGGAAGAAACACTCCATTATGAACATCATACTCTTCCTAGGGGAAGAAGTGAGCATGATCTGTTGTAACTCGCCCACACCCTTTGTGAATAAATCTTTTTGAGGAAGACCAGCTAGCACCATCAACCTACACTGTCAGGTGAACACTGTGAGAGTTAGCACAACACTCAAGAAAAGTTAGGAAATATCTAAATATTATTAGCATACAATAGTTTTAACTGCATTATCAGGCAGAATTCTCTGTACAGGTTAGATAATTTTGACTATCAGTGTTAGTATTATTGTAACTGGACTAATAGGAATTGTTAGCTGTATTTTAGTTACACCGTTAAAACATTAATTGTACTAACAATGAATTCTTGCCTCTGCATACAGTTTGTGTTCCCCTGTGCTCATAACAAGGTTTTGAGAGTAACAGTAACCATCTGAAAAGTGTTGACCATATGGCAGGTATGGCAAGTGACCTTCTTGTAATACTGTTGGGAATCCGCCCGACAGCAAAATTCTGAGACAATACAAGGTCTCTACAGGTAGCCAATCACTACCAGCTTTTGTGTGCTGATATCTGAGACATAAAAAATGAGTAATGAGAAAGTTTTTGCAATTCTCCAGATTGTTTTCTTACAACATTGTGATGAAACTTTGACAGGTATACTGTGGGAGTAGCATGAAAGTATGCAATGTGCTATTGTGAAGGATGGGATTGAGTGGAGAAAAGTAACTTTGTATTAGAAGAATATTTCAAGTTGGAGAAACAAAATTACCCATACTGTCCGATGGGTGTAGATATGTGTATACACAATTGGTCAGCTTCCCTATCAGGTAAACAGCTTGATTTCTTTCTGAACAGAGCTCAGGAGCATACATCCTTGCAGGTATGATCAGGAGAATAGAATGCTGGGACCAAGCAGTGAAATAACTTTATATACAGATGCGATCTGTGATTCTTCCATAAAATACTGATAGTTCGTTAAGCCCAAGCTAATACTATATCAAAACTCATATCAAGAGAAGCTTAAAATTTTCTGAAATTCTGAATTACTAATTTTCTCATTCAAAATGATTTATTCTAAAGAAAATGTCACTATGACAAGTTTTTTGATCAATGATGAAATTTTTGTAAGACTTAAAAAAAGCCCAAAACCAAAACCCAGCCAAATAACATCTTCTGTGATAATCTAAGTTCTGTGCTTCCTTTTTTTTGATGAATAAGAAGACCTGATGCTCTGAAATGCAGCTCTATTTTCCGATTAGGAAAATAATCACCGGATTTCACTTAGCTCTTCTTCTGCCCTTTGTAGATTCACTTAAGGAGCACCTATATTTCACCTCTCAATAGTACATAGTCTGCAGGGCTTGACAACTAATAACTTGCAGGATGCTTGAACATCTGTGAGTCCTTGCCTCACAGATGTTCTTTTAGCTACATGAAAGAAATCCCTTGTCACCTCTCTCCGTGCAATTCCGATTCTCAACTAATTATGAGTTTGTGTATAGTGATGATCACTCCCATGTGTCAGTGAAGGAATTATGAATAAAAATTTTATGCAAATGAAACTATGCCTGTGTGTCTCCACCAGGAGATGGAAGCAGAGAGTATTCTTTTCCATTGGAATGCATGTACTTTTTGGGTTCTCAATGAATATTTTCTGTAGAAGTATGCCCATATGACTATTCCTTGTGTTTATACAGGAATAGGAAAAGAGACCTTCTTAATCAGTATTACAGCAGAAGAAGGGACTTTGCCCTGAGAGATTAAGTATCTTGACAAGAGATGTCTTTTTGTTTTTTGTGGGTTTTTTTTTGTTTGGTTGGTTTTGTTTGTTTGTTTGTTTGTTTTCCTGAGTTAATTTCTCAAATTCCGAAGGGTAGAAAGTCTTCTTAAAACTTCAGGCTACACTTATTTTTATTTCCTTGAGAAAAAACTTATTTGACTAATATTTCTATAACTTGAAGAATTTCTGAGAAACGAGAAGAGATTCCTTTTTCCTACACCTACTTCACTGTGAGTTGTTGATACCCTTACTAAATGCTTAACTGAGAATATTTGAATTAATTCCTTCGGTTATAATATGAGAAAATAATAAGATAAAATTCACCCAGAAAGATTAACTGAATAGTAAGAAGAAAATGTCAGATTTTTTTTTGCTAACTTCCCCCATCCCAAAAAAGTATAATATCAGTGTAACAATTTATAATAAAAATATATAACTACCTAATTTATGTAAGTTCTGTTTCCATTTCTTAAGGTGTGAATTTTTCAGCTTGGGAATCTAGTGCTACATCATGTAGAGACCCTTCACAGATAAAATATAGAGCCTGGGGAGTGAAGCAACAAATTTATGCCGAAATATAATGATTAGCTAGTAAAGACAACTTGTATCTTTGATTAGAAAGATCATAAAGAGACACCAACCTGACCAGGCAATTATGAGAATGAAACGTGGTCAGAAACAAGAGCTAGTAAGAGTAGATGGAGTATAGAAATGTTTATTTCCAGAAGATTATCTGATTAAGGACCTTGTCAAATGGGATACTAAGGAAAAGGGGAAGCCATAGACAAAATATACAGAGACTCAAAACTGAAAAGTGGTATGAAGGCAAAGACAAGGAACACACCTGGTCAGTTGCACTAACGAATAGGCCATAAAACAGCGGGTAAACCAGGACTTTGCAAACCTGAGGGACTGTTTGAAGGGATCAGTGAGAGTGTGATAAAGGAATATGCAGGGGAAGCAAATCAGGAATTGGAGGAAACACACAGAAAAGGGCACAAAAGAGTCTGGTAACGTTATTGGTATTGGTACATATAATTATATTGATCAGTACAGTCTGACCAAGCCCAGTGTCTGATCACCACAGTCTAGCCTACTTTCTTGTGTCTTCTTCTTAAGCCTCTTCTTAACTATCCCTCTGCATAATGTCAATCTCTGCCCCATGTGTGTATGTGCTGCAAGGACTAAGTGTTAGCTACTGGTGAGAACTCTGTGTGTGAGTGAGAATTGTTGCAAATTACTGGAGCCAGACTGAGGGGGTGCCTGTTCCTGCTCTTTGGTGTCAGCTACAGGATGAAGTGGGATCTCAAAGTCAGCTGCTGGAGCAAGTGAAGGTTGTTAACCTCCAGCCTTGGGGTAGGAATGCTGTGTGTCCCAAAAAGCAGGTAATGGGAGGGGAGCTGTGCAGTTGAGGATCTCAGTGGTGGCAGACGTAGCAAGACCTCAGCACACAGGCTGTGTGCTGGGAGTTGGCTTCTGGGCCTCCAGGTACCTTTGTCTTACCCAGTCCTGGTGTGCTTGGAGTGTCCATATGCTTTTGCTGGCAAACCTCAAGCTGAACCAGCATGTAAGTAGGGAGCCTCAGGTTGGGGCACAGGTATCAGATGGGTGGAGGATCCGTATTGGTATCCAGAGGATGCCTGTGGGACGAGTTTGTCAGTGCTATGTGTGTGCAGCAAGCAGCAAGCTGAACTAGCAGGTGAGTAAGGTAACCATGGGATGAGTAAGGGGTCTGGGATGCAGGCAGGGGTGACAGGAAGAGAGAGAGGCTGTGTTGATACTCAGGGGAGCCATAAATATGCACCTGCCTGTGAACCCGGAGAGATTTATGTGTATGCCTGCATTAGTGACCTCCTGCCTCTGCCAGCCCAAGAACAGGCAGGTCTTGGCTCTCTGTGCTTTTATTTATGTGAATCCTGTATGCAGGTACGGTTTAAGGCAGCACCTTGTCTGTGACAGCCCACGTGTTCCGCAGCCTGAGCAAAGATTCCAGGTCCCTGTGGGAATTGACTGCAGTGGCTGGCAGAAGGTAGTCCTGAGCTGGTGCTGCTGGAGGCAGCCTTGTACCTAACATCCTTTAAAATAAAGTATTAGAGCCACTATAAATTGATCGTATAGTGTTCTTTTCTGTATATAACTCATTCATCTGAATGAAAAAAATACCTTAGACATTTGTTAACAAACTCTTTCATCCCATCTCTTGTTGCTTCTAGAGGAATTTAAGCCACCATAATGCTTTGATGCTCTGTATGAGACCTGAATATATCATTAACATCACCAATTTATTTGTGTGGATTTTTCAATGACCATAAACTTCAAAAGACTTTTAGGAAAAGATAAAATGGTCCCAGTTCTACTAGCCATGCATGAGGTAGCACAATGAATCAAGATTACCTGAAGGATGTTCTCAGGAACGCTCTTATATCTCTACAATTTGTTTTGGAGACAAGGAGAAGTTATTTTAGACATAAAAATATATGCAATAGTTTACCTTTGTAATTCTATGTACAAAAAAAATTAAACAAATAAATGTGACACATATAAGCACTTTAAAAATTACCTATTCAAGCTAATTTTGAAGTATGTCTGCCAATTTTTGACTTATCATTTACTCCTGTTGCTGTCCAAGTAATTACTTAAATCATCTGTATGAATTTAATTTTCTTAAAATCTGAAAAGATGTTCTTCACAAGTTGTTTACAAATACTTTATAGTATCATCATATTGTGCAAAAGAAAAAAAATACTTGTGAGAAACTAAATAATCACCCTTTTTCAAGTCATCCATGAAGATAATTCCATTGTAAAATTTCTTTCACATACTTGTACTGATACTCAATAAAGTTAATTTCTAGACTCTTTCCTACGAATCACAACTGGAGCATGGAAATATTTCACAATAAAGGAGCATTATGAATCCTCACAAAACAAAGTGATCTGCTTCCTGCCATTTCCTAGAAAATGCAGGCAGCAGAATTTTTATTGTGACAACTTCCCAATGAGTCATACAGCATTTGGGTAGCTGATACGGTCGTGTAAATTCTACTAATTCATTTAAAAACTGCTGGTTATACCCAGCAGAGAAAAATTGGTTTCATATGGACTTGTTTTGCATAATGATTTTAAGACTTACTGTCATTTTTTCACCCATGTTTTGTTACGTTATCGTAATGGATAATCACAGATGCAAGGGTTATATAAGAAAGCAGATTACAGCAGCTGTTATCTGAATACAAAAAATTAAAATAATACAGACTACATACATGAAATTATTTACACATTTTGGAAAGGCATATTTCTTTTCTGAAGCTGTGCCAAGTTCATTTTTAGAGGAGTGAATATTACTCTTCCTGTTTATCAGATAGACAGATACATAATTCTTTGATACCGTCATTCTTAGGTTTTGCTGTCATCTCACTTTAAGAGTAAAATGCAGGATTGGTCCCTATAATATCGATTTTCCAGTGAAGGATCAGTACTGAACAACAAAGGGTGAAATGGAGCAGCGCTGATGGCCACAAAAATGTCCCATTAAATTGTGAGGAGAGTGAAGGTAAAACTACCTCTAACAACCTTTCTAAAACAGCAAATCTAATCCTAGGTGGGAGTTGGATCAAAGTGACTTTTACACTTTGTCCTGTGTTTCTTCCTTGAAAACACTTTTTTCTGATGTTACAGAAGTGAAGTTATAACAAAGAACAGGAGAGAGGAGGCTTAAGAAAAATCCTTTACAATAGGAAACTGTAGATACATAATCTCCCTTATAATTTAAGAGGGTTGTCACTCACTACCTGGGGGCAAACATAAGAAAAACCTTAAATTTACAGCTCAGCATAGTCAGTGATGTCAATAATGCTTTTGAGCCATACCATTTACTGTCAAACCATACTGTGATAATAAGCCTTTCTTCTAGTATCATAGATAGACTGGATGCTGTTGCAAACAGTTTTAATTAGTTTTAATATTATTATGCACTAGTTTATTATGCACATGACTTGATGTTGAAGCTTTTTTTTCCCAATGACAAAATGAGTGAACTTTTATTTTCTAACCATACATTCACTTTTAATATGTCTTATACAAATTGAAATTTAATTTTCTCGTTATGTACATATCCACTTTCTAGTGATGGACTTTTTTACCCTGACTTTTTTCTGGGTTATTTCTTTGACTGAGCTATAAATTACTCACATTATATCTGTAAGTTTTTCCTAGATGTTTTCAAATTTAGTTTAAACTTTTTTTTTTTTAATATGAAGTCAATATAAAAAGGTAACATTATTAGTCAAATTTAATGTGATTTACATTTAATGCTCTATAATTTGTTGTGATCCATTAAGTCTGAAAGAAGATAGTATCCTACCATCAGAAATGTCATTTTTGTACTTTTTGTAAAAATTTTGTAAAAATTATATCTTATAGATCATTGCATTTCTTGTCCTCATGTACTAAAGTATAAACAATCAACCAAAAGGCAGGTACAGTAGGGAAACTGTATCTCTAGGACTGTACCGGAAATACATTTTACTCAAATTCAGTGACTTTCTAAACAGTGCTAGTGAAACAGGAGAGTTTGGGAAGAGACCTTAGCAGGAAAGGGCAAAAACCTTGTTCTCTGGTGATTGTACAACCTTCTGGCTAGTGAGCAAGGGATTGTACCTCTGCATGAGTGATGTAGCATTTCCCCTTCTATGAAAGGGATAATAATCGCACCTCTTGCAGCTGATCTATGCAGCTTAAATTGTGGCCAGTCTTTTGACTGATTTTTATAATGTAGCAAGTAGGTTTTCTCTGTTTAGGTGAAGTTTCCCTTTTGGAATTATTCAGAGATTGATTCTAGTACCCATAGTTAAGGCATTCTTTACAGTTGGTGATGAATCCCATGAAAAATAAATTAAAATACAAAATTTACATTATGTACTTGTAGACTGAAAGAGAGTTTTGCTTGTGAGTATGAACTTGGGGTTAGACTGATATCTTAGAAGCAGAATTATATCTATATAATTTAACCAAGTCAATCTCATCTTGACTATGCTTTTTGTCATTCCAGCTTTTTTAAAACCATTTTACCATCTTTTATTGCCCTCCTACCATGAGACTAAACATAAAGTGAGAATTTTCATTTATTTTGAAAATAGTTGTAATTTTTCTTTCCTGCTTTGACAGGTGCAGGAAAGATAATGTCTGTATTTTCTGATAAAACTTTTGCATATTTTGTATTTCCTTGTAGATCTGGTGTTTCGGCTTTTTTTTTGTAAATAAGATTTGCAATGGTTGGAAGATCAAAAGCGTGTTCTTCATTTGTAAATACAGTTATGAATTTTAATGAGCTGTTAGCCTAACTACATAAAGTACTGCATAAGAGACAATGTTGATACTCGTTCCCTGTAAATCCCAGATGCAATATATTCATTTGCCAGTATATGTGTTTATGCTAAAAAATTATGAACATTTAGTGTATCTCATGTTTGTTCAGCTGTAAGTCTTTTTAAAGGTTCAATTTTAAGAAGTACTTTTACTGTCAAATACTAAATTTTTTAACTTATTTCTTAAATATTTCTAAATAAAATTGTTCTTGCAATTGTAGCAAGAACGCTAATGTTAACTAATAAGAATGCCAAGCAAAATTTCTCTATAAATGACAGTTTGCCTTGATCATTTTTGGAAGATATAGTTTCATACTGACTCTGGCTGGGATGGAGATAAAATTCTTCTTAGAAGCCCATAGTGTTCTGTGATTTGCATTTCTGTCTAAAACACTGTGGATAAAACAACAGTGTTTTGACTATTACTGAAAAGTACTTGCACAGTGTCAAGTTTTTCTCCTTCCCTTTATTTCTCTTAATTTCCTCTGCCCAATCCCCTAGCGAGTAGGCTGAGGGTAGGCAGGAAGTTAGGGGGATCATGGCCAGGAGAGCTGATTCCAAGTGAGCTATAGGATGTTCCATACCATATGATGCTGTGCTCTGGAGGAAGTGCTTAAGAAATGAGAGGAAAGGGAAATGTTACTGATTATGGCGTTTGCTATTCCCAAGCAGTTGTTATACAAGGCCCTGCTTTCCATGATGCAGACTGACATCTGCCTGTTGATGGAAAATAATGAATGAATTCCTTTTTTGATTTTTTTTTTCTCTTTCTTGCACACACAGCCTTTGCTTTCCCTATTAAACTGTCATTATGTTGATCCATGAGTCTTCTCATCTTCTTTTTATGTTCTCCCTGTTCTGTGTAAGGGGGTGACTGAGAAAGAGGCTGTATGGTATTGTCAGGGGCCATCACACTACAAATTTGAAAAATAATATTTTCTATTCTATAGCTTTTAAAAAAACATTTATTCTCCCTGTCACATCACAGTATGCATTGTTAAAGTTGTTGCATTTCACCTCTGAACTGAGAGATTTCCATACGGGCAACTAAATCTTACCTTTACTTGCCATCAGATTTAAAGTACATGTCCCATTATCCAGAAGTGAGAAAAAACATGACAGTTATATAGTAATGTGTTTGCAATTTGGCTCTATATTTACAAATGAGAAGATATAATTCATGGAATATGTTGAGACTGTTTCCCAAAATAGGATGGGTCACATAAAATCTTTTTTTTCTTCTTTTTTTTTTTGTCCTTTAGATCTCTAAACAAAGATGTTAAGGTAGAGTTTTAGTTAAATTAAACATGAAAAAGCTGTACTTCTAGGGAGAATTTAAATGAAGGGGGAAATCTGTTAATCTCATGTAATTTAGCCTAATGTTAGTGAAGTATTTCTAGAAAGACTAACTCCTATAACTGGATTTTTCTAATATTTTTTTAAGCTGAATACTTCACTCACAGTCCACAACCTAAAGTCTGACATCACAATATCATGATGTACCTAATAATATGCTACAGCTGTTTTTCAAAACTCTAGTTAGTAACAAAGACTCAGGCTCTTTCAGATTCAGTTAAAGTAGATTCCAGGTTGGTCAGAAACATGAAGAACACCACTGCAATCACAGATATCTCTGCTGCAGTGACAAAAAAAAAACAAACCACAAAACATGTCCTATAAATGTACTTAAGGCTTAAGTATGTGTGATCAAATCCAGCAGGACTGGAGAATAAAGTTGAAGAGTTTTGTTTATGCATTGACAGTTAAACATGACTACTGTAAGACTGAACTGATTATTTTCTTTTAACAGCATATTGTTTCAATATCTATATCCTGAACATATCTTCTCCCTACAGAATATTTATCAAAAAAGATATCCTGTTCATGAAGATCAACCTCATGGTCATATTTATTGGGAACAGAGGACTGTGTTCATAATATTAAAGAATAAATATGTGGAGCCTTAATATTTCTTAAACACTGAAATAAGATTTTTTGGAGTATGCATTTTTTTCTACTGCTACTTTTGCAAAATATGTAAAAAAGATAAATAGGTAATAGCAGAGATCTATGCATCAGATGAAAATTTGTGAGAACTTTCAATAATGAAATCACAGAGAATGGTTATGATGATGCATTACTTTCGCCAACAAAATACATGCTACCAATAGTTTAGAACTTCCTCTTTCTCTGTCCCTGCAGTTGCTAGATTCTTGCCTGCAGCTAGAGCTTATTAAATTTTTAGGGTCCCTAGACTACTGAGTGTTGTAACTTGTCTATATTTAATGCTTTCAGCATGTCATAACTGCATAATCTAATATAAGCATTGTAACATTTTTCTGTCTTCTAACAGTTTACAAATTTCACCAAATCAATGTTAATTTAAAAAAAAAATTAAAAATAAGCAGTTTGATTAACCGGTTGAACCAAATTTGTTATGGAGTTACCAGGATTCCTGAATTACCGAGAAAGATAGTAAAATGAATAGTGTCCCATATGTAAATGTCCCCTGCAATCCATGCTGACTTTGTGGCCAAGAAAGTATTTTAACTCTGGCATTGGTACATAAAGATTATATTATACTATGAAGTTGCTAATACAAAAGGTCACCAGCCATGGATGAGCAGCACTGGTTTAAAAGTAATTACCAAACAACTCAACATATCTTAATGTTAACTTCCAGTTAGTTATCTCTGAGCTAATGAGAAATTTTAGATATAAGATCAGGAGAGACTCAGAAAACATTAAAATGTCTGTGTTATCACCTGTGATCACTTGTTTGCACACCGTTTCAAGTATCTCTATGCTTTTGTGTAGTTTTAAACCGCTGACTTACGTAGTTTGACTTCTAGAAAAATCTTGCATGGGTTTAAGTGTTTGACTTGAAAACTGTTCCATGCCCAGATTACTTTCTGATTTCAAGAAAGTGTTCACATGTGTCATATATAGCTCTTTAGTAATAAAAAAAAATATCTCTGTAGAAACACAGTTTCATTTTGGTACAAGCCACTAAGAACAGTGGTATTCTTAGAAAATTCAGTGTCAAGGTCAAAACCCAACATGACATGAATATGAAAGAAGGGAATGAATTTGCCTTGAGAGAAAATTTTCTAACTCCATGTCATGGTTTAAACCCGGATGGAAACAAAGTACCATGCAGCCACTTGCACAGTCACACACTCCCAACTGCAGTGGGACAGGAAGAAGAGTTGGAAAAAACAGAAATTCCATGGGTTGGGATAAGAAAAAAATTTAGCAGTAATGCAGAATTCAATTCTGATTTCTGAATTCTACAAGGACATCAAGATGTACCAGAAAGACTATGATTTTTTCCCAGAACTATGCATGATAAGAAAAAAAAATCACATCTATCGCTAAGACTTTATTTTGTAACCACTCATCTGATCTGAACAGCTACATGTACTGCTTTGACATTTCATATTTATAGACATTGAACTGTACAAACATATGTACATGCAGAGAAGTAATTGATGATCATAAAATTATAGATTCCAAAGTGCAGAAATGTTTTGGGTTTTTTTTTTCTGTTTGAAAATGTGGCCAATCAGGGTTTAGTCTATTAGACTATCAGGTGTTTTTTTACCTAACATTGATAATCTGCTGAAAAATCTTAGTTGTTCTACTAATTTCCATCTTGAATATTTTTTAAACCATATGTATTATCTTTCCTAGCTTTTCCCCTAATTACAGCATCAGATGACTTTTTTAGTTTATTGTTTAGCTTTCTCTTCCACAAATATAGCAACACATCATGAAAATGTTACTCTAAGGAATGTAAATATTGGCAGGCGGAATATTACTAAAATGACTGGATCAAATAAATCCACTTTTCCTTGTTCTTTCTCTCCCTAATTCACTAGTAGACTTTATTTCTTAGAACTATGAAAATTGTATAAAGTTGCTATTGTCTGTCTAAGGGAACTACTTTTAGTCAAAAGGCCTAAAACATCATTACTCAAGTGAAGTATGATTGTTAAGGAAGACTTAACCAATTTCCCATGCTTTGCCTTTGGCAGTAAATACAGCACTATATTTTACAGATCTCTGACTTCTCCTCAGCTTTCTACCCAAAAGGTTTGAAGCTATTGTAATACATGCAGGAGAAACACAACTTTAATGACATTCATTTTTCTGTGTGGAAAAAGATTCATTATACTTACATAAAAAACAAAACAAAACAAAACAAAACAAACAAAAAAACCCCCTTGTTAATTTTTTTAAAACCTGCTTTTCAAGCGAAAATTAAATTGTTAATTGCATTTAACCAGGGCAAAGTGATTTACCCAAACATTATTTATTTTAATTTGTCCTTCAATCTCATTTAGTACATGTATTGCCTATGGCTGCAATCAGAGCTGCTTAGTATCCCTTGAACCAGATTAAAGATCAAAATCCTTCTTAGTGCCAGCTTATTGCATAGCAAATACAAACTCAGTGCTATCAGCAGTCTTAAAACAAGACTCAGATGTTAGTAAAGCCAGTGGAGATCAAGAAAGAAATGCAGAAAACAAGGTGACCCAGAACAGAATATCAAAGGCTCTTTCATATTTTTCAGTTCTGGCTAAAGACATGAAGTCATTCTTGTGTACATAGAACTATCCCCAGAAAAGATACTTGTTTGGAAATTTAAACCTACTTCTAGTTTACAATTTCCACCGTTGGATCTATTTTTACCACTGTTCATACATAACTTCTTCTGTATGCTTTGCACACATATATCAAAGCACACTCTACCAACTTATCAGAAGAATAAATAGCTCATTTCTTCTTTGTGTTTTTGTACTGAAATAGAGGTTCAAGGCGAACATAGAGAAATAGAAACAGCCCAGAATTATGGTGGTTTCAGCATTCTTTAATGACTAGAATGTTTCTTATTCACCACTGTGCTATTACTGGTAACATCATATTATTTTTTAGGACTTCTTACGCTTCATTCAAAAATTATCTTTCTAGATGACTTTTGGATTGTGTTGTACAGCTTATGTTGCAATTTAAAATGTGCTATTTACTTATTTATTGTTTATGAAACAAAAAGAACCCAACCCAAACACCACAGACTTTGAAAATTATCACAAATTATGTCTTATCCTGCCATCTATGAAGTTAATAGAAAACAGAATTCAGCTTTTTTTCCCCCATTAATTTAAGTTCTCAACCAGATTTTTATGGAAAACTGTTAATAATCCCGTCCAGAACTTATTCTTTATTACATTCTTAGGAAAGATGCCACATATTTTTTGGAAAAAAAAAAAAAGTTACTGAGCATACACTGAATATGTCAGGACTTTATGAGGAAAGGGTTTCTTCATGCAGTAGATACATATTTATTCATGTAACAGAAGTTTATCTATTGGATGATTTGAACTGAGACAGTTTGTGTCATCCATCAAGCAAAGGGATGTGTGCCTATCAAATGAAAAGGAATGTGTTTGACCAGGTGATTAACGCACACACAGTCATGCAGGTGTGCAAACAGCTTTGGTAGCATGACTTACATTCCCAAAGAGTGCCAACACCTGATGAGAGACAGTGGATGTTTAAACAGTTCATAGCATCTCTGAAAACAAGTGATTTAATTTGTCTAAAAATGTATTCATGTATATGTTGGGGTTTTTTTGTTTTGAAATGAAGTGGAAAGAGTCAGTTCAAGA
This sequence comes from Platyrinchus mystaceus, assembly GCA_035041135.1. Classification (NCBI taxonomy): domain Eukaryota; kingdom Metazoa; phylum Chordata; class Aves; order Passeriformes; family Tyrannidae; genus Platyrinchus; species Platyrinchus mystaceus. The sequence continues at coordinate 16,908,104 of JAWWLV010000045.1, forward strand.
ACAAGTTGCATCTACATCTAATTTTGCAAATTAGCCCCTTGTCAAACATTATATAAGTTAAGTGCTTGTGTTGCATAGGATTAGATTATATGAAGCTGAGATTTTTAAAGGGCATTAATATTCAGTTATGGAACTAGAAAAATGTTGTAACTTTGCCTTTTAAAAGTACAGCACAATGATGTTATATGTTTGTGAGGATCCAAATTCCGGTGTTCAGATGTACAAACATAAAGTATGTACAAACATATTTGCTATAGCATAACGACAAATGAAATCTCTGCCATATGTTTTGATTTTTAAAAATAATTTCTGTCCTCTTACTGTTCCTGTAGAATGTTTGTTAATTATCTTATATTACAGATATTTTATTTAACTTGCACCTCTTTAAAGACAGAGAAAATTTTCATTTTTTCTATGTTCACATAACTGAATTTGTCCCAAAAAACTAGGAAGTGCACCTCAATATTTTATTAACATTCCACTGTGTAGTAGTGCTTTTTTTAACAATAGAGTAATGTAACTTACAGGAGGCACAATCTGCAGGCTGTAGAGCAGTGCAATACCCTTGAGTGCAAACTAAAAGGATAAAGACAATATAGTTTAGATTTTTAAATAATTATATTTTTAATTAAGATGACATATAAGGCTGCAATAATAGTACAGTAAGTATATATATATAGTTACAATAAACAGGAACAAACCCAAACTCACCATCAATAAAATCCACCCAAATACCTAAACCTCACCAACAAAGAAGTTTCACTGTGTGCTTATTCTGGGAGCTAAGTCTTTTCTTCTACCAATATCTCTGTTGGGAACATTGATGAAATCTCTTTACCTGCTCACAGTCTAGCTGTACACTGTGTACTGAACCCAAGGAGCACAACCTTATACTATTAAAGGTCTTGGCTTAGGAAGAAGGATTCCCCATACTGATAAATAAGTTGCAATGAACAGTGAGATACAGGTTTCTAACACTGATATTCACAGCACTTGACACCTAAAATGTTTATAAAAGGATATATATTAAAATGAATTTTGGCACTAACCCAAGAATGGAGAAAAACATCTTTAGGAAATAAGATCCAAAGTCTGTAGTAATCTTCTTCATGTAGAGACTGAAGTCACACATTTGGTTCCATCTGGTTAGTTCCCTAGTTCTGTTTCTTCTGCAGCCACACAAGGAGGACATGGTAGTGTCAAAGTTTTTCACTGAAGCTTAAAAATTGACATAGGTTACATGAGTTCTCTCTCCAGCTTGATCTGCAGTGTTTGAATCCACTTACTCCTAAAGAGGACTGTTTGCTTGCTCTAGATTATTCCATTTTCTATGCTGTGTATCCAGAATCCAGATATATCCTATCATCAAAATATAAAAAAGGCATGTTTTCTAAAATAATAGCAACACTGTTATAAACATAAACTTGAAACAAACAGGGATAAAATATTTGCCACCTAGATATCATCAACAGTGAGTGTTTGGTACATAGGTCTCAGACAGAAACTTTCTGAGTGCTTATAGGGTTTTCTGGACCATTGGATAAAATGGTTACTCCTAAAATATTCATGGGTGGCTGATTTTATGCTCATGTAGATATTCAGAATTGTCTTTTCTGAGAGGATATCTGCCTCTGAGAGCTGTATTCTGATCCAGGTTTAGGTAACCAGCCTATCTTCTTTTCTCAGATGTTTGAGAAGTTAGTGGGAGGAGCACCAAGAGGTAAGAGGCAGAGTGGTGTTGAAAGTAGAGCCATATTCACCATAAGAGTTTGGCAGTGAGAGCTTTCACTGGGAAATGAGGGACCTTCCTATAGCAATTTTGTTATATTTTCTTGCACTTCTGTCAGTTAAACAGTCTGAAATATATATAAAAATATTAGTTTTAATCAGTGGTAATCCTGAAATAGCTGCTTCTGAAATATTTCCCAAGGGCACTTTTTCAGCCATCTCCAGGAGAGCAGGGTCCCATCACATGTAACAATTACTTGGAAAGAAAGACAAGATTCTTTCAAGCATCCCCCTTTCCTTCTTCTTCCCCCCAGTTTGTATATTGAGCATGATGCCATATGGTATGGAATATCCCTTTGGTCAGTTTGGGTCACCTGTCCCAGCTGTGTCTCCTTCCAACTTACCATACACTCCAGTCTCCTCACCAGTGTGACAGTACAAAAATCAGAAAAGGCTTTGGCTCTGGGTAAGCACTTCTCAGCAATAACAAGAACATCTCTATGTTATCAACCCTGTGCTCAGCACAAATCCAAAAAGCAGTCCCATACTAGTCACTGTGAAGAACATTACCCCAGCCAAAACCATCAGACTAATGAAAACAGTACTTTTAATTCATGTCTCTTAAGTAGTAACTATAATACCATGGATGCTTTTTACAAAATATTTTTTATGGACCCCTTGAACTAATTGTGTGATTAGGGCACAACAATGCACATAAATTGCTGGAACAGTCCACATAAAGTAGGAAAGCGGTCTCTAATTCATTAAAATTTTAAGACAGATCACAGATGCATTCCTTATATAGTCTATTAAGAGTTATTGGAGATATATTCTCAGTTCTAGCTGTGTAAAATTCTGCATTTCTGTAGTCGACCTCAACTGGTGTCAAAAAGAATTTGACAGTTAAAGAACTGAATTTATAAACTGTTTAGCTATCCATTTTAATATACTCTAATCTGTAAGAATAATTTTTTCTTTCATAAAGACAGATTTTTTTCTTTAGGTTACTGAGCTTCCTCTAGGCTTTTCTCTGCTGCTTAGCGTCTTACAGAAGATTTATAACAACTTATAGAAGCAAGTATTGCACTAGGAAAGGGAATTATGAACAAAAACATAATATCTTTAAAGTTGGAGAAGACAAAAGGATTTCAGTCTAAAAGAGAAGTTTAAGGAAAGGGACTGTTTCATTGTTCTACTAGAGTTTATTTATTCAGTGTTTGTAGGAAGCGATTTTTTAGTTTTAGAAATTTTCTGCATTTCTATAACTAGATTATTCATACTGTAAAATTAAATTAAGTAGATATTGTAATAATTGTTGTTTGGTTTTTTTTCTGCAGGAACAGAAAGAAGGATTGTTAGCATTTTTTAACTATCTTTTAGACTTTCTCATGCTTTAAAAATTCTATTTACACTGGAACCATACAAAATACTTTCCTTCCATATGAATTCATTTAAATTCTAAAATGGCCAAGGTGACCAGCTCTGTTCTTGCATAGATGGTAACAGAAACACAGATAGCAAGCAAAGCAGAAGATGATACGAGTAAGTAGTGGACAGTGTTTCAGTCTTTCTAAAAGGATTGTGGACTCACAGACACACACACACAGAAATTACTTCAGCAAGACATAGATCTCTGAACAGGGTCAGTACAGTTTCTTTCTTAGAAAGGCTGGCTGTTTGACTTTTACATCAAATGCAAATTATACATCCCCTCGTTCTTTCAAAATGCAATGACTTTATAATTGCTTAAAGCTACCAGATTTTGAAATCAGTATGAAGGTCTTTACCTAAGAGTGTATAAATGGCTTGCTGAGTAAAAGCTAATTTAAAGACTTTGTAAGTGTCCAATGAATGCAAAGTTTCAAAGCCAAAGTTAGTTGGACAAGAACTGTGGGATTTTTGCATCCCTGTGACCTATTTTTGCTATGAAGTCATTTGAATAAGTTCATAAATCTAGTCCTATTTTTTTGCGACCATTGTGAAAGAGTTTTGATTAAAGAGCTTTACTAAGAATGGTTTTGGATTAAAGTATGATTGCCCTTATTAAGATTCTTTTTAATACTTGATTTTCAAAAGTGATGTGGAGGAAATTTTAATTTTAATGTCATTACTGAAAAAGGATTTTCAGAATGAAAAAATAAGTTATTATAACAGAAACTTATCAATCCCGCAGGGTACTATAGCAATATAGAGTTGGGACCTTATTGGAACAAGTCATTAATTACTAGGGAAGGTTATTAAAACCTGAGTTACTAACCCAAGACATGTTGTGATCACACATGGTAAAAAGTAGATGGTAGACTAGCCTGTGACAGAATGTCCTTTGTTCTTACATTTGAAGTCTTTTAAAACCTAGCCCATTACTTCAACAAATTGAATAAATCTTGTCAGAGGATGTGAGCTGTCTTTAGAAATACCTTCAAAGCATTGGGGCTTACATGAAAAGACTGCTCTCATCTAGTGATCGTAGCTTACTAGACTTAAGAGTGGTGGCAGCTGTCATGTATGCAGCTGAAGTTAGGCTGTTTAAATGAAATAGAACTACTGATTTGAAGTTCTAATGAAAACAGATAGGTGTGTTTTTTAAAGAAATGCCATAGAGCAAGCTTTTTTTTTCCTTAACTCACCAAATTGTAACAGCGTCCTTTAAACTTCGACCAAATTTCTATTAACCTCAAGCTCTCTGTTTACACTTTTACAATATATCTGGAAAGAGGTGGACAGTCAAATCTCTTGAACTAAGATATAAAAAATTATAACACCTATATTGCTACTACTTCACCTCATACCTTATAGCCCTCACAAGACTTTAAGGTTAAAAAATCCTGAGATTATCTGAATAAATACTGAACAAAAAATGCAGTGTAGACATAAGAAAATGCTGCATTTGAATTAAAATATATGTTCCAACAGATATTCAGTCTCTTTTATAAGGTGTCAAATGATAAAGAATTCACACCTTCCTTGGCTACATTATTCCATTGGTTAATCACCCTCATAGTAAGAAAAAGTATGCTGACTCTTAATTAAATTGACTCATGAATTGAAATGAGCCATGAAACAGAAACTCCTGGCAAAAAATTTTTCCCCTCCTTTTTTTTCATTCTTCTGCAACTCACTTTCTATGAGGATGTCATACCTGTGCATGCAAGTGTATTTGCTTTCATTTATTTATGGAAAGCAAGCTATTTCTGCTATATTATTCTGATTTTTCCATTCTGGAAAATTATCTCCTTAATGACTTTTAAAAATTCAAAGTTTTTGTTACAGAAAGTCCTTTCAAAAATCTGATTCTAAATAAATAGTTCAAGGTCATCCTGGAAATTTTTATTGTAGTGACTGCAAACAAACTCAAGACTCAAATTTGTCTCCTAGTCAAAAATAAGATTTTCCGCCTGTTTTTTCTTTCCTTTTCTAGTTGATAATTCAACCATGTTTTGATTTGGTTTATAGTAAATATTTCTCGAGTTGGAGAAATACTGGACTTGGAGTTACATATAGACACTATCAGTCAAGATTACTTTGAAGTAAGTTTCTCAATTACCTATAAGTTGCTTGACAATAGAAACCTTGATATGGCACTAGTATCATGAAGAAACAGAGCTATCACACACAGAGGATATAAAAGTGTTTAGCAAAAATATTATATGATAGAGAAACACTGCTACAGACTGAGGGAAGAGTGGCTGGAAAGTGACCCAGCAGAAAGTGGGAGTGCTGGTCGACAGTGCCTGAACACGAGCCAGCAGTCTGCCTGGGTGGCCAAGGCCAAGGCCAATGGAATCCTGGATTGTATCAGAAATAGGGTGGCCAGCAGGACCAGGGCAGGGATTGTTCCCCTGTACTTGGCACTGATGAGGCTGGACCTCTAATCCTGCGTTCAGTTTTGCACTCCTCACTCCAAGAAAGTCATTGAGGTGATTCTATTTTAAGTGTTATTTACAGACAACTTATTTTTCACTGTTTTAAACTTTATGTATTTTTAAAGTATAAGAAACAACTTTACATATAAATAATGTATGATACAGATATGAAAAACATGCAATAAGAATACAATAATCAAGAAAATAGGTTAAAAAGATTATCATTGTCCTGTTTCTCATTTAAATATATAGATATTTTGAAGTCCCTACCCTAGCAAAAATTCCAATGCATATTTTATCTGAGAAAAGCCTAAAGTAGAAGGAGAAGCATTAACATTGTGAAAATAAGCATTTTCTATTATCATCTCTGAGCCAATGGAAAATCTCAGATAAGTCCAATATAGTCTGTATCACCTTGCTTGTGGATAATGGGAGAAAGCTCATTATAGTTTAGATTTGTTATGAGGGGAAGGAAAAATGCTTACTTAGCAGATTCATCAAAAAGAAAAGACTGTTTAACCCTGCACTTCAGAAGCACTGAAATATGTTTTTGCAGTCTTTCTCTGCTAGAGTTTACTGCAAGTGTAAGGTATGATGAGGGGGGAAAAAAAAGTAAGGATTTTTTTAGTGTTGTTTGCTACCGCTGGAATTTAGAAATAATCAGTGATACTGACAGTTATGCATTTCAATAACTAAGCCTTAATATGGTAGGAAAATTTAACATTGAATCGCTACACCATAATTTCAGAATAATCTCCTTATGTTAAAATGAATAATCAAGGGTGGAATAAAGACATTCAGTATTGTTCATTTGAGATTGTCTTCTCTTAGTACCATAAGAAAAGTAGAATTCTCACAAAATATTCCTCAATACAATAAACATGTCACTCTATTTAAATGTAAGAAAATTTTGAGATGTATCTTTCCAGAGGAAAGATTTTCTAGAAGCTCTTCTATATTTTTTATAGCTACTAGAGATCTCATAATTAATTAATCAAAGTAAGCTCATTTCAATTTCTCCAACATATTTTAATCACCAAGCTTTAAAATAAAAACACATATAGACACCTAAATTTAAATGGAAAGTTTTTAATCTAAGCAGAAGTTAAGACCTTAAATAATCTTTGATTCCCCTGTCTTTAAAAAATCCTAAAGAGTACCTGAAAATGGCTTTACACCTAAACTGTGGCATACCAAGGGGTTAAGTAGTTTTGTGGTCCATTTAATTTTTATTTTTTTTTGGACTTATGAAAAAGGTCTCAAAACTATGTTTGGTCAATTTAGTATAAAGCTTCATTTCATAGCTGTGTACAGAAAGGTACTTAGCTTTCTTTCAAAATGAAGAGATTTAAAATAAATTAACGCGTTATATGTATTTTATTTATATATGTGCATGTAGTCAGGCACACACGCATATACCTGCACACAGAATAAATTCCTACATCTACCAAAGATTTGTAGCCCTTAGTTTTGAACAAAAAGTTAATTTGGAACACCAAGCTACCACTCTCTTCCTCATCTTTTGAAGATGACTTGGTGCTCTTTTTTTTTTTTTTTTCCTAGTTGCACACACTTTCCTTGATCTTTACCATGACTGTTGCATTATTCACTTGTGATTGGAACAGTGGCAAGGTATTTTTCCAGCTTGGTCTTCAAGTTCTTGTCATGTTATTTACTGTGGCAGTAAGGGATGTTTTTCTGTTTCCCTGAAAGAAGAACCAGAAGTGATCTCAGTTGTCCTGTGATACAGCTGGACTGTTGAGTAAGGTAAAATTCATGAAAGTTGATAGTACAAACTGTAGCACTAATTGTAACCTTGGTAACACTGTTCTTTTCATTTATTTAAAAGAAAAAATGTTGAAAGAATGTAGAACTATAAACACAAAAATACCAATTGATTTATTACGCCTTATGTGCTGGTAACATTTGTTATGTGGTAAGAAAGAAAGAATATTTAGTGAAGTTTTATTTGTCTCCCTGGTTCCCATTACTTTAGCTAATGTCTAGAAAGAAAAAAGCCAAATCTTAACAATCCAACAGTGCTCTCTGGTGGCGTGAAACAAAGGCATTTTATCTTCTGTAAAAAAAATTACACAAGTCCAGTACACACAAGTTCTTGAAGACAGGTAAGTGACAGGAATTCTCAACATGTTCCCTTGTGATAAGAAAAATAGAGCAATAAACAACGTTAAAACTGCCAATGCATGAAATGTGAAACCTGGCTTAGTACAGTAATGTAAATGAAAATATTAAAAAATAATATTTCTTGTCCAGCAGATGTTTTAGACTACTAATGTTCAAGGAACAAATGTACAAGTAACAAATTTCTTCACCAAGCATGCATACCCAAAAAGTGAAATATACTGCACACTAGTATATTTTATCAAGAAATAATTTTGAATGTCAAGAAACACTTTTAAATTGTATTCTCTTTAAGTCGGGAGAGTAAAAAAATAAAAAAAAACAACAAAACTTAACTAAATGAAAGAGAGTGTAGAGGTGAAACAGCAATTATAAACCAGAGTCATTAAGCTGATGAGATCAAAATTTCCTTTGCTTTTTCACACAAAGATTCTGTCTTGGATTTTCATTGTATTTTTACAGTCATAGATAGATTCTATTCCTACCAATTAACTTCAGGTTTCCTTTGCTGTTTTTGGGGGGTTTTATTTGTGTTAGACTTTTTCCTTTTTCCCCTCTTTTTTAATCCTTTAAAGATTTGGAGTTATATTATATATCAAAATAGTAAAAAGTTAAGGAAAACCTCCCTAAAGCAAATGTAAATTAAACTCCATTTTTTTTCTGCAGTATTTGTTATCTCAGAAGAATTCAAGTCAGATTTTTGTTTCAGTGAACTTTAGGCTGTGACATAGAGACTGAAAAAGCCTCTTGAAAACTGCTGGAAAATACATAAGGATATACAAATTAAATTTTCTTGAGATACGTATTTGAACCTATAAGTCATACTCTACTAGTCTCTTCATACCAAATCTAAAATTTTTCAGCCATTTCAGACTGCTGACTTTTGGGCTAGGTGTGAAGTAGATGAATGAAATCTTGGAGAAAGGTAGTGAAATTGCACTGTCATATAGTCTTTCTTGAGTTGATCTTAAAAAAAAAAAAGGAAACAGTTTCAGTTGTCTTTAATTTTACTTAGACATAAAAATTATTCTGACAACATACTTAGTTCTTCATTTGTTTTTGTGTAGCAGTCAGGATTTTAAGGTTAAAGTGAAAACATGTGGTCAAAAATGGCTTTTTGCATTTTCTGTGAGTCACTGCTTTCTTCTTCCCAAAACCCCCTTCGAAAGGTGTTAT
>JAWWLV010000045.1:16917112-16927219 GCA_035041135.1 Platyrinchus mystaceus
CGTCAGAAATGGCTCCGAACATGGATAAGGAACTAGGAACTGGTGCGCCCCTACACCGTGGTGGGCTGAGATCCAGATTTTTGCTGTGAAGGTATGAGATTTCCATTAAAGGCATGGGATGAATTCCACATTTATCTTTCTATTTCAGTGAGAGGTGACAACAAGGTGGGGACTGACTTACCTGAACATAATTGTGTGTTACCATATGGGCTTTTCCAAAGATAGCCCATCTGGTTAGTCCTTTTCTGACATTCACAAAACTGCAAAACCCTTTTTTTACCAGCCCTGATCAGATGCTTTTGGGTACCCTCGGGCAGATCAGTTTCTCCGCTTCTTGTGTTTAGCCAACTGACTCAAGTCTCACTATTATACAGATAGATATTTTAGGAAGTTAACTGCATAATGTGGGAAAATAAAATCCAGAGAAGTTTTGGTTTTTTTCTTTTTTGAAAGCTCTTCTCTTCTTACATTTTGTGGCAAAATATTTAATATACTACCTCTCTGAAAGGAAAGAGGGAGGAAGACCTTTCAAAAGAATTTTTTGAGGATGATGAAATAGTATTGTTGTGTTTGTTTATAGGGAATATTACATGAATGGGTTCAAATAAAGCTGAATCACTAAATCAGGTACAGGTGTTCCCAGTAAAAAACATACAAGTACCTCTTTATCAGAACTAGCAGCATACCTTTAAGAAGGCACTTGCCACTCTTTAGTCTGAAGGTTGAGTGAGGCTGGTGATAGTCACAGTCAAGGTCTAGAGACTGTGAAAAGTAAAGGAGTTAAAAAGGGGAGCTGGCTGAATACTTAGCACTGTCTTAGTCATGTTTGCCTCTGTTATTTAGAGTTGTGTTTTCAGAGTTTTAAGATCATGTCCTTCCTAAAACTCAGTGGTGGGATAATGGGAAGGGTGAAATTCTGCTTCAGAAAAACATCAAGGAATATTTAATTTTTATTCACTTGTTTGTTTGTTTGTTGTGTTGTGGGAAGGTGTTCATAACACTTGTGATATACAGCAAAAGAACCAAAAAAAGAGCAGAAATGGGAGAGAGAGCTCAGGAAAAAAGTGTCCTGAAACTAATAGTTTTCATGAATGTTATTAATAGAGAGTATAAAATGTCAGTGGAAAAGTAAAGGTGTTATGAAGACTGAATTGCACTGTATCTATGTAAAGTAAATACTTCTTATGATCCATGATTTATAAAATATTGTAACAGTCTTGAAAATAACAAGTAACATTCCTCCCTCATCCCCTGATAAAACAGAATGCTTAATTTACTATGAATCAGCCCTAAGGCCAAGTACTGAATGTTTCATTTACATTAAAAAGGTTTGGGAAAAAGATCAACACAAGAGATAAAGAAAAGACAGGAGAGAGGAGGTGGAAACAACAAAATGAATCAGAGTAGATATATTTGGGATAAGATACATATGTCATTGAAACTTAATTCCTACTGCAGAGATAAAACTGGAAAACAAGGATATAAATGAATAAAAACAAGAGACTGTCAATGTTGAAGAAATGAATGCTTATGAATTGAAAAGCATCTTTCCAAGGTAATTTCACAAAGGTGGGAAATTACTAGATAGATTGTCAGTATCCTATTTTTTATCATTTTAAACTTTCCCCAGTTTGTCTCCCACTTTATAATCAATAATTCAATTGCTGATTTGCAACAACAACAACAAAAATCTAAATTTTCAACCTTTAACTAATGCTAAAGGTCATGCTAAATTTGAAAACAGGCGAAACTGACAGTTTTGAACCACCAACTTTTCCATAAGTATTAAATAGAGTTAAAACAGTTCATGCAGGTTGCCTTTTCAGGAAACCGGTGTATTTTGACAAATTTATGTGACTCAGTGTCTGTGTTTGAGAGCTGATATAACAAGATGGATCTCCAGGTGGACTTTTATCAGCTCTGAGCCTATGAAATGACAGAAGTGTTAATACTTTCCAGGGTAACAACAGACTTCAAAATAGTTGATTTGTTTATGAAGTTTATTGATAAATTGAGCCTTTATCTCTTGAAAAAACTATTTTTTTAAAAAAAGGTTTCCTAATGTACCCTTGTACAATTCCATAGCATGATAGGAAAAAGAACACCACAGGCCCCAAGCTAATATACAGGTACTGTTAATTTGACTGTATTTGACCTTGATGTGGTAGTGAAATAATTTCTAGTAATGTGAATACAATGAAAAGTTAGATTTTTAAAAATCAGTAATTTATTTTTTAAATATTAATATTTGAGATTTATTCAAGTATTGCTTGCTCCAAGCTCATGAATGATGCATCCCAACAAGGAGAAAGTCAGGCAAAAACACCAGGATGCCTACATGCATGAACAAGGAGCTCCTGGACAAAAGCAAACACCAAAAGGAAGCCTACAGAGGTGGAAGGAGGGATGGGCAGCCTGGGAGCAACACAGGAAATTATCTGAGCAGCCAGGGATTAGGTTTTGAAAGCTAAAGCCCTGATACAATTAAATCTGACCAGGGAAGTCAAGGGCAACAAGAAAAGCTGTAGGTGTGTCTGTGATAAAAGTTTGACTAGGAAAAGTGTGGGCCCTATTAAGAAGGATCTGGTTACCTGAGACATGGAGAAGGCTGAAGTACTTAATGTCTCTTTTGCCTCAATCTTCACTGGAAAGTGCATCTGCTGCACCACACAAGTTAGAAGGCAAAGGCAGGGACTGGGAGACTGAAGAACTGCCCACTGTAGGAGAAGATCAGGTTTGAGAACATATAAGGAACCTGAAGGTGCACAAGTCCATGCAACCTAATGAGATGCATGGGGTGACTTTTGGGGATGTTCCTGTGCAAGGCTAAGATTTGGGCTCAATAATCCCTGTGAGTCCCTTCCTACTCAGCATATTCTTTAATTCTGTGATTCTGTGATCTCCAGAGTTTCCTACAAACTTAAAATTGTGACTCTTTTATGCAATTACCTTCAAAACTATTTTTCAGGTTATATGAGACAGATCATTGTTTCTCTCAATATTGTTATTAGGCTGCATTTGCAAGAACTTAAACACAGCCCTTGCAAAGTAGAAGTTATTGTTTTGCATCTTAGAACTTTGATAATAAGATTAATTTTGGCTAAATAAATGAACTATGCAATTCATAGTAGACAATTCAAAACTCTGCTATTTCTAAGGACAAAAAGAATTTTTTTTAACTTCTAAATTAGTGTGTCTTTATGGATCAGACAAATAATAATCATATTTCCTCATAATGTTTAAAATAATAATTATATTTCAAGTATTCATTATATTTGGTGCATTTTAAGCTAAGATAAATCTGTTTAATGTGTCTATAAACATTCTCCAAGGGATTTGACAAAGTATCTATGCTTCTATAAGAGGGAAATAAAAAGAAAATGTATTTCCCCAATAATCATTAAGCCAACAACACCAGAAAACAGATATTTGTGGATATAATTCATTGTAGAATCATAGAACCATAGAATAATCTAGTCTGGAATAGACTTCCAGGGCTCATTTTGACCATCATCCTGTTGAAAGCAGGGCCTCAAGTTAAGTTTTCCAGGGCCCTGTTCAAACATCTTGTCAGGATGAATCTTGAGCATTTCTGGAGAGAGAGGTTCCATCATTTCTCCAAGCAACATATGACAATGGTTAATTGTTGTCACAGCAAAGCTTTTATTATATTCATACAGAATTTCCCTTAACACAATTTGTGCCCAAGGATTTTTGTCCTGTCACTGTGAATCCTTGTAAAAAGATTAATCCATCTTCTCAGTAACTACCTTTTACTTAATGAGGGGATTAGAGTATGGATCCTCTCCATCTACACCAGATCTGAGTCTTCTGTTCTCAAGGCCGAACAGACCCAGTTCCTTCAACTTTTTTCTTCATAAGTTCCCCAGGTATCTCATAATCTTGGCAGTACTCTGTTAGTCCCTATAACTATACCAATGTCTCTCTTAAACTAGAAGGATCAGGACAGTTTACTTTTCCAGGCATGCTTTTCCATGTTGTGTAGTGTGGAATAATCATATCCCACAGTCTGCTGGTACACTCTTTCAGGTGGACACCTGGAAGCAGTTGCCCTTCCTTGCTGCCAAGACACACTTCTGAGTTGTATTAATCTTACTCTGCCCTAGGTATCCCAGGATCTTTTCATCAGAGCTGCTTCTCAGCAACTTTACATATGGGGTTTATAATTATTCTGTTGCAAGTGCAGTACTTCACATTTATTTTTGTTAATCCTTATGAGTTCTTGCTGGTCTGTATCCAGCCTGCTGGGGTGACACTAAGTGGTGATTTATCAGTCCAGATTCAACTACTCAGTTTGATGCTATTCACAAACTTGGTGTGTATTCAATCCTGACATTCAGATTGGTCATAAAGATGTTCAATGGTATTGAAGAAGTTACTGACCCCAAGGAACTCCGCTTGTCTGATTCTGAGTCACTAACTCCCACCACACTTTGAGATCAGCAGTTTAGTCACTTTTCCACCAATTTTGCCATTCATAAGTCCAGTCCCTGTCTTAGCAGCTCATTAAAAGGAAACTGTGGGAGAGACCAGATCAAATGCCTTCCTAAAATCAAGGCAGATCATATACCCAGCTCTTCCCTCATCCACAGACCTAGTTGTTTCACCATAGCAGGCAATTTTGTAGAGATCAAAAAATATTTATTTTAATCAGGTGTCAGTAGCATGAATTTTAATCACTCAATGATCTGAAATATCTGACTTAATTACCTGATTATGCTATGTTGAAGTATTTCTATGACCTTTTCATATCTAATTTTAATATCTAAAAGGAATTAAATATCTATCATGAGGTAACCTTTTACAATGCGAAATAATTTGCTTTATAAAATTCGTTGAATTAATTTAAAAATGAGATTTTAAATTTAGATCACAGAATGCTTGTCAATAAAGATGCATTGTTTTGTTTCTCTTTGTTTTCTTTTTGTTTTTAACACATCCTAAATATAGAGTTAAAGTATGTCATACTCTTTTGAACAGCTATGATTTTATCAGTACATTGAAAATCATATACCTTTTTATGGGAAGTATCCTTATTCTGATGTTTCAATGTTCTTGAAGGTTGCAGTTAAAACATTTTAGCTAAATAATAAATTTCCAAACTTACATAGATGTTACTTCCTCTGAGCTGCTCTTGCATGTTTTATTTCATAAATTAAGGCTAATTTACAGTTGCCAATCACTTTCACTTCAGTGTTTTTCCTTTTGCTTTTATTGTAGCACTTCTTGGTGAAAGACCATGTTTTGTTTACAATGAAAATAGTGAAACAACCTGTAGTGAAAACATAGTTTATACTGAAATTATAGTGAAAACGGTAGTTAAGAACAGCTTGAACTAAGAAGCATCACTAAAATTCCTCAGGGTTCCTCCTTTAGTCCTTAAGCTAACATGTTACTCAAACATGTGTTTAACTTCTACTGAATGTTTAAGTAAAAAATCCATGAAATTTTAAAGAGATTAAGGATCTTTTTTTCTTTCAAAATCCTGTTCTGAATTTGTAGTCATTTTGTTATGACTGGTAGAAGACTAAGTGGATGGAAGTGTACGTTTTGTCAGAGACATGTATTTACTTTTCCATTAGCAGGGCTGAGGAACTTGTCACAGAATTTTCTCTCACTAATCGTCTCTTCAGAAAGGTGTGTTAAGAGATGTATTAAGTACATAACAATGCTCTACACTACTTGATCTCAACTGAATATGATATAGAAATATGCAAGGAAATTTTTATCTACCTCTACAGGAATTAAATATTAAATAATAATTTAAAAATATATAGTACAGAATAATTTGCCTAAGACTTGGCTAAAGTCTGAATCCTGTGGGTTTAGGTCTGTTAGGTCTATGCAGTAAACATAATAGTTTGCTGCAGTCTCTGAAAAATTGTTTTCTTCTATGTGGCATTCTGAAAGCAAGTTATTGTTTTGATTATTATTATGAAGCTGGAGTGTTTGTCTAAATGCTTAAAGAATTCTATTTTAAATAGTTTATTAATATCATGAGACTATGAAGATTAAGAAAAGGAGAACATGATACTTCATGTTTTCTTGCCATATTGGTTATGATCCTAAGGGCTGGAAAGTTTACCTAACCATTTTTTTTTTTCATTTTTTTTCACTTGGGAAGGTAAATACAGACCTATGGACTACTGTGTGCACCTCAGGAAGTAAAGAGCACAAGAACAGAATGATTAACAACGACGCTTTATTGGTGCTTATAGTTTTAAAATGTCTTATGTTTTACATGAACTATTGCATTTATTATATATCGTCCCTATTTCCTGTTTCTTCTATGAAGAACTTCTGACTCCTTCCTTTTAAACCTATTGCTTTTGTATATGAAGACAATTGTGTCAGCCATCTTTAAACTCAACAAACCCACATCTTCCAGTGGTTCATTATGATGGTGTTTTCTAGTCTCACCCTTAGTCATTCTCATTGCTCATCTCTTGATATTTTTCAGCAAATGTCTTTCTTGAAGTGCTGTGATCAAAGTAGGTGAAGTGCTTCAGATGAGGAAATATTACTACTAGTAGATTCCTAACTACTCCACATGTCTTTGTTTATACAGCTGGTTTTTTCAGTTGCAACGATAAACTACTTTGAGCATGGTTAAGCCCTCTTTAAATTGTTATGCACCGTACTCTCCAGCTTTGCAAACCTTCTATTTATCCAGTCATTCCTATCTTGTATTTCTTCAATGAATTCTGTTTATGTGTGTGGGAGACCTCATCCTTAAGGAATTAATTCATTTTTTTTCAGAACCCTTCTAAAATATTAAATATGGTTTGAAATGCTAAGTTTATGCTATGATGTGGCTTTAGTCCAACTCTGCTTAAGAGAAGCTTCAAATTCAAAGTCATAATGTATGTCATTAACTGAAAAATAAACTAGTACTGAATTTAAAGCAGCTTTCTGTTGAATTGAAATTATCATATTGTATCTAAAAAAAGATCTAACGTTATCTCTTGTCTGACAGTGGACAGGAAGAGTTGTCAATCAGTAAAAAACAGAGAAAGTATATGATGACTTTTTTCCCAAAAAAATCTCCTCTAACATTCATTCAGCTGTAGTTTAGAGATTTCCTGATGCATTCTTCTGGTCTAACATTTCATGTCTAATGAAAATAAAGTGATTCTTCAGTATTACATTCTAAATATCAAAAGGATTCTCTTTCATTTTCTGGGTTGAGATCCTCCAATATCTAACAAAAATAGTATTTCTGAGACACTCCACAAATTTCTAAGGGGTGTTTGCCAACATTTATTCTTAGAAATAGTTTGAATGGATTCCAGATTTCTTATTTCTCGAAGAGTATTACCGTGTGTGAACATCAAAGACATCTGTGGAACATTGATAACAAATACACATCTTTTATGTAATATAATTACTGAAAAGCATCATTATATTTTTAGGCTGTCTACTGACGACAGTCACATATTTTTGTTTTTTCTCTTATGAGACTTGAATTGAAAAAAACCCTGTGTAAATAATGGAAATAGACAACTGTTTTAAGGCAGTTTTAAGTTCTTTCACTAGCTTAGACATATTGGTCATCATGGTCTATATTGGACTAGCTTTGAGGATATTTTCCATTTCTTTATTATGCCTTTCAGAGAACAGTGTAACACAGTGTACGACAGCATTTGCCATCATGCAATTATTCAAAATGAGAATCTAAACCGATTCTAAAAGGGAAGATTCTGCTGGTCGTTCTAGAAAAATTGTTGCCTGGGCTGAAGTATTACCTGAAGTGAAGAACGGTCTCTGACCCTCTGGGAAAAGGACATAGCACACCTTAAACATGAGAGCAGAATGAAAGTTCTATTAGCACCATTTTCTTTCATGAGTAATAGATAAATGTAAGAACAAACCACTTCAAGTTCTTGATTCAGTACAAGAAGTGGTACATAAAGGGTACATAAATCATCATATGCTTCTTTTCTTTTTTTCCCCCCATTTTTTGCTTTTTTTTTTTTTTTTTTTTGCTGTTGTGAGGAGCCATAAAGGAGGCCTGATTTTAAGGGGAGAATACTGGGAAGAAAATGTCTGCGGAAATACTGACAGACAAAATGCCTGTCAGATGGGAACCCTTGCCCTGGGAATTAGACCTATAAGCCAGAAGCAATCTTTAGAAGTGCATCTGGAAACTCTCAAGTACAGTTGGGTACCTAGAAACATCCTGAGATACCATCAATAAAACAAAAACCAGAGAGCTGTAACAGTGCATTATAGTCTGAAAAGGTGAAAAATAGTTTGTGAAAAGGAGAAAATATAATGAGAAATTAAGACTCAGTAAATGCCATTTGCCATTCTAACTGCAAGAACAGAAAAACAATCTCAAAAAATGAAAGGTTTATCCCATAGAACAAAAAATATCATCATCTCTTGTGCTCCAAGTAAAAAAAAATATAAATTGTCATCATCCATTGGCTGCTTGAAGTGGTAGTATTCTATCCCCTCTCATGTCTCTATAACATAAAAATGATTTACTTTTTATCCAAAGTGGAGCTTCTCTTTCTTAGAACTTCCTGTGCTGCATATACATTTCCCTTTCCTCAAAAGGCCTGAGTGAGACCCTCACTGAGCTCAAGCCAGCTGACTCCAAACTCCATGACATGGATGGGTTACCTTCCAGGAATACCTCTGGGGTTGGTTCAGTTAGTCCTCCCACTTCTGGGACAGCTGGGTCCCCTCTGGAATGTTTTGGTCCCCTTTTGAAATCTGTTTAATGCACTTATAATTGTATATATTCATATAAGTAAGCTATCATATCTGCTGTTACATTATTGATGTCACTTTATTACTGATAAGTTTGCAGTAAACTACAATTTTATAAATGCTCATTGCTGCAATTATCTATTCCTGCTATTATTAACTGCTGTAATACTATTGATAGTTGTTATTATTGATTACTGTCATACTATTTATTGCTGATAATAATTTTTAATAGCTGAATATGTGTCTATATATTTGCTTTATTAATCATATATATATATTTGTCATTGGTAATTTTTGAGGGGTTTTTTGTATTTGTGATAATCTTTAATCACTTAGTGAAATACAGAGAATAAAACTTCTGTGCCCTTGTGTTTTATGGCTTCCTATGAACCCACAGCTGTGATCTTTATCACTAGCAGACTGGATAATCCTTTAGGTTGTGACACATGTAAACACACTTTATTTTTGAGTCTAGAAAAATAAAAGAAAAATAAACATAGATTATTGCTGATTTTTACCTTGAATTCTACCAAAAACAAGAATTGCAGCTTTAGAGTGGTTTCTCATGGACATTTCTCTGAGCAGAGATGATTTGTTTACACCTGTGCTACTTTGGGCTGGGATAAAGTTAACTTTCTTCGCAGTGGCTAGCATGGGGCTATGTTTTGTATTTGTACTGAACACAGGTTTGATAAAATATAGATGTTTCTGTTATTTCTGAGCAGTTCTTGCACAAAGCCAAGGCCTTTTCTGCTGTTTGTACTACCACGCTGGCAAGGGGGCTGGGGGTGCATGGAAGGTTGGGAGGAGACACAGCCAGGACAGGTGACCCCAAATGACCCAAGGGATGTTCCAGGCCATATGACATCATTCTCAGTATATAAAATGGGGGGAGAAGAAGGAAGGGGGGACATTTAGAGTGATGGCTTTTGTCTTTCTGAGTCATCATTACACGGGATGGGGCCCTGCTCTCCTGGGGATGGCTGAACACCTGCCTGCCTGTAGGAAGCAGTGAATTTATTCTTTGGTTTTTCTTTGCTTGCATGCACAGTTTTTCTTTCCCTATTAAATTGTTTTTATTTCAACCTATGAGTTTTCTCACTTTTACACTTCCTATTCTCTCCCCAATAGTGCTGGTGGGGAAGTGACTGAGCGGCTGCATGGGGCTCTGTTGGTGGCTAGGGTTAAACCACAGCAACCCAACATTGAACAAACATTGAATAATTTTTCATGGCATTGAAAACAACGTGAGAGCAGTGCAGGTCACTTTTCAGTCAACTTAAATACAAAAAAAACGTGGCCAGTCTTCGCGAACGAAGATCTGGGAAAGGTGTTCCCACCTTTCAAGCCTGCGCAATGGATTTTTTA
>JAWWLV010000045.1:16928626-16941546 GCA_035041135.1 Platyrinchus mystaceus
GGATGGCCTTAGGGGCTGATGAGCTCCATCTACCCGGGGGATTATCCCTGAAGCAGGACCGGGAATCGAACCTGCGACCACGGTGATGAGAGCACCGCACCTTAACCGCTAGACCACCAGGGGTCCCCAACAACTTAAATAACAATACTGAATAATCCCAATAATAACTAAATTTTAGTAGATCTAAATTAGTACTTGCAAGCACTTACTAAATAAATAAATAAATAAATAATAATAATAAAAAACAAACAAAACCAAAACAAAATAAATTTACTAGGTTTAGAACATAGCAGTGAAGTGAATTAATATCTAAAGTTGAAGCAAGGAAGAGGTGTATTATTTACACCTGAAGATGTTTGACAGACATGACTGTGAATCATCCTGGTGCAAAGCTTACAGGTATAGCAGAAAAGCTGCTCAATAAAATAAGAAACCAAATAAGATTCCTGTCCTCACATTGTCTCATTCTTTAGAGGTTGTACGCATGAATTGTACCAAGAAGAGCTCAAAAGCTCTGGGAACATAATTATGTCAAGATGGATGCTGTCAATCAAGTGTATGCCACTGATAAAGAAAAATTACTGTTTGGAAATGATTTGTTATTGAAGTTCTGTCCACTTCTCAGCTTAATCCATAAAACCATTTGACTCTAGTGAAGGAACAATATCCCATGTACTAGCCTGATAAGAGAGAGAAAGTAGAAAATACTGTTATTTGCTGTCATGGGAAGATCAGCAGCTCCTGCTCTCTTTTTGGCACTGTAACTGCTAAGAGAGGCTTTATCTCTCCCTATCATGCCTATCATTAAATGTGGAACTCTCATTTCCTAACTCAACACTTATATCCTATATCCCTACTTATGTGCTCCACTCTGGAGCAAAGAAATTCATTAATGATGTGTATTGGGTTTATGCAGCAAAGTATTAAGGCTTGTGTGTGTGTGTATGTGAAGGGGGAACGTGCAATGGTGGCTACTATAAGAAGACACCAGAAATTGTCCCTGTGTTGGACAGAGGCGGTTCCAGCCAGCTCCAAGACAGAGCTGCCACTCACCAAAGCTGAACCCATTAGTGATGTTGGTAGTGCCTCTGTGATAACTTATTTAAGAAAAGAAGAAAAAAAAAAACACAGCACAATAGAAATTGTGAGAGGCAGGAGTGGGAATATATGAGAGAAACATCCCTGCAGACACCACGGTCAGTGGAGGAGGGAAAGGAGGTGATCCAGGTGTTGGAGCAGAGATTCCCCTGCAGCCTATGGAGAACACCATGGTGACACAGGTTGATGCCTGCAGCCCATGGAGGCCCACACTGGAGCATATACCCAACTCCTCACGCTGAAATTTCACAAGAAGTCATCACCAAAAAATGTTTATTTTATCTACAGCAATTGAATAATCAACAGGATCAAAAAGTTCTCAATAATGTTCTGTTGACATTGCAACGCACCCCAGACAACACCAGAATAGTAATTCTGGTCAGGTTGTCAGGTTGAACAGCTGTTTTTCTTTTCCAGAAGATCTATTAAATTTCAGGATGAGTGACCACTGTGCATGGTCTAAATAAAATAACTGCACATATTTGTGTTAAAATCACTACATATGTGTAATGTAAAGACACTACAAATATTTGAGGAGTGTAGGATACATCCTGTCTATGTAGATTCATTGTATTGCATAGATGCACTAGGCCTAGACTATAATTATTTTCCTTTAAATATCACCTGTGCCCGTGCAGCAGGTCTGAAGCTATTGGTACCTCTCCACTCTGCAAGCCACTATGTGTTACAAAAGAAATTAGCCTCATATACAAAGGGCAGGAGATAAGCACACAAATCCTGCTTAATACAACTAACAGGATCTGTGTGAATTCCTCTTAACATTCACATTAAAATTTTACTTCTAAGATTTTTTCTTTCTTTCTGTGGTTACACTGATTGACGTTAATACTAAAATGGCTTTAAATATTAGTGTTAGGCAGACAACTTATAGACTTATTGCTACTTTAGGATGATAATTCCTTGAGAAATCCTGTTTCTGCAGTTCTAGAGTGTTTGATGGTGATTCAGCAGTGGATATACTCCAGCAAGCTGTCTCTTTACATCTTGTAGACTAAGTTATTATAATATCTCAATTTGCTTCTAAAAACTTTATGGCGACTTCTGTCTTTGCCTAAAATTTAAATAATTACCATACAACATCAAGTCTTGCAAGGATTATGGTTTAGTATCTGAATCCACTTATTTTTTTTTTAGCACTGAAAAAGTAGCAGACTATTGTATCAAGAAGTCTCTAATAAAAGGTCACGGGCTTCTGAACTAAGGTGTTACAACCAGTGTTATTAATCTCTTTCATCTCTTTTACAAAGAGTCCATATAGTGAATATGAGTAGTAAAGATAAACTTTCTATTCATGGTGACCAGCTATTTCAAAATAGTTAATCCTCTTACTCTGTAAGATTAAATATAAACTCATATCTGTATTTTGTCTTCTCCATTCTTTTCCTCAAATATTTTGCTGTTATTATGGACTTCCCCTAATAGCAGCTGATAAGTTTTCCTTAATATTCTTAAAACAAGCTAAATAGAATGAGAAATATACATTAAGTCATTGAAGGCAAACATACAAAATTTTTAAAGCAGTAATAATTTGTTATTATACGTAACTCTTGTTTTATGAGAGTCATTTAATTGACATTTGAAAGCAATTCACAAACTGAGTTGGAATACTAATATAGAAAATTTGTCCCATAACCAAGGGGCAAAATAGCTAATAGAGGAAGATATATCTTTCAATTTGGGAGAGAAGCCTCTGCATTTTATGAAATGGTCACTTAGTTTAGGCTGAATTCAGAAATACTTTCAGACGTGATGATTCAGTGAGACATAGCACACACAGACTTGTTTTAGGAACTGTTTTGAGCTAATTCAAACATGTCATTTGCTTAGCTGGGATTAGCAGAGATCTGACCAGAATTAAATAGAAAATTTAAAAAGAATAATGTACAATGACTATACCCTGTATCATCTAGGTCAGATTGTAATGCTTTGATATGATCTAAACAAAGATTAGGAGTAGAATAAATAAATACTGTGTAATATTTGGCATTTAATCAAGACATACCAAAACAGAACAACTGACAAAGTACATTTTGAATGAAAAACAAAGGTTCCATTTTTTTATTTGTTAATATACTTTATCCAAAGATGAATTTTGATGTAAGGTCTTCAGCATCTTGAAAGCTAAAGGAAAAACTTCCTCAAAAATAAATGAATCAATGAACACTGGTTTAAAATAGCAACAAAAACTCAAAAGGAAATGATCATATTGAAAATTGTGCTGAAGGCTGATGAAAATTTAGTGTGAAGTATTTGGGACTTTTCTGTGGGTTTAGATTCCTATTTGCATTTTTTAAATATACAGATTTTCAATAATTTTAATAAAAGAATTACATATATAAAATATACATGTAAGAATTATTATAAATTTGTCATATTAGTAAAATATATTGTTTGAATAAAAATATAGATACACTATATACTCATGTGAAAACCTATATACCTACAAAACCACAGAAAAAATGTAAATATTAACTCAGTCTTCATAGACCTGTTTCAAAAATCTTCAAGAATGAGAAAAAACTTGGTCTGGATATTATTTCTATTGTTATATAATTGAATATACTTTTTTAATGTCAGTCAATTATAAAAAGTGAGATGCAGTAGGTCTGCCTAGAAGAATTATATTTGGAGGTTTGCTTTAGATAGAGTGGTAATATGATTGATATTTCACCAGCTATTCTAGTAAAATTCAAGAAAGTGCTGAAATTATAAACCTTTTATTTCTTTAAGCATCACTAAAAAGTTTTATTCCATTATGTTATAATAAACATGTATAAAATTGAAGTGCTCAATAGAGTTAAATCCATCCTTTGAACTTTTTCTCAAGAAACATTTGTAAGTTACATGCTCTATCTACTTGGTATTCCCAAAATACTTATGTATCCAAAAAACACTTCTTGGCATTCTTAGCTATAGCTTTGCAGTGAGAACTGCAAAGTGAGAACATTAACTACTATAAACCGCAACTCTTTATACAGAGCTATTTCTCTCTAGGATCTCTAGGCTGATCTGGTAAACGTGCACACCAAATATATTCTACCAAGGGTTGCACTCTTCATTGGATGCTATGGGAGATGCTCCTGTTTTGAACAGGGGCCGAAAGGAGAGGCTGAACTGTTGTATTAGAGCCAATATTTACTGCAGATTTTAGAGCTACACAACTGTCAAAAAAAAAAAGATGAAAAAAGAGACTCGTAAAATGGGAAGGAAACTAGTCCTTCAAGGTCAGGTATCAAAGGGCTCCTGTGGGTGTCCCGCATAAAAAGACATCTAGCCTCCAGATGTTTTGTAAAGCCACATTACTCCTTTGTTCTATGCAAATTATGTTATTACATGTTTATGTTCATTTGAAACTCTTGATTACATATATATAAATGAATGAGAATTTTGGACCAAGTAAATCATAATAACAATTTCTGTTTAGCTCATTTTTCCTTGATAAAAAAATAAGTTTATCATTTTTTGTGTTTTATCAATAAAAATAAAATTTAAAGCCTTAAAAACCCTCATAGAAAAGTGTCACATTCTTCTTTACAGATGGTTTCTAATACATTTCTGAAGATTTTTTTAACATATTCATTTTAAAAGATCTATAAAAAATTTATGGTCACCTATCTTTACAAGGCTTATGCAAGAGATTGTCATTTTTCACTATAAATCTTTAGAACTCATCAGAACGTTTTAAAAATAACAAGCATTTTTCTCTAAGAAGGATAAAATTGGTCTATTTTGTGGTACAAAGAACTTTCTGTGGAAAGTAATCAACCATTGAAGCAAAATAGCATTTTTAACTGCAGATCAGGATTAGAAAAAGGCAAAAATTCAATAGCTTTATTTAAAAATAATATTATTTCAGCATAATAAAACATATTTTCTAATGTGCTTCTATTTGCTTATCTCATAACTTTATTATCCTGCTGATATGCTTTAATGGACTCTCAATTAATGACCATTTGTTTTTTAGGATAGTCTGTGGATCATCACTGAACACAATAGACACAAACAAAACTGACAGAAATAAATTGAATGTTGAGGGTGAGAGAAAAGCCCCAAGTTTCTATAGATGAATGATGTGGACATGATGGAGTCAGTCCAGGCAAGGGCCATGAAGATGTTCAGAGAACTGAAGCACTTCTCCTATGAAGTCAGGCTGAGAGAGTTGGGCCTGTTCAGCCTGGAGAAGAGAAGGCTCCAAGGAGATCTAAAGCTGCTGTCCAGTACCTATAGTGCTGGGAGTGGCCAAGACCCTGATGTGGAGCTGGAGGAATGGGTGTCAGCTCACTCCACCATACCACCTAAGAAGGCGGCCTGGCATGAAGGTGCTCATTAGATTCTATGGGACTTGCACCTTCTTCCTTGTTTCAGTGGTGCCCAAAGGACAACTCGACCACCCTGTTGGGGCACCACTAATGTATCCATTCCCTGGGAGAAGACCTCCACAGCAGTTAGCGACTGCAACCCCTTTGGACAGTTCTGGTTGCTACAGTTACTTGTTCCACCAAGTGTGTTCTCCCTGTGATGTTATTCCTTCTCCCCACCTTCCCTATGCCAATCCCTCGGACTCACCCTATCCCATCACCAGGTTTTGCATACTCTGCCCTTGCTCTGCCCGCCTTCTAGCCCTTTCTATACAAAACCCTATCTAAGCCCGTGTTCCCCTAATAAAGCAGAGATCGCTCTCGAACATCTTCTTGCCTCGTTTGCTGTTTCTTCCACCTACGCGCGCTGCGCTACTCCTGCCAGCACACAGCCCAGCTGTACTGCTCCTGCATACCAACCAGCAGCACAGTGGCCGCCGCCGCTCAGCTTGCAAGGACCCATGGTCTCGGTTTGGTTCCCTGTCCCAAACCGTGGTACTATAGGGCCTCCAAGAAAGCTGGAGAGGGGACATGCACTTTTTACAGGGGCATGTAGTGACAGGACAAGGGGAAATGGCTTTAAACTGAAAGAGAGAGGGTTTAGATTAGATGTTAGGAATAAATTCTTTACTATAAAGGGTGATGAGGCACAGGAACAGATTGTCCAGAGTTGTGCATGCCCCATCCCTGGAAGTGTTTAAGACCAGGTTGGATGGGGCTTTGAGCAAGTTGGTGTGGTGGAAGGGTGTCCCTGTCCATGGCAGGGGGGTTGGAATTAGATGTTCTTTTAAGGTCCATTCAAACACGAACCATTCTATGATTCTATGAACATATTTTATGTCATTAGACTGTGGAAAGTTTCCTCTTAGGCAACATAAATCACTAGAAAAGTACATTGCAGAGAAAAAAGTTCTGTCTTGCAGAGTGAAAGTGATCTTTTCCATTTTTCATTCCTATTTTTGACTTAAGAATTCTATTTTTTAACAACTTCTAGTTTAATCTTTTATTAATTATCTGGCAGATAATACTTTCTTGTCATGGTAGATATTGGTAAATCTTACAGAGCAAAAGAATACATAATTTGATTGGAAAGTTGTTCAAAATATGGAAGATAAAAATGTAGCTCATTATCCTTAACTTACTTTGGAGGATTGAGCAGAAAAGAGCTTTACTGAGGACTGGATTATCAACTCTTTCAAGCAATATTAAAGTAGTTGCAGTTTTTAAGTATTGACATACCACTATCTTTTATTTGCTGTTTTTTTTCAGAGCAGTGTCATCACCTTTCTGCCAGTTTTTCTTCTTTTTGTAAAACATTAATATAATAAACTGTACTTTGGGCTTCTATAAAAACAGACTCCCATACAGATATATATTATTTTTTAGTTTAGAGAAATACATTTCAGCAACCAGAAGGAACATTTATTACTTAAACAAACAAACAAAACAAGAAAACAAACAGGTTTTCAGTCCTAGGACTGTACTTAAGAAGTTTGCAAATCTTTCTGTCAACTATTCTGCATGTCTAAAATACTCTGTATTCAAATGATACTTAAAAAGTCCATATATCTACCTCTGATGTAACTGTTTTGAGCGCTCTCTAAAAGAGCAGCAAAAATCCTTGCTTAATGTAACACCAGAGTGGATGTCGGAAATAGAACTACAAACAGCTTGAGGGGAATTTTGTTCCCTTTAGTGTAGCACTTACCTGATGGACACATCTTTGACACTGATTTGTCTCTCAGGCCTCAGTTACAGTAGGAGACTTATGTCTTTGTATACATAAAAGGCCTCAAATCTGCATTGAAATCTTGATGGATAGCTGTCCACAAAAATGTCATATGTCACAAAAGTCTATCAGCCTCCATTAATGCATGGTTATTCTTGAAGAATCAACATGTAGAAGATTCAAGTGGTTAAAAAATATATTACTGTATTCTATATACAGCTTAATGAAACTGTTTCCCATATTTCTTGATATGTTTGTAAATTAACTGTTTGGACATGAAACTATTGACCCTTAGGGTTAATGTTTCAAAGATGTTATTAGATCAGGTCTCCACATCTGTATTGCTTTCTCAGGATTTGTAGTTGCTGTTAATTTATATAATATTAAAAACTAGACATTAGGAAAAAACATCCAATAGAAACTGCTGTTCAGTTTTGAAAGATATTAAAGTTTAATACAGTCTCAGTATGAAGTTTGCTTAATCAAATGTCAGGAACATCTTAAATCTATCAATAAAGACCTTAATTCACCCAGGGGGCAAAATCAACAAGGAAGGTGAAAATTCCAAACAAGAAAAGAGCCTTTAAGAATTGTATTTGTAGTGCCATCTGCTTTGAGTTAATTGTTCTCAACAGGCTATTCAGCTGCCATTTAGTCTCTGTATTACTTATTAAAGAAGTAACGGATACATATAAATATGCCATTAGCATTAGCAAATAGTGATAACACAGCCTGATTGATAGAGTTACACTCCACTAATTTAAACTTTCTTTTCTTCTTTATGAGTGAAATAGCAATCTTTGTGCACATACAGCTACTAATTAGTAAAACTAATGTTTGTGCAATCTTGATAGGCATACATATATAAAACCATATTGCAACACTTTTGGTAACTCTTAAGTGTCGTGAATTGTATTGGTCTTTAAAACAGCTTTGCTCCATAGACTGAAGTGCTGCTCAAAATTTCTTATGGCAAACAACTATATGCTATAGGAAAGAGACACTTAAAATGTTGGGAAATGACAGTTTGCCCTTGTATCTAACAATTTGATCTGTTGTTATGTTGTGAAGTGAATTGAATGGTAATACTACCATCTGTATCAGCAGGATATTGCAAACTGTCTGTCCTCAGAACTGCAGTTTGAGTACAGTAATCACTGTAGTGAAAGGCAGTGGATGGAAGGATCAGAGAAAGCTGAGGTGAAAAGAAGGCAGTTTTGGACCTTTCCTCTCCATCTGTTTATAGGTGTTTGTCCTTTAAAAACACTTCATTGATGTGATCTTAAGAAACAGAGTAGATAGAAATATTTCTCTTTGTTAATAATGTTTGAAAACATTAAAATAAAAATAATTTAAAAATCCAACCAACCAAGAAACCAACTAAAAAACCTGAAAACCCACAAATGTCTGTGAATCAGAATAATCAGAATCTGATATTGAACCATGTTTGCATTGCTGCTTTTGACTTTAAAAAGTCTCTAGACACCAACTGTACTTAATAAAGTGCCGAGCTTTTACAGTGCTGCAGCTATTTGTGCAACACTCCTTGTTTCTTTCTATTTAGTGTTACAGTTAGTATTAAGTTTTTAAGCCTTCAGCTACCATATCTGATTTTTTTAGAGAAAAAACCCTGGTATATTCAGCAACAAAAGTAAACCTGAAGTTCCAACATATAAAAAAATTAAATAGTTAATACAGTAAAATAAGCATTTTACTCAAAAGGGTAACAAAAATGAGATTATGAATTGCTCTTTTGATCCCTATAATATATGGAAATGCACACTGAACCTCTGATGTAACATTGATCCTACTGATTTCAGTGTGATTATTGATCTTCTTAAAGTTTACCACAGTTTAGTTTTCTCCTTTATCAAGTTTATATAATAAATACACAATAAGAATGCCATATATACTGTCTCTGGAGAGTTTGAATTCATCCCTCCATCCATCTACCTACCTTAATACTTACTAGAGCTTCCACTGAAACTGTCTATATACATTGTTCCTACAGTACTATGATATAAACAGATCATATTAATCAATCCCTACCACTGTGCCCCTTCTTATCATCATCTATTTTTCCTTTTTATTTTTATTAAGACGCTTTCATTCTAAAAGAAGGATTACATGAAATGTATTTGAAGCATGTGCTTCAGAAGAGCAGCAGAAGACACTGAGGTGTAGAATGAGTCTGACCACGGTGTAATGGCAACTTTCAAGTTTGCAGATTTTTTTCATTTTTTGATTTATGCTGCATCTTTGTAAGTAGAACCCTACCACTTCCTATAGGACTATTGTAAAAGCTTAAAGTCATCTGAACACTGACCCTACAATCTTATTTTCAATTATTTAGCCTAGACGAAAAGTATATGAAGGATCAAGAACTTTTTTAACACTGTACCATTTATCACATTTCAGGCAAACTCAAATATGAAATTGCTTAGCTGCTTACTGTGAAGCAGAGCTGTTTCTTTAAACAGGCTAGGTATTGGAGAAGTTAAATGTTTGATATGCAATGTGAGCTTTTAAAAAGGTCACAGGTCTGATCTCTGTACCTTCTACCTTCAGAATCTTTTTAGCAAAAAGAAACTCACCATATATATGAAGCTAGGAACCTGTTGGCAGTCTTGTAATGTTTTAACACTCTAGTAATACTAACTATGTAATTAATACAGATAAAAGCCTAATTAATGACAGAGTTAAACCTGTTATGCAATCCCTTTGCCCCTTCCTGGCATCTAGCTCTTTTCCATACAACTGTGTTCATACCTCGAATGTCCCAGGGGATCCTGAAATTAAAAAGCTCAAGCTCCTGGAAGGAGCACCAGAGAAATATATCAGACATGATACCACCACCCTGAGTCTTTGGCAGGACAAGTGTGAAATTTGGTGGGGTGTGGGAGAAGGCTTTTTCTTCTGTCCTGAGCTTTCTTGTATTTATTTTATGCATTTCTTTACCCCAGGTGGCTGCTTTATGGCTGTTCCAGGCTAAGAGTGAACAGGTCCCCACAGCCCCGCCCCCCCAGACTCAGCCTCCCTGTGGTCTCTTCCTGGCAATAACACCCAGGATTTCCCAGACCCTTCCCATGGAGACAGTGGCACAGTTCAGGCTAAGGTAGGGGAGGCAACAAGCCTGAAGCCCAGTCCAGATCTGAACTATCGTGTCGGTGCAGAGCCTGAGACTCTTTATGAGTAAAGCTGAAAATCATTGTTAATGAGGTGCCTTCTGAGCAACTGACAGAAACAATAGTAAGGTAAACAGGAGACACAGATAAGTACTTTGCATAGGGGTAGAGACAACATGGCCTTCTGGAAAGATATTGTACCTCACAAATTTTCCAATATTCTTTGAAAGAGCTATACATGCCGATATAATGCATTTGGATTTAGAAAACTTTCATAAAAGTCCTATCATGGGGAACTAAGCTGTAAGTGGACATTAGAAAATTTTTCCTTGGATTACTAACTGGTTTAAGATAACAAAGAAAAAATGGCAAAAGAAGGTCAGCTTTTAGAGTAAATTTAGCCTATTGGTAAGGGTCCCAAATATGACACCAGTCCAATATAGTCATATTGTGTAGAAATGGATTTAAGCAGTGAGTCAACAATCCTTTCTGATAGTACAGAAGTATTCAAAGTAGAATAAAAAAAGACTGGCATTGGAAGTCCTTAAATCACTGGTATCTTAAAACTCGTGGCTACTGATGAAGTCATCTCCTTTCTGAGATGTCCACTTTCTTTTAGTCTATTTCTAAGCATCTACTACTGACAGAAAGAGGTAATGAAATCACATACATCTTTTGATTTAATCTGACCTTTTAGATAGATTCAAAATCTTATAATTTTTAAAGATGTTTTAAAGCAAAAACTAGGATTAAGATCAAGTAAAGTCTTGTAATTCTAATTTTACAACTGACAAAGTGGAACTATAATCCACCCTGCTGGACCTGCCATATAATCTTTTTCTATTTTTCTCTTAACCCTAGATGCTTTTTATCCACAGAAATCTATAATTTAGAATGTCACTGATGTCTCTGTAAGCAACAATTTTCATGTAGTGTATTTTGAATGAAAATATTGAAGGCCTACAGAAAGCTAACATTTGTGGAAAACTTGCTATTATAACTCAGAAACTTTAATATGTTCACAAGTTAAAAGAAGAACTGTCACTGTAAGAGAATATCCAGCTGTTTTATCTCTTGTAACTTTTTATTCTGAGGGAGAGCAAACTTCTTTAAATAACATAAAGGATGTTCTGATCAGTATTATAATGAAATTTAATATTTGATGTTAGATTATTAACTTATAATGATTTTTTCCTTTTATTATTGATGCATAATCAGTATTTTAATCAGGTTCATCAATGATATCATATCTAGAATTCAGCAAGCAGAAAAATTAATTGATGTATGGATAAAAACATGCCTTATTATGATTTCCATTTCATATACTCTTCAATAAGTGATTTTATAGGTGAACCATTTTATAACACTTAATTCCTTGTTTATTTAAGTGAATTCATATTAAGGCATAATTTTATACTAAGCAAAAGGAAATATCAAAACAAATTTTTAATGTAGAAATAGCCTTATTTTAAGAAGTTTAAAATATGATTTGTCACACTGAGTGCCATGAATTTTAAGATTACATCTTTTACCAGAACTTTCTTTGTTCTTCACGGGTCTGTATTTTAGTGAGAGGAATGTGAAATTATGAAAAAAATCCTCTACTTACAGAAAGAATAAATTTAAATATCTTGGTAAAGGTAGTTTAATAATAACTTCTATAATGGTGTGCCCGATTTGTGAAAAAAATATTTTTCTTAGCTCTTCAATAGTATATCAACCTGACTTGAATAAAAGTCTATAGTATATTTTAATGATATATGATATAATCATTATTTAAACTTCAGAAATTATGCCCATCTGACTCAAATAAGGCATATATGACCAAGTATTATTCTTTAAAATAATGGTGCAGAGTATAACAATTAATGTCCTTTCCTTTGACTCTTAAAGAATCTTACATTAAAAATTAAATTGCACCATCACTCTGATCACAATGTCAGAAATATGGAGTTATGGCCGAAAAAACAAATACTTGTGTGCTTATTATTAATTAAAATCTGTTCTTCTAGGCAATCAAAATTTGTAATTTTCAATTCCTGCAAAAAATTCAATGTTTGATTTTGTCCATATAAAATGAGTCAGCTCTATTTATTCCTTACAAGTTTTTTAAAAGTAAAGTAATTAATACAAGTATCATTTAACAATCAGAAGTAGGGTTTGATAGAGTCAGATATCAATGGAAAGATGTTCTTACAGAAGGTAAAACAGAAGAAAAAATTAAAGGAATAAAGCATTGAATACACAAAAATAAAAAAAAGAAAGTACATCACCACTACCCCTTAAAAACATATCAAAGCACATAATTTCTATTTTTTTAAATTTTTTCTTTTATAAAAATAAAGATTTGATTCCAAAATCAGTTAGAAATATTTTAAAATGCTTCTTTCTTCCCTATTATTAGGCAAAAAAGGTACATGTTAAAAACACTCATTTAAAGCAAAGAAAAGAGTAAAGAACAGTTACTACATCCAAATCCAGTGTTAAAGATCAAACATAGAAATTCTGCCTGTGTTGGGAGTGACCCAGAGCCTGATGTGGGGCTAGAGGAATGGATGTCAGGTCACTCCACCACACCACCTAAGATGG
>JAWWLV010000045.1:16951383-16973832 GCA_035041135.1 Platyrinchus mystaceus
GATTAAAGGGTGGGCTCAGTTCAGCGCAGGCTGTGTCTCACCTAAAAACTCCATTGCGCAGGCTTGAAAGGTAAAAACACCTTTCCCAGATCTTCGTTCGCGAAGACTGGCCACTTATGTGTAGATAATGTGCATATAAGCGTATATAGATAAATGTAATAACATATGTATATCACTATGTGCATAATCACGTATTATTGTATGCATCCAATTTATCAGTGTGGAAATATTCACTTGCAAATATCCTGAGTGTACACGTTCACACTTGCATACTAGATTTTCTTTACTGTACATCAAATTATCGTGGTATGTATATGAGAATATAAAAAGCTTCACATACACAATTTATCCCAGTTTGAGAAGTATTGCTTTGAGCTAGTGGGTCCATGTGACCTTAGGTGCTCAAAGAAATACTGATTCAAAGTGGTAGTTTCACTTGCTTTCAGATGAAGCCATGTGAGAATGAATGTTCCACATGATTCAAATGTAAAATTGTGAATTGCCACTGAGCTAACTCAAAATGCTTTGGAATGATCAGTAATGATCCTGATCTGAATTTTTTATATTTGAAGTCAAAGACAGACATCACTAAGTTTAATAAAACTTTGATTTTAAGAAGGGAATACATAGAAATATGTAATAAGTGAAGTCATGAATGGAGATTGCTCTAGCTCTGCTCTTTGGACTACTCTTGTGATTCTGGCAAGATACTTTATGAGACAGACAGTGAAAGTCACATATTTCCCTGCTTGCAGGCATAGTTAGTATAGCATCAGTAATATAATATGAACAATTTTAAAAATTTTTATTTTTTAATTTTTATTTTTTAATTTTGGGTCCTCTGTAGCCTCTAGACACTAATAAACTGGACTGAGTTAGGTGAAGAACCACCACAAAGTAGTAGTGAACACTTGCCCTGTGAGGAGAAGTTGAGGGAGATGAGCTTGTCCAGCCTGGAGAAAAGACACCTTCAGGTAGACTGAACATCTGTCCCCAGAGCCGGTGGGGAGGATATTGAGATATCTGTGTCAACATCTTCACAGTGATGCACAATGGCAAAACAAGAGAAAATGGAGCAATTTTTTAGAAGAGAGATACACACTGGACCTAAAGAGAAAACTCCCCTGTGTGGACAGTCACACAGTGGAGCAGGCTGCTCCAATCTCTCCCCATCCTTGGAGCCTTTCAAAACCCAACTGGATAAATCCCTGAGCTGAAATCTGTCATCAGAGTTGACCCTGCTCTGAACAGAATGAACTCTGGACAAGAGTTATCCTGAGATCCCTTCCAACCTGAATTATAGTATGATACTGATTTATAATATGACTCCTTTGCTTTAAGAATGTGCAGATATTTAGAGCTACAGTAACAAAGCAACTTTTAGACTTGCTGAGTGTTATTTTTAATTATTTAAAGAACTAAAACAATTAAAGGTTAGGGGTAAAATTAATATTCTTAACCATTTTTCACAGGAATTTTCTAAAAGCTGTTTATAAAATTTAACTAAAATCACGTCTTTGTCCAATTCATTTAACCTCAGAAACATGCAACAGTTGTCTCATGTCATATTCATTTTCGAGATCAGATTTTCTTTTGTCTGGAAAAAGAACTATTACCTTCATTAGTAATCAAGAGCTGTTCCTGGTTTTTTCTCTGTTAGCTGTCAATCATCTGTTAATGATCTTAGTCATATCAGTCAGTTCTATCAAAGCACAGGTGTGGTCTGCCTGCTCCCTTAATAATATATGCTTCCCAAAATGAAAATAAAATAATAAATATATGACTAACAGTGTTCTGTCTATAAAGATGCAGGTTAAAAATAGATTTAGATTATGTGAAGATGATTCACATTGTCCTTGCATACTTCTGATAACAAAACATGGATCTACTGGCCAGTTACAGGTGTGAAAAAGAGCTGCAAGAGGACTAGTTTATTTAATGAAAACTATGCAGGTCCTTCAGTGAAGGTAGGACCTACATATCTTCCACGTGGGATGTACGGTCCTCCCATGTCACCTCCTTTTAAAACTAAGAAAGTGATAAAAGTAGTAAAAAAAATACCAAAAAAAATTCCCCTTTAAAAAAAACCCCAACACTGTCTAAGGGAAATCAATTACCTAGTTTTGAGACAAATTTTTATTAGTAGGAGTTATAAGGTCAGTTAGTGTGTACATAAAAGCATGTTCAGCAGCACAAAGAGAGAGAGGGTTTTTTTGAAGACTTGATAAAAAATCCTCCCTGTACTTCAGATCCTTAAGTGTGGAGTTTTGTCAGTCATTACCAGAAATATGATGCTGCTCAGTAGTAAAATGTTAAAGAACATGAGTCTTTTTTCTATAAGTATATTTCTAATACTCTGTGAAACCTAATTTTAAAGGATAACTTTCCCTGAAAATCAAGTGATGAAAATTTTTTTTTAAAACAAAAAAGAATTTACATGACATTGAAAATATGATACTTAACTTCTTTCTTAATATTCACTTTATACTACTACTTCAATATTTTATTGTCTTATGAACTATCCCATAGAAAGTGCCTTATGCAATGGTTATTTGCTTAAATTTGTATTTGTCTTCAAAACTTTCTTTAATGGCATTTAATGTATTGAGAAACAAGAAATGGGCTTGTTTTTTTTTCCTTTCAACTTTCTTTTTTGTTTTTCTTTATGATCTATAATTTTATTTTTTTAATTTAGGTTACTGATACTTTTATGAAGGCCCCAGAATTTCTGTCCTTAGAATTATCACCCGAGTAATGGAAGAAGTTTTCCTTGTAAACCATGGTTTGAAAAGTCTCTGAGCTTACAGAAATGAACACAATAGAAAATTTTATGAGGACAACACTAAGCAGTAACAGCAAAATTATGCTGGAAGGCTAGACAAGAACATCTGTATTGCATAGGGCATAAAACATTTCCTGGGATGAACACACTACACATTTCTCATTCATTTTTCATGCTACTTGGGAGATGCTGAAAGATTGAGGCAAGTGAATCATGTCACTACGGCAGAATAATATCTATTGCAATAAGACTAATTCTGAAGATTCGTATGTAATGAGTCTTGAACCTGGGGAAAATGTGACTTCATTCTCTCTGTGGTGCACAAGTTTTGGGTTTTGCAGTGCATATTTTCATTTTAAAATATAAATTTCAAGATGTGCTACAAGATGATACTTCTGAAGTATAAACCCAGTGTGATGGTTCAGACCTGGCTCCCTGGTGTCCATGTTGGGTTCATCCATCTTTGGATTGTATACTGCTATTAAGCAGTTGACATGTGATGCAAGGACACCTTTAATTACTTTTCTCCACATCAGCTCTGTACAGGAGATCTTCTCTGGTTCTAAGCAATTGTAATAATCTGGTTACAATAAATAAGTTCCAGCATGGTTAATTCTTGTAGGTACTGGCCTTCTTCTGCAGTAGTCCACTTACTCGGAAAACTCATTAAATAATTTTTAAATGGGTATTTTTCTCTCACAGCATGGAGGATCTGGAGCCAGAGACTGAGATTATATGTCTCTCTTGCAATTTCTTGTTCAATTTCACAGTCTTGAGCAAAGGTTCCTAGTTGCTGTGCTTCTTGACCTTCTAATAAGTGGCTTCTGGCCCCATTATCCCAGCATTGTACCAGCCAGGTGAGAATTCATTCATCAGGCTGGTGGTTGTAATCCCTTCATAGATCTCGGAGCTCTGCTGGCGTCATTGTTTGCAATACCTCACTCGTTTGCACAACTTCCGCTCCAGAATAGGGGTCTCTCCTGTGTGGAACCATTTCCACTTCCCTTCTGCCGCTTCTACGCGGAACCTCTTTCTCTCTCTCTGCCTCTCTCACGTGGAGGCAGAGACTGAGCACATTGCGGGGATAGGCTTCTACGCCTCTCTCTAAGCCCACAGGATGGAGGTAGGGAATAGTCCTCCAGACCCCGGGAAGATCTCAACTATTCTTCCATCTCCTCCGTTGAACAGTCAAGAAGAGTATAGTTGGGTGTCATCATTCTCTTTGGTGGTTTATCGTCCATCCGTGCTGCCACCCCTTCTTCCTTTGGGTGCCCTCCCTTTTCTTTTGGGCGCGCTCCTAATTCTTTTGGGTGCGCTCCTTCCCTTGCGGCTGCTTCTTCCTCTTTTGCAGCCGTCCATTCGACCACTACTACATAGCTGGACGGGATAGGTTTCGTGGGGATAGTTAGTCCCTTTGCTCTCTCTTCTTCTTCTTCCTCTTCTCCTTCTCCTTCTCCTTCTCCTTCTCCTTCTCCTTCTCCTTCTCCTTCTCCTTCTCCTTCTCCTTCTCCTTCTCCTTCAGTATGCCTTGATCGCAGAACTGAGCTTGTAGCATCTGCATTATCCCTTATCCATATTTTCTTCTTAGTTAGGGGGGCAATAGTGAATCTAGAATTTGTAGTTTGGGTGTCCGTCTTGGCCATAGCTTTGACTTTCGATGTTGTAGTTTGAGTTCCAGCGTCCATGAGACCCATAGTTTGGACTCTATTTTCAACGGGTTTAGCAGAAGCTATGCTGGCTTCAAGTTGTGTTTGAGTCCCACACTCAGTTGACTTAGTAGAGATAGCGCTGACTTCGAGTTGTGTTTGGACCTCGATTTCTGTAGACTCAATAGGGGCATCATTGGTTTAAGTCGGCATAATTTGAGTTTCAGTCTCAGCCTTAGTCTTTCGAGAACGGCCTACAGCAGCTCTATATGCACTAGCCAGGCCCCAGCATATGGCAGAGATTCCCATATTTGGATCCTCGTATGACAGACAATCCTCCATTAAACGATAGGTCATCTCATCAGGATCAAATGCTTGTTCTAGTTTAAAGTCCTAATTAATGGGAAATGCTACACGCCCTATCCATTAACCAAAATTTACCCATGCTTCTTGCCAACCAGGAGCTGGCCTATCCAAAGCCCTTTCCAAAGTTCCAGCAATTTTCGATCTTTCCTGCAACAAGGAAAGCAGTACAACACCATCCTTCCAATTTTAAGTAACACATCCATTGCCTTCATCAATAATAGGATGGTTGCTAAACAATTTAAGTAAAAATTTGAGCCAAGTTTAACCATTGGCATTTCTATTACCAGACCTTTGATGTCAAAATTAATGAAAGGGAAATATTCCTCCCATTCATCCCCAGTTGGGCATTTCCCTATACAGTAGGCCAGGTATAGGTATAGGTATAGGACAGGTACGAATATAGCTGAAATCACAAAACAGGTAGGTAAAATAGTCATTGTTTATATTATTCTTTTTCTCTGTTCTTAAACAAAAGGTGTGTTTATATGAACAAGCCTCTCTTGGCAGCTTTCCTGGTAACTGTTCCAAAACAAATGGAGATAACCAAAACAATCTCAGATTACCAAAATTTTGTTTAAAAATGCAGGATTTAAGATTTGTGATTTGACCTCATGCTACTACTCCATGGAATCCTGCTTCTCCATGATGGATTAAAAAGTCCAAAACTGGGAGAATATCTCAGTAGATGATCACACATCTTGGTATCACTATGTTGGAGCAAATTCCAGGTTTCATGACATTGACAACTATTCACTAATTCACAATGTACTCTAGGCAGATTTTTTTTTCAATATTTCTTTTTCTTTACGTTTTGAAATTCTGTAGATAGAATTGGATTGTATTCCTAGATTTATTAAAGGTCATTTGGTGTAAATAGCATTGCAAAGAATTTTTTAAAAAATTATCATGTAGGACAATAGCATGGACAATAGATTATGTAGTTTAATGGCAAAAGATATTTAGTCAGTTATTCTTCTGGGTCACCTATGTGCCTTATTTCATACAACCAGACTTCTAATTCAGAATAGGTACAAGATATAATAGTGAAACACTAGTATTTTCAAAAGTGAATTGCATTTTTCTTCTATGACCCAGCATGCACTGTAGTTCCTTATGATACGAACTACCATTTTGCATGTTTTAAACCTTTTAAAGCAAGGCTGATGTTTTTTACTACAGGTGTTGAAAATTGGTGTTCCTAAATGGGTACTGTAGGATCAATTAATAAGTACTCAGGACTCAAGAAATAGAGTTTTATCATGCAAGGTCAATATCTCTTGTTCCCTATCAATTTTTCATTCTATTGATTCATACCATTGGTAGTCCTTACCTTGTAACCTGTTCTCAAGGTAGCCTACAGTGTAAGAATGAAAGTGATTTTCTCTATCCTTTTAAAAACATACTAGCTACATTGTCATGTCCTCACAAGAACTACTGTTCCACAGCAAGTTTGCAGCAAATGTGATTGCTTTCAGGGACATAAAGATTTTGTCAAAAATAGGTGTTACTCAACACCATTAACATTGCTTTAACAATATCTTATATTTTGCTTTTAATTTTTGGAGAATGTCCTCAGCTTTCTCTAACTCTGAATCTGCATTTATGTGCATATATACATATGTGTGTGGGTATATATATATATATATATATATATATATAAAATCATAGAATCATAGAATCAGCCAGGTTGGAAAGGACCTCAGAGATCATCAAGTCCAACCCTTGATCCGCTACCACCATGGTTACTAGACTGTGACATTATGTGCAAATAGCAGGTAGGTTCACAGAAAAAATATTTTGAGGTAAGTTGAAGAAGAAAGGTGAAGAAACATTTTATGAGGTTTTCCTAACCATTTCTTTTCATAATTTTTCAAAGCATTATCCACAATGTAGAGCTAAATAAAACTCTGTGCACAGAATGGGTTGGGTTGGAAGGAATCTTAAAGATCATCTAGTTGCAAGTCCCTGGCCATGAACAAGGACACCTTCCACTAGACCAGGTTACTTAAAGCCCCATCCAGCCTGGCCTTGAACACCTCCAGTGATGGGGCATCCAGAACATCTTTGAGCAACCTGTTCCAGTGTCTCACTAACCTCACAGTAAACAATTTCTTCCTAATATCTAACCCAAGCCTACCCTCTTTTAGTTTGAGGCCATTCCTCTTTTTCTATCACTACATGCTCTAAATGAAAGTATTGAAGGCCTGGTGACTGAAATATCTTTTTTTCTCATAGTCAGCTAATGTAAGTTTCAGGAAGTCCACATCAGACTAAATCATGCTCAGAAAGTAAGATCAGGGCAGTTAAGTCTTACTACCAGGAAAAGAAACAGTTTTACAGCTTCGGCAGAAACACTAGGCTTTTAAATATAACTAGAACTGATCTACCCAAATCATAAAGAAGAAGAAAAAAAAGGTGAAATACAGCCCAATAACCTTCATATTTGGAAAATGTAAACATTTCACATTGCAAAAATATAAGGATCTTTGAGAGACTTCCGATGTCTTTGATTTATCATTTTGCTATGGCACACAGATATGACAGTTGTTGGAGGCAGGTAAACATCCATACACTTTTGAGGTGTCAGTAAAACTGACAGAATGTATGAGGACCTGCATCCTTTTCTTGCATTCCAACTTTGATTAAAAATTCAATGATATTTTCAAAGCTTCTAAACAAAACTCTCAGAACAAAATTTACAAAATAACTAATTTTTAATTATAAATTTTTCATCACTTTCTGTTTTCAATAAACTCACTAAGACTGAAGTCATATGACACATTTTTAACCACCTAAAGGTTAGGTTTCAAATTAACTATGCTTTCTCTCATGCTGACCATCACCTAGAGCAAGGGTCCCCAAACTTTTCAAACAGGGGGCCGGTTCCCTGTCCTCAGACACTGTCAGGGGCCAGTTTCCTGTCCCTTAGACACTGTGGGGGGCAGAACTATAGTTTGGAAAAAAATGAATGAATTCCTATGCAAACTGCACATATTTTATTTGTAGTAGTGCACAAAAACAGGAAAAAGAATGCAATATTTAAAATGAAGAACAATTGTAATCAACAAAACCCAATAATATTTCAATGTGAACTATTCTTGGAATACCCTGCACTCTGAGTCAATTTTTCTTTTTTTTAACATGATGGTACACGTGCTCCCCACTGCTGCTGGCTTGCTTGTCCTGTCTGGGAGGTGGAGGGAGGGAGGGAGAGAAAGGGAGCCGCCCACCTCGCTGATGCCGCTGCGCCCCTCCTCAGCCCGGCCGCGCAGTCCGGAGGGGGGGGCCAGAAGGGACTGAAGGAACTTTGCCACTGGGGCTCCAGCGATTTGCCTGAGTTGAGAGGCTGCCGATGATGCTTGCCTGGCAGAGGAGACGCCCCTGCCTCTCTCCCACCATGCATTGCAGAGGAGGAGGAGGAGGAGGAGGACGGAGCTGCTTGGTTTCCACCCCCAACCCCCAGCGGGGGAGGGGAGTGGGCTGGATAAGGGACTCTAAGGGCCAGACCTGGCCCACGGGCTGTAGTTTGGGGACCCCTGACCTAAAGAGATCACACCCCCCAGCTGAAATAGATGTCTAAGATACATTGTGGATATCTATTCCACTTTCCATTTTTTATCTCACATGTCTCTTTATCATTCCATATTACTGAATTTCAGGTTGATTTTTTCCTGAATCTTTCTGAAAAGTCCCTGACATACGTGTTTTTGTGTTTTTAAACTAGTACTGTCTGCGATAGTGAAGCTGCTGTGGAGTATAGCAGACACCTTCTGGCAGAACAATACAAAAAACCCCACATGGCCATATCAGAGATGCTACAACCATCAGTGTACAACACAAAAGTTCTCACATTAATTTGAAGCTCCTACATACAGAATCATATGTTTGAGCAAACTTAATTTGTTATTACAAGAATGTAATATTTTTCTGAAGATTATTTTAGGGCATTGATCATGACAAACAAGCATGCCTTCTTGATGCTGTGAAGCACTTGAAACAGCTCTTGTTCTGCACCATTAGTAGGTCTAGAAGTTTTTCAATTTAAAGGCCATACTTATGTCTGTCAAACATAGAATTCATTTACACTTAAAAAAAAAAGAAAAAAAAGAAAAAAGCAGCTTTACCTGTTTTATATTGATTGCATGTTCATTATTTAATGTTACCAATCTGTGGTGCAAAAGTAATTATTGTTCTAAATAGGCAGAGTGTAAATGTTACACATTGCTTGCATCAATAGTTGCAGAACAATACAAATATTTCCTTTTCTGTTTATCCAAGTCCTCATTCTTTGAAGAATTTTTGTCTTTGTCTGTTTTGTATTTTCCAGTTGGATGAAGAAAACTGAAGGTAAGAGTCTTTCATTAGTCATGTCTGATTTAATTAATCTTTAATTATTGTGCAAAACAAATGAAAGGATAGCTTCGATCAGCAAATTCATTTGCAACATTTATCAACTAGCTGATCTTTATCACCCAGCCAGATGACAGTAAATCAAATGCACACCCCTTTTCAATTCATGAAGCAAATGATTAAAGTGTCCATAAGAGTCCCTATCCTAACTAAATCTAATTGTGTGTGAATAATCAGTTCAGTTGTGTGATGAATGTGCCATCATAGAATCTAGTCCATAACCAAATCATATTTTGAATTATACTTGCTTTAAAATGAACACTCCTAAACTCATGGCTTCTTCTTCCTCATTCACTGGTAGTTAATATATGTCATATTAATTACATCATTTTGCCTTGCTTTCTCCTTGACCTTTCACATCAACTCTAGGGATTGCCATCACTTGACTTTTATATTTCTAATACATTCCTAACATATATATATACAATTAAAAATCAGGTTAAGATAAGCACAAGAAGTATTGCTGTATTTCACTACAAAGGCTTTATTAGTCAAAACTGAATTTTAGTATTTTCCATCGCACAGCTTTGATTCTTAGGACCACTTTTACTTGGCTAAATATCTACACTTAAAATGAAGAAAAAGAATTCTTAACTGTATTTGTTTATTGCAGAATATAAATGGTACCAAAATCACACATTCTCCTTCAAAACACATTTCTTGACATCTGCTGTTCTTAAATATTTATGAACTCATTCTTTTTTCCCCTGGATTTCTCTGATAGCATATTTAAGGTTTCATGAGACTTTTCTTTATGGACAAAATTTCATTTAGAGGACTTAAATAAGGCTTTCAAACCTCTAGGGATTTATTCATCAGTATGCAATTAAATAATGATAAACTAACATGACAAATAAGCATCTAGCCTTCATTGTTACCACAGTGCATTTCATTTTTCTTCAAGTATGCATACATAAAATGAAATCTTTTTCCTCTCATCTTAAAAATAGTTTGACATCTCTGTTGACCTAACACGTTAAAGGGAGAATGAAAATTTTGTAATTAGTTATATTTAGTTGACTATCTAAAAACAAAGAACTTGAAATGGGTGAAAAGTAAGAAACTT
Organism: Platyrinchus mystaceus; assembly: GCA_035041135.1. Classification (NCBI taxonomy): domain Eukaryota; kingdom Metazoa; phylum Chordata; class Aves; order Passeriformes; family Tyrannidae; genus Platyrinchus; species Platyrinchus mystaceus. The sequence goes on from JAWWLV010000045.1 coordinate 16,961,654, forward strand.
GAAAAGGAAAAAAGTATTTTATATATTGATTCTTTCTACATACAAAGGTGGAAAAAAACTAGGATTCACGTAAGAAATCACATGTACCCTTTGCAAATGCAAAATCCTGATGTACAATAGAGTCCTGTTTTGATTTGTGTGGTGGTTGTTGTTGTTATTGTTATTATTATTATTATTAATTTTCCAATAGGGGTCATCTATTTAAAGATGACCTTAGTGACAGTGCAGCTGGATTAACACTTTCAGCCATGGTAATGATATATTTGAGTGAAATGTGTACTTATCTGAAACATTCTGCAGCTATCAATGAAAATGCACCCATCAGATAACAGAAAGCGAATCCTATGTGAATACACAGTCCCATCAGTCAGCTGGCTTCAAGAGCTACACTGATTTAAACCTTCTCCATATCTTGCTGAAGCATATTTCAGATGCCTGGATGCCATCCACAGGCACCCTGCTGGGTCACCAATGATGGGTCTTGTACATATGCACAAAAGTAGACAATGAAATAATGAAAATGTCATGCTGTGTTCGTAGGGCAAATATACCCACAAATGACGGTTTCAATATATACTGAACTGAATTAAAAACATACTTCATTAAGTCAAATTAAGGAATTGTTTATTCCCTACATTCTGAAACATTATTTGTTCCCTTCATTGCAATCCAGGCTTTGATTTGTGTGTGAGTATGATTATAAATACTTATTTAAAACTAAAGACTTCTAGACTTTCATTAGTTAAGTATTTAATGGGACAGTTTGCTAAGTTTTTTTAACATGATATGAAGTGATCTCATTAAATTATTAAGCAAGTGGTTTAATTATGCAAACTTTCACATTTCTAACTGAAAAACAGATGTTTTATTGGAAAACATTGTTTCATGAGAGCAATATCTAGGCACATAGTCACAGATTAAGACCTAATGATGGTTTGAAGGCTGAAGGCATTTGGATATCAAAAGAGTTTAATCACAGATTTATGCAATCTTACAAATTATTCAATTCCTTCTTTTGTGGGAGAGATGGCGCGGTCCCAGTAGGATGTCAGTGTGATGTATGTAGTCCTGGGCGGGGTCATGGGGTCTCTCTTTTCCCTTGGTCTTTCTTTTGCTCCCTGGATTTTCTAGAAGTAACAGTGAAGGTCTTAGCTCCTGTCTCAGGGTCATGATGTCTCCCACCTGTCCCCAGAGTCTTTCAGGTACTCTGAATACCCCTGACACTCTGAATTTTCATAAATTATAGTGGATAGAGAAAACTTTGATAGTGATTAGCTCATTCAAATTGTACTCTTTTTCATATTTGCTGTTTTCATTTTTGGCACTCATAATCTGTTCCAGACACATTTGGTCATATTTGCACTTGTTACTGATCAAAATGTTGTTTGCATAATTTCATTATTTATTTTATTGAACACACCAAAACTAGTTTTGAGACATCTGACTGATCATATTTCATCTACTTCAATGAAAACAAAGGTTTTACAGCTTTTACTGACACTGCCTGTCTTGCTAATTGCTACAAGTATTAGTGTGCCTTCCCTATGCAGGAAGGTTGCAGATAAACAGGCAATATACTTCCAGCTGCCAAGATCCTGTTCAAAAGGTACAAATGGATGAATCACTTTTGTTTTCAAACTTAATGAAACATATATATGTATGTCTCTTCTCAACAGAGGGTGAAAATGGAATTATGTCTGTTAGCTTCTCAAAAATAAAATGAGACCTTTAGAAAAGATGGATGGATTTCATATGAACTGGCAGGGAAAGACAAAATAATTCCCATAAGGATCCCTTACAAGTTTTTAGAGAGAAATCTATTCTTTAAAATGCTACACAAGTTAACAACTGCTCTGTGAAACTCTGAACACCATCTGCATATAGCAGAGACTCCCAAAGTCCTGCAAAAACTCCCTTATTTCAAGTATCATCTTTCCTGTAAATCAGAATATTTGGGGGTAGGAGGCTGTCATTTGTTACCAATATATGTTGGGGCACTGAGAGAAAGATCTTTTTATTTCTCTTAAGAAGATGATTATGTTTACCTTCCCCATAACAGATAAAGGCTCAAACTTTACTAACAGAAAAAGTACTTATTCAGCAAAGAGTTGGGTGCTTGATTTATAGCAAGGGAATTCCCTACAGAAAATAAGGAAATGTTTCTCCCCTATGGCACCTTTCCCCAGTGCTCTATTCAAGGAAAGAAGACAACTCCTTTGCTCTTTAACCCTTGTCTGAAAAAAAAGAGAGAAGCTGAGCTCAGCTGGAGAAGCTGATTATCTCAGCCAGATCAGTCCTGATCTGTGCTGTTTCAATTATGAAACTTAATGTAGGGCTCTGATGAACTGCAGTCCTTGTAGAAGATTTTTTTTTATTTTCTTCTTTCTCTTGTTTTTTTCTCCGTCACAGGAAAAGGTAATCTATACCTTAAAGCATGTGTATGAGGACTGAATTCTATAAATATAGGAGAAATAACGAATTCCATGGCAAAACAACAAAAGTGTAAAAACTGTTTATGTGGCTGGAAACAAGATTCCACCTGTGTCTCTTGGCACGTAAAAAAATACAGTTGCAAGCTTATAGTATATACTTAAAGGTTATGGTCTAGCATGACATGTCCACACAGGCATTTTACAAATATTGGAACTATGGTTTCTGATTAGAAATCATACATCAGTCTCTGGAACCTCAGTTTTGCCAGTAGTAACAGTGAGCTGAAATAGCAACTCCGAGTCAAACTCAGGAAACTGTATCTGAGTTTTCACTGGTTCCTGTTCATTGTTTCACAGAGCTGGATAGAAGTTGGAGGTTAGATGAGTTAGATACCCTGATATGACAATTTATGCTGCCCTCCATTTTGGAAATGGCCTTTCTCTGACTCAGTTGGATCATAGGGAGAGAGAGGCCTCAAATTCATAGTGCAGGAAGAGTAAGTCAGTCTGTAAAAGGTTACGTGAACATACTCAAATGTCAAGATTTTAAAAATGTTTTACACAGAATAAAATATTAGTTTTATATAATCACCTCTATAACCTATATGATGAAAGGTAAAAAATTATTGGAAGTATAACCAGAAGTAAACCAGTAACTTTTATTATTTTTAGTAGAGAAATATGTTTAAATCCTATTAAAGAATATGATTGATTCTACTGCAGCTACATTTTCTGAACAAAAATGTGTGGTTTTCATAGGTAACTGATCATAAGTACAAAGTAGGCTTTCATATTAATGAAAACCACTTAGAAATAAAAAAATTCTTCAAAGTAATTGGGGAGCTATAAATGTTGAAAATTATGTGAAATTTTATACAGGGATAACTCTTTACTTGCAAATTAGTGTGTTGGTACAATTAGAAAAATATGAGCAGTATATGAATGACTGTTCTATATCATCATTCTTCATTAGTTTTGCACAAATGTTGCAATCACACAAGGAAAAGCACAGGAAAATTATGCTTAGTGTATGCAAAACTGTTCAGAAACCATGTATTATTTTCTTTAGAGAGATCCTTCAGACTGATGTCCTTAACATGGCTGCTTCTTCACATCCACCCTCATCCTCATCAGGACTGGGGAAGAAAATAGGAAGAGCAAAGGCAAGAAAACTTATGAGACAAGACAGGAAGGGTTTAATAAGTGAAAGACTGAGGGGGAAAAAACCCAACCAAACATACAAAGACAATTCCTCACCGCCTTTGAGCAACAAGTATCCTGAAAGAAAGTCATTATCATTGAGCAGGATGTCATTCGGTATGGAACATGCCTTTGGTCAGTTCAGATTAGCTGTCCCAGTTGTATCTCTTCCCATAATCTTTCCCTCCCCTTGCCTACTTGTTGAAGGGGCAGGTTGAGAAGAGTGAGAAAAAGAGAAAGACGTCACCCAGCACTGTTTGACAATAACTAAAACCCTGGTGTGTTATCAACACTGGCTTACTCACAAATCCAAAGAAAGTTATGAAGAAAGTTAACTCCACTCCAGCCAGACCTAGTATAATCATTATATGTTGAAAGGTCTTTTGTAATAAACAGCTTCTACATATTACTATCAGCAATTGAACCAGTGACGAATTGAGAGATTTTTAGTGTGTCTGTATGAGGTTTTTCTTTTGTTTTGTTTTGTTCTATGGAAGACAAGTGTCATGGGTTTGCCAGCCAGCCCCCCCAAGGGCTGAAAATAGTTTTGCCAAATAGATTTCCGGAGCAAAACCCCCAATCAAAAGTTTTAGTAATGCCTCTGCCAATTACATGTTTAAGAAAACGGAAGAGAAGACTGTGATGCAGAAGTGATAAGAGCCACGAGGTTGCAAGAAAAGAAGGAGCCATGTAGGGGTAAGCAGCAGTCCCCAAGTGGGGCCAGGCCTCCCTTCCCCCCGCCCAGCCTTGGCTGGGGGCAGGTTGTGGCACTGAAGCCCTCTGGCCGAGACATGTAACAGAGTGGGGGAAAGGCTCTAATAAATGACTGCCTGCTGCAGAAGAAATTCCAGGCAGAGAGATAACAGAACCTCCCAAGGTCGAAGCTGGTAGCCAGAAGAGAGAGAAGCCTGAAGGGGGGTGAGTTTTTTTCTTCTTCCCCCACTCTCTCTCCCTTCAGCAGGGAAAAGACTGAAAACTAAAATCCCTGCCGCCTGTGGAAGATTACAAAGTGAAGAGACTCCTCTGCAGCTCATAAAGGAGCCTACACTGAAGCAGGTGAATGCAAGAAGAAGCTGCAACTTTGTGAAAGGCCTAAAATGAAACACAGTCTTGCCAAGGACCTGTGGCCTATGTAGAAAGAGAACCTATACTGGAGTGACTCGGCTCGGGTAGGATCTTGTGATCTCACTGAGAGATCCGTGCTGGTACAGCTGAATTTGTGACCCTAAGGGACAGCAGAGAACAGAAAAACTGTTACCCGATGAAGGAACCCCACAGGAAACAGGGATGGACTCAAAAGCCATTATCCCCTGTGACACTGTGAGAAAATCATGGCAAAGCGTCTCCCTCGCAGTCCATGGAGGACTCCACAGGACCCTGGGTAACCCCCCAGCCTCTGGTCTTAGCCTAGGAGGGGGTAGGCCCAGCCCTGAGGTCGACATAGAAAAGAGAGAAAAAGAGAGAGACAGTTCCAGCTGCAACGAATCGGAACTGTCATCCTAGAAATAACAGAAGAAAACCTTTCAAATGCTGCAGAATTGTTTTGGAAAGCCTGTAGCTCTGAAAGTAGAAAAGTAACTTTTTCTGCTCCTGAACTGATTCGAAGGGGGGAAGGGTACTTCTGTAAATGTATAGTATTTTTGCCTAATTAGAATTATTATATATATATATAGTTCTTTAGTTTTTTACCTTGCTAGTAATAAATCCTAATATTATTTCCCCCACATTAAGTCTCTTTTATCTCCATAAACCTTCTCTCATCTTATAGCAATTATATGGGGGGGAAGTGAACAAAATTGGCCCATGGCCAACCCACGACAGATAAGAAACAAGTGATAAATTCTACTAGCCAATATTAAGGATTATTCTATTCAGATTGCCAGGATTGTTGATTCATCATAATGGTTCTGTCAGATCATATCAACTAAAATTGCTCTTGAAGACAGGTACAGTAACGAAGTGATGCTGATGAATAAGTTATCTGCTTGAGAAATAAGTAATCAAATATAAAAAGCTTCTTTGGCATGTTCCTTGACAGTAAAGAAAATATTATGTAATGATTACTCTCCAATTCAATAGAAGTAGAAAACTGATCTATAAAATATTTAACAGACCAATCTGAGTAAAACATGCCCAGTCTCACTGATCCATGTGAAAAACTGAATTACTGCCTCTTTAAATTAATCAGAAATACTTTGGTATGCTCTTTTAATCGGAAGGTCATTTTAACGATGACAGGCAAGAGTTATTTCTATTTGGGCAAATATTTGAACTTACTACCTTGTTGTATTTATATCAAACTGTGTGCATTGTCCTTGTGTAAGTACTTTTCTCTCTGACCTTTTCAAGCATATAGCAAATAAATCTTTCCTTGGCTTTAAAGTGGCTGTCATAGCAACACCACAGGATTCTAGGCATGCTGACTAACAATTTCCAAGCAGTCTAATCAATTTGGAAACATTTTTCTTTGAAATTAATAGAAGTTGGTACGAAATGACTAATCAGCTTTAAAATTTCAGTCATGAATTTGACTATCTTTCCCAGTTACATTTTCTTATAGTTTTATAAATAAGAAATTTGTACCAGTTTTTATTAAGATTGGATTAAAGTGAACCGTTGCAGTAAGGAAAGAACTCATGTGATGATATTGTAGCCTTTTCAGCAAGATTTATTTTGTTGTTGGCCTTTTTTTTTCCTCTCTTGAACTGATTAGGAATTATCTTTGTTGGAGTTAATTAAAGCAGACTTCCCATCAGAGGAGTGCCCAGGTAAAAAGGCAGTGTCAGTTTGAAAGTCCTTCTCTTTAAGGAAAATGTTCATATGATTTTTTACTCAGTCACCAGGACTTCCAACTCAACTCAGAATCTCAAATTCAGGCTGCACACTTTCTCTGCTCTGACCCAAATGAGATTTATGCTCAGGTTCAGGGATCACTGTGATGTATAGTTCAGAATCGGGAAAAATCAGGTTTGAACTAGCTAGGCAAACAGTAAGGAAGTAACTAGAGGAAAAAAAAAAGTCATATTGGCAATTTCTCTAAGGAAATTCTGAATTTTAAAAATGAAATTGATTTATTCTGTGTTTTTTTAGAGCACGCACATCTAAGTCAATGCTGCAGGACTATTCCTTCTACCTGTGATCATATGAAAATTAACCCAAATGGTAAGTCTTCCTCCTGACATAATTTTAATCACAAAAGTCTGGGCTAATAACTGAGAATAGGATACTATCCATACTGTGACATGCCTGCTGGAATTTGTTGCTCCTGTCTTCATGTGTTTGTGTGTGCATGTGTGTGCACATGTGACTGAGTCAGTAATCCTAAAGCAGGTATTTAAAACTAATTACCTGTTCTGAAAAAAGTCAAGAAAACCAGGTCCATTGAATCCTATGAATACTAACTGTCAATAATCTGCCTGATTCATGGCGTGATTTTTTGTGTTTGTCATGTGCAGACTCAGGAGTTGGAGTCGATGATCCTTGTGGGTCCCTTCCAACTCAGAATATTCTATGGTTCTATGATTAAAATTCTAATCTAATTTGGGATACAATAGGGCTAACCCATAAACAACATAACATGTCTATTAAGTGATAATATAAAACATAACCAACCAACTCTTTTGATATTCTTTGGTTCTAGCCTTACATGTCTTGAAAGATCTATATGAGGAATTGTACCTAACATACTTTAGGCACAGACCAGTCAAAGAAACCCCACTGAGACACTTGAAATCCAAACTGATTAGTTTATCTTCATGTTGAAAGCAATGACAAAATACTGTACATGAAAAAGGTATATATTGCAAGCAGCTATTTACAACATAAACATAAAATCTATGATGTACCTTTAGTAACCAAAGAGAATATGTGTAAGGAACTCAAATATTAATCCCCTCTGGTCAGAACACTGTTGGTTAAAAGCTAAAGCTTGCTGTCTTGTGTCAGGGTACTGTGAGGGCTGGTGGCTCTCATGGGCCAGATGCTTGGGGCCAAGGGACCTCCCAGTAGGGTATCAGGGCAGGCTTTTGTGGCCAGAGCCAGTCCCACTGACAAAAGCCAAAGACAGTGGAATGGGATCTGGCTGGGAGTCCGTGCTCTGCCTGCACCCAGTCAGGGCACAGAGCAGACCAGGGGCCAGCTGGGGTATCTCCATGGGGATGGAGATGGGCCGAGGATGTCCAGGATTGGTCCTGTGGCCCTGTTGGAGCATCTCTGGGACAGAGACTGAGAGCTCCTGGGGGATGAAACAGGGTCCTAGGCCAAGGTCAGGAGACAACACGGGGGGTTACCAAGTGTAATTTTCATTGGTGGTGATTAATACAAATCTCAGTCTTGATGCCACTCTTATCATCTATCCTAGACTTGCAAGAATGGTGAATTTTTCACTGTAAAAGATTATTCAAAACTAGGAAACCAGTCTGAATAAGGAAATTTATCAGAGCCAGTTTAGCTGCAATTGGAACAACTTTGTTTTGTACTAGAAAAGGTGTCAGAGGAGCTCTGGAAAAGCATCTTGTGTTCCCAGAAACTCAGAATATAAGAAATTCACAAGTGCACTATTGGAAATTCTTATGTAGTTTTTAAGCTTCTAGTTACAACACTGAACATAAAACAAAGCATAAGGCTATACCATTTTAAAATTCAAGGGAGTTGCTCTAAATTGATTATGGTAATGGGAGGATTTAACTTATCAGGGAGAGATTCAACTGAAATAACGAAATTACTATGACTATTTCGAATGATCTCCTAAATGGTCAGCAACCTGCCAAAAAATGAAGATTAGTTCTATATATAAGAAATTTTCTCAGAATTTAAGTGGTTTAGGTTGTTTTAAATGGAGAAAAAAGTCCCTAGAAGTTTGTAAACCAGTTCTTCCTTCATTGATGGAATTTTGTAATGTTAAGCAGCAACTTAAGATCCCTTCTGTGGACAATAGGTCTGATTCTCTAGTGCATTGTTTCTTCTGCAGTATCACATTTGCATTTAATTTGCAAAAGCAAAATGTTCTTAATCTGCTTTTACATATGTGATTATAGGAGTAGAAAATCAGAGGTGGTTTTGTTGTCTTTTGTTCATGAATATAACAGTATGATTCTGGATTTACTCTGTGGAAATGTAATGTGGACCTGATTTTCTATCAAAACAGTTTTCATACTCCTGAAGTGAAGCTAATCCTGGAAAAAAATGGAACAAATGTAGATCTTCAAGCCACTTTATATTTTGACCCATGTTTACTGTATTGGGTGGTTTTTAACTTGGAAAACCAAATTTGTTTCTTTTTATTACTTTGATTAGTGTTGATTCAAATGTATTGAGTTCAATGGCTTTATTCCTTACACTGTTAGGTGTCATAAGTAAAAATGAGGCTGTTAGGAATATACTTGAAGCAGGCTGGGTGTTTTATTAACAATAAATGTTTTAAAGCAGGTAACTCATCTTTCCATAATTCATAGCACCTGATAGTGATCTGACATTAGACCTCATCACACATTCTTTCCATATCATTAACCACAACCGGAAATCAGAGTTTCACAGTAATAGAACTAATATTCTGAAACAGTGTTGCAAATTTTAATTTTTTTAAAAAATATTATTTTTAAATAATTTGGCTATATTTAATGCCTTATGTTTATAAAAGAATTCAGTAAACCTGTCTGGATTACCTTGGAGGGGAAGAAACACTAGAGCATCACTTCTTGTCTGAATGGATCTAATACATTCTGCAAAAGAATTTCACAATATGCTGATTTAAAGTGCATGACAGTAGTGTTCAAACACAGTATTCTTCAGGTAGTAACCTGTGTGGTATGATTAATACAATTCACAGTCCAGGTGACAGAGAAGAACTCTGTACTGTGATAAAGAGGGAACAAAACCTCATAGTGTCCAAACCAGCGTAGCAGAAAGAAAAAAAACCCTTTGAGATAAAAAGTAGTCTGACATCTTCATACTCTGTATGAACTAGTAGACATTTGAGGAAACATTTCTCTAGGTACTGTAGAAATTTGTTGTCCCCTTCCCAGCTCCGAAAGCTTAAAAATCATTCCTTCCTAAACTTCAGCTTTAGGAAGATCCCTATTTAAAGTAGTAAAGGAATATGGAAATAAAGAAGTTTCCTATGCCATACTTCATAACATCTACCCATCCATAAAGTAAAAAATTCTGCAATGTAAAAAGCACAGTGGTCTATTTATTTTGTTATTTTTGTATTTTTTTTACACCCTCCTATCTCAGCACCTGCCAAAACTGAAAAAGCTGTAGAGTATTAACCTTAGCCAAATCAAAGGAAAAACTGCTGGAAATCTTTAGGCAATATTCTGTGAAATGTCCAGTCCTCTCATAAGGCTGAGGATTTAAACTCTCACAGCATTTAAACTCCTCTTTACTAGAAACAAAATTAACTGTTGCAGATCACCAGGATGCTGAGGGAACTAACAGGCTCTGCAGCTTCCTCCCCCAATTCCTAAGGGGTTTTGTCTGTGTTCAAAGTCAGCTCTGATTTTGCTGAGCTGTATTACCTGGGATCAAACTGCTGTGAAGACATAAGCTGTGAGAATGAGTAGTGGAAACCTCTCCTATGGTCTCTTTTCTCTTTGCTTGGAAGCTGTATTAGGCTCAGGCCCTTGACCTATTGTCCGTGTGTGAGTTTTGTGGCAGCTATGCCTATGCCTGGAATTACACCCCACTGTCCCTAAGGTCTCACTGACTTGGTCTCCTGGCCACGTGACAGACCTGAATTGTCACTAAGGGTGTGACTGGCAATCACAGGGCTGTTGGCTGGCCCTGGTCACTGTCACCAGTCCTCTTCTTGCATGTGTACTCTGCAATGGTGTCAGTGGCAGAGACGGTGCCCTGCCTGCCTGCTGTATTTCTAGTTCTTGGCTCCCAAGCACAGCAGCATATAGTTACTGTTCTCTGTCAGTAACAGAAAAAAAAGATCATTTACTGGATTAATGGTTTTGTAGAATGCTGAATTTATTTTAAAACTGCGTATTAAATTATATTCTCCTTTATTGTCTTTTTAATCCTGGGACTGACACAGGAATGACCTGCACTGCATGCTGAAAGTTCCTATATGTCGAAATAGCTGGCAAAGTTTCCCAAATACACCTCCAGTTCTGGGAGATCTTTGTTACATAATGTCTTGATATATTCCTCCTTTTCTACTTTGTTCATTTGGAAGTAAAATAGTGTTTCATGTATACCATGTTTGCCTAGCTTGAGGGAATACATATCTGAACTTACAAGTGTTTCCCTTTCAGACAGCAAATACAGGAGGAGCTGGGGAGCCAGGGTTCAATTTAAATCAGTGCTTTTATTCTATAACACGTGTTTATTCCTATATCTATATATAGGTTGTCAGAAAATTGCCAAAAAACCTTTCTTTTTCTCTGTTGGAAAAAAAAAAAAAGACATTTAGAGTCCTTGGTAAGCAGTATAGACTGCATTTTCATTAACAAATATATTATTTCAGACATATATAGAAAAAATTCAGTTAAAATTGAAGAGAATAAGAAAAGAATTACACAGGAGAGTCCTGGCTGCACACCCATCCTCATGAGTCCAGGATACCTCCCTCACAGGTTCTCTTTTACATTCCAGCTTTGTGCCCAATTCATTAGGAATCTCTTTTTTCAGTATTTCATCTTGCTGGCAATTTATGTGTATGTACAAATAAAGATGTATTTGGCCACTATAAGACTGTATCCAGAGTTAAATAACTTTTTTATCATGTAGGATATAAAAAATTTGGCTAATCAAATTTGTATTTCTTCCTTTATATAAAGAAACACAGCTCTAAAGAAGAGACTAAATGAGAGTGTTATATTTGCCAAACTGGCATCTATCAGGTAGGAGACTTGATACTTGACCTTTATTCTCATGAAATCACATGATCTCTTAGCCATTCCTTATTTCTGAAGCCTTCTTTTGTCTTTTATTTTCCTGCTTTTGTTGGGGGATTAGTGTTTGGGTTTGGTCTGTTGGTGGTTTATTTTCATTGAAGAATATGATGTCTTAGAATAGCTTTATATTTTGTTATGTGTCCGTCAAATATGAGAACTCCTTTGTACCTACCCCTAGCTAGGATCAATCAGCTCACACACAGGTTCACAAAACTGAAGGTGTGTTTCAGGTTTAGTGTTTAGAAAAAAAAAAGGCTCACTTTCTGAGCCCTTTCCAATAACCAATGGTGTGAAGCAAGGCTGCGTTCTTGCACCAACTCCATTCACAATCTTTTACAGCATGATGCTCCAAAGGGCCACAGCAGACCTCGATGAAGAAAACGGTATCTACATCCAATATCGTACAGATATTGTACAACCTAAGGCGACTGAAAGCCCACACCAAGACCTTAGATCATCTTGTCCATGAGCTGCTTTACGCTGATGCCGCCGCCCTTGTAGCCCACAAAGAAGTATCTCTGCAGCGTTTAACATCCTGCTTCGCAGAGGCTGCTGAGCTTTTTGGACTGGAAGTCAGCTTGAAGAAGACAGAAGTTCTCTATCAGCCTGCACCTCAGGAAGTCTTCCATCATCCCCATATCAC
>JAWWLV010000045.1:16980308-17004522 GCA_035041135.1 Platyrinchus mystaceus
CAGCACAACTCCAGCAGTAGTGAAGAGCGAAGCCCATCATCCTCGCATTTCATCCTGGCTCAGCTCCTAGGATGATTTTTACAGAGCTTCCGTGCTGTGTCTCTATGTAACAGCAGTGGGGGGGGCAGAGCCCTCCTCCACATTCTGTCGGCCGTCTTCATCCAACTTTGGGATGCCTTGAGCTCCTTAGCTCTTTTCCTCGCAGTATGTGCTGTATTTTATAACTTCTAGAGTCCACCCCCTCCATTATAGGAGGGATTTCAAGGGAGTTTGGGAGTTTTGATTTCAGTTCTTACCCCCAGCTCCTTCCGTAGGAGTTTTCTGCTTTTTTTCAGCTGCAGTGCTGGCTCTGCTGCTTCCTTATCACTTGGCTATGTGCCATCCTCTTTGGTCAGTGTTTCACCGGTCCTTCATTGCTCTCGATGTTAGAAGCTTCTCTCAGCTCTCGGCTATGGAATTGGGTCCAGTTTACACTGTTCTAAGACCCTGTAGCCCCACAGTTGGGGCTGGGGGGCCTGGCCCCCAAAGGGGCTCCGGTCCCCAGCTTCCTGTGGCCTAAAACATGGCTCCTACTCCAACCCCACGAACTGTGACTTCCCTTCTTTTCTGGTTTTGGGTGATATGTTTACATTTCGTCAGAGCGCTCATTGGATTAATTCTAAAGATCACCACCCCCTGGGGGTTTACCATTTTCTCAACTTCAGGGGGGGAAAAACTGTTTTCCCCCACCACAGTTCAGCATTTGTTCTTTTGGATTTTGGCTTTTCATTTGATTTTTTGTTCTTATTTGGTTTCTGTTTTGCAGATGATACTAAGTTGAGTGGGAGTGTTGATCTGCTGGAAGGTAGGAAGGCAGAGGGTTCTGGACAGGCTGGTTCCATAGGCCAAAGCCAACGGTATGAGGTTCAACAAGGTCAAGTGCTGGATCCTACAACTCTGTCACAACAACCCTATGCAGCACTATGGGTTTAGGAAAAATGGTTGGAAATCAACCCAGTCAAAAAGGACCTGGGGATGCTGGTCAACAACCAGCTGAACATGAGCCAGTGTGAGCCCAGGTGGCCAAGAAGGCCAATGACATCCTGAACTGTATCAAAAATGCGTGGCCAGCAAGACCAGGGAATTGGGATTGTCCCCCTGTATGTGGCACTGGTGAGGCCACACCTTCAGTACTGTGCCTAGTTTTGGCTTCTCACTACAATAAAGATATTGAGGTGCTGGAGCATGTCCAGAGAACGTCAGCAAAACTGATGAAGGGTCTGGACCACAAATCAAATAAGGAGTGTCTGAGGGAGCTGGGGTTGATTAGCCTAGAGAAAATGAGGCTCAGAGGAGACCTTATCGCTCTCTGCAACCACCTGAAATGAGGCTGCTACAAGATGAGGGTATACCTTTTCTCCCAAGCAACTAGTGGCAGGATGAGAGGACACAGTCTCAAACTGCAGCAGGGGAGGTTTGTGTTGGACATCAAGAAGAATTTTTTTCATGGAAAGAATTGTCCAGCATTGGAATGGACTGCCCAGGGAGGTGTTGAAATCACCATCCCTGTAGGTGTTCAAGAAACGACAGGACATTGCATTTATTGCTCTGGTCTAGTGGACAAGGTGGTGATCAGTAAAAGATTGGATTCAGTGTTGGGGGTCTTTTCCAACCTTAATAACTCTGATTCTGTGATTTTCTGTGATTCTTTATTCACTAATATTTTGTCATTTCCTAGGAAAGGTTCTCTTTTTTTTTTTTCCCTCTAAAGTTTGTCACTTCATTAATATAGAAGGAAGCTAAGGTATGGTTATCCAGCATGTGTTAGTTCTTTTCTAGCACAACGACAAATTTAATAGAATTGCTAACAGCATTTTATATAACTTGCTTTCTCTCCTTCAATCCTCCCTCTACTTACTCCCCACACTTTTTTTTTTTCTTCCTTTTTGGTTTTTTTTTTTTTTGGTTACAGTAATTGCTGTCTGAGCCTCAAAGGCTAAAAATCGTTTTTCATCTCATGCATGAAGAATTTTAGTCTGATTGATGACAGCTATGGAACCTTTCCTTAGTCACTAAGCTGCACTAATTTGCAAGCTAAAACAATATTAGCAAATTGTTAATGATCCATGAAACTGCTGCAGCAGCCTTAAATGTTATGCTCAGAACTTTCTTACAACTAAAGCAGCTTACCTAAATTCCCACAATGGACACAAAATGATATGGCATTTACAAAACAACATCAGTAACAACAAAAATAATAATTGTGGAAGTGACAGGCTTGGCTAATGCAGTACATTAGTGTGAATAATTTGTATTGAGGGCATGTGAACAATTAACATTAAAACCCAGACCTAGTTTGTAGCAGTTTGGATTTAATTTTCACATTGAGATAAAGCTGGTGCACACATTTCCTGTCTGCACCTAATGGCTGCAATTTTCCTCTATTTCCAGCACTGTCTGGCTGGGCTTTAAAATGAACTGGAAACCTTCAAAAGGAAAAGAGAGTTAATTTTGGAAATAACCTGCGAATATCACTTTGCATATTGAAGAAGAGAATTTTTTTTTCCCCAAATGGAGCTCAAAATGCTGTTTTATGATTTATTTTTGAAATGTTTTGAGAAATTCTGTTGAATGAGCAATATTCAAGCTGTTTCATGTTATCAGATCAGTGGCGGGCCAGTTCCCAGTCAACATGTCAGTGTACAAGAAAACAACCTTTATTTTCACATATGTATTTGCCAGCAACAAAAGGAGACTGACAAAGCAATATGGTCTTGTGTAGCACCTGTGTGTCACACTATAGATAGCAGGAAGAGGTTAAACAAAAGCATTGCTCTTTCCCTGGCCACATATAAGGAAGTTATGAAGTTTGTATTTGTGTGTGTGTGAATGTGTGTGTAAAGTTATTTATAAAGCATATTTTTAGTGTGTCCCATATGTAAAAATTTAAGCATTATCTCAAAAATCAAAGTGGTGCAATATCAAGACATTCTGAAACACAGGAAAAAAAATGTATGTAATACATTAAAAAAATCCCCAAACTACTACAGGGAAAGAAAAAATAGAGATATCTCTGGATATCTTCAAATAATTAAGAATTAAAGTTCAGCAGGGAGACTCTCATAATTGTAACTTCATAATCTGTTAACCAGAGCCAATTTGTGTCATTTAATCTTATCCTTTCTACAATAGTGGACTAAGGACTTGACAATACTTCTCAAACATGATGCATTATTTTGTGTCAACTAGGCTGTATTTCATTCTATGTAGTAATGATACTGTTATTAATTATGTTCTCTTTCAGGAAATTAAAATCCTCCTAAACTGATGTTTTCTGCACAAATATACAGAGATTGTACCATTCCAGAAGGCATAGAAACCCAAACTGAAACAAGATGAAAGTGAGTGAGTAGGGGACAATAAGAGCTGATGAAATGTTGCATGTTCATCTAGATCCTCACCTGTACTAAAACTGTTTTTAACTGTTGGAAAAATTATTTCCAAGTAACACTCAACCTTTTTTGGTCAGTTTTAGAGTTTTGAGGTCATAGTGAAAGGTAGTTTTAGACTCTGAACACAATACATTCGATGTATTCCTCTTGTGCAATTGTCAGGTTCTGTAGCAAAACACTTTATGTGGTATCAGCATCAAAAAGTATGTTAACAGGATATATGAATTCTGTATTAATACATTTTTCATTTAGTTTTTGTCTAAATCAGCAGCTTATAGCCCATAAGTACAGGTTGAAGTAATGAACATGGTTGTTTTCATGGAAGATAATAGTGTGGGTTTTTTCCTTTATGATCATCTTCTGCACCAGTTTCTTTTCATGTGACGTAAAGCTGAATGTAAGAAAACACATATATCACCAATATTTTTTGTTTGCTGAAAAGAAGAGCTCCATTTATACATCATAAATTTAATTCACTATGACTGCATTTGCTGTTTTTCATTGGGGCATAATATAAATGTAAAAAATAACTCTCCTTCTCAGTTTAACATGATTATTGTGATAGCAAAAGAAGGGAATTTTGTATTCCAAGCTTTTTGGAATTACGCTTATGTTTATTAAAATCTACTCTTTGAAGGTTAAAATACAAAGAATGGATTATTAGAATGTCTTTCTCTGTAGTTAATAAAAATACTCTAAATTGTTACATATTTATAATTCAATCAGTTCCTGTTTCATCCTAATTTGTCTCTGTCAGTGGACTATTAGATTACAAAATATACTGGAAAATATATACTAAAAGATTACAGAAATAATGCTCATATTTTCTGTAGGAAGAGAAGAAGCAAAATGGTCAATCTATGTGCCCCAAAATATTTCTAGGAAATCCATCTATAAGAAACACTTTACCACACTGAAGTCAATAAGAATTTAACCATCAAGGTTAACAAGATGACATTTCAGGTATTTGTATTCATACCTTTGCTGTAAAACTGATACTAGTAGAAAAAGCAGAGAAATGGTGGAGCAACATTCAGTCGGTGGAAGGAGACACCTAGAAGGATTATTCTTTAGAAGATATGATGCTGAATCATCAGGGTGGTCAGTGGGGCCTTTCTGTCTTAAGTTAGGAAAGGTGGACCAAAAACTTTTCAGGATTAAAGAATTTATTGTTTTATTGAAAAAATAAAGTTTAGAGATTAGTAATTTTGAATCATTTCCTCTAATATATCATTTGAGGTCATGTGAAGTCTTTGGGTTTTTCTGTGAAAGATTATCTGTCATGGTCTCTCTGACCTTGAAAAATAGTTGTTAATAACCACTGAGACAGCTGCACAAAGGGCATTAAACTATAAAACATTTTATGAGCATGGAAAGATGTCTCAAGAAGACATTGCAGCAGATTTTTTTTGTTTTTTGAATGCTGGGTTTGGGGTTTTTTAACATATCATAATGGATTTCATATTATACCATCACCACCACATGCTGACCTACAAGATGCCTTATGGTCCCAGTAACTTATCACAAAATGCATTCCAATTTTTTTTTCCCCTAAATGAAAATGCCATTTTTTCAACATAAAAGGATAACAAAACTGTAACAGTAGAATTAGTTAAAAATTCCAAAAACCAATATAACTGTGAGATTTCATCTGCACAAACTTAAAACTATTCTCCAAGCAATTTTTTTATTTTTCACTTTTTGCTTTGATTGAAAAGGGAAGAGGAAGAGAAAATAAAAGTTTTTAAGTAGTATTCTCTTTCCTACATGCTTTCAGTTAAGAACATAATAAGCCAGTTTTACCAAATAATGATAAGAGACATAGGGCCTACTGTATTTTTAGGATACACTGTCACCTCTTATGCCATTTATTTAGGGAATACTTTTCATAAGCAAACTGAAGATTTTATTCTCAAAGTTTACAACATACAAACATATTGTAGAACCAGAAATGCAATGCTGCTCATAAATATCTTTCAGTAAGTTTAACAGTGCATTTGGCAGCAAATAACATTTGGAACCTAATCTCCAGGTCCTTTTTAAAGGCCAGTTTCCTCATGGTTGAATAAATGCTTCTCTAAGCATTTGAAAACAGTTTTAACAGAAGGTCCTCCAAAGGCAGCAGTGCCCTAAAAATCTTGAACTTGCTATTATATAAGGCGATGGCTTGATTCTTCTGTTTTTTTCATATTTTTTTTTTGAAGCAAAGTATAATAAAACGTTTATTCTATCTTTAAAACCTTACAGTAGTTGTAATGCTTGACAAAGCCTGGCGCCTTTTATGAAACTTTGAGAAAATATTCTTTTTATTTTCAAGGTCAAAAGGTTTCATCAAATGTCTGTCCTGGTTCCTGGACTGGTCTGAACTTTTGAACAAAGTCCAGGAGAATCTTTATAAAGACGCATCCATCAGTTGCTCAAAACCTTGCAATTTAAAAGAAACTGGGGAAGGTGTGTGTGGGGGAGGGAATGGAGAAAGGTCTCTTTTTTTTTTAGCAGGTATGTATGAAAGTTTCTGCACTGCTCCAGTAGGGTTGTAATTCCCTGATTTAGCAATGTACTATTTGTGATAGTGATCTTTCATTGTGACTAATATGGTGCTTACCAAAGTGCTGCAATGCCATCAGTCACTTTGTCGAGTTTCTGAAGACAAAACAAATTAGAAAACTTTCTTTAAACTATAACTCCGTGAAAGCATGAAGTTACTGAGTTTGCTTTATAATGACTTCTGAAAGCATTTTTTAATTATTACTCTAAACCACTGGGGATCAAAGCTTCTTGAGTTTTATTTTGTGGTTTGTATTCAGGAAAAATAAGTAAGTCAAGTCATAACTAAGTGAAAACACTTGATTTGTTAAGAAAACCATGAAAATTTACAGTGAGTTCCTTAATCAAGTTTAGCCAAAACCCAAACACTTTGAGATTACTTTTAAGTGTGCTGTTCAATTATCCATGGAGTTATCAGTTTCATGAGGATCAAAAGCTCCTGAGATTCACTCAGAAACAAGATGACATCACCTGATTGCACTGAAGTAAACTGCTCCAGCCAAATTATTCCTCTTTGTTTAATTCAACCCTGACACACTTTTCAGAAATATCACTGACACTCATCCTAGAATGGCTTAAATCTCTCTCTAGACATGTCTAGATGTATTTGTTTTACTGGCTAAGTCTTGGTAACAGGGATGTTGCAAGGGTGGCCTCTGTGATAAGAGGTCATGGGCTGCCCTGTTGTCAGACATAGATGGTTCCAGCTGATTCAAACAGACCCACCTCAGGTCACAGATGAGCCCATCAGTGAGGCTGGTGGAGCCTCTGTGAACACATATTTAAGAAAGGGTAAAAAGTGCTATGCAGCAGCTGTGAGAAAGAAGAGTGTAAAATGTGAGAGAAACAACCCTGCAGACTCCAAAATCAGTGAGGAAGGAGGAAGGGAGGGGCTCCAGGTGCTAGAGCTGAGGTTCGTCTCCAGCCAATGGAGAGGACTGTGGTGAACCACGTTGTTCCTCTGCAGTCCATTGAAGAAAACAGTGGAAGAGTTATCCATGCTGCTGTCTGTCAAGGACCTCCCAGTGCCACAGATGAAGCAGCCCATGGAGCACCCATGCTGGCGCAGATTCCTGGCCTGTGGGAACCCATGTTGGAGCAGTCTGTTCTTGAAGGACTGCACCCCATGGATAGGAACCATGCTGGAGCAGTTCTTGAAGACTGGCAGCCCATGGAAGGGATCGATGATGGAGATGTGTGAAGGCCTGTGTCTCATAGAAACCCATGTCAGATCATGGGAAAACTGTGAGGAGGAATGAGGGGCAGAGGTGAAGTTTTATAAAACATTCCTCTTGTGCTGTTGGATCTGAAAGAAGCAGAAAAGTCGTGACTGAAGCTGAGAAGACTGAGCTGGAAAAGAAGGGGGAGGTGGAGAGGAGGTATTTTTAGTATTTTCTTTGTTTCTTATCATCCTATTCTATTTTTAATTGACAAAAGGTTAAATTACTCTTTTCAAGTTGAGCCTGTTTTGCCTAATATAATAATTGACAAATAATCACCCTGGTTTTAAGATTTTCAAAGGTGATTCTGACCCTCTAGTGTCTGGTGAGACCTTACCTGGAGTACTGCACACTGTTTTGGGATCCCCAGCACAGGAAGGACATTGACTTCTTAAAGCGAGTCCAGAGGGAGAGGTCACGAAGATGATTAGAAGGATGGAGCTCCTCTCCTGTGAGGAAAGGCTAAGAGAATTGGGATTGTTCAGTGTGGGAAAGAGAAGGCTTTGGAGTGACCTAATTGTGACCTTCCAGTACCTTTGAAGGGGCCTAAAAGAAAGAGGGAAAGGGATTTCTTGCAAGAGCATGTAGTGATAGGACAAGGGGTAATGGCTTCAAATTGCAAGAGAGTAGGTTTAGATTAGATATTAAGAAGAAATTCTTGACTATGATAATGATGAGACATTGGAACAGGTTGCCCAGGGAAGCTGTGTATGCCCTGGAGGTATTCAAGGCCAAGCCGGATGGAGCTCTGAGCAACCTGATCTAGTGATAGGTGTCCCTGCCCATGGCCAGGAGTCAGAATTAGGTGATCTCTAAGGTTTCTTCTGACCTAAACCATTCTATTATTCTATGAATATTGAAATGCTACTCACAAGCCTGCCAATACTATCTTTTATTTTATCCCAGGAGAGAAAGGACAAAGACTCACAATCATTGCCTGACGTGTTTTCATAGCATGTTCTATTCCTAAAAGTTATCATACCCTACTTGTAGTAAATAGTTATAAATATAATGGAAGAAAATTGATGTGAAATTCATTAAAAAATAATGAGAATTCAAAATTAAAAAAAAAAAAAAAGAAAAAACCTCATGGGAAATTCATAAAAATTTCCCTTATAAAAATTAGCTAAAGGGAATCAAAACTTTTCCTAGAAAGGTTTGTGTTAAGAACTGAACATTCAAAGTCAAAATACATTTTTAGTTGGTTTATATCTCTATTCTGCCTGCAAGAATTTTGCATTAAACTAGAGAGGAGGAACACTGAAAATCACAGAGTAAGCAGCATACAATGTTTAGGCTGACAATCTTAAAATAGGAAAAAAATTCAAGGTAATTTCTCCCTCCAAATAGGAAAGTAATACCTAGGATTTAAAACTGATCTCAAACAATGACTTATATTTTAAGGTGTTAACGTGGCACATTTTTCTGTGTGCTATTACAGTTGATTCTCTTTTTTAAAAGTTGGAAAGAGACATTTTGAGAGAGATACAATGGCAAAAAATGTTATCTATGGTAAAACTATAGCTTTTACCCTATATAAAGGGTAATTACTTCAATGGTTTTATGTTATTCCATCACTCTCAACAGATAAATCCTCTTATGACCCTCTGATTCACTTATGGGTGACAGAATAAATGTATGACTGCTGCAATCTCACTTCTTTGATTTGAATATCAAGACAGTTGTTGGGAACTGTTCCTTGTGAAGTCACCGTTGCTGGTGTGAAATTTTGTCTTTTACAAGATTTTGCAATTGTTACTGTCAAATTCATAGTTATTATATTCCTGAAATCAGACTATTTGAAATCACCCACATCCCTGGATGCATTCAGGGAGAGGTTGAATGAAACTCTGAGCAACCTAGTCTAGTGAAAGGTGCCCCTGCCCATGGCAAGGGAATTGAAACTAGATGATCTTTAATGTCCCAACCCAGGCCATTCTATGGTTCTATGATAAGAAGATGTCAAAGATGATTAAATAATATGAAGTGTCTCCTGTAAACTAACAAGAGTTATACATTAATAAGTTGATGAATACATAATTTTGTGACATTATAAAAAGATAACTGCAAAAAGCAGCTGGTAGGCTAAACTAGAAACAGTGTAGGTGATATACCCTCCACACTATGTATTTGTCATTTTAATGGAGATACTGGTTAGACTGAATCAGACAGAAAGTAAAAAATATCTCTGTTGTGTGAGCAGATTTCCTGGTTTAAACACATAGATGACAGGAGACAACTTGTGAGGTGGACGTAACTAAATTGAGAAATTGATTTTTTTCTGACTGTAAATAACTGCTGGAGTCAGGTTGGGACACAATAGATTAATGGACTAGGAAAGGGAGATACAGAGAAGGAAAGAGATCAAGCAGGGGACTGTAAAAAGTAAAATTTAGATATTGTAATTACAAAAAGTAAAAATACACTCAAGGTAAATAATTTCTTAGTACTGATGTGATAATGCACTTGATTCGTGCATCCTTCAGTGTCCAAGGCTTTCCATTCTAAAGCCTATTTTGCAGGTATTATCCATTGCTCTCAGCAAAGTCAGTCATAACTCTTCAAAGTGATCCAAGCCAGGGTGCATATTCAGCAATTCTTTTGCTTTCTAAATGTCCTACCTTAATTTGTTCATCCTGTAGGCTTACTTTGAAACAATTCAAATAAAGAGAAGAATAGACAACTCAAAGAAGGCATCTCTTCTCACTCTGTGAAAGCTTTCTACAGGTAGTCTGATGAATCAGACACTGGAGATGTTGACTTTGTGGCACTAAATTTTCAAAGACTGGACTAATCTAGGCATCTCAATTTTAGGCTGTAAATATATATTAAACAGAAACAACCCTAAGTATCTGATTTACAGTAGAGAACCCTTAGAGCTTGCAGAATCAATTGAGTGTTTTCATTGATTTCAATGAATTTATACTCACTCCCTACACAAGAAAACTGATGTATAAGTAAGCAATGGTGAACAAAATTCAATCAGTATTCATGAATAATAGATTAAGAATCATAGAGTCCTAGCATAGCCCATGTTGAAAGGGGACTCTAAAGATCATCTGTTCCAACCTTTCATGGGAGAACAAGCCTAGATGAGAGTATATAACAGAGTGTCCAATGGCATCTTGAAAGTCTACAGTGATGTGGAATCCACCACATCACTGGGGAGGTTGCTCTAGTGAATGATTGCTCTCACTAGGAAAAATCTCTTTCTTATACCAAGATAAAACCTCTCCTGCTGCAACTTGTATTCATTGACCCTTTTCTTCTCCATGTGGCTCCTTGTGAAGAGTGAGCTTCTATCCTCTTTGTAAGCATCCTGTAAGTATCAGAATATTCTGAGAAGGTCCATCCAGGTCTTCTCTTCTTCAGGAGAAATGACCTAACTCCTTCAGTCACTCTTCATAAGGTAGGTCCTTTAGTTCTTTGATCGTCTTCATGGTCCTCCCTTGGACCTGCTCCAGTCTGTCTGCATCTTTTTTGAGTTGTGGGGACAAGAACTGGACACAGTATTTAGGCTGAAAAACATTGAGTAAAGTGATATGATCATGTCTCTATCTTTGTTAGTAATGCCTGTGAAGATGCAGCCTCTGGTGCAGTCACTGGACACAACTAAAAAGATCCTGGTTCTTTCTTTACCACCATCCTTCAGGCATATTATGTACCCATAATATGGGTATATATGTTTTATGACTTCCAAGAAGCTTTCTACTAATTTTCATATATACTCTAACAAACGATCTTTAGTTCTGATATTATACAGTAATGCTGCTGTTCTGAAGAACTGCCAAATGAACAGTATCTATAAATTCTCTAGAAATGTCAAAATATCTACCTGCAGGTACAAAAATATGGTCCTTTAAAATTCTTCCATTTTAAAGTATTTAATTTTTTTTTTAATGAGTCTGTTTATATCTGGTTTTGCTTTAATTGAGTATTTCTCAGTAAATAAAGCCCCATGCTAATATCTTTTTTCAATATTAAATTGAATCGGCATTCACTAAGTGAGGTAGAGTATACTCAGGGAATGTGTATTATTTTCCATCAACTACAGAGTTTTGTGATGATTCACTTGTGAGAAGTGTCAACATTTTTTAGTTAAAAATGGGCTGTATGAATGCTTTCAAAAGCTTCAGAAGTGTATTTGCAAAAATTCCTGCCCATTTCTATCATCCACAGCTGTACTAGTTCTCTATCCAATAGCATCGCAGTGGTGGTTTATGGATCTCTGTCTTTCTCCCTGAAGAGAAGAGGATAGTTCTGTTGGAAGGACCTGCAACGATCACCTAGTCTTACTGCCTGACCCTTTCAGTACCAAAATTTAAAGCATGTCATTAAATGCATTGTACAAATTACTCTTAAACACTGATAGGCTTGCAGCACCAGCCACCTTCTAGCAAGCCAGCCCCAGTGTTTCATTGCTCTCTCATCAAAAAAATGCTTCCTAATATACAGCCTAAACCTCTCCTGATGCAGCTTTGAACATTCCCACGTGTCTTATCACTGGATTTCACTGGAACCCGCTTCTACATTTCCCTTCCTCAGAAACCTGTAGAGAGCAATGGGTTGGCACCCCAGCCTCCTCCTCTCCAAAATGGACAATACCAAAGTCCTTGGCACTCCTCGTAGAAGCCCAAGGCCTTTCCAGCCTTTCACCAGCTTTGTTGCCCTTCTCTGTCTTCATTCAAATCCTTCTCAAATTGTGGGGTCCAGAACCTCACACAGGAATCAAGGTGAGCCCATACTGATGGTATGGGATAGCAGGATGAACACCTCTTTTTACCGATTGGTTATACTGTGTTTGACGCACCCCAGGATGGGGTTTGCCCTCCTGGGTGCCAGGGCACACTGGCTTATACTGAGCTGATCCAACCACCACCTTTCTGCAGGGCTGCTCTCCAGCCACTCTTCTCCCAGTTCATACATCTGTCCAACATTGCTCTGTTCCAGATGCAGAATCCAGCATTTTGACCTGTCACATTTTATCTACCTACAGTCCACTGCAAGGCCTCCTGGACCTCAAGAGAGTCAACAGCACCTCCCAGTTTGGATCATCAGCAAAATTGCTAATGGGGCATTCAACTCTTGCATCCAGATCATTAATAAATACATTGAAAAGAACTGGCCCTAAATTTGAACTCTGAGGAACACCTCTGGTGGCTGTTCATGAGGCAGATGAAGCCCCATTCACTACAAGCCCTTGAGCCCTGTTGTTCAGCCAGTTCTCCACCAAGCACACTGTGAAGCCACTCATCCCACAGCTGCGCAACTTTTACAGAAGAATGCTCTGAGCTTCAGTATGAAAAGAATTATTATAATCCAGAAAAATTACATTTAGTAGTTTTTCAGCCTTTTCTTAATTTACTATTTTAAAGTCAGTGTCCCATTTATAACAAACCAAAAATAGCTAATTGAGTCCCAAACTGAATCACTTTGCACTTTCAATTATTAAATTTCATAGGTTTTCTATTACTTTTGCCCCGAAGTTCATCCAGTTCTCCCTTTATGACATTCTAATGTTTCTCTGTGCTGACAATATTTTTACATGTGTGGTTGTCTGCAAATCTCACTATATCTTGCCTATATTTTCTTCCAAGACTGTTAATGAAAATATTAAATAAAGTTGGTCCCAGGAACAGACCTTAGAAAACAACATTAGTAATCTCACTACAAAATATTAGATCTCTCTTAAGAAATACTTGTTGTTTTTAGCTTAGCTGTTTCTTTATCTGCTCTGTAATTCTTTTTATTCAATTCCATTCCCTGCTGTTGAACTGTGTCATCTGAGTGAACTGTATCAACCACTTCACTGTATCTTTGATGAAGTGGATCTACTGCATTTCTTTGTCTAGAAAGTCAGTTATTTTATTAGAATGATACCAGGGCTTTCTTGCTGATCTCAAGGAATTATTATGAAAACAATAGTTTAAGTATAAAATTAATCATATGTGTGGAATAAGGCAAACTTACAAACATCTGGAAAAGTGATTTGTAAATTCTGTGTTCAGAAGAGGGGACAAATAAGGGAGCTGGTGATGCTAAGTCAAGCCTGAGATTAAGGTGATGGAAAATTAAAGACAGGATTCCAATGGGACTTCAAGGTGAGACATGACAATGAATTAGTAATGAATAAGATGTTAATACTGAATTTTCTGTAAACAAACACACCTGAACTTCTAGAAAGATATTGACAAAGTGAACAGAGTTTAAGTAGGAGAATTAATAAGATGGAGGAACTAGAAGACTGGATTGCGAAATAAAAGAAATAAAGCTAATTAAAATAATAAAATGTTAATAACTATAAGGTACTTACACCAAATCATCATCAGAATTGCATAAAAATGACTAGTATGATGGAAGTAAGCCAAATAAGTATTTTTGAGATCACAGAAGACTTTCCAAAAATAAAGTCTTTCTGACTGACAAATTTTCTCACAGTGAAGTGAGAAAGCAACATGTATGTGCTTTCTAATATGAGATTCTAAAAAACTAAAGAAAATATGATCAGTTTATGGTGAAAAAGGAAGTCCGATATCTGAAACTAATTCTGACTCCTTTGCATTGTCCTGACATCTTAGCACATAAAGGGTAAGCAGTGCAATGTTTTACTGTATGCATTTGTAGTGACAGGAAAAGCCTCAATCTTCTCCTATATCATTCACAAGGAAATTTGTGATTCTGTTTTTGGGATTCAGTGAACACATTTCCCTCTGCCTGAGGTTCCATGTGATTGTCATGTACTGATCAAACCTGGTTTGCTCAGATTGCAGAGTATAAAGTCACCTGTATTCCATACAATTGTCTACCTGCTGTGTAAAATATTTCCTCAGGAGCTGGGAGCCTCAGCTTTTAATTCTCTTCTGCCTAAATGTTTTGAGAGTCAACATCTATATACTGTAAGACTTTCCTGGAACCTAGACTAAGAATGACTTGGGAAGGACATCTGTCAAACAGTTGTTGCTAAACTAAATCCCAAACCGATTTGATGTTAGCTCAGATTAATTACCAGACTCTACATAACTGCATATATCTCCTTTTTATGGAGTTTTCTGGGCTCATGCAAGAGGAAGAATTTGAGAAAAACTCCTTTACAGGAAGTTTATTTGCTGTCTCAAGAATCTAGTCAAATAAGTATTAACACTTATATGGCTCTACCTATTAACTTACACTGTATCACTGTGTGTAGAATTGTTTCATTTTACTTTTTCAACATTACAAGATGTAGTGTCTCAACTTTAGTGTTTTTGCTAAATACCTGTGCTGTTCCACATTGAACATAATAGCTAAAAAAAAAAAAAACACACACAAAAAAAAACCAAAAAACCACACAAAACCCCCCCAAAAAACAAACAAACAAACAAACAAAAAAGCCACTGTGTAATTCAGTTTATCACTAGGATATTCAAAACAACACAAAAATTCACCTTATGTGTCTCTAAACTAAAATTTCCATGCATATTTTCATTAAATACTGTTTCTAGTGTGTCATTAGGGCTCTGGGCATCTGAAATAATTTATAAGCAGCCTTAATGCAGTGAACAAAATAGTATTGTCAGTCAACAAAAAGGCAGGTATGCCTTTTGGCTACTATTAACTTCAATGTTTGATTTGTACTTCATTTCAATTATTAAAACAAAACACAGAACTACTAGAGAATATGTAATTAGCATTTTTCTCACTGATTTATGACGAAGAAATTACACTGATTATGTTATTAATAACAAATTGCCTCTTAATTGGCTTTTTTTTTCATTAAAACATAAAGAGCTAATATGGTGGGTTAACCTTGGCTGGCTCCCAGATGACCACCAAGGCACTCTGTCACTCCTCTCCTCAACAGGACAGGGAGAGAAAATATGATTAAAAAGCTTGTGGATTAAGATAAAGACAAGGAGGGTTTTTTTACCAATTACCATCACAAGCAAAACAGGCCAACTTAGGGAAATTAATTTAATATATTGCCCATTAAAATAGAGCGAAATGGTGAAAAACAAAGAACTAAAAATACCTAGACACCAACCCTCCCTTATTCCTGTGCTCAGCTTCACTCCTGATCCTCTACCTTCTTCCTCTGAGCATTGTAGGAGTATGGGGAATGGGGCTTGCAGTCAATCCATAACACTTCAGCCCTGCCACTCCCTTCTTGCACTTTTCCTCTGCTCCTGCATGGATTCCCTCCCTCAAGATATAGTCCTTCACAGCATCTGCCAGTGTGGGTCATTACCATGGGCTGTTATTCTAGAACTACTCCAGCATGGGTCCTTTCTGGGTTAAGTCCATCAGGAATGGACTGCTCCAGCATGATCCTTCGTGCACTCCAGTTCCCACCAGGAAATCTGTTCTTGTGTGGGCTTTTCTTTACAGGCTACCATTTCTGCCAGAAAATGTGGTCCTGCATGGGCTGCCCATGAGCTGCAGCTTCCTTCGGGGCATGTCCACCTGCTCCAGTGGGGGCTCCTCCACAGGCTGCAGTGTGGATATGTTCTCCATTTTGGTCCTCCATGGGATGTGGGGGTGGCAAGCTGCTCACCAGGGTCTTCTCCACTGGTTGCAGGGGAATCTCTGCTCCAGCACCTTGAGCACCTCCTTCCCCTCTTTCTTCACTGACCTTGGTGTCTGCAGGTCTGTTTCTCTTAGGTTTTTCTCAGTCCTTTCTCAGAAACGTGTTTGGATTGTGCTGTGGTTTTTACCCTTTCTTAAATACGTTTTCACAGAGGCACCACCAACTTAGCTGATGGGCTCAGATTTGTGCAGCAGGGGCTTCATTTCGAACTGGCTAGAGCTGGCTGTGCCTGTCACGGAGGCAGCCCGTGATCTCTTCTCACATAAGTCACCCCTGCAACCCACCTCAACAAAAACCTCACCAAGCAAACCCAATACAGCAATACATACCGACCAAAGTGTAAAAGTATCTGTAACTGCATTGCAGTAACAATGTTTTTTTTCTGACCAGGGTAATCGTTGATTTTTTTTTTTTTCAAAATCTGATTAATCAGACAAATTGAGAGATTTCAGCTCAAGGGTAATTGCTAAGTTCTTCTGCCGATGAATGGTAATCAAAGCACAAGGGGCATTATGGCAAGGATATTATATTTAAAGAGCATTGATTAATATGAAACAAATATGACATTGGGTTTTGATATTAAATAAAGAGATGGGCATTTTTTAACAAAGACATTTTAGGTATTCTAGTATGGGACTGTGACTGCAATGAAATAGATACATGGCAATGAAACAATCTTCACAGAATAGGTAAAATAAAATAAAGACTATTTTAATAAATATACAGAGCTTTGACATGTCTACATATAATATGTAAAGGATTCAAACATGATGATGAAAAAATGTTTCCTGTAGCTGTACTTTTGGCTACTCAGAAGTGTTTGGGAAATAAAATATTTCCTGGCCCCAAATTTTCATTATTAGTCTTTATATCTTCATAGATAAATAATAATAATATTCTATTTGACTGTCAAACTGCAGATTATAAACACAGAATGATACAAGGAGCAAATAAAAAAACTTACTTATTGTTGCAATACATTCACAAAATTCATATTTTGTGTAATATATTAACAAGTTTGCAGAGTGTGACCTGCCATGGCCTCAATAACTCAGGGGTTTTTGCTGTGTAAGTCTCACTGAGCCACATGCTGAGTGCACTTAACCCAGAGTGAAGTTCTCAGGGAGCTCTAAGTTCTTAACCCTTCACTAAGTACTTAATCAGTGCAGAACCACTGCAGTGCCAAGCTGCCACTGCTTTTTCCTTCATCTTCCCTCAAAATCAAATGCTGGTCTGTCAGCACTCTCAGTGGACTTCTAATCTATTGGCATTAATTATGTGTCCGCACAGCCCTCTCATCATTGTTCTTGACCTCTTTTCTCTTTCCACTTGTGACAAAGTATGATGAGACCTCAATTTGTCTATGACCTTACATTAAAACTGCTCTCTTTCCCTGCCTTTAAAAACAAAAAAAAACCAATAAATCAATAGACAGTCTCTGCACCTATGCAGCAATGTCTCTGCTTGCTGTCCCTCTTTCTTGTTCCTTCTGAACTTTCCCAGAGATGACCATTCACAGCTGTTTTCTGGGAAAGCAGTGACCTCGTGCTCCCATCAGAGTGGAATAGTTCCATGAAGCAAACTGTAGGCAAACAAACCAAACAGTTCTATAATCTATCACAAATGACTGACTCTCTTGGCTTTTATTCTTCTGTACCCTTGTTTTTTTGTCCAATTCTTTTACTTCAGAATTCATCCACATGGCCACATCACTAATACTTCTTTCTCTACCCCTCAGAAATATCTACTAGAATATGCGTTACCCACTTAATTTCCTCCACTGAATTCTTGTGTTTTTAACCCTATCTTTTATTTCAGTACTTTTTCTCCTCTGAGACATCCTCATTCTCCTCATCCAGCATCTTTCCTTTACTATGGAAGAACTAGCTAGAGGAAT
Source organism: Platyrinchus mystaceus (assembly GCA_035041135.1). Taxonomy (NCBI): domain Eukaryota; kingdom Metazoa; phylum Chordata; class Aves; order Passeriformes; family Tyrannidae; genus Platyrinchus; species Platyrinchus mystaceus. The sequence continues at coordinate 16,997,967 of JAWWLV010000045.1, forward strand.
ATTATATGACCTCACCTTTCCTTCTCTTCTTCACTCTGCTATTCACTTTCTTTATTTCCCTGTCAAGCAGTTTCTCTATTTTGCTTTCTCTCTGACATGCACAAGGGCCCTATAGGGACTGTTTTCAAACATCAAGAAATAAAATATATTTCTAAGGCCATGACAGTGGAGGATTTTAACTTCATGATATATATATGAATCCTTCCCACAGTTGATTTGACTTTGTGTTTAGTGTCTCAATAATCTGCTGAACACTGAATCATTTTTCATTTTGGAAAGGCAGTTTGGTTGAAGGGGTTTACTCCTGCAGGTTCAGCATCACAAAAAAAGCAAGAATGGAAAAAGCTACTCCACCTCATCAGCTTCTGGTATTTTATGCTGTTATTAGTGATTTCAGCAGTGCTCAAGAGAACAATTGATTAGTAAAAAAATATTCATACTCTTTATAAATCATTAAAAAAATATTGGGGAAAAAAAAAAGCCTGATTTTCACAAACATTTTGTCCACTCAGTAATTTTCTAGGTGCGCAAATCAGATAGAAAAGAATTAACTTGATTGGAGATGTGCCGTGTCAAAATGGTGTAGGCTATCATGTGATGTCTACTGGCATTTGCAAAACAATCTTCATGAAAGACCTGTGCCCTTTTGAAGCTGCAGCTGCAGCACTGGTGAGGTATTCAACAGAACCTAAAAGAACACTTGGTGCCTGTGTTTAGACAGCTGAAAGCTGAAAGCTTTTAGCTTTATTTCAAATTATTTCTTCAGTTAAGGTCTTTGACGTATTACAGCAGTATATGTATGCTAAGAACAGAAGGAGAAACTCACAACAAATTGAATTTAACTACAAGAAATCTGTGCTTACACTGAAGATTTCTTTCCTAAGCTAGAATGGGCTGAATGAATTTCATGAAGTTATAGCATAGAAAGGAGAAAAATACGATCCTGATTAATTGTCAGTTCAAGGTGCTCCAAGTCCTTCATCAGCATTGCTCTTTATCTGACAGAATCTCCCTCTGCATCAATTTCTTTCCAAAAAGCGATTTCCTTCTGGCTTGTTGGAATCCAATTCTCATCTAGCCTGTGATCCTTCTATGTTTCTGATGACAGTTTTCATTATCGTAATGGGCATCCATTTTGGGACTATATGCTGGACATATGCATTTGCCCACAAAATACATATTGAAGTATTCTGCTACTGACATATATTTAATTGTGATCACTCTAATTCTCTTTTCAGTTTAATGCTGCCAATTTAATTTTTTATGACATGTAGTTTGATTGTAGATAATAATATGAGTTTCACTGTATTTTCACTTACTGTGTGCAGAAATTAGCATTATCTTCCCATAATTTATTGCCTAAGGATCTTTCCTGGCTAATCTTCTTGAGAAACATTAGTAAGGATCTCAACAAGTTGGTTTAAATTATTATGCAATGTAATAACTTTCTTTTCTTTGTGTGTCTCTCTCCCTTATTCCATTGCTCTAATTTCCTATTTTAAAGACCTCAGGACACTCTTCATACCCATTACATATCCAAACCATTCTGTAAATCCTGCTAAGTTCTTGGTTTCAGGAACTACTTGAGTTTAATTAGGTTGGTCATATTTCGAGTGAGAACTAATGTTTGTTGATATATATAAATTTTACTCCTTTTAAGTATATCTATAATCTTGTGAATGCCAATGAAATGAAAAAGTGTGAAATGCAATGCTATTTACATGATGATTTTGAATTTGAAATAAAAATTCAGAAAAGAGTAATCACAGTGCTTTAGAGCTCTTACTTCTCTTTGGGTCTCCACACTCTAGCAGTATATCCATACCTCCTACCTGTTCTTTCTACCTATTCATTTTTTTATGCAGTATAAAATAATTTTTCCATGTTTATTTATATTTTAAACCCTTGTACTCTTATATGATTGAGTAAATTGACTTATTTTTCTTATGGGATCTGGATTTTTATGTTTCTCACTTCTGGTGTTCTAGGGTTGCAGTTTGCCTGTAGGCTAGTTAAGATTGACTCCTCAATTTATTTCTTCCATCAAACAGGAACTCATCCAATTATCTTTATCACAGACTCAGAAAAAAAAATCACTTACTTTTTTTTTAGCTCTCCAAAATCCAAGCCACTGCTCTCTCTATATATGTCTAAATTATATCTTTAATTTTCTTACAGCTTATTTTCGTCTATGAGAAATTATTTTCACCAGGAGATCATGGTTCTTGCTACATATCTGTAGCACATCACAGGCATGTGCCTACTCAGATTAATGGTTCACTGGATCACTAATTTCTCAGTGTATGTGGATCAGTTTCATTACAGGCATCTACCAAGTATTTTAATCAGTTATTTACTTCATTCCTTTACTGTACATACTCAATTGTCAGTCATTATCAGTAACATATGTTCATTCCATTCTATGTATCTTTTGATGAATGTTTCCTGATCTACATATTCCCACTATCCACTTATATAGGTGTGTCTTGAAGAACTGCAGGCATCCTACTTACTGCTTTAGTAGTAAAGTACTAATCATATGTATTCCTAAGCACCTCACTTCAGCTGTGTACCTACTAAGGTAGCTAAGCTTCCTACATTCTCAGCCTTGACCTTATAACTATGAAAGATGTATAGGTATTGCTGTGAATCACAAAATAGTAGAGCGCATGACATCTGTACAGTGATGTTCTTGTACACTCTAAAGTGTACATTCAATAGTGCCAGTAATTTTATCTCCTTTTTTTTTTTTTTTCCCCTAAGTAAATAGCTTCTTTGCTATTTGCTGGTATCTTCCTGATGCATGTAGTCATAATCTAGATTTGTCTGTAGGTGAATTCATACTGTTATTTACCTTTTTTACATATTTTGACAGTACTGAACACAGACTAAAGATCTGTCACAGGAGTTTTAGCTTTCAGTTTCTGTACTTACTATACTGTGTTAAATCATTAGGGAGCAAGAGTGAAAGGTAGACATATATGTGTGAAGCCTCTGATGTTCTCTATAATTGCAGTGAGAACACCCACACATGCATGAAAGAGGAGTGTTGTCAAAGGTATTGCTATAGAAAATGAAGTACTGTTAAACAAGTTTACTAGGTGATAATAATAAAGCATATGAAAAGTCAGATTTGGATTCATGTTGTTCTTCGTGCTGACTGAAACCTGTTTTATGGTATATTAAAGTTTCTTCGTATTGTGCTACAAGGCCTGAGAAGATAATATTCACACCTTTGCAAAAGATGTGGCAGTTTACTTACCGGTCTAGCATAATGACAGAAGTATTTTAAATGGTTTTATTGCTCTTCCTCAAAGGAATCTTAAAAAATGTTATTACAATTATACTGGATTTCACTATGTACTCTACTGCAACTATTGGCCATTCCATTTAGAAGTTTCTTCCCTGCTTTTCAAACAGAATAAGCAACAAACTTATTTCCCATTTTACCTTTTTAAAAAGCAGAAAATTTTCCTTCCTTGAATGAATTAAAAAGTATCACTCTATGAGTAATATGGATGCCTATGAAGACTTATTGTGTCATTAACTTAGTCTATTACAGAGAGTTAACAGACTTTAGAGACACTATTTTCTTTGAATCATTCTTTAATGCTTCATTCAGCTAGATATGATCACTGGTGGTTGAAGCTTTCTAATCAGTTTAAGAATTCTTTAATTCATAAAAGCTATTCCAATATTAGCAACAAAACCAAGGTATACCTTTTCTATTATTATTGTTATTAAATTGTAAACATTTTGCCTTAATTTTTCCCTGTATTAGTTTTTAAATTAAACCAGTATTAAAAGGTCATTTAAAACAAAAGGAAGTAAAAATAAAAAGAGAAAGAAAAAAATACATTTCTTCTCTCAATAAAAACTAAATGCATTGAAATATTTGTAGTTATGTTATTGGTTATGACTAAGTAGTTGAAACTTGGCCAAAAAATTCAATAGATGGTTTCTGGTCCTGAAATTTCCTGTCATTCTTGCAGAAATATCTGTTTAATAGAAAATAATTGCTATTTGCTGTTTGCTCATTACTGGTTCTGCGTTGTTCTATAATTTAGCATATTTCATATACCCAGACGTGCAGAGGAAATAATACCCTTTGATAAGGATTGACAGAGCCTCAACATGAGCAGTAAACAGTCCAAACAAACTGCTTATCATGAAACCTATAGCAGAAATGCAACAGATCTGCTAAAAGGAATTTGAAATTGACTGGAAAATAATTTATCAGTCAAGAAAAGTGCTTGTGTATGAGCTTGATTTCTCTTACAAATAAATCTTTTCAGCCCTCATTCTGTCCTCATATATGGATATTCACCACAAGGCCTATTCCCTGCTGAAATCCCATATAATATGTCAGCTTTTACTGGTATATTTTGGGCTGAATCACAGGCTACTGTTGTTTAACTTGAATGGATGATATTGCCAGCTGGATCATGAACAACAGTTTGGGAAAATTTATAAGGAAGTCTTTTCTAAAGATGTCTTTCTAGTTACATTTTGGTGCATCTCACATATTTCCATTATAAGAGTGGCCTGTGTATCATGCTAAAACTATGATAACGAGATAGTGACAGTTGGACAAGGTTCAGTGAATTGCTGACATGTGAGTTGCCACAGCAGCATTAAAAACTTACCCTGAAGGCTGCCTCAGGGTTGCCTTGAGCAACACACTATAGGCATATACACCAGAGTGTTTAAACAAATGAAAGCTGAATTACTGTGCTCTGAGAGTCATTCATCATCCTATAATCATTGATCAATACAGAACTTATGATGGCAAATAACAGCCTCCATGGTCCAAAACACAAAGGACTTTGAAATCTGTAACTTGAGATTTTTTTTTTTCTGCTCTTCATCACATTAGGATGTCTCCCTGAGAAATGAGACATTTTCAAGAATTCCTGCCACAACTGAAAAATGAGATAAACATCTGAAGATTTAATAAACTAAACACAAAGGTAGAAAGCATGCATATGTGAGAATTTAAAACACTGAAAGCTGTTACAACAGACAATTCATATTCTTATAGTATGCAGAAAGAATAGTTTAGGTACTAAACACTATACTAACCCAGTTACTCTTTGGTCTCTTTTTTTTTTTTTATGTCATATCATAAATATATGATTCCATCTTTGAATGAATGTAGCAAAAATAGAAATTGTTTTTTTGGCCACAGTCCTTTATAATGAAATCTTTTAGTTATTATGTTATTTGTTGAATAATCTGAAGCAGAAACACTTGCCTTTCATGGGAAGGAGATGATATTAATTTCTATGTTAGGGATGGCATTAGACAAAAAGCATAGGTATTAGTTTTGGTTCACTTTCTCCCTCAATGCTGTTTACTAATCTCCCTCAAAGGGAGACAGCAATACTCTTTGGTACAGTTGAATGTAATTTAATTTCTGCAATACTTTAATTTTGTAGTTTTTTTGAAATTCCCTTCTTTTTCCCTTCCCATCCCACAATTTCTTTGCTATTCTTGTTCTTTCTTCTCCTGAGGTCAATATTTTTGTTCAACTATTTTGCCCTGCTTTTGCTCTGAGAATTCAAATATTCCTCCTTAGACTTCCTCCTTTATTTTGATTCTTCACTTTACAGGTTCTCCAACTCTATTTTGGTGACAGTTTTCAGGACAACAGTGTATGAAGTCTTACCATAAGTTCATCTCTTTCTTTAACACAAAGACTTGGCAGTTCTACTGATTAGTGGTCTTCACTAAACATTGCTATGTGTCTGAGTTCAGTGATCACCTCGACTTCTCTGTCCATTATATGTCTAGCTTTAAATTTTGGCAGTTTAACACAAAATAACAAAAACAACAAAACAAGCAAACAAAAAGCTTGCTTCTGCCAGTTTTCTCTGGAGGTTTTAGTCTAAGCAATGGCTCCACCTTTCACTGCAAAGTGAAATTTGAGTTACCATAGTACATTGCACAAAAATGTTTATAGATTGCATCAGAAGAAAGGTTATTTTTCTCACCTGAGTCTAGAATATGATCTTTTGCCTTTGGTATGAAAAACCAAACGTAAGTTCAAAGTCTAATTCCAAAAACCAAATTATTTTCAATTACTTCAATTGATACAAGCTAACAACACCGAGTTTGTCCTCTCCAAATGAATTCTGTTTCAAAATCAGTCTAAAATAAGTAGTAGTACACTCAGTTTTTATTTCACGACTGTTATCCTGATTAGCTTTGGGACGGAGTCTGAGTTACCTGTTTGACTATCTGGGACACATAGCCTGCACGTTAGTTACTGATTGAATTTTAATATATAACTTAAGAATCCTTCGATGCCCAAGAATTCCTGTGAAGTATACCATAAACAACCTCTATAATATTATTTGTGTTTAGCAATCATAGGTACACTTCCAACAGACTCTGACAACAAGAGAAAAAGTGACGGAAATACACTAGCTATTTTATCTAAAGCTATTCTTTCTTGAAGTCAAAGAAATCAGGTGATTGTGAGAAAAAATAATTTCTATAATTTGATGATATATTAAATGAAAAGGTAGTTGACTCCTCATTTGGAAAAGCAAAA
>JAWWLV010000045.1:17004622-17017903 GCA_035041135.1 Platyrinchus mystaceus
TATTTCACGAATGTTATCCTGATTAGCTTTGGGACGGACTCTGAGTTACCTGTTTGACTATCTGGGACACATAGCCTGCACGTTAGTTACTGATTGAATTTTAATATATGACTTAAGAATCCTTCAAGTGATGCCCAAGAATTCCTGTGAGGTATACCATAAACAACCTCTATAATATTATTTGTGTTTAGCAATCATAGATACACTTCCAACAGACTCTGACAACAAGAGAAAAAATGATGGAAATACACTAGCTATTTTATCTAAAGCTATTCTTTCTTGAAGTCAAAGAAATCAGGTGATGGTGAGAAAAAATAATTTCTATAATTTGATGATATATTAAATGAAAAGGTAGTTGACTCCTCATTTGGAAAAGCAAAACACCCAAAACAACAAAAACCTTCTACCATTTACCTCACTTTTTAACCAAAAGATAAACAATTGGCAACTGGCTTACATGCAGGAAATTCTAAAATTTAGAGTCCTAACTGTTTTGAAAATGGAATAAATTTGGTGATTTTGTTCAGCAACAGAATTTTAAGTGCATTAGGCATGGAAGATGACACTTATGAGTACTCTAGTACTGGAGTCTTAATTTTTCAGATATTTCTTCTTTTCTATCCAGAAAAGTTGTCCTAGTTGACTTAGATTTTTCTGAATTTGTTATTCCTTTCTAGAATTATTTTAAATGATCTGGAGCTACTGCTTGACAGAAATAGCAATTGGTAAAGAAGCATTAATCACACACCTGTAGGAGTGATCTGACTATCCCTACAGTATGCAGGTTATCCATATTGCTACTATAAGGAAGTTATAATGTTTCAGAAAACAAGATTTAAAAAACTATACAGGAAAAATAACCACAGGTTTTTCCTTCTGTATTGAGAAAGAGATAATGTCTTGCTGTTGTGAAGCTTGAGTGTTTTGGTATACTGTTTGAAGAAAGTGGTCCTTGAAAAAAATATAAATATATTTTATGCTAAATAAATAAATAAATAAATAAACATTCAAATAAATAAATATTCAAATAAATAATCAAATAAATATTCAAATAAATAAACATTCAAATAAATAAATATTCAAATAAATAAATAAATAAGATAAATAAATAAATAAATAAGATAAATTGATGCATTGGTATTAGGATGGCAGATGCCAGACATTGAAAAACATCATTGGGCTCTATCACTTTAGAAAATACACATGAACAGTTTGTGTTTTTTTAGTACACTGTGTTTCTTAAGTACACTAAGGAAAACTGGTGAATAAAATGGGTTGCAAAAAAAATAAAATATTTCGTAGGACTAGAAAAAAAATCCATTTAATAAAATTTATCTGGAGTTTGCAAACATTGGAAAGAAATATGTCATCCCCAATTTGCCTTGCCTGAAAATTAAGAAAATGTGCACCTTGACTATGAGCTAACACATCTTTTATATACTCATAATGTTTGTGGATATGAAGTAAATTATGCTTCATATAATAATAGAAGTAATAAACATCTTGTGGGGTGGGGAGAAGGAATAGCTTTATTTGAACATTTTAAGAGTGCTACTATTAATCAGAAAAAAGTGTCAGACCTCCCATTTCTCTGAAAAGATATGAAAACTGCTGGCTGGAAATAAGTGGAAACAGAAATGTTCTAAAAACTTTTGCATACTACATCACAGTTTCTGTTTCCAAGGAAACCACTTTCATTATAACTGCTCCCAACAGCTCCACCATTAGGAGACCAGCTGTCAAAGAGGTTGAATACTGAGGAACGGATCAAGAGTGAGCTGAGAGAGTTATAAGAAAAGAATTAAGGTGGAAAATGTATAATATATTGGAAATACTACACTGTAGATATTTATGGAAAGAGGTGATTTTGGATGACTTTTATCCTAGCTTTCATCTTCAGGACACTGTATGCAGGCTGTGCATGACACACTGTGTACTGTTGTAGAAAAATATATAATATAAATATTAAATCAAAATATGGTATTGCTCAGTTGGCTGAAGCACATACCAAAGACTTCCCTTAGGCTGTTATAAAAACTGCCACAAACAGTATATTCAGTACTGGATGAATTTAAGAAGGGTTTCCTTTGGAGGCAATAGCTCATGTCCCTTTTTGCTTGGGAATGTTGTTTTTCATGTATCAATAATGAATGAACAGAAAAAGGAGTAATAGAGGTGACTGAAATTCTTGCCAGCTCCTGGTGAATTTTCATATCTTCATAATTCCCCCATACTGGCAATTCTGCCAAATCACTGAGATCAATATTACAAGATGACAAAGTGGTATTTCGGAAATGATATTATTCAGCCAAACGTCTATTTTTTGTCATTAATAAGTTAGGCTTGGTAGTGATGTGTTTCCAAGCATTAAAAATAAAACTTTTGCAAAAAAAATCAGATTTCTCTTCATGTGAAAAAAATATAGAAAGAAATATAAAAAGGAGTAGAAGGAGGTGATATATGATGGGATGAGCTGGTAGCTGAGGAAGGAGACAAAAATGGAGATAGAAAAACTGTTGCCTTATCTCATTCTGTTAAAAGTCAATGAAAGCTCAGCTTCTCCCATACACTTGTTACTGTAACAGGAGTTTCCACAACTTTTTATAATTTGTTTGTTTGTTTCTGTGCTTGGCCTTTTTTCTGTGGGGGGTAGTTGAGGGCAGGGGAGCGCAGACAGGGGGAGTGAGTGTGTTTGTGGGTGGGTGATGACTACAAATGGAATGATTCCATCCATTTAATAATATAGATGCTTTTCACTGTGATTTCTATTTGGATGACTGAAGAAGCTCCAGTTTGACTGTACAGAGTCAAACTATCTTGACTACATCCTTCTGTAAGGGAATTTTTTCAGATTCAGAGTATGTTTTGGAATAGTTTGAGTTATACTGATATGATACTGAATATTATTCATTAGATAAAGTTGAGAAGTTTAAATTACTTTAGACTGTCTGATTATATGATTCTCTTTTTCATCATTCATCTATCCTTGAAATATAAGGAGTTATTAACAGATTAAACATCCAGTATACAGATGTAATTTCTATGTTAGGTTTTGTTTTCCTTTTATTTTGTTTGTCTCAGACAAAATAAATCTCTTCAATGGAATCTCAGTTCTTCTGAACAACTCTGACTAAATGCATTTTAACCACACAGTGGGGCAATTTTGTATTAGGTCTGTTTGGGACAGAACAAAACTTTGAGGGCAGAGGAGACAATTTTAGTTTTTCTTATTAAAGTAATGATAGTTTTTTCTTTCTTTTTTAAATTTATTAAATATTATTATTACAGTTTCTTTTAAAGATGATAGACAGGCTTGCATTTACAACATTCTTGGGAAGTCTCAGATTTTTTTCTCTTTGCTGAACAACATGAAAAATAAAAGCCATTAGGGCTAAACATGTAACAAACCCCTGTCTAGAATGCCTTTGATAAATGAGCCAAACTGAAAGCAAATTTTTTGACAAAACCCAGAGAATGACAGACTCTAAAGAATAAAATAAGCTTATAAACATCACCCTATAGAATATAACCTTCACAACTTTCTTGGGGTCTATATCTCATTACACTGAGTATTAAGACAATATCTGTAATTTAGTTGTACTGTTGTTCATAGTGGGCTGGGTTACTCAGGCCTAGACTGATGGCTGAGAAGGTTTTTATCCAGGCAGAAAAGTTTCTTGAAATGAATAAATTTATGTCTGACACTTAGTGCATCTTGAACACAGAAACCCTCAAACAATTTTTCAGCAATGCCAAAACCAGTTGGAGAGACAGGGGGAGAGGTCCAAAGAAATATTTAAGAGCAAAACAGCTTCTCATATGCATATCCTAACCTGAGTTATCAGGTTCCTGCATCAAGTCAATGGTATTGTGCTGTTTTGTGTACATCACAGAATCTTAAAATACTCATGTAGAAACATGAGTTTCTTCACTGTTACTGTAACTTAAGTCAGGTAATTTTATTTCTGCACTGTTTCAGAGAACAACCAGATTTTTACACAGATGCATTTTATGGGAGGTTGGAATAATTTTGTGGTGAATATATATGACTCATCTCCGTTTGAACCTGGATTTAGGACAGGGTAAAGAAGCTAAGGAATTTAAATGGGAATGTACATAGAAAAAGAAAGAAAATAAATCAAGAACTTGATAATTGGGTGACAGAAATTACAGCAGAAACCAGTGCTTACTTTATAAAAATTGACTCTAATAGTAATGAAAGGAGTACAATTAAATATATTTATCATATATATATATATATATATGTATATATAGGTATCTCCACTGTGTCAAACCAAAAATCACATGTGATAGCATCTGTTACATACCAGTTCACACACTGGAATAAAGGCACAGATAAGTCTCTTTATATGAGGCCAAAAAAAAAAAAGAAATGTATTTTGAACCTGCCTTGCCCAGGAAATGAGAACTGATGAGGGTAGCTGAAAAAGTCTTTTTACTGATGTATCAGGGATAACTACCATCTAAGCACGGCAATGGTTTAAAACATATCCCAGAGAGCCTCTGCATAGCATCTGTTTATTTGTCTTATTCGTCACATTGCCTCAAGTGAGAAAGTTATAGATACAGCTTTGCTCATAGAGTAAGATAAACATATTTTGCCTTCACTGTTTTCTCTAAATCTTAGTTGCTTTGCAAACGCATTGTGTAAAAATCTTAATGCTGTTAACAAAAGGTCAGTTTAACAGTCATTGTCTGCACTGGTGTGATAACGTGCTACCAATCTCATACTCCAAACAGCTGCTGCTCAGATCAGTGAAGTCTGATAGCAGAGGAACACTGAACTTTGTTCTTAAGGAGGAGGAGAAACCAAGGGTTGTTATCTTGTAACCTCAGTCTAAAATATAAGAGGAAATAAGAAGCTCTAATGACAGCTTTGTATAGCCTTGTAAAATTATTTTAAAACTCATAATGCTCCTAGGTTTTAAAACAAACAGAGACATAGAGCTACAGTAAATATCTCAAAAAGTACCTTCATAAATCACAGACCCTGAATTTTCTCTCACCAGTGTTTCTAGAGACTGCATAGTTGGGATAAACCCACCAGTCTTCTGTGAATACTGTATGCTGCAGGGAGATTTATGAAGAACTTGATTGAAGATAACCAGTTCTTCATGTGTTGAATAAAATCATTTTCAGAATGCCCTGGTATTTTGAAACTGATGGAGTGCCTTTTCCAACTTTTTATTCAGCCTGGTTTGGTCCTTTTCTGAGATGTCTGAAGGCATGTTTCCAGCACCTGTTCATTTGTAGCATGAGATTGTGTTGATTCAATCACTTTCAAGCACATGAAAATTATTGATAATTCACCAGCTGCTTTTTGAGAACAAATTTAATCTTTTAAAAGAAGGGAGGAAGAGATAGATCACACTTCAAGGTCCTTAACAAACTGCAGAACTGCATCAAGCTATGAATACTTGTATGGTAAAACAATTGAAAAATCCAAACCTAAAAATAGTACTGTGTTGTTTTCCTAGGGACAACATTACTAGGAAATATTTCAACAATAATACAGGAAAATTGAAATTTCTAGTAAGTTATTTTCTGATTGTTTGAGAACTCTTCATTTTTTTTAATTATGTATTTCAAAAGATACGTGACACCTATTTGGTTTAATTCAGTATATATATAATGAAAAACAAATTAACATGGTGACGGTATCTGTTTAGAATATCTAATATCACCCCACCTAGGCCTTAACTCTCATCTGGGTAAAACAACTTAGATTCACAAGGCTAACAAGTGGCCACCATCTTCCGGCTTCAGATTTGTGTCAGTGTCATGATAAGCTGCAAAATATTGTGTCCTAGCAGTCCCTTGTGAGTCACCTTGAAAGAGGCGATTGGTCTTATCACATACCTCTGGAACTTCACAAAGAATTTCTGGCAATAGATAAACATTGAAGAATACACATATAAAGCTCAATAACATTTTATATTTGGGTCTAGGTTTTGCAATATTCAAATTAGATTATAGTGTAAAATTTTAGCTAAAGTGTCAGAAGAAACATGTTTTCTAAAGTATGAGATTGTAAACAAAGAAATACAAACCAGCAGTCTCTTTCAAATATGCAGGAAGGAAGAGCTGTTTCTTTCAGGTTTCTATATGTGATGAGCTTTGAAAAACATCTCATAATTATCAGCCATGCAGTGTAGCAGGTAATAATTAACTTCTCTGAATAAAAGCTTGTATGATATTCTAAGATTGAAGAAAGTTCAACAAAAATTGTTTTTAAAAAATATGCAAGAAATCTATTTGTAATGTCCATGTCCTCTAAGGTGGCAATTCCTACACATTACTGGGATTTGATTGTCAATGTACAAAGTACTGTATAATTCTTTGTCTTCTTTAAGTCATCTTATTTTAAAGGGAAATTAGTCAGTAACCAAAGAGCTTGAGTACCTTTTCTGCCTTGCAGCCCTCATACCTGTCCATGTTCAGAGGATGTTATTGGCAGCAGAGATTACTCATTGCTGAAGGCAGTAACTCCACCACTCAATAACTTCAAGCTCATATAACTAAAGTGAAAAGTGAATTTCCAAACTAACACACCCTACAGCATCCTCTGTACTTCAAACCATTTTTAAATGCTGTGAGTATACAAAACAATTAAAAGAACACAGAATATATTTTTAGAGTGTATACTGAAGAATGTTAATGAGTTAATGTTATAAAATGACCATGCCCAGAAAAAAATGAAAGAAGTTTTCCTCTTGACATCAGTATTTTAACTTAGCTTGTTTCTCTGTGGACTAAACCATTCTATAGGGCATCAGCAACCCATTAAAACAAGAAATTTTGGAAAGGAAACAGAAAAACTACCAACAATCAAAACCCATATATAATTAGAAATCAGATGTTAAGGCCTAATTTTCAGCAGCCACACCAGTTCTGTTATTTTTAACACCTTCTATTTTCAGTTATATATCTGAAAATAAAGTCCAACTATTTTTCTGTTTAACTAAATAATGAAGATTACTTGAGCTTTGTATGATGATTGGTTTCAGAATAAGTCAAATTTATAGCTGCAATGACTATCTTTCTGCAGTGTTACCAGGGCTTTAGCTCTGTCTATTTGTTTGATTTTGGCCGTAAGTTTTGTTTCTCCTTATGGTTGAAATTCATATTTACAAAATTATTACTTTATTTAATTTAAAACTAGATGAACTGAAAAGTGAGGCCCACAGAATCTGAGGAGGGAAAAAACCAACAAAAAATCAATCAAACAAAATAACAAACTATTGGAAAAGAAAAACAAAACAAAAAAGAAGTTATGTCTTGTGTGTTTTGTATGGAGATTTTTGAATCTGTTATTTCTCCCGTTGACATCTATAAACTTTGCTCATGGGCTGCTGACATTCTGTAACCCTATCACCTCACCACAATGTAATCTACTAAAGCCTGTCAGATTAAATCAATTATTTAATTGCCTCCATTCCTTGAAAGTCTTTTCATGATTAATGGATCTCTGATGAAAATAAAATTCTTTTTTTATTTGTGATCAAATAAAAGAATTTAGAATTAATATTAATAAAAGTCTGATTAATTATTACAACTATTTATAAGAGCTAGTTCATTTGGTGACATTTGAATAAAAATATACATAAAAAGAAATTCAGAGATAAAGTGTACATGCTTTAAAATTTTTCAATGCTTATTTCAAGATCACGACTGTCAAAATCTTAGAATGAAAATAAAAATTACAATTTCTATTGTCTTAAAAGACTGTTTGGGTTAATGAAAAAAATACTTTTCTTTTAAATACAAATCCTAAAGATGCTGTTCCATGATGGAGTTGAGAAGATCTGAAAGTTTGCTGCTTCCAAGAATGGCAATCTTGCTTTAAGGTCTTTTGTGTTTGTCCCTTTCTTTCTGGTGACTACAGCATTCACTGGCACAGGTCAGCTCACTGACTAGAAGTCTTCCTAGTCAGAAGTCTACATATTTTTTGCCAGCTGCCTGGTCTGATCTGTACAGAGGGAGGTTCACAGATATTCCACAGCCAGTGATTTTGAGAAGTTCCCTTTGATAGTGCCTTTTCACACCAACGAAAACCCCCATGGAGAGTTTCCTTCATAGCTCAACAAAATAGAACTGGTTGAAATCAGCATGTAACCTATAATCAAGACATCAGGTTTTTTTTATTTATGACTTTGTTTACTCTGCTTTTTATTCTCTTTTATGTCAATGGTTAATGCTAAACAGAAACCAGACATTTAAAAAGTTTCTGTAAGGCACTTTGAAAATATGAGAGACATTTTAATTTGGTAAGAATCCAGGGCTTTTAATGAATCTATTCAAAGATGGCAAAAAATTCAAGTCGGTTAAATAAAAATGAGCATTCAAAAATATGTGAGAGGTTTTAAATTATTATTATTATAAGCTTTTTTTTTTAATTAAGAAATCTGTAAGGGTGTTTCTTTAGAATTCAGCACAAAGTATTATTTAAGCCTAAAATAAAATTTGGGGTTTGCCCAATATGTTTATTCTCTTCAGAACATTCTTCACATTGTTATGTTTATATCTTCATGACTCAAGAAAATGTTTCTGCCTAATAATAGCTGAAAGAAACCAGTTTTAGCACATTCTTTTCTCATTAAGACTGTGTTCTAAAAAGATGTGTCTTTTCTTACTTGTTGTAAAAAATAAAACTATCTGAAACCTAGCAAAAATATAGATTCGGTAAAGATACTTTGTTTTCTAGTGGATATTTAGAATTGAATTACTAATAATATGGTTGCTGTTAAAAACTGTAATTAGATTGTTTCATGAATAAGAATGGACATTTTTTAAAATTGGCATTGCGTCTACTGCTTAAAAAAAGAACCATGCCAACATAAGAGTATTTTACTCAAGACCTTCAGTATTTTTAAACATCCATCTGATGAAACCCAAAACTAAGAAATTCTGAACATTGGTCTCAGGCATACAATAACAGATTTGCCTTAATCTAACACTGATAGTAATCTCCATCTACCAGAGCAAGATATATCTGCTAAAATCTTAATTTTTCTGCTTGTTCAGGAAACTTTGTCAAGCTTGGATCTGCTTTTAGCAGAGAACCAAGGAACAACTTTCTGCAAAAAGTGCCTAGACTAAGTTAAGGAATATGGATATGGCTTAAAGAGGTGATGGGACTTGTTTTCATCATAGGTATCATTGGGGAAAAAGCATAAAACTAGAAAATAAAACACAATATATACTTTACATTGAATTTATATCCTTTATTTAAAGAACACAAACCAAAAGATGGCCAAGAAGGTCACCCAGCTGTGTACAATGTACATATAATTTATCTCTAAAAAATTCACGGAATGATCATTAAAAAAGTAAATCAAGAGGAACTGGAAAATATAAATAACCGTTCTTGAACTGAAACCTTCAACTCTATCAGCACTCCTTATTATTGACTACCCTTTCAGTATGACCCGGGTTCTTCTGTTTGTAACCCTGTATAATGCTGCTAGCTCTTCTGACGCTTGCCTCTGTTGATTCTTTGGTAAAATCATATAAAAGATTCCTCAAGAATGTCAGCTTTTCAATGGATTTAGCAGAAAACCTCCTGCTGATAAAGTAATCTTACCCCGCAGAGTGAAGAACACTAGAGCAGCTGAACAACGATGGATATGTTGGTCTTTTGGGTATGATTATGTCTGACTCTAATATCCTGGAAGAGGCAGAAGATACTCAGACTAACTTTAATGAGAGCTGAAAGAGCAAGATAATTTTTAAAAATAGATAATTTTTTAAAACCTTTTTCTAAAGAAAACCAAGTTACTGAAACAGATTTAGATGTACAATAGTGAAAGAAATCAAGGTGAATAGTCTAGATTTATCCTAATATAACTAGTATTAGAAACTGTCTTGTCATGTTTAGCTTTTCCTACTATGGTTTGATTGCTGTCAGTGCCGAGATAAATCTTAGCTGTTCTTCCAAACTAATCAAAAAGCTCTAAGACACACAGAAAAAGGCTAGGAAAACTTGTTTGTGTGTTTTATATAGCATCAGAAGAAAATAATTCTGTTCTGGTGAATTTAATTGTTTTTTAATCTTCTTAGATGTTAAGACCACCTAAGTTAAACTGGGTTTTAGTTACTATAGTCTAAAAGTTTTATTTTTTTCTCAAGAGAGAGAAATGTGGGAGTGCACTCACTACTCAATTTTCACTGATTTGTGCTTCACTCTCCTTTGTAAGACCTCAAAATCATGAGGGTTTGATGGGTGTGAAATTAATTAGTGTTGTTGCATTTTAAAATGACACTGAAACATTTCCCACATTATGCATAGAGGTTTTTTTTACACACGTGACAATTAAATAGATTTTACAGTTTTTCTAATTGCGAATCCTTCAGATAGATTTAGAATCAAATAGATTAGAATAGTTCAGTAGGAAGGGTTCTACAGCGATCATCTAGTCCAATTCTCTGAAAAGTTAAAGCATGTTTTTAAGAGCATTGACCGAATGCCCCTCAAACACTGACAGGCTTGGGGCATCAACCATCTCTCTAGCAAGCCTGTTACAGTATTTGACCACCCTAAATAAAGAAATGTTTCCTATTGTCACATATGAATGTCCCCTGTTGCAGTTTTAAACCATTCCCCCACATTCTGTCACCAGATACCAGGGAGAAGAGATCGGCACCTCCCTCTCCAGCTCCCTTCTTCAGGAAGCATCACGCAGAATTTATGCACTACACTGACCTAATTGAAAGAATGGGATATTGATCAAATCAGTGTCTGACCCTGGTCAAGAAATTACTTAACAGAATATGAGACTGATGGCATTAAGTCAGACCAAAAGAACACATCCAATATATTTTCCCTAGCAAAGGGAATAAGGAGACACTACAAGAGGAAGAATGGAGCAAGTATATACAAAATTTCCTAAATTACTTCACTGCCTCTATTGTTAAATTTTTTTCATTTCAGGAAATAACCTGAATCAGATGTGTTCTGCCTATTTATTAATGCTTAATAAACTTTTCTTTCACAGAACTATCTAATAGGCCCTCGTACCTATTTAAATTTGTGCAGTCCACAGCACTCTTTGGCAAAGACTTTCATTATTCTACTACATATTACATGGGGGGAAAATAAAACAAAAAACCCAAAAGGCCATCTTTCATTCTCAACCTACTTCCCATTAGCTTTATTTGATAGTAGATAAGAAGGAAACCGGAATGAGTGATCCCTGTTAAACTGTCTATGCCACTCATGATTTTTTGGAAGTTTGTCATATTCACCATCTCATTTCTTCCACAAGAGTTCCTGTTCAGTACCCCCTTGTAAAATCATTACTTTTATGGAAATGTTTACATAATTTTAATCACAATGCTTTACTCCTTCTTGAACTTTTTCCAATTATACTATATCCTTTTGAGGTGTGGGGACTAGAATTGTACAAATATCAAAATGTATGAGAAACATGAACTTACACAATGCTATAATGACATTTCATGTGTCATTCTCTACTTCTTTCCAACACCTGATTTTTTTTTTCACAATCACTGAGTATTAGAACAGACTGTCATAAACCCAGGATCTTCTCCCATGTAATATGGACACCTAATGGTCCTTCATCAGTTTACCCATGTGTTTTATCAACATTATATTTCAACATATATATCATACATATCAAACATTATATTTCATCTGCCATTTTTTTACATAGTCATTCATATTCTTACCAACTTCATCAAAATTTTCAAAGCCAAACTCCATCCTCACTGCATATCATACTCTTGAAGACTTTGTCACTCGACAGTTGATCCTTTTTCTCAGGTTATTTACAAATGAGTGTAAAAAAATATTCTGCCAACACAAATATATGCTAAACTCATTCCTCTGCAATGGAAGGGTGCTTACTTTTGTCTCCTCTTTCCAATTATTTATTCATTTGTATATTCACGCAGGTGTAATGAGTGTCTGTTCCCAGGTGCTGGCTACTGTGAGAAGACACCAGAAGCTGCTCACACGTTCTCATGATGTGTTTATCCAGCTGTGTGCTGGACATTTTGTCCAGAAGGATGCTGCGAGAGACAGTATCAGAAGCTTTACTGAAATCCGAAAAGATTACATCCACTGGCTTCCCTTCATCAACTAAGTGGGTTACATAAAAAGAAATTAAGTTTGTCAAGTAGGATTTTCCCCTCATGAGCCTGTGCTGGCTGGGACTGATGACTGCATTGTCCTTCAGGTATTTTTCAATAACTCCCAGAATAATCTTCTTCATAATTATACCAGTCACTGAAGTGAGACTGACAGGCCTGTAGTTTCCGGGGTCATCCTTCTTGCCCTTCTGGAAGACTAGGACAACATTAGCCAGCTTCCTGTCACTTGATATTTCTCCAGATTCCCAAGACTGTTCCAAAATCATTGAGAGAGGTCTAGTGAGGACATCAGACAGCTTTTTGAGTATTCTCAGGTGAACCCCATTAGGCCCTATAGATTTATAGCAATCCAGCTGGAGCAGCAGATGTCAATAAATTCAGAGTTGACTGGGAGTTTGTCATTCTCACAGCCATGGTCCTCCAGCTCAGGGCACTGGGACCCCCCTTAGCCCATCATCAGTAGTGAAGACAGAGGTAAAGAAAATATTAAATATCACTGCCTTGTCCCTGTCTGTGAGGTGACCATCCTCATCCAGTAACAGCCCAATGATATTTCTGCACTGCCTTTTGCTATTAATGCATTTTGTTGTCCCCCACAGTACTCACCAGCACCAGCTGAGCTTTGGCTGCACAAATTTTGTCCCTACATCAGCAAGCAGCATCTCTGTATTCCTCCCACGTCACCTGACCTTGCTTCCACTGGGCATACTCCTTTTTTACCTTAACTCAAAGAGAAAATCCCTGCTCAGCCTTCTACCTCATCTGCTTGACTTCCAGCATTTTGGAATTGCCTGTTCCTGTACCCGTAGGACAGGGGTCGTCAAACTACGGCCTGCGGGCCGGGACCGGCCCGGGGCCGCCCTTAATCTGGCCTGCCCCACCCCCTGCTGGGGGTTGGGGGTTGAAACCAAGCAGCCCCGTCCTCCTCCTCCTCCTCTGCGATGAGCGGCGGGCGAGAGGCAGAGGCGTCTCCTCTGCCGGGCAGGCACTGTCGGCAGCCTCTCAACTCGGGCAAATTGCCAGAGCCCCAGGGCGACAAAGTTCCTTCAGTCCCTTCTGGCCCCCCCCTCCAGACTGCGCGGCCGGGCTGAGGAGGGGGGCGGCGGCATCAGCGAGGTGGGCGGCTCCCTGTCTCTCCCTCCCTCCCTC
>JAWWLV010000045.1:17018003-17038935 GCA_035041135.1 Platyrinchus mystaceus
TCTTGCAAACAGTGGAGTTAACTTCTCAAAACAGATAGGCAATACCAGGTACTGTTGTTCATGTAAATGCTTTTCTCCCACACCGTTTTTTTTCTATGCCTAGTTTTCCCAGCAGTAAAAACCTCCTTGAGCAAAACTCTTTTTACCTCCTCAAATAAATCTTCTATGTTTAACCTTCTTTCCCTACACCCTCTCTGTTAACAAGAAAAAAAAATCAAGGCGGACATCTTCTCTAGTCAGCTCCTTTAGTACCTGCGTCATGAAGTTAGCACCCAGGAGACTTCTGGACCTGTTTGTGCCAGCTGCATGGTGTTCCCAGTTAACATCTGGCTAGTTGAAGTTCCCCAGTTCTTGAAGAACTGCAGCCCATGGGAAGGACCCATGATGGAGAAACTCATGAGGGACCCTCTCTCATGGGAGGGACCCGATGTTTGGGAAGAGGAAGAGTGTGAACAAGAAGGAGCTGCGATGAAGTGTGGTAACAGACCACAGTCTCTACTCCCCATTCCCCTGCACTGGTCAGGAGGATGAATTAGAGAAGTAAAGTAGGGCTTGGGAAGAAGGGTAGGTGTTTTAAGATTTGTTCTTATTTTTCTTTACCCTAGTCTGTTTAATTGACAATAAATTAAATTAATTTTACCGAGTCGAGCCTGTTTTGTTCATGAGGGTAATTGCTGAGTGATCTCCCTGTCCTTACCTCAACCCACAAGCATTTACTTGTATTTTTCTCCTCCTGTTCTCTTGAGAAGAAGGAGTGATAGAGAGACTTGTTGGTCACCAGGCAGCCAGCCATAGTCAACCCATCACAGAGAGAAATTTTGTGGAACTCCTCTGGCATCACATTTATCATTTCCCAGTCCTAAGGTACAACAGCAATTTTGAAGACAGAAGCTACACACTACCATTAGTAATTTAGCTATTTCATCCTTGAGTTATCTTAGAACACTTGAGTGAATGCCATGTAGTCATACCAATTTGTTACCGCTTATTTTGTCAGTCTGCTTCATAACCCCTTTTACAGCCAATTTCAGGCACAATTGCTGAGTCTCCAATAAAAGAGAGTTCCAGTGGAAGAACCTCCTTGATTTTTCCACAGTGAACACCAATGCAAAAATGTCATTAGGCTTATCTGTGGTGGATTTGACTTATTTGAAAAATTGGTTTATATCCAAATAGTCATCTGAGATCTCTGCAAGATTATCCTGCAAACTTCTTATAGATCATCTGTTTGAAAAAAATTATATAGTATTTGTTTTAGAATATTTTTGCTATTTTTCCCCAGTCTTCTTTGGGATGTCTTCCAAGAATCATGCACAACCAGCTGATTTTTCATCCTTAAACATTCTCTTGTAGAATTGTGATAGCCATTCATTCATATTAGTGTGTATTCTCCTGCTCTACATGTTAGAGGGCAATATCCCCTCTGTTGTTTAGTGCAGTTTCTAACCTCTGGAAATCTAAACTATGCCAAGCTGGGAAGGATTTTTGTGTTTGCACTGCCACATATAATTACCAAGCAGCAGAGAATCAGGCCCATTTTTGCTTACATTTACAATTCATTAGTCACAATTGTTTTGGATTGTTGAGTATAAATTTTTTCTGCCCATCTAGTTATATTAGTCCCCTAGCCACACATCATGCCATTATTAAAATTATTCCCCAAAGCAATTCCTGTAGTAAACAATACAACTCGGATTGCCACTCTGCAGAAAATGAATCAGTACTTCTGGCGATAAAATGGCTGTGAGTTCTTTGCCAGTTTTGCTGAATATTGATGAAGCAGTGATGTATCATCCTGTGTGGTAGACAGTAAAAATGAGCCCTGTGATAAAAATATATTTCGAACTCTTAACTTCTTCCCATCTTCCCAGATTATTTTATTTTATTGAGGCAAAGGAAGTTGGCCATTTTTAATTACTTAGCCACTGATACGTAGCCTAGCTGAGCACTTCACTAGTCATAATAGCTGGGGGCCAGTGTAAGTCCTGCAGTGTCTACCAGAGCACCCACATGGCTGCTCAGAGTTATGCTGCTCAGTATTGGAACACAATGAAATGTTTTACTAGACAGAGATGACTAGAATGAAGCAGTGCTTTGGCAGTATGTCCTCCTCAATGGGAAAGACTGAATTGCAAAGTGCTTTCTCTATGAAACTATAACTTCTGGTGGACTGAGACCACTTGATTTAGGGAAAAAAAGCAAGGTATTGGTGATTTTTGAGTAACTGGAGAAGCTATTACATAAGAAGGCATATTACCCTACTGATCGTTCACCTATACTGCCAAAATTGTATGTCTTGTTTCATCATCTTAAGGAACTTCCTTTACTCTGTAAATGCTAAAAACTGTTATGTCTTCTAGGTGACAATTAAAGAGCTGTTTTGTACCAGAAATCTTGCTTTCTGTGTATCTTGACTGTGATCAAGTCTCAACCTTTCACTGGATAAATGAAATATTTATTCTTTTCAGTCTTAATGTTTGAAGTTGATTTTACACTGCTTTAGATCACAACAGCTATATGGAATACCCTAAAATTTTGATTTTGACACACAAACTAATTAACATGTATGGGGGCAATAGACATCAAGGTACAAATGTGGTCTTTAGGTATGATTATGAAATTTCATCCTAGTACAGTTTTTGCTGACATCAAAGAAGTGTGATTTAATATAAGTCTGTGTATTGCGTTTGGAATAGAAGATTTTGTCAGCAGTTCAGCTACAGGGGTGACTTCCATGAAAAGACACTAGAAGTTTTACCTGTGTTCAATAGAGCCAATGCCATCTGGCTCCAAGATGGTCCCCCCAGACAAAGCTAAGCCATTAGTGACAGTGGCAGTGCCTCTGGGATGGCCTGTTGATGAAGGAGAAAACAAATTGCTGCAAAGCAGAAGTCAAAGAGAGGAGTGAGAACATGTTAAGAGAAACAGCCTTGCAGACACCAAGGTCTGTGAAGAAGAGAGAGGAAGTGCTCCAGGCACTGGAGCAGAGATTCCCATGCAGCTGTGGAGGACCCCACACTGGAGCAGGTAGATGCCTGAGGGAGACTGTGATCCCATGGGAAGCCCATGGTAGAGCAGGTTCTTGGCAGGACCTGTTACCCTGTGGAGAGAGGAGCCCAGGCTGGAGCAGGTTTGCTGGCAGGACTTGGTGACGCCTCAAGGGAGCAATCTATTTCTGAAAGACTGTTTTCTGTGGAAGGGATCCACACTGGAGCAGTTCATGAAGACCTGCACCCTGTGTGAAGGACCCCATGCTGAAGCAGAGAAATAGTGTGAAGAGTCCTCCCCCAGAGGAGGAAGGAGCAGGAGAGACAACATGTGCTGAACTGACCACAGCCCCCATTCCCATCCTTGTGTGCCAATGGGAAATCATGAATGGAAGTCCAGGAAGAAGGGAGGAGTGGGGTGAAGGTACTTTAAGATTTGGTTTTATTTCCTCTTATTCTACTCTGATTTGATTGGTAACAAATTAATTTAATTTCCCCAATGCAAGTCTGCTTTGCCCATGACAGTAATTGATGCATGACCTCTCCTGGTCCTTATTTCAACCCATAAGACTTATTATTTTCTCTCCCCTGTCCAGCTGAGAAAGGGAGTGACCAAGTGGCTGTGTGGGGCTGAGCTGCCCACAATTTATAGTGTTAAACTACTGTAACTATTTAACTTCAAATTTTGTTTTGGTTTTTAAAAATATAAATTTTATATAAAAATATGTCTGAAATTAAAAAGCAGTTGATATACCAAAAAAGCCCATCCAAACATCAGTAGTTTTTATTATTACATTTATTGTCTTTAACAATTTTTCCCACTTAACAGAACTATATAGTATGAAAACTAAGACACTTTAACATAATCCAGATAGACTGGCATATCCTATCCCTGCTTGTAGAAACTGATGACTAAAATCTTGTTTAAAATTATAAGTCTTGTAGCCAGAAGCTAGAAGGAAATGTTTCTGTCAGTAAGTTTCTGATAAAAATTGTCTGCAATCTACTCTCTATTCAAGTACAAGAGTCAATTCCAGAATCTCACTAGACAGAAAAAAATCAATATAAAGAGTTTTAAATCTGGATTAAATGTGTTAGTCCTACTTTTCTGTGCCTCTTTAAGATGATTCCTTTAGAAGGTATTTGGAATGTTTACAACTACACTGTAATCTCATTTTAATGCACTATTGTACTATTTGTCATGTAATTCTGTGAAATGTGTGTGAAATATTACAAAATGAAAGATTACCTTTATGTTAATTTATTACAAGCATAAATGACTGTGAAATATGCAAGGTTACAGAGGTTTCAAATTACAGACTGTGGATACAGTTTTTCCAAGTATGTTTCTTCTATGTAGTAATTAATAGAGCGAACCTTGCCATCGAGCTTTTTAAAGTTGTACTGTTGCAAATTCATATGAAAACCACTTCTGCTAATACCTTTGATGGTGATTCTTCAGGTGATCCTAAATCACTTGTGACACAGTGGTATTGGAGTTCACAGATCTCTCTTACTCGTATTAGCTAATATACAGTATGCACACTATCACAAAACTTGAAAAGCATATATGGAAAAATTAGTAAGTTCATAAAACTTAAAAACTTATTTTTTCCCTAACCATTTTGTAATGGTTTTTATGAGAGGAGTGCTAATATATTCTTCTTTGAAAACACACGAAAGTAATAAAATCTATGTTCCTCCAGACAACAAGACTTAAATTTCAACCTCTGTAATTATTATATCATTCTCTGCAGAGGAGAATATGTCTTCTGAATCCTGTTATTCTCTTAAAATAACTTAAGATGATGATTTGATTGCTTAGGTGAAATAATGGTATTTGATGTTTAAACAGGTATAGAAATAAGCCACTGGTCTTTCCAAATTCGGTCATCAGTTAATGAGCTGAATTAATTTAATGGTTGTCTGTTTGTTATTTGTAGAAAGAACTTAGCAATATAACTTCAAATAATTATTACATTATGTAAGCTCTCCACATTTTCA
The DNA here is from genome assembly GCA_035041135.1 of Platyrinchus mystaceus. Classification (NCBI taxonomy): domain Eukaryota; kingdom Metazoa; phylum Chordata; class Aves; order Passeriformes; family Tyrannidae; genus Platyrinchus; species Platyrinchus mystaceus. The sequence continues at coordinate 17,022,995 of JAWWLV010000045.1, forward strand.
AGATATTTTTTGTCTCTTTTAAAATACCATATTTCATTCCCCTTATTATAAGCATGTATGATACTTCTTAGAAATGAAGAACACTGATGACAATGTGAGGAGTGGTTGGTACCCCAGAAGACTGCTCAGGACCCATCAGATCTCTAAAGGCTGAGGAAACGGCTAAACAGGAACACAGGAACATCATGAAAATCTAAAAAACAAAATTCAAGATGCTGCAGCTGTGGAGGGATATTTCCATGCACCAGTACTGACTGGGAACCAGTCATCTGGAAACCAGCCTTTTGAGCTGCATTAGGCAGAGCATTGATAGCAGATAAAAAAAGGTGATCTTTCCCCTCTGCTGATCACTGGTGCAACACATCTGGGTGCTGTGACCATTTCTGGGTTCCCCAGTACAATATATATATATATGAGTGTGTGTGTATGAGTACATAGACATATAGATAGATAGACAGACAGACAGACAGACAGACAGACAGATAGATAGATAGATAGATAGATAGATAGACAGATAGATATACACTGGAGATAATCAAAAAGGACTAGAAAGATCACTAAAGGACTGGAGCACACGGCAAAGCTGAGAGTGCTGTATACAGGGTTCTTTTAACAATGTGGATAAATTGCTGGGAGAAGTAAAGAACGCAGAGCCAGACTCATCTCATTGGTGACCTATGAAAACAGAGGAAGAAAAGGGCACAAACCAAAATACAGGAAATTCCATTAAAATAACAAACAAACACTGTAATTGAGATCAATCACTGGAACAGGTTGCTCAGAAATACTGTAAAATCTCCATCCTTGGGGATATTTAAAACATGACTAGATACAAAAAATATATAATTACTCCTCCATTTACATGTAAGAACTGAAGTCATCTACAGTACTGTTTTGTAATAAAATATGACATATGTCAAAATGATTGTATTTCTTTTGTCTCATTTGGACAATGTTTCCAGAGTTGCCTCTTACACACCTTAAAACAAAATGAAATGCAACAGAAATTACAAGGCTGCTTCCTTTCCTTTGTGGTTTTTTTTTTGTGTTTTTTATCTCCCCTCATGTTCTTCTGGAATTGGATTCATAATTTCCATTGTTTCTATATTCCAAAAAAAGCAAATCTAGGCAAGTAGTAGAATCAAAGATTAGCAGTGAAGTTCTATTACTTTTGTATGGGATGGACCAAGTCTTCATTTCTATCCAAAATTCTACAAATAAAATAAATTAGCAGTGTATTACCAACAGATATGGCATTGATTTAGAGAAGAGGTGATGATTGACTAAAACCTGACCTATGTGGACAGTGCCAAAATTCTGTCCAGAAAAAAAAGATGTGAATGGCAGGTGAATGACCACGGTCCTTAACGAAAATGATCAGAGCTGATATCCTTGAGAAAACCTACCCTGGAGCCACAAACTATTCACAAGTTCAGTGCAGTGTTTTTTTAAAAAAACCTCTCTTTATTATTTAAATTTTTTAAATTTGCCATCACAAGCTTTGGTGGAAAGCGGCACATATACTCAAGTATGAAAAATAAGAAAAAAAGGAGAAACAGGTGTTTCTCAGATGAGTAACGAATGGGATTCCAACCAAAATCAGTGGGAAATAACAAATATTGAGTAAGGAAGAGGAAAAGTTCACTGGATGCTAAATCTTCTTCATGTCTCTGAAGATGTATGAAGCCTTTATGAAAAGGCTGTTCTCCTCAACAGCAAGGAATCACTGAGCTCTGCTTCTCACACCTCAAAAAAGACCAGACTTTGGATTAATTCACCCCAAAGAAAACTGGGTAATACAACAAATCTGTTATTTTCCTCCATCTTATGCTCTTGAATTTGTGACAACTAACTCCATTGTGTTTTGCCATTAATATGCTTATTTCTCCTTATAACTTAACAACATTTTCTATGTGCAATTAAAAAAAAAAGGAAGAAAAATCTTTCCTGACACTGACAAATTCGTTCCAACTGATCTCTCCTCTGAATACAAGGTAGTCTGAAATGCCATGAACTTCTCTATTGGTGCAATGTCACTGTGTGAGAACACAGAACAGCTGATCTTGTGAAATCTCTAGTATAATGTCCAGAAATGTAACTACCTGGATATTTTTCCCATAGGCTTTAAAAAGTCACCTCTGCTATATTAGTTCTCTTTAAAAAAATGTAACAATCTGTGCATCTACTTGTAAGCAAAGCACCTAAACCCACAATAAAAGATTAAAATAAAGAAAAAAAAATAAAAATTGCTTGGTATAGTTATTGTAGGCTAGAGGATGTGTCCACTCCCCTTTAATTAGAGAACTGGATGCTGGCTAACTTCATTTCCCTTTTGCCTACATCACCTGTACAGATTGGGGAAGATTAGACTTCCAAATACATGTAAATATCTATACATAAAACCTTAAGTGTTCCAGTCTGAATATCAAAAGTGATCCCACCCTCGAGACTTGTTTCTTTTACCCATCTAAAGCTAACCAGTACCATTTGAAATGCCCTTGTGTGTCATAGGCAACTGCATAGAGCTGAGATGACCAAGAGCTACTTTCAGTCTTCTTCAGCAGCAAGTGAATACCAGAATGAATACTTTTGCAACATCTAAATTAAATTCAATTCATATTTCAGAAACTGACTCATGTCCAACATGTTTACTTGATATGAAACCTATTTTATATCATATATGAAAAATACAAATGCAAAAAAATCCTCATGTAGTTGTTGCTTAACACAAGGAATATCCTTCTTTGTCCCAATTTATCTCAGTCATTCCTCCTTAGGATTTTCTTCAGGATAGACATGTCCCTGCACTGATGGTTCAAGCACTGACCTATGGAATGGATTCCTTGAACAGGAAAAACAGGAAGCACAGTGGCTAGTTGCAACATTTGGGTGAAAGCTAAGGGATAAAGCCACCAATTTCTCTTGATATCAAGCACAGAGATTATTATAATATGGATTAAATTATTTTATTACCTTTGTCCATACTGTGGAATGCTGGGGAAAAATTAATGGGAAAAAGCTCTGTCTTCCCCTTCTGAGGGTCATACTCTTTTACACAAACTCTCATGAGTCCAGAAAGTGGAACTTGCAATGTGGCCTCTGAAAAGTTTATGCATTATTATGCAAAATATACAGCAGTTATTCCTGATTTATGCATATTAAGAAATCATGTCTAAGTGTTTGTCAGTCTTGAATTATTTTCAGAGATACAATATAAAAAAAGAAAATCTTTCCAGGAAATTCTAAACCTATATGGTGTAGGGTCAAAATTATACTTGATATCATAAGAAAAATTCTCACAGTATTTTTATTTTCCAAGAACTGAGGCACTTATTTTCCTGCTTTCCCCCCTCCTTGGTTTTTTTCTTTTGTTTCCTTTATTTGTTAGTTGATGCTTCCTAACCTTCATCAGTTTGAAAAAACCCCTAATAGTTAGGTATATTTGTTCAGTGGATTTCTTTCTAGATCCTTTTGTTTTTTAATACAGTCAGCAATTCTGTGAGCTCTTAAGAAGAAGAGAGAAAGAAATATAAAGGCTTATAATTAGTAATGTATAAAAGAAATTATAATGAGTGTACATAAGGTGAAAATGCAAATCTTTCCTGCGCCTTTGTAGATGAAGGTGTTGGGAATCAGTGGTTAATCCATGGAGATTTCACTAATGAGCCAACAGGACTATAACAATTCAGCAGATATTTAATAAATACTTAAAATATGTTTATACATCTGTTGCTTTCTCTTTTGTGAGTTGTAATTAAAATAGCAATTTTATCTCTCTTGGGCAGAATTGTTTTGAAGGCAACACATGCATTGAGATAGAGAGAAGAGAAAGAATTGCTAGGGTTAGAAGATTTGCTCTCCAGGTACATCTCATGCAGGGAGATCTGGCTTTACTATAGTTGGGAGAGTTTTATTTTTTCTTACCTCAGTTACTTTTGCTCCATTATGTTAAATAACCTGCTGTCACCAATTTGTAAGCTATTTTTCATGGAATTTTTTTAGCTGTTTTATTTTTTTCTAGTTTTCGAAAAAGTTAATAAAACAGTCTAGAAACATCCAAACAGAATATTTCACCTAAGCAGCTACAGAAAAGTAAAATATGTTAGTGTCACAAGTACTCATTTAATACCTAAAGAATGGGAAAGACAAAAGTTTAGTCATAAACCTTCTTCAAGACTCTTTTAATGCAGTGCTTATATTTGTAGTTCTCTTAGCACTTTCAAGGCAAGTGCTTCAGCAAAAGCATGCATTTTACTAGAGGACCTTTTTATCGATGGTTGTTTCCTTCCACATTGCGTTTCTTTTCACGGCTTCTATATTCCATGTACCAAGAATTATCAATATAGAAACTGATGTTTGGAACTGCATGAAGATTATCTTCACAGTTAGTGTCTCTGCAAAGTTGACCCTCAGTTTGATTCAGAATACACAATTTGAAATTATCATCCAAAAAAATGTTTCAAAATAGCATCAGCTGAAAATTATATTTAAAACAGAAAATCCATTAGACTGGAAATCTTTCTCTTATTATTTGCAAGATATTAGTCATAAAAGTTCTGTATATCTCCAACCAGGACTTAATGTGTTATTCCTTTCAAAAATATTCCAATTTAAAGTTAGCAACTTTTGTGGTAATAAACTTTACCCAGAAGAAATTATTTTTTCTTTTTCTAATATCTAGCCTGTCATTCTGCATGGCTACCATTCTCTTGCAGGTAGATGTGGATTTGCTCTGCTACTGAGGAGCAGAAACTTCCTTCAGCAGTGGTACTGACACAATAAAATGCGTCATCATCTGGACTCATTGAAATGTATACTTTAATCCTTTCCCTTATAAAACTATCTAAGTATCACAATTTTTACCTCAAGGTCCGAGCTGGAGAAAAAAAAAAAGTGGGACATATTTACTGGGAGGGATCCCCTCATTACCTTTTTCACAGATTTGTGGGGAATTTTGATTATTTTTACCCTTGGAGCATTTACATATCCTAGTTGGAAGTTGCAAAGTTCAACTGGTTTTCAATTATCTATTTCACCTAGAAACTGGTAGTCAGAAGTTAGCATTTATATGGGAATACATATTTCATAATCCTATAATTATGAAATGGCTGAAGGGATTTTCTTCTAAGGTTCCAGAAATATTTTCTTTAGGAAGCAAGCCAAGCATGAAAAGGAATAAACTTTAAGAAATTTGTTTTATTGTGTCCCAAAAAAAGTTTAATAAGGAGGTCTATTATATAGCAAATTTGAATTTAGATTTTATTACTATTGAAAGCTGTCACTTTACAAAGAAATGTAAATTTCTTTCCCAGGAAGGAACTAACTTCTTCATTTAACCTTTATTTTTAATGAGAACCCATTTCCCATAAATAGCAACAATTATCTCTCAATAACTGTCTTCCACCTGGATTCTGAAAGTGACAGCATATCTATATATATTATTCAGGCATAATTCATACTAAAATGTTTCAGTTCCAATAAATCTGAAATGAAGGTTAAAATACAGCTTTAATCTGAAAGATGACTTTACAGATTGACAGTTAAATTGACTAATAGTAGAACAAAATGACAGAGGACTTATCATAAGAAATGCACACAAAGGGTCCAAAATAAAGATAATGCAGCATAAAGACAGAGAGAACAAAGGATTATGGTGGAGAAGGAAATAATAAGCAATATAATTTGTCTTGATTTCTCTGTTCTCCTCAGCCTCTCATGCAAAGAAAACTGAATTCACATTGTAAAACATCCAGCTTATAACCTTTTTTTCCTTTTTGTTTTAAGCATCTGAAGCACTGTCTGCATATAGATGCAACAAATATGCATGAACTCACCGTCAGTACATATCCTTTAATGTAATAAGGACTTTCCTTCATGTCTTTTCAAGACTTTTCCATTTGAGAGGACAGTGGAATTGGTAATATATACCTGTCTACTTGCTGTTCATGCAAGGAGGTAATGCTTTTTCCTCTGCAATGAAGTGTTCATCACTTCAGAAAGGAGCACTGAGAGCTTTCATGAGATCCCCATTGGAACCACTTGTTCTCTCTCCACATGTTATGAACAGCTGTCTAATTTGGAGTCTAGCTTTCAAAAAGTTCAAATCATGTACAGTAATGAGGAAAAAAAAAGTAACTTTTTGTGATGTTGCTAATGAATAATTTATTATTTTCTTTCACAGTTCTTGATTTTCAGGGCAATGTTGTTCACTGCTTGTTCTGCACTTTGCCAAACTTGTGCTTAATTCTTATCTCCCATGAATCCAGCCTCATTTACACTTGTAAAAAGTCTCTCTTCAGCTTTCTTGTAGGCTCCCTTTAGGTACTGGAAGTTCACAATCAGGTTGCCCCAAAGACTTGTTGTAGATCAGTTTTCATGATTCTTATGATCATCACTCTTTTCTTTTTTTTGCTTCATCTGGGAAAGTGCTGTCACACTTTTGTGTGCATGATTTACACAAAAAAGAAAAATTGTTTATCTTTTCTGTATTTTTTTGTGTCACTTTATATTTTCTTTTAATTGCTTAGTCAGAATAATCTTCATTCTTTTCCATCTGATTTTAGCACCCACTTTTTACTTAATAAATTACCTCATTTCATAAAATCATTAACCTGGTTTTCTAATGTAAAGGTTTTTAGATCATTCTGTCCTCTAATCTGTTTGTATGTATCTGTTTCTTTCATTCGTCTTTATCTGATTGATTTTTTTGTTTTCTCGTGGATTTTTTTTCCCCAGCCGCATTCAACAGAAGGCCTAAAATACAAACTAATATCCTGTGTTATGTCAACTGAGGGAAAAGGCATAGTGAGAGTTCATATCTTGTCTGACAGAAGTTTGAGATTAGCATGTCTAAATGTAGATGCTTACATATGGAAGTCTTCCTATATTCCAAATGTACAACGTATTGCCATAACCCATGGAAACATACTGCATATATTAAATTATACAAATATAGCAATAGACTTATTCCCAAATTAGATACTTAAAGTAGAGGTAGACACATCAGTTGCTGTCCTTGTCTTGAACTGAGCAGGAAATCAAGGAAAGGTGGCAGAAAGCCAGCATGGCTGAACAACAAGCTCCAAAGAAAAACTTCAATATGAAAAGTTACTTACAAGACGTAGACTAAGAACAAGTGGTCCAAAGGAATGTAGATTCTGTCCAAGCATGCAGGGTTGGGGTCAGGTAAATTAAAGCCCACCTGGAACTGAATCTTTAGATGGCCTGAGGGTTAACGTGGAGTGAAGGTTAACAAGAAAGGCTTCTACAGGTGAACCAGTAGCTGAAGGAAGATGTTGGCCTGCTCCTGAATAGTGCAGGCAACCTTGTGACAAAGAACATATATGGATTTATGAAGGCAAATAATTCCTGACCAAACCAATGGCTTTCTGCAGTGAAGTACATGGTATTGTGTATGTTAACTCACTACAGTGTCACTTTCAATAAAAAGGTACTGTTTCAGGAGATGTGTAGAAAATTTGGTTTGACTAACAAAAATGAGAATGCTTGACTAAATTCATAAACATTAATTGAATGTGAGATAAAAGATTAAACTGGTATGCTTGAGAACACTATCTTAGGGCATTTCTCCATTCATTCTATTGAAGGTGTTCCATCTTTGGTAGTAAGTAAAACATACTTCAGTGCAAAAAATTAGTAATATCCTAAAAGTAATAGATCTAGTGTGAATTCTAGATTTTTCTCATGAGTTTCCTAACTGTGGTGTTCAAAAACATGGGTTTTTTTTTTGTCTGAAATATAGTAGACTAATAAGTCTATTACATTTTATTATCCTTTAAAATATTTTGGGGAAAAAATTTTTTTACTGTTTATCTTCATGATGGCCCAGTTTTTTCTGAGGGCTCTCTAATTACCTCAGCTGCAATAAAATTATGTATTGAATTTGTCATACATGATCAATGCTCTAAATGACAGTCAACCCACATATGGTTTCTGTCATCCAGACTCTACTAATATCATGTAGCATCTTCAACAGACAGTGAAAAAAAGAATAAATGGTGCTCAAACATAGTAATGTTGCCATGTCCCTTCCATTTTTATATATCAATTAGTTAATTTTTTCTATCTGCATGATGATTTTCTCCTTAGAGTTTTATTAGTTCTAATATTAATTTCATTGTGAACATTGTCATGTTACTTCCCACAGGTTTTTTAAGTTTCTGTTTCATGAAGGGAATTTTTTTATTGCTGTATTTAATGATTCTAAGTTCTAGCCCTATTAAGGAAACTAATCCCACGCAAGGAGATGAGCCTAGTTTGCCTTGGGCAAATGCCAAACCCTTTCAGTGAGAGACTGTTATATCAGACTTTTCAGCAAGAAGCACAGAAATTACTGGGTGTATGAATCTGAGATGAAAATTAGCTATTTTGAAAAACAAATCTCTGATAAATACAACAAGGATTTATGACTAAAATTACAGCCAGCACAGATGGTATTTGATGACACTATCTCAAGGGGAAAAGTATTATTTTTTCTACATTAAAAAATCAAATTTATAGGTTTGGGATTATTTGGCAGAATATAACACTCTTCTGTGTGTGCAATCAGTGCATCTGCAAACTGACAGTTAGATCCTGTTGGCAATCTGGAAGATAATTTAAATTCTGTTTTCAGATCAATTGCATCTGCTGTTCTTAACAAAGCAGGTTAAAGAGCTGAAAGCTGTGCGTAAATACTGAAAAGCAGCAGTTTCTGATCTCAAGCTAAATTAGTTATTTATATCCACCTTTAATCCTGGGTCTGAAAGCTTCTCTTGTCAATTCTTGTATATATATTATTACAAGGGGGGTGAGGGGAAGAAAATCCCAACAACCTTGATGTCACAAATGCTAGTTACAGCAATATGATTTGCTTCCTTCACTCTCTTTCCTCATCCCTACTTCCTCTTCTTCCTTCCAGTAAAAGTCTTTGCAGAACATTCTTGCATTGTGCAATTTTAAGGTATACTGGTTACTGAGATGACAAAAATCTCTTCTCAGGCAAACTGACTTTCTTATCTTAAGAACAATCTAAACACCAAAAAGAATCTTACACGGAGAAATTGCAGTTGTTATTTCATAAAGAAACCTTGCTTTTCTAATTCAGAGTGTGGTTTCAAATTTGAAATCAATAGAACACTTTCTTAAGTTCACAGCTCTGTATATCACCTAGAGTTGGAGTGTAGGTGTTGTTATAGATGTTTCCCACATCTCAGTTAGGAACCAAAAAGTAGATTTAATATACTTCTTTCCTTGCATAACCCTTCCTTTGTTTGAACACAGAACTGCCATAAATTTATTTAATGTTCAGATAATTTATATCTTCATGCTTCACTGAAAAGAAAATGGACTACATTTTTGCTGCCTACAATTATGACTAAATTTAAGAAGAGATTTTGTCTCACAGTTAAAAAGGTCTTACTTTATTACACTGCTTGAGTCATAACTACTTTTGTTTATATAACCTTATTTAGACCTAACTGAAGAAAATAAAAACCAGACAATATATATATATTTTTATATTAGCAATGTTCTCTATTATATTCCTTTTAGCTTAAAGTTATTGTTTTATGTGGGAATTTACATTTAGGGATCCTCCTTGTGTTCAGATCAGATTCACTTGTAATTTCATGTTCTATACTTTCTATTTTGTAATCAGTTAGGAATCATCAGGAAACTGATGGAGAATAAAACGGAAAACATCATTATGACACTGCATAAATCCACCAGGCACCTTTCTTTTAAATTTTGTAGCTCCTGTTCTTGTCCTCACAAAATTGATCAGAAGTATGGAAAGATGTTCAGACAAGAAGAAGAGAAAGGGAAGGTGATCTGATTAGGGTCTATAAAACACAGATTGCGCACAGACATTAGAATAGGGTTTTTCTGTCTTAGATCACAATGTATCAAATTACACTTGTTGAATAATATTATCAGCCTTTAGAATTTTACCTCTGGCTAGTGGTAGTTAAATGCTTTTTTCCTAAAGATTTTCACAAGAATTCATATCTTTCACAGATTGAGCTGCATTTAAATGAAAGAGACTCTGGTAAAGACACCGTAATATAAATTGTACGTTTTTTTCACCTGCATGTTACTAAATCCTACAATTCCCTACTCAATGGGACTAATCATTCATATGTCTATAAAGACAAATTCAAGTACTTTTCTACACCAAAATCCTCATTGACATGCCAAAATGAGCCCATACTTAGTAAAAGCATCTATTCCAGAACAATAAATTAAAACACAGACAGCTACTAAAGTAATATATTAATTACATTGCATATTATGTAATGATATTAAATTAAGGAAAACAAAACTGGATTTTTTTTTCCTATTGATGAATGTTTTGGTCCATTCTGTTTAAATATAATAGAGTACTCTTAATGCATCAGTGAAGTTTGAGTTAAAATCATCAGAAAATCAGATTTGTCTTTTTTGTCTTTATTTGGTAGTTCTAAGTAAAACTATCAGGAATTTCACACAGTGTTACCATATGTTAATTATCTAAATGTTATAAAAATCTCCCTACAGAATTAGAACAAAGAGTTCAAAATAGTTTGACTTTTTTTTTTTTTTTTTTTTAGAGGACTTTTATTACAACATATCACAGAATCAGCTAGGTTAGAAAAGACCTCTGAGATCATCGATCGAGTCCAACTATGACCTAACACCACTTTGGCAACCAGACTATGGCACTGAGTGCTGCATCCAGTCTCTTCTTAAATGCCTCCAGGGACAGTGACTCCACTACCTCCCTGGTAGCCCATTGCAATACCCAGTCACCTTTCTGAGAAGAACTTCTTCCTAATGTCCAACCTAAACCTTCCCTGGCGGCTCCACCCCCTCTCCCTCCCTCCCTCCAGCTCCCAGACAGGACAAGCAAGCCAGCACCAGTGGGAAGCACGCACATTCTTTTTCCTGTTTTTTGTGCACTACTACAAATAAAATATGTGCAGTTTGCATAGGAATTCGTTCATTTTTTTCCAAACTATAGTCTGGCCCCCAACAGTGTCTGAGGGACAGTGAACAGGCCCCCTGTTTAAAAAGTTTGAGGACCCCTGGTCTAAAACCTCAATACTCTGTGTTCAGTCAATGTCAATCCAATTTCAGATAGATGTGATGAAAAAACTGTGCTATTCAATATTTGAAAACTCTTCTGATTCTGATTTTAATATCTTTACCTGAGGGCAATTTGTAAATTTTGGGTAATTTTCACACAGTGAGTATGAATAAATAATGAATCTTAAACATAATAACCTGTCTGTGAAGAATATATCTATGAGACAGAAAAATAAAGTTATTTTTCTGATAAAGCTGTTGTCAAGGAGAGTTGTCCATATTGTTTGTTGTGACAGAGTTTAATAAGTGCATGAAAACTATTTGTAAGATAATAAGAAAAAAGAAGATGCAATATTAATGTGGTACCAAATGTTTCGCAAGGTAGGACTCATATTGAGTTTACTTAAACAAAAAAAAAAAAAAAAAAAAAAAAAAAAAACAAAAAAAAATAAAATAAAGCAAGCAGGACTGAAATCATTCTTTTCTTCTTGGTTTCAGAAGTAGTTAGAGATTGGACAACTGATATTTCATGGTTCTGCTCCTGCAGACAAACTAAAAAGTGCTGGAAATCAAATACAAGGACTCGTGGGATTTTCCATGTCTAAACTGCAAAGATCTAGACTATTTATCGCCTGATTTCATTACTGCAGCCTAAATTCATCCATTACCAACTATACTAGACATTCAATTGCCTAATTGTTCTTTTTTTCTTTTTTTTTTTTTTTTACAAAATATACTCTTTTGACTTGTAAATACGAAAAAAAAAAAGCTTCCTGTATATTAGCATTATATAGCACAGAGCACGGCATCATTAGTTATGAACTAGATAATCTGTAAGGTCCCTTCCAACCCAAACCACTGTATGATGCTATGATTCTGTAATGTTGAAGTCTTCACGCATTGTAATTTTTTTCTTATTCATAAAAAATGTTTCAAGCCACAAACTGTATTCCAATATTTCCAATATTTTTCCAACGCTGGGTTGTACAGCAATTTAGTTGCTGCAGTCTTTGCTTGCAGCCAATCTTACAGTTATTTGTAACCTTGTTCTTATGAGGGTTGCACATAAAGCAGGGTGTGTGTGATTGTTGACATGCCAACTATTACACCTCACTCCAGGCCTCCACATAGTGATGCTTCAGAAACAGAAACAGTAAATAATGAAATTGGAGATTGCATGAAGACACATATACATTACAGGATTTAAATTCAATTACCTATTTTTCTGTTGGTATGTGTCTGAGGTAAGAAAAAAAGTGAAATATAATTAACTGACTAGAAATGAACTTGTATCAAAGACTCCTATATTTTTTTCACTATTATTTATTAAGCTGAAACATACACATGAAAATTCCCTTTTTCTTTGCTTTCAACTTCAAACTTCTCTGTAATTTGCTTTTTCATGAGAGAGATATCTACATTTATTTTGCTAGACAGAAAGAAAACTGATTCTTTTTTTGTTTGTTTTAAAACTTTCAAAATTAAGAGTAGAGCAATAAAAATATAAGGACATTTTTTATTTGTAATATTTACAAGTGATTTAAATTTTGAAATGGAAAATGTAGAGCCTGAAGACTGGGGAAAGGAAGGCTTGAATGAATTTAGAAGGGGAAAAGTTCATTTTCAAAGGATATAATTAATTGGTTGCCTTGGGACTGAAACTAATTAGGAAAGGAATAAAAGCAGTAAGACTTTTTTTTTTTTTTTAATCTGTATGTAATGTTTGGTCTGATGCTCATGTAGTTTTTATGTGTATTTCTAGAACTGTGTGTTCAAAGAAATTGCAGAATATTCTGTGTGCTTTTGCTGTACTTTGACCCAGAAAATGTTGTATACCATCATCTTTTTTACTACTCCTCTTGGACAAAACATCATAGCATAATAAAACTAACCAAACCAAAGAAATACCCGGGAAGTAACATCTCTGGCATCAATTCAATGAACAGTTACAGCAACATCAAGAAACTAGGCTTTCATCCTGGATTTAAAAGCTAAATCAAGCTGAAATACCTTCACAACAAAGGTGTTCCAAGGAGATGACATATAACCAATGAAATGTCTCAGTTCTACAGCTCACAAAACAGCACTGGGAAAAAAAGCATCAGTCACATTTCCCTGCGATGGTTGCAGGTTTGCTATAAATCCTTAACACAAAATGAAAATTATAAAAGTATCTTTCTGTAATTTATTTTGAGTCATAGGTAGCATGTACGGCACATCTGATAATTTTGTTTTAAGCGCTCTGAAAAAGTCATATAGACAATAACCTCACCACTAAAGACTCAGCTAAAACAAATTAAGCCTCTCTAAGATACTGCAGGGAATTATTTTCCTCTGGCTTAACATTTATTACTATTTGATGATGCCCTGTCTACATATATAATTTTTTTTCAGCACAGTAAAAGAAATCAGCATAATCATTGTTTGTGATTTGAAAGTAGCATTAACAGGATTGATCACATATATATTTTTAATAGGCATTTTTAAAAATATTTTTATTTTCTTGTTGTTTGTTTTTGTTTTTTTTTAATGCAGGGCATTTAATTTTGTCTGGTCTATTTTGGTACTACTGACAATATAAACTTAAACATCAGAACTTAAAAGCAGTTGACATACCTTTCTATTATTTTTTTCTAGTTTCAGAGAATTCTTTTAATGAGGCTTCAACCTAATGTTCAAACTGATATGTAAAATTAGAGGCCTTTTTCACCTCAACTGTTCATTTTATAAATATCACTTCTTTAAACAGTTGAGTTACTCTTCCATTAATATGTACTGTGTTGGGGAAAAGTAGGGAATTTGAAACATTTTGATCATATCTCTTTTATACCAGTTTCCCAGTTGTCACATTTTTTTACACTACAATCTGTATTTTTATGGTGCGAACATAGCCATTCCATTCGTTTGAAACATGAAGAAATTTATGTTAAATTTTCTCTAAGGTTCAGTCAATAGAATATTTCATAAAAAGTATCAAAAGGCAAACAACTGCAATTGTAAAAATGGGTGTATATCCTATGTTCAATAAAACAAAAAGAGTTTGAGTGATTTATTTCCTGCAAAATAGTTTAGGATCTTAATCCAATATCGGAATTGTTTGAGAGATAGCAAAATAAAGCTCTAAACCTTGTCTTAAGTACATAAATTAGAGAGGAATTGCTTAATTTCCTTATCCATAAGAGTTAAAGCTAAAAAAAAAAATAGATGTTACAGATTCATTTTAAATTATCAAAAAAGGTCTCTGAAAGCCTGACAAGAGTTGATTGACTATATAAGTTTTATTCTAAAGGTGAAAACATAGAAGGGAAAATATGTTTAGAGATAAAATTCAGCAAACTAGCCAAAAATCATATGCAAAAGTAAAGCTGTGAATGAGAGATCAGCTCAGTGATTGGCTTTAGAAATTTTTTGAGAAACAGTGGAACAGCTCTTTACAGCTGAAACTATTAAACATCTTGATTTGGTTGCAGAAGGAAGAAGCTTCTTACAAGTACTGCTTTAATCTTATAAAACTCAATCTTCTCAATTTCATGATATGTATTTCCTTATTTGTAGAATTCTTTTCAATGCACTGTCTTAAAGAATTATAGAATGGTTTGGTTGGAAGTGACTTTAAACATCTTTTATTTCCAAATCCTCTGCCATGAGCAAGGACACCTTTCACTACAACTGTTTGTGCAAAACCCCATTCAACCTTGAGCTGTTCCAGGGATGAGACATCCACAGCTTCTCTGGGCAACCTGTTCCATATCTCACTACCCTCACAGTAAAGCATTTCTTTCTAATACCTAGTCTAAATCAGCTTTCTTTCAGTTAAAAACCATTACCTCTCTTCCCATCACTAAATGGCCAAATGAAAAGTCCCTCCCTGTCTCTCTTATAAGCCCCATTCAGGTACTGGAAGGCTGCTGCAAGATCTTCCCAGAGCCTTTTCTTCTCTATATTAAACAGCCCCAAATCTCTCAGCCTGTCTTCATAGTAGAAGTGCTCCCATATATGGAGAGACTGGTTTGTCAAATGCAGAAAAGTTTTTCATCTTATGTGCCATAAGAGATGAAGAGTCCTGAACCAAAATTTTAAGCTGACAAAATTTCAGTGATCTATCAGTTAAGACTGAAGTATCAGATGTACATATTACATGCTGACATGACGGGTTTGATGGGAAGCAGTGCAAACATGGAATGAAAGAGCCTGCAGTCAATTTGTTAACACTGAGTTTTGAAGAGTATCTCATTATTGTTGCATACAGCAAAGACACAGATATTATTCTTATGTCACAGAATGATTGAGATAGGCAAGGACCTCTGGAGGTCATCTGGTCCAGCCCCACTGCTGAATAAGGGCTACCTGCAGCCAGTTACCCTGGCTCATGGCCAGATGGCTCCTGAATATCTCTGAAAAGGGAGATTCCATAACCTTTTTGGGCAACCTGTGCCAGTTCTCAGTCACTCTCACAGCAAAAAAGTTTTTCCCCACATTCAGCCTTACTAGAGCTGAGTGGAGGGGAAGGATCACCTCCTTGACTTCTGGCAACATTCCTCCTCATGCAGCCCAGTGTCTTGGATTCTAATTAAAGTTTGAAAAAAACATTTCAGAAGATACTTGCCTTTGAATATGAGAGTACTTGAGCTCTGGGCTTTAGTTTGGCACACTTGTACCTAAATAACAAAGCACGGTTACTGGATTTGACTTTCATTTTCTTCACATATGAATTCAATGGATAAGATTTCTCCAGCAATGTGTTCCACAGCAAAGTGAAGTAGATCAGTTTAAATCATAGACAGCATGCATTTGACTGGGTGAAAATGTGCAACACGTTCTCACACTTGATGCAGGTACTTGAAATCTGTGGCTCTGGTAGTAAAGTTGTCTTCTGT
>JAWWLV010000045.1:17095185-17118280 GCA_035041135.1 Platyrinchus mystaceus
TTTTTTTCCCCCCTCTTCCCTCTCTGGGAAGCAGGTCCTGTTGTCAAGTTTTGGAGACTTGGCAGGAAGCCAGCTTCAAACTTGCACAGTTGGCTTTACACTTTCTGTAGTTAAAATATTATGACCTATGTATAATTTTAATTCCTAGACCAAAACCTGTATTTTTATGTGGTTTTTTTTTTTTTTTTCTAGAATCCATAGGTAGCCATATGGCTCCTTCTAAACTTATACTTTTTATCATCTTTTATAAAAGCTTTTAAGCGTATGTAGTATTGTCAACATGTAGTGTGATTTTAAATTGTAAATCTAAGACATTAATAACCATAATGGTAAGTAACACAAGATTAGAGAAGGTAAATCCTGAATCATTTCTAGCATATTTTTGGGATTTGTACTCCTAAAAGAGCAGCATCTTTCCAGGGCAAAGTTCAAGATATATAGAGTACTCTATTCAGTAGTACTACAATAGTACCAGAGTCCTGAGTAAATATTGATAGCACAATATAATATGTGTCAAGATAAGAGAACTGCAGAAGAGTGGAATGGTTCACATCTTAGATCTGTTTGAAAAAATTACATGTTGGAGACAAGATGATCTGAAGTGACATTGGCCAAGTTCAATTTCAGCCCTGCTGTGTTGACACATAGTAATAAAGACAATTTTTTTTATGAAGACATCATGAAGATAACATTGTATTCCAGGCAAGTTATTGAGGATTGCAAACGTCATTCTTTGAAAAATGCTGGATTTTGATGCAGGTCTATACACTCACATTCAAAGTGGAAAACACCTACATATGTTTTAAAATCCATGTCATACTTAGTAGCATTCTTTGTTTTCAGGCACCCTTAAAAAAAGAAGAAGAAAAAAAAAAAGAACAATTTCACTTTACAAATAAAGTATTGCAAATAATTTTTCAGTTTGTGGAAATGGATGGATGCAAATGCAGCAGTTCCTGAAAGCTGATACAATCTTTTAACCTCACCAGGAACTGTCTAAGAACTAAATTTTAAGCTTCCGGAATACGACATCTCTCACTCAAAATAGTGTTAACATTTCTACAACATGTAACTAGTATTAGTTTGACTCTCAGTCTTGTGGACAAACCTCTTGCTCGAACAGGACTTCTCCTTTCATACAGCAGAATTCAAGAATTCAAGATTCGCTAGTATAATAGTATTTGGTCGTCTTAACATTATTGCTATCTGCATGAGCAAAGGAGCAAATCACTTTTTGTTTAGGGCATAAATATCATTGTGCACAATATGCAATCCAGCAGGTGTTCAATAGGAAACAGAAGTGATATTTACTTGCAAACAGTTTACCACAGGAATTTTGTTTGTCAGTAGCTCTCTGGATTTAATCTAGATTTAGTATGTAACAAACCTCTAAAGCATTTGGCTAAATAGATTTATGTCAGTACAGAGACTGCTGGGCCAATTTCCAGCGTTAACTTGATAGAATGAGGATGACCTGCTAAGACAGTAAAAATGTTTAGAATACGTATTAGTGCATACAGGCTTGTTTGGGATTCCTTATATCCACACAAAGGCTTGTTTGGGATTCCTTATATCCACACAACAACATTCTTCCTCAGCCACATCATGTAGCAAATTATAACATCAAATCTCTTTCAGTTACATTTTTTTTTTAATCTGTGTCAACTTTTTCTTGTAATGAATTACAAAAGAGGAATTTTTGAGGGGAAAAAAGCCTTCAAAATCCTTTTATTTTTATATATAGAGCTGATTCCAGACCTGAAAAGACAACAAGTATCCACAGTATTCCTCATTTAACTCATAAGAAATAAAATAAATAATAATTAAACAAATAGAAAAACAAATAGTCATTTATTGGAGCAGGTCTATTTATATCTCTCAGCATTCAAAACTCCCTTTTTTCCCCCTCCAGAATAAAACAACACCAAATCAAGACTAAATAGTTACACTACAGCTGGTCCCCAAGAGATGCTCATCTAATGCTACGTACAATTCTTTGCCTTTGAAAATATCTTTGACTTGAGGTGTTTCCCACTGCATACACCACAACTGTGAAACACACTTCTGTTTGTGCCACTACCACTGTTTGCAAAACTATATTAGGTATCTGAATAACAAAATGATTCAAGTTAAAGGGACCTGTGAATAACAGTCCTGCAAGAGGAAATATTTGTTATTATTCTGTGGAAAAAGTTTACTACAGACTTAGAGGACTTAAAGCAGTGATAGAACAAAATACATATATGTAGGTCTCAGGTTTCTTAATACCTGACGTCTACAGAAACTTCTTAGAAATATATTTTAAAGTTCCTTCATTTATGCAAATGTTATACATATTCCCAACAATTACACCAAAAGACATTGTGCATTACTCAAGAGATCTAGAGATTGGTCTGAAAAGGCCTAAATTACAGTTTTCACTTTTCATCATGCTTTTAAAGAGAAGTGTTCCCCATTCTGTCAAGCTAATTTTTTAAATTATAAGAAAACTAAGATGCCAGTCTCTTTTAAATATATTCCCAAGTTCAAGAGAAATACAGACTGAAGATTTTTAAGCTTTTAAAGCTGTAATGCAATGAACTAAAATTTGTTCTCAAATGTTTTCTCTTCTATTGCTATCTAATAGAACAAATATAGTGTGGTGTCAGATTTTATTCTCTGATCTTACGCGACTTTCATTCTAAAACATGAGCAATCTGAATGAGAAATAAAATCAACAACAAACTACACACAAACACACAAAAAACCAGACACAAACTCCCAAAAAAGCCCAACTAAACAATGAGACAACCCTCCCCCAACCCATTTCAAACCCCCACAAAAATCCATGCAAGGCTGACTGAAAGAGATATAGGAATGTCTACAAATTTCTGATAGGAAGGAGTAAAGGAGATATAGCCACACTGTTCTTAATTACATCCAGTAGCATGACAAGAGTTAATGGGCATAAACAGAAGAAAATTTCAGTCAACCATAAGAAAAATACTGCGATAGTGGTCAAACACTGAAACAGGTTGCCAAGAAAGGTTGTATCCTCTCCACTTTTGGAGATAATCAAAACCCAGCTGAATATGATCCTGCATTGAGTAGGCCTTCAGAAATGTGCTGAAATAATTGTATGATAATAATTATCTTGAAGGGCCATTCATCATTTAATTAATTTCAGTTCAATAGCCAGTGACCTTGCATATCACCCCACCCTTTACTCTCTCTGAGGTTGGAATGGAATACCTGAGAACAAGTCTATCAAGTACGCTTAAGTCTCTTTGAAAAAACAACATGACATTAGTGGACTCAAAGGGGTGATGGGAAGATCAATTTTTGCTGAGGATGTCCAATCAGTCATATACAACTGCATTAACATTGCTCCAGTGTTCTCTTTGTCATTACAGTCACCCTATGCACTGACTATGGATGTGGGAAAAGGCTGACCCAGATCAGGAATAACACAGTACTTCATTGGAAGAAGAGGAAGAGGCAGCAGTGGCTGTTTATTCTGATGCAGAGACACGTAGTTCATATTGATTGTTAGGGAAGCCAAGACTATGTGACCTTTTAAGGCTGAACAGCAGGTATCTTTCACAGTGAAAATGACAGCAGGTACATTGTAAACACATTCTTTAATGTTGTACATCAAGGTCCCAGAAAAAAAAATATTGCTTAGTATTAGTTAAAGATGAACATGGATTTGTATTACTGACAAACATAACCAATCTTTTATTATCTAATATTTGGTATTTTTAAAACAAATAAGTAAAAATAGTCCTTTTTCAGTTTCTTACCAAAATCTGAAATCACACTGCACAGTTCAAACCACACTGCACCCAACACTGCACAGTTCAAAAGAGCTTAACTGTGTCTGATGGGCACTCCTAACCAAAAGTTAGAAATCTGATCTAAAAGTCAGCTTTTTAGCAGAGTTCTAAAATCAACTAATTCTTATTTAACTAGGTCTCACCTAAGTTTTCTCTGTATACATTTCTGAAAGAAAACCAAAGAAGTTTGTGAGAGAGCACAAACCAAAAGGCTGCATTCACTTTTAAAGTAAAGGATAAAGTTCAATATATTGCAGTAAGTAATCAACAAAGATAGGAAGTAGTTTTCCTATTAGTAGCTACCTGATTTCAATATCAGTATCTTATGGGCTATAAAACTTTTCTAAGCAGTATCTATGGCGACAAAGAGAGAAAAACAGAGAACTGAATAATATTATTCAGCTACAAGCCTGTTAAAATAAACTATTAAAAATCTTATCGTATTGGTAAGACTCTCAGTCTTTTGCAAGTTGTTACTGTTTTGACTTGTGTGGAAAAGAAAAAGAAAGTTATAATAGATACAAGTATATACTCACTGCTGTGCTAAGTTTTGGCTTTCTTCTTTGATAGCATTGCAGGTTACTAATTACAGTTTGACTGCCAAAATAAACTTAGCAGGTTAGCAACTGCCTTTTTAAAGGGAGATGAAAGAACAGAATGTGGAAGGTGAAAGAGATTCATGTGAAATTTCTAAACAATCTCTCAACTACTACAGCAAATGCTTTGTAAATTCCCACTGTGTAGTACAAACATTCAAAATTAAAGAGGTGCTTGCCAAAAAACCATTTAAATGACAACTGCTGCAAGATGTTGGAGAGTTGATTTGTGTTTCCTTAGAGATGATTAAGCACTGAATAAGAGGCAATGACCAAATAAAATGCAGGAAAATTAAAGGGTTGTTCATTTTGGTTTTGAGTTCATGGTCCTCTTAGTTGCTGCTTTAAAAAAATGGCTATTTTAAAAGCTGCGAAGTTCAGAAGTACTAACATAAAGCATTTCCATACCTAGCTGTATCTATCTGTGGCATCTATATGAGGGAAAGGCATATGCCTTCAAAATTATTTGAGTGATGGGCTTAACATTGAAAATGGAATGTGTACTTTAAGATGTGTAAAAAGTGTATGTTTTCAAGGATATAGGCTCTATGTTTTAGTTCTGCTGTACAAAACACAATGAAAGATGATAGAAAATGTTTTGTTTCATTGCCATATTTTTCAGATTAGTGTTGGCTGTGTTTTACTAAACCCAATTCCTGTAAAAATGGGAGAGGTATAATCTGTAGAATTTTCTTTTTCTTTAAAGGTAATTAAAAGCAGCATTCCTTTTGTATATTGATACAAATTTAGTAAATGCCTTAAAATTTCTCCTTATAACCCTTTTGAAAAATAAGATCAATGATACAGCTCACTATTAAAGATCCACTTGCTGGTTTCAGGCTGCAGACACTGGTTCTTTGAAAATTATATTAGCTAACACAGAGTAACTCACAGCTTGTGCCTCAGATGTAATAAGCATTCAGCAAGAACTAATGACTAATATGAAGGAGCAATGTGCAAATGGTCTCACAGTTTCCAAAAATGAGAAGAGAGCAGGAAGGGAACCATCATGTCATCCTGAGTTATCAGGGGCACCACATTGTCCCTCTGAATGGCATATCTTCAGAATTTGAACAGTCAATAAAACCACATGGGATCATGAGCTAATGAAGTGTGCCAAAGCAATACAAATCTGTAAGCTCAGCAACAGGAAATGTTATTGAAATTAACCCAAAAGGTGAAGTAGAAGGATCTTCACAACTGCTTTTTAAACTCTGACCACCTAGTTTCTGACATGGGACAAGCAAAACACATGGGACCTGATGCAAATCTGGTGGTGTTGGCTAGCAATTACATTCTGGACCTGGAAAAAGAATAAGGAGATAAAACATCTTGCTTGAAGTTATTTTCTACCTTGGCTGTTAATATTTCCTCAAGAGTCTAATATACTCTGTAAGGCCTTTGTTTTCTAAAATCTAACCTCTCTCTTTTTATATATATACATACATATATGCACACACAAACACACTTTGGTAAATCTTATTTATTAATCATATCAGTTCTTTATTTATTTAGATTACAGCTTGTTCTATATATGGATATTCTGGCACTAATTATAGAACAGATTGTGCTGGGATTTCTACAGGACTGCACTATGGCAATACAGATTAAGCAATTAACCTTGATGTCACTGTAATTATTAAGATACTTTAGCAAAATGAACTAATTTCCCCACAGGATGTTCTGCTGAAATCAACTTCCACTCCTTTTAAGATGCCAAATAGAAAATGTTAATGGAAAACTAAGTTTGCAATTTTAGTAATCTGTTGGGCCTTTTCAGCTGTCCTCTTTTAGTGTTTCACACAATAGTTCACTCCAAACTCACAATACATATTTTTTTCATATAGATACATAAAAATCTCCATATTTCGTATGATAATTAAACCAACATGCAATAATAATCTATGGAGATCAGTGAAAAAAAAAGGAATAGATAGCATATTTTTATTGTGCCTTTACCATGCAACTTCTGGGATTAAACAAATCTTAGTCTAAAATATATATACCCAAGAGGAACTAACACATATGTACATTTTGTACAATATTCATGTAATAAAACTACTTTGAATAAGTATTTTTATATTTTATTATTTTTATAATAATCCAATATAAAACCACTATGTACTAAGGTCTATGTTAGAAACATAATAATATTTTTGCTCCTTAGTTACGTATATATACACATTTAAATTTAATTTTTTCTTACAGTTACTTTATTTCTTCAGTTTAATAAAAATAAATTTATTACAAATGCTTATTTTAAACTAGCTCAAATATGAAGTAAATACATTTAAAGATATTTTAAAATCTCATTTTTATGTCTTTTATATGTATAGAAGAAGAACAAATATCTGTCCTATAGAATTTTTTTTTGTGAAGGACAAGTATTTTCCAGTCAACCATTACATTTTGATCACTACATGTAGTTGAAAAAGCAAGATTATATGCACTCAAAGGATAAAAAAAAAATAGGCCAGAAGCAATTATTACTTTTTAAATTAACTATTATTACTATTTAAATAATATTTTCAGCATCTTTTCTGTGTTTTTCAATATTTTTTGAAGATAAATTTAAATGTATTTCAATTACTATTTAAAATTCAGAGTAATAACTTTGTAAACTAATGAAATACACATGCAAAATAATTAGTCATACAATTAATTGTATCTATAGTACCGTAAAGTGTAGACATGTAATTCACACTGCTGTTATTAAAAGGTTACATTTACCTTCCTACATAGAAATAAAACCACAGGAAAAAAATGGTGAATATGAAGATAGAAAAACCTTAATGTTTTAGATTAAGAAAAAGCCCCATAGTTTTCCCTTTTTATAGTTCTTCTAATGCAGCACATTCACATAGTACTGAAGGCTGTACATGCAGTTACCTCAGGCATTTATAAATGGAACTGAAGCTATTATCAGTTGCATTAGTAATTCTGCAAATAATTAATTTTTTTTTTCAAAAGAAGAAACAATTCTTGAAATTCTGATTTCTCTATTTTATAGCAGAACTACTTTTTTCATTTTCTTCAAACTTCGATGAATTTGAGAGGAAAAATAATTAGAAAATATATAGGATTTGTCAGACTCATATTTCCTGGGTATATCTATTTAGAAGAATACAGAATCTTTTTTATTTTGCTTTGGTTTTAATGAAAAGTCAAGATTTGTAGGTTTCCTGAGTTTTGGTTTTGTTTTGAGAGCAATGGAACATCTACAAGCACCTGAGTAGTCAGAGATGCAGTGGCACTGGAGCCATTTATTCAGGGATATGTAATAAAATGAGATGGAAAAATTAAGAAAACCTTACCTAACCCAGTCAGGATGCTGAACGATTTACACTGCTTTAAAAAAGAAAGGGGAATTTAATATGCAGATGTCTTTCTACAACAATGACAATTTTGATTGAAAATAACAGAACTGCCCTAACTGCGATATCTCAGTGCCTGTACCTGATTCCTCCCAGCACAGTGCAGCCTCGTTTCTCTCTTGCTCTGTCCAACAAAAGTCGTTGCTAAAAGCAGCAATTCAGTAATATATTCCCCAAAAATGCTGGCAGAACAGATGAATTCACTGCTGACTGTGGTCATTCACATTTATAATTTGCCCCACACTTTTTTTCTCCTGTAACACTTTTTTTCACCTGTCTATATTTCACTCCTTTCTTCTGATTTGCAGAGATTTGTATGAAAGGAAAACCTTGTCTATCTTTAATATGTTACAAGTTTTAGTGTATTTTAATGTGCTTGTAATATCCCAAAGAAAATATTCTATAAAGCATTTAATAGTGAGAATTATTGGTTAGTAATTCTGTTAATGAGCTGGAAATTACTCAGGTGGAATACTTAAGTAAGTGCTTTGTGGGTTACTCAACTATGAGGTGACAGATACCTTCCAGAAAAGTACCACAAATACACAAGTTATATGGAGAAATATGAAAATTACAAAAAAGTGAAATACTTCAATGGGATCCCCGCAAGGGCCAAATGCAAAAAATAAAGAAAAAAAAAAAAGAGACAGAATTATCAAGATAATCAGGATATAGAACTACTCTGAGTTGACTTATAGTGTATTAAATAACTGTAGTTATTTAACATTTCATTTAATTAGTGCTTGGTTGGTTTGTTTTTTGTTTGGTTGGCTTTCATTTTTTGAGCAGGTTCTTAATAAATCCAAAGAGATACATTTACAAACAAAAGTGCTTTTTCTTCTGGTTGACTGCCACAAGGGACAATGTTATTATAATATTATATAATAATCATTACATTTACCTATGAAAAATATTTGTAAAAGCATGAATTTTCATTTCTGCAATGAGTGTCTATGTGAGTCTGTAATTTATGCTTTTAGGATAATGGCAGAAAGAATTCAGGGAGAACATAAGAACTTCATGCTACCTCATCTCAGGGCCTTTGGACGCCTTTCCCTTTTACTGGGATCTTTTCCCCCATTCTTTCTTTTTCTTTTCTTTTATGTGTTGAAGATCCTTCATTTTCTCAGCCTTTTTTCAAAGGTCCTTGCTTTTTCCTTCCCTCTTGTATTGATATTATGATATAGTTTTTCTTTTAAATAATCAATTATATATTTCACAAATGGCTTCCCCATAGTGGATGGATGATTCGCTTCACTGCTTTCTGTTCCTCAGGCTGAAAATGCTATCACCTTGTTTTCTTTATCATGCCATTTGAATTTCTATTGAGATTCAGTAAAGTCATAACAGACTTCACAAGTAAACATATTCAACACAGTTTTTTTGTCTCTAAATGTCTCCATAACCAATAATTTTCTGACATTTATGCAATATTCTTTTATTTTTATATTGGCAATGTAATCAATGTATTACAATGAGGGAAGGATAATTTCTGTGAAATTCTCTTAATCAGAAGTGTTCAAGAATCAGACTTTCTGGAAGTAAATAGTCATGAGGGAAAACAAGACATATAAAACTGTAAAGGAAGATGGTATCTTATTGTCTGTGTCAGGAAAATGAAAGGCTGTACTAATTTTTTCTAAGATAAAAATTACCTAATTCAGACCTAATAATAATTGAAGCAAAATTCAGAAACCTACACTTTTTGATTTTACACATTCATTTAAGGACTGTAGGTACTTTCCTAAGCAATCTACAAGTCAGATGCATGAGCTCTCAAAAACTTTCAAAAAGTTATTACTTTTCTGATTTCTAGCGGTGTTTCTGTGAATACCACTCTATAGATTTCCTCATAACTGAAACTTTTGATAAAAAGTTTTTGAATAAGCAGGAAGTGATGCAAGAAAGAAGACATTGAATACAAATATATTAACTCTGGTGCATGAGTCTAAAATGCAGACTTATGGATGCTAATTCAATGTTTTGACAAAGCTAGTAACAGGAAATATAGGGAAAAATTATATCAATTTATCATCTTACATATGTTTATGCTTTCTGAAACCTTTTGGAATATATGGGCCTGCCAAGAAAACATCACCTACAGTTTTATGTAAATTAAGTCCTTAAGACATACATACTGTGAATTGAAACAGGAAGAAATACTACTGTAAAACAATCACCTCCACATTCTCTGTCAAAATTGTTCTCTCAATTTTGATGTTATTTCATAAATTTTAAGATGTCATATCTCTCAACTTAGCCTGATAAGATCAGCTTTTTAGATTAGAGAAAAAGAGTTTTTGAGATGTTACAGAAGTTACTAAAAGCTGTGCATAAATGTGAGTTATCAGTGCTGCAGCAACCTTTGCACTTTTCAATCATTCATATTATTGCATGAGAATAAAATATCACTAAATATATTTTGAGTCCTTGATGATGTATATGTGCTATGTACATATAAGCAGTGCTATATGCAATAATAATCCAACCTTTTCTAGGCTGTTGACAGTTTGGGAGGGGGGCTGTTTGTTTGGGTAAGGTGTCCTTTTTGGTTGGTTTACTTGTTTTTGAGAATAGAATATCACAGAAGAAAGCTGGTTTGCTTTGTTTTGCTTTCATCTATGTGTCATTTCTCTGTAATACAGGAAACTGAGCTAAAAAGGAACAGCCTTTATGAGAAGTAATTCCACTCTATATATTAATAAAGATTAAACCACCATTTTTAGCAAAGCTTAAAAAAAATCTTTTTTGCACTCTTCATTTACAAGGATATCTACCACATTGTCAGGTTTAACTGCCAAGAATATGTCACCTACATTATGATGTAAAAGAAAATATTGATTTTAAATGTAAACACACAGTACTCTGGTGGCATTAACAAGTTACACATTTCAATGCCTTTTGTTTCTGTGACGCTGGCAAGTGTAGAGACTGCTGTTTAACCTACACAGAAGTTGATGTAACCTTTCTTTACTGAGGAACCATCACTAATAAGATTGTCTGAGGTGTTATAACAAGATGTTCACTCGACTAATGTGAATATATTGGCGATGTGAATTTCCTGAGCCTACTATGCATCACCAGTTTTCTCCAAGTCAATTGAAATCAGACTGTTGGTCATAAAGAACTTGAACCTTTTGTCATGAGACTTTGCTTTTGATAGGTTTGCTGTAAAGATAGATTTTCTGGTTCAAATCCCTCAGCCTACTTATCACTTCTTTCCCCTCTCATTAGCAGGTAACTGCATGAGAACTATTCTTTTCAGTCATCTCAATTAATTTGCATAATACCACAGGGTTTTCTGAACTTTTCATTTAATATCTGACCTTATCAGTAGTATTACCACTAATTTTTGCAGGTTCTTTCCTCTCTTATGATCTCTCACCAACAGTACTTCAACATCATAAAAAAATATAAAACTAGATATTTTCATCTCAGATACCATTTGATACCTGCAGGAAGCCTGTAGTGGATAACTGAAAAAGATCCCTAGCATGAGGCAGAACACTAAAACTTAATTATACCCTATGACATTTGCACTTTAAAATAAGGTACATTGATTTAACTACTCTCCTCTTTTTGTTCCTTCCTCTATTCATTCCTTTTATTTCTTTCTTCTCAACCAATCATCCTGACTTTTTGGTCCCATTTCATATCAACTTTTGAGAAAATTATCTATAAGCTGAAAAAAGCACTCAACTAAGATGACAAAGTTATGATGCCAAAATCTGCTAAACTACAAGATTTTTTTTTTCATCTGTAATTTCCTCTTCTTTACATGAACTTTTATTGGCTTGCCCATCCATTCTAGAACTCTTAGGGTGATAGTCTGATGTTATAAAGTGTAGATACAGCAAGGCCTAGTACTACATAATAAATGATGAGTGGTTTCTGTGTATCTTCTTTTACTGTTAAACTTAAGCATTTTTAAAATCACATTTGGAGAAAGAAAAAAACATAAGCATTTACATAGATATTCTTCATCTGGGAATTTTGCACAGTTCTCATGTAATCTTCTTTACTTCATTTAGGACCATATTTTATCTCTAATTAGATTCTAAAATATAAACTGCATCTCATTGACTTTTTTTAGGTGTACCTAAATATTTTACACCTAATACACATTAAAGGTATATAGGTAGTTAATGATACAGGTATGAACTCAGTGAGATTTAGAAGGATTTTATGTGACTCCCAAGAAGAAATTTCTTCTTGAAATGTTTAGTGCTTCAGACTTATATATGTCTATAAACTTTCAGGTGTCTATTTCTCTGTTCTTCTGTTTTCTGTGTGTCAAAAAAATCTCATTATAATATTTTTAAAAAGGAAAACTCTAAATATGTTTAAATTGTAAGGACCATAGATATTTTTGTGGGCAAGTCTTAGAAATAATACAATTGGCAGAGAGAGACAGAAATCTCTCAACAAACTCATATTATGCTGATAAAACTTGTGATAAAATCCCATGTTACCTAATTAAAGACTACAGACTATTGTTTGCTGCTGAAATACTTTTTTATAATAATCTTAAATATAGATAAAAATCTAACATTCAATAAAGGCACTTATATGATCATGTGCCAGCTCTGTAGAAGGTTCTCACCAGGCTGTGTGAGCTTGCAATGTTCACAAACCTTCTGGGGTTCTTAACCTATGGAGCAGCAAAGGAGTTCCTGTGTGTGCACTTGTTGTACTGTTTAGTGAAATAGTTGAAACACCACAGTTAAACATCTCATTTCACTCCGAGGGATCCTCTCCAGAGAGAAATTAGTTTGTAACTCAAACACGTAAATCAACTGAATACACTTAGACTCACCTAGGTCACAGTTCAGTGCTTAGTAGACAGTCAATGTCCAGTGTTTAAAAAAGAAAAAAAAGTGATTGGTTGATGACAAATATTGATCAAGACAACCCCCCATTCAAACCTTGTTCTGCTGCTTAATCCATCCAGAAAATGGGCAGAATGGGCAGAAACTGATGCACAAGGAGTTCCACCTGATCATGAGGAAGAACTTTTTTACTGTGTGCTTGATTGAGCACTGGAACAGATTGCCCAGAGAGGCTGTGGAGTCTCCCTCCCAGGACATATTCAAGAGCAATCCTGTTCCGTGTACTCTAGGATGACCCTATTTGAGTAGGGAGGTGTGACCAGATGACCCATTGTGGTCCTTTCCAACCTTATCCATTCTGTGATTCTGTGATAGTCTAGCCCTGTGAAGAGCTAACAGTTGGACTCAATGATACTTATGGGTCCCTTCCAGCTCGGCAAATTCTGTGATTCTGTTATTCTGTAAAAGACAAAAAATATTCCTTCTAGGAAAAACGCAACAATTGGCAAGATTCCCATCAGGAAAAATGACTGCTTGAGTTCTATGTTTCACATGGAAAATTTCACAGGCATGATCTCTGAGGAAATGGAATATGAGCCAAACAGTTTCTCTCTGAATGGTGTCTTTTAGAACCGAGAGGGAAAAGGTCATACTAGAAACATAATCTGCAAGACTCAAAGCCAATGACTCAAAGCTCTTCATTTTACAGAAGAAAACCAACTTCAGTTCTCGTAACAATGAAGATATTGTTCTTACCAACACATTTGCCACTAATCCAGAATCCCAGAATCACAGAATATGCTGAGTTGGGAGGGACCCACAAAGATCAAGTCCAAATCCTGGCCTGCACAGGACCATCCCCTGGGCAGTCTGTTCTAATGCCCAACCGCCTGTGAGTGAAGAACCTTTTTCTAATATCCAACCCAAACCCATCCTGACACAACTTCAGGCCATTCCCTCATAAAGATCATTGATGCAGATAGTAAACAGGACTAGCCCCAATACTGAGAATTGCAACAAAATTAATTAGATGAGATTCCTTTTTTAATTTCTCCAAGAAATTGGAGACAAATGAGATGTAGTAAAAAAAATTGGATTCTTCCTTTTATAAAAATCAATGAAATGGGAAACAATGAATCAAACACTGTTGTTTTGCTATTATGTTCTGCAGGAGTAATCACAGGTTACCAGAAGGTACTGCCTGTGTTCTTCAAAACAAATTGGCATAACATTAATGTGATTTTATGACAAAACAACAATAAACTGTTTGACAGAGTCTCAGTGATTTAGGACACAGTGTGTGTGATTTGAAAAAATCAGCAGGAAAATTAAATAACAAGTACTGCATCTTAAATGCTTCAAAAAGATTTTGTATCTTAAAAAATATTTTGAAACAATATTGTCCAATAAGGCTTCATCCCAAAATCCTGCTTTGAAGCTCACATAAGAGAGAATGTAAAAAGCCAGTCTGAGCTGATCTATAAGAATTTATTGTGACCTGAATAGTGAGGATTTCAGGGGGGTTTACATTTGTCTTTGCTACCTACCCAGATTTGGTGATGAAAGCCAGCAGAACACTTCATTTCACAGAGCTACTGGCTACATTGGTTATAAATATTTTTTAAAAAATATTGTACTTAATCATGATATTCAAATCACACATGATTATAAAAAAAATGAGAGTAACAAATGGAATGGACACTGTACCTGCAAGGGCATTGGTAGTACAAATTCAACTGGTCATGCTTTAGAGAATGAGATTTTTGATGCTGACGTCCCCTGCCAGGAGAGCACAAGCTTTACATTAGGAGAAGATGACAGGACTAAATAAATGGAACATCAAGGGACTAGAAATACACAGCAAATAGGCACAGCTAGGAGGTCATTTGGAAAGAGAACCAGCTGGATTCAGTTGGTGTGAGGGCACAGTGGCAAATCTATCATCTGTCCACCAGCACAGAAAAGACACAGGAGACTGGACTGACTTCAAATAGTGCCCGTACTAGTAGACAGTTTGAAAAGGGATAGCTGAACTGGAAATTGCTATTCTTTCTTCATTATATTTCTCACCCCTTCATCTCCCCCTTCTATTCCCAAACCCATCCTCTTCTTTCTTTCTCCTTACTTTTCCACCTCTCAGTTTTAGATACTAACTTATGGTGCTTCAGGATAAGAAATGCACAGTTATTGTTCAATAAGTTGCATAAATATCTGCAGGGATTATTTTGTTTCCAAATGACTGATGATAATTTTAACAATATCTTCCTTTCCTGAAGAGTCAAGGACAGTCCAACATTAATGTACTGGGGACTATACTGATGATACATAGAGAAACAGAAATAAACCAAAGAATAGTCATTGTAAGCTTATGAAGATATATGTATAAGAAAAATTCTGAAGATATTTTTGATAATTCTCAGGTATTATTCTTTTTTTTCTTCATATGAGTAAATAGAAAAAAGGTCAGTCTTAGCTTAACTTTCATACAGATAGTGATGCGCATATGCACATATGTTTAGAGGAACTGCTATCACTGCATACTCCATTATTTGTGTTTATCTCTCATGCTATGTCTTCCTTAAACCTTTCTTAGAAATTTCATCATGAAATTTCAGTCAGAAAGTTATGATATCATTGGAATAACTAAAACATAGTGGAACAACTCACATGACTGTAGGGTTGCAATGAATGGCTATATATAGACTATCATAAAGACAGACAGGAAAGACAGGAAGAAGCAGTTCTGCTCTATGTTAAGGAATACCACGGATGAACAGAAGTCAACTACGCTGATTGTGAAAGATGTATCCAATGTCTCTGGGTCAATATTGGAGAGCTTTTCTCCAAAGGGAATTTTTCTCCAAAGTAGGCATCTGCTACTGACCTCCAAACCAGGATGATAAGGCCAAAAAAGTAATATTTCAATAAAATCTGGTTCTTATGGATGGCTTCAACTAACTAGACATTTGTTGGAAGAAAAGCACAGCAACTCACATCATACAGGAAGTTCCTGGAATGCATAGAGAACTGCTTCTTCATACAAATGTTAAATGTATCAACCAGGAATTGACACAATTAAAATGGGCCAGAGATCTCAAAAAAACCCAAGAAATGGTTCTTCAGGAATGTACACAACAAGCAGAAACAAAAGGAAAATATTGGCCCAGTGTTCAACAGGAGAGCAAATTACTCATCAACAACACTGAAAAGGCATACATTCTCAACAATTTCTTTACCTCTGTCTTCACCAGCACAGTTGGTCCCTGGCCTTGGGAACAAATATCAGGTTGATGCAATCACAGACCCACCATCATTGAAGGGAGGGTTCTATTATAGGAGCTTGACCCATACAAATCAGTGGATCCTGAAAATATCCACCTGAGTGTGTTGAGAGACATGGCTGACATAATTGTGAGGCCACTCCCCATAATCTTGGAGAAGTCATGAAGACTGGGAAATACTCCAGAAGACTGGAAGAAAGCTAATGTCACTTCCATCTACAAGAAGTACTTAAAGAAGGATCCAGGAAATTATATGCCATCTGATGCTTTTCTGGATTGTTAAAAAGAGGGAAAATCTATCTCCATTGCTGCATATTTACCTTAAAATTTTTATTTAATATGCTCTTGTATGTAAACTTGACTGGTTGGTAGCCCACAAATCTTCTAATTTTTTTCAGAGAAAGGTACAGTGGAGGCTTCTATAAGCTTTGCTGCCTAAACAAGTTAGTAAAATGCTTTGTTAAAAACCACCAAAGAGACTTTGGAGAATGAACTTCTGTAGCCTTGAAAGCCCTAGGTAATAAAATATAAACCACCAAGTAATTCCATTGAAATTACATGACTAACTGCTTTTTTGATAACACTTTAATCTAGAAGTAATGTGTGTATGGTCAGAGAAAAGTTCTGCTTATTACTGTACAAAGAGAACATTTTGGCAATGTGACCAGTGATCCACTAGAGTTTAAAAAAAAAAAGAAAATTCCTGCTGCAGGTTTCACATCATTTAACCATCACTTAACAATTTTTTGATAACTGTACAATTTTTCTATAGCAATGAAAAAAGGCAGATGTATATTCAGAATTGATTTAAAAATTTTCTTTCTTAAATAAAATACAATTTTGTGTTCCTTAAAACATCACATAGGTTTTGTCATACATAACTCTTCACCAGGTGTGTGTGCTGCAGGGCTTGCAAGTGTCCCAGGTGATATACTTTATCATTAAAAACATTTGCTACTCAGTTACAGGAATTGTCTTTATTTATGCTACCAGCCATCTATTAGTATGACAGGAATGGTGGACAGCAAGTTAAACAGGTCTTATAATCAACATCTACAAATATAACTCATTTATCATGCCCATGTCAAATTTGTCAGAAACCCAACCTTTTTGGAAGCAAGAAGGAAACACAAGAAAGGTTAACAGATTTGGAATGCTGCTGAAGTTTTAACAAGTAAGCAATGCAACAAACAACTTGTTTAATATTTGCCATACTTTGCTGTCTCTGCTGGTACAGAGTAATTGAATAATCTATTTGCTATTTACTATAGCTGCATGACATCCTATGGTGCAACCATTTTCCGTATGAATAAATGTTCTCGATAAATGTTGAATGGAAAAATGCGCTGGTGTGGAACCAATGAATTGAAAACCTCATTTAGGACCTGATCCTGTGAAACATGGAATGAGCCCTGTAAGTGGCTATTCTCTGTTTGTAATTCTCTAAGAGTTAAAAGGCTCTGTTTATCACCAAATATACTCAGCATCTTGCAGGGTCAGATATTAATGAACAATGATTCTGGGAAATAAGAATGTCTGATATAAAAATGTCATTAAAACTAGCTTTCTTCATACTTCCTAAACCGTTCTTCTGTGAAACTCAGTTTGAAAATGTGAGAAAAATAACTTAGGGTCTTCTGAAGTTAACACTTATCTGTCAAAACTCCACAGTTAATTTTCAGTGTCACTATAGATAGACATTCAGGATGTTACTATGATTTGTTGCTTCTTCACTGACTGGTTTATTGTCTATATTTTAATTAATGATGGGAATGAAAAGTAACTATAACACAGCACAATATAAAGACAGACTATTAGATGCATCAATCATGCATATTTTATTTCACTAGTATAACCAATTTTCTAATTTGCAAATTTAGATTTGCATACAGAGGATCATATTGAAGAAGAATAATTGTGAAGGGAATCTTCATTTTGAAAGCTCATCTCATCAATAAATGAAGACTAGGAATCAGATGCAGAACATTCTTCGTTACAGTATTATTGAAAACTACAAATACTGAAAAATATTTATCATACATAATTTTGTCATACATAGTTCGTCATACCTATTTGTCATACATAGGTTTATAAGGACCTCTTAGTAGCTGTAGGCAATAGTTTTTCAGGGTTTTTTATCTGCAAAGTCCTCAGGTCTTTGTAACATAGCTAGGCTAAGGGAGAATTCTAATGTTATCAGGTTTTACTTTTTAAGCCTATTGTTTTTGCCATCTTTCTTGGCTATGTAATCTGTATCTGTGCTGATGTTGGTGTGACAATTCCAAATGAATGTACTGTAAACAAAAGAAACTGGTTTCCTAACAACAGGATCCATGTGAATTCTTACTGAAAAGCTTCATCCCCCAGTCAAGCTTCCTTCAACATAGCAAGCAGACTGTGAGAGGGAAAACAAAATTTAAGAGATTCAAACACCACTGAAAAAGGAAGATTGAATTGATTAGATGGAATGCAGCAGGGAGGTCAAGTGTTTATATTCACATCACTTCAAGGTAACTAATTCTGAACTGCAGAGTAGTAAATTTACAAAACTGCAAGTGAATACCAGATATATTATTATTTTCATGAAGTATAACAGAAATGGCCAATTATAAAACAAAAGAGAAGACAATGATGAGAGAACAAATATTTAGTTTTCTGATTTAATCTACCATTTCAAATTTCCTGCTCCTTTACCTGACCCAATTAACTAATAGTTAGACTTATTCAAACCAATCCTTTCATGAGTGTATCCATGCACATACTTATAAAGATATGAAAAATGTCTTTTTTACCATTTAATTATTTATTTAGGTGAGATATTAGTAGTAGTAGTAGTGGTGGTAGTATTTCAATTATGTTATTTACTGAACATTTTTAATATTTTCTCATCTCTTAAATGAAGGATGCCTTAGAGATTATTTTTTATTTTGTGGATTTTGGTCGAGAAGAAATAGATTGCAATAAGTTCTCTGAATTAATAATAAATTAAAAGCTGTGATTTTAAAATAAGCTTGTTTGGGAAAAAAAAGGAGTAAGGAACACAAAGGCTTCTACTTTTCCTATATTTGCTATTTAAAAATGTATTAATTTTCCTAGTACAAATGATAGTCACTTAATGTAACAGTTCAGAGCAGTAGTCCCTGATGTTTCACATTTTTAAAAATGGAAAATGAATGTTAGGTTTCAAGTCAAATATTTACATGTAAATTTACATGAGCATTTGTTATCATTAAGCACCTGCTGAATGATAAGATTATACATGGTTATTTCACTCTCAAGCCCAATTTGACTGAAGAGTGAAGTGTTTAAAATACCAAAATAAATCCAAACAACATCACAGTTTCTACTATAGTTTGGGTTATATTTACAGGAGATATCGCATCCTAAATCTTGGCAGTGTAGGACCCCACATGTAGACCTGAGAGAATTACCTGATCCAGAACAGTCCCACCATCTGCCTCTATGGTCTGTGACCACACAGACAGACACTCACAAATGCCAGGCTATGTATAGGTAGTGGGAAAAGCTGGAAAATTCATTTGAGGGCTGACAGATGACATGCTCTAGAACTCATATGTCTTTTGCTTAAGTTGCTGTGGAGGAATAACCACAGTCTGCTGTTAGACATAATTCTAATAAATGAAATATATTTTTGAGAATTTTTTGTTAAAAAGAACATTATTATATTCTGTCTTATTCTTACTAACTGGATTCAGCTACTGGTAGAGATGCACTTTTTGAGAACTAGGTATTGTCTGGTTTTAGGAAAAAGAATTTTTTCTTTATACTTCATCAACTCTGTTAATGAAATAGAAGCACAGAATAAAACTTAATTAACTGTTAAAATACACCACATTGGTGAAATTTATTTCCCTAACAATAGGAAACAGTTCTGCAACTGTGTGTTTATGCTTTGAAACATCTATGGCAAGTTTGGCAAGGCATTGTGCATAATGAACCTGTAGTAATGATTATTCTTCATGATTTCCAGAGTTTCAATGTAAGTGACAGCAATGAGAAACGTTTGGGAAGAATAAAAAAGGAATCTCACCCAAGTGAGGACTGAGGGTACCCTGAGCAATAGAATCCTGTTAGGACAAGTGAGAATCATCTTTCTACCCTTTTAATCCTTTCCTGTGAATTTTCTTTCACAGAGAGACATGTATGACTATTTAGACATTCTCTTTGGCCAATACCTCATTAGCATTAGAGAAAGAACTCCAGATCTTCCTTAGATCATGTTCCTGTATGATGAGAGCAGCAGGTTTGTTCTGCAGTGATCAGGCACAGGGATGCTCAGCAACAACCTGCACAACACTGATCACAGTTTTCTTCCACCTGTGTTGCCTTTTACATATTTTTCCTTATCCCTGGTCTTTTTCCTTTGCCATTTTCATCCTCTCCAAAAAAAGAAAAAAAACCTGTATTTACTCTTTCTCCATCGGATCTGGGTTTTTTTTCTGATTTTGTAAACTTCTTTGTCATTTATAACATGATAATACAGTAATTTCTACCTTAGTCCGTAAGTCTGCTGACTTCTCTTTCTTTCTGTTGTTTTCTTTCACTACTACTTTTAACATCTTTTAAAAATTTGCGGCCTTATCCTGTTAGTGTAGTACAAGTCAGCATTGACTATTTGAACACATACCATAAAGAACAATCTATTTGCTCTTCTTCTTGCAAGCAAGCACCACAGAGCCTTTTGTGCCACACTTGTCAAAGAGTGGACTGCCGTTCAGCCAGATAGGTAAAAGATAAAAATTATTAGAGACAGGATTTAGCAGTTTATTTGAGCTGACATCAGTGCAAAGCCTTCAATACAGTGAAAGAAGGATGTAATTTCTGGTTGTATGTATTTATGCTAATCAGGGGATTACTAACTACACTTAACTGATATCAACAACTAAACTCCTTCACTGTGGGGAGTGATAGAAACACAGCCATTCAGGAATTACAGGTAGTAACTTCTTGCCACGATGGAAATGAGGCTGTTACTAATTTAGGAAATCATATGAAGAAAAGCAAAATCAGGTTGAAGGAAAAAAACATCAAAGAAACCAAATCAAACCAAACCAAACCAACAAATAAAACCCACAGCCCCCCTTCCCCAAAAAAACCACAACCCCAACAACCAAACAAACCAAAAAAAGGATTACTTTGCATATCCTAAAGTAGATAGTCCTTTTTGTAATCACTTGCATCCAGCTGAGAACAACATAAGCCAAAGAGAAGGCAGATGTGGCATGTAAGATTGAGCAGGAATATGAGGAAGCATACTGGTATAGTGCAAAGATAAAGAAAACTTCACTGACTATAATCCTCCATCTGTACTATTTACACACATCTCTCTCATCTGTAATTAGACTAATTTTCTGGCATGCTTGGAAAGTACTCATGTTACTTTAATGGAAAGCATTCATGTTACTTTAATAGGTTGTGTACCATGGAGATGATGCCCACCAATTCAGAAAAAGTTTGATTCACAACTGTTTTCTTGTTTCTGTTTTATAAGACTAAGGAATATATGTTAAAGTTACATCATATAAAAAAATAATTTTAAAGAAGAAAAACCGAAATGTATGGATCACACAAAGAGCAAAATTCCAACATATGCTTTTATTTTTCTTATTAAGACCAAACCTGAAAAAAGTGATTCAGCCTTTCTATGGTTTTATGATCTTTTTTTTTTTTTTACAATTCACTTGCAAGTTCTTATATGCTGTATAAGCCAATAATACTTGGTTTCATGGAATCATAGAATGGTTTGTGTTGGAAGGGACCTTAAAGATCACCTGCTTCCAACCCTTCTGCCACAGGCAGGGACACCTTCCACTAGACCAGGTTACTCAGAACGTCATCCAGACTGGTCTTGAACATTTCCAGGAATGGGGCATCCGCAACTTTCCTATGCAATGTATTCCAGTGCCTCAGCATCCTCACAGAAAACAATTTCTTTTCAATACCTAATCAAAAATTCCCTTCTTTCAGCTTGAAGCCTTTCCCCCTTGTCCTATCAATACATGCCCTTGTAAAAAGTCCCTCTCCAGGTTTTTCTAGGCCCTACCTTAGGCAGTGGGAGGCTGCTTCCCAGAGCCTCCTCTTCTCCAGTCTGCACCACTCCAACCTCTCAGACTGTCTTAAGAGGAGAGGTCCTCCAGCCCTGTGATCAAATTGGTCATTCTTCTCTGGACTCATTCCAACAGGTCAACTTCTTTCTTATGTTGGGGGACACAGAGCTGGATGATTGGCTTTCTGGGCTGCAAGCACAGATCACCAGGATGTGTTGAGCTTCTTGTCAACCAACACCCCCAAGTCTGTCTCAGGGCTGCTGTCAATCCACTCTCTGCCAGGCCAGTATTTTTGCTTGGGATTCCCCTGAGACAGGTGCAGGACCTTGCACTTGGACTTGTTGTGCAATGACAGAAGATGCCATTAACAATGATTGCTCACATCCTATCCCTTCATTTCAATGCTGTCAAAGTCAATTATGGATAGCAAAGAGTCTGGATGCAACTGTCAGTGACAAGATGCAACTGAATTGAACAATATGAGAATCTGATGCTATACCTCAAAGACTTGAAGTCTGTTTGCAGATCCCAAGACCTTCATCCTTAATGGAAAAATATTACTGAAATTAAAGGAAAGTATGACAATATGAAGACCACAAAGGAACCATATGATCCTGAATGTTTATTAGATTGATGCTGATCTACTGTCTAATTTCACAGACATCACAATTTGTAACATTTTTGGAGATATTTTGTAACTGTTTAGTTAACATTTATCATTGACAAATTCTAGAAGAATGCCCAAAGTAGTGTTAGGTTAAGTAGCTCCATCCAAGTAAATGTAATAATGCCAGGAAAATAACACATCAGTTATTTATTAACATCTCTTGAGAAATAAAACATTATATAATGTTCAAAAGGAGAAATAATGACATGCTGAATTGAGGAGTCCTTTCTAGAACAACTGTCTAACTGAGACCAACCTAAAACTTTTATTAAATATTTGGGTTTAAAATTTTGCTTTGGATGGACCACTTGATGAGATTCAAAATTTATTGCCTAGATATATACTTTAAAATATTTCAGGGGAGCTAGAAGCAGGGGAAATGTTGAAACAAGGCATACCCATAACCTATTTCAAATGGAAATATATATTTCAGTGTTTATAATACCTAAATTTTAATTTTTATCC
>JAWWLV010000045.1:17125024-17144275 GCA_035041135.1 Platyrinchus mystaceus
GTGACTTTGATCTTTCAAAAGTAACTGTTGATTGGAGGAAACTGGCTGTGTATCGATCTGCCTGTAGGAGGTAGTGAGTGGTTGCCTGTGCATTGCTTATTGGTTTGGATTTTTTTTCATTCCTTTTTCCTTCATTTAATAACTCATCTTTTACTTCACACACCAATTTTCCTGCTCTTCTCATTCTCTTTCCTATCCTGCTTCAGGGTGAGTGAGCAAGCAGATGTGTTTGTTCCTGGCCAGCACCAATCTACTACAGCTCACAACCGAGATGCAATATAAGGAGATAAAGATGAGAAAATAATGAACATTTTTATTATATGTTTCAGATATAATATGATTTTGGCAATACACCAAACATACTGTAACACTGACATCTGTATACTGCTCTGAGGGGAAAAACACCAAAACAACAAAATAAGAGCTATTTCACGTATAGTTTACAATTCAGAAAATATTGGGAGATGAACTGATTTTGGTTGGGATAGCACTACATTTCTTCACAGCAGCTTGTATGTGGCTATATTTTGTATTTGTGCTGGAAACAGTCTTGATAATACATGGATGTTTTTGCTATTACTGAGCAGCACTTACACAGTCAAGGACTTTTCTGCTTCCCACATCCAAGCCCACTAGTGAGGAGGTTGGGGGTGCACATGGAGTTGGGAGGGGATACAGTCAGGACTGTTGACTCCAGCTGACCCAAAAGATATTCCATACCATGTGTCATGATGGTCTGTATATAGAGCTGGAGGAAGAAGGAATGTGGGGACATTTGAAGTGATGGCCTTTGTCTTTCCACATAACTGTCATGCATGATGGAGTCCTGCTGTCCTGGGGATGGCTGAACACCTGCCAGCCAATGGGAAGTGGTGAACGAATTCTATGTTTTGCTTTGCTTTCATGTGGCTTTTGCTTTACCTAATAAACTGTCTTTATCTCAACCCACAAGTTTTCTTTTATGCTTTCAATTTGTTCCCCCTTTCATTGGGGAGGAGCCTTAGTGAGTGGTTCTGTGGTGTTTAACTGCCCACCAGGATTATTCCATTACAGGAGATTTGATTGAATTTCTTGTATTTCTCTTTATGGCTTGGGGTCAAACTTTTAAAAATACAAATTCATGAATTGAGTCCTGGACATTGAAGTCTGGTAAAAGAAATCCCACTTGCTCATAACCTTTAATATATTATGGCTGATGAAACAGAATATCTAACCGAATACATTAACCACGGAATAATACAATATGGATAGAGTTAATTAGCACAACAGAGTGTCAACAGGGTGTCATGGCAGAGTGAATGGCTTAGACAAAGTTTTAAAAAGCAAAGCCTTACCGGTGAATCTCGAGGTGCAGGAAGGACTCCCTTGCTTTCTAAACTCCTTCTCAGGGAAGGATTTAGGTGTGACTGAATCCTATCTTAGGTTCAGATTGTGTTAATGGTTTAAATTTAAAGGGATTATAGAGCTATTAAACCACTTTGTCCCACAGATTTTAATGATGGTAAAACAAGAATATTTATATAAAATGAATATTTATTTTATACAAATGATAGATAAAAACCTTAATCAGAACTATTTACTACACAACATAAACATTACAACAATTATATTAAAACTAGCAAAAAGAAATAA
Organism: Platyrinchus mystaceus; assembly: GCA_035041135.1. Taxonomy (NCBI): domain Eukaryota; kingdom Metazoa; phylum Chordata; class Aves; order Passeriformes; family Tyrannidae; genus Platyrinchus; species Platyrinchus mystaceus. The sequence goes on from JAWWLV010000045.1 coordinate 17,126,657, forward strand.
TTATTAAGTACAGGTTGATGTAACTCACCCATGCCAACGCTCGTGGGGAGATCTCTTTCTCTCGACCTGGAGGAGTAATCTTGGAGGGCATCCCCATCCACGGGAGGAATCTCCACACAGACACCCCAAGAAGGGTTATGTCAGAAGAACCTGACTGCATGAGAGGGGACTGGACTTTTTATAGTATAAATACAGGCCAGCTATCAGCTTATATGTCAAAACAAACTTCAAAAAGCAGGGTGTGTATTCAAAGTTTGATGAACCAGAATGGTTTTAACATAGTTAACACCAAGAAAACACCGTGGCTCCAGCAGCTGATCTTGCATGCTAGCTTGATTAATAGCTTGATTGGATCTTGGGTCTGGTCAGGGTGGGACTATCCTGCCACACAGGGACTTGAGCTAGTCCTAGACAAGACAGATTGGTACTGGTAACACTCTTGGTCTTTTAGGATGGCTAATTAGGAAACCACTAATTAGTCTTCCTGTAAATAGGAATGTTGTCACATCTTCATGTAATAAATTTTCTATTATTGCATAAGTAACATCAACTGTTAAAAGATCAGTTCTGCAAATCACTGTTTTCTATAATTAAGCTAAAACATGTTATAGTAGAAAAGGCACTCAGTTTTGGTTTTGCTATATATTTAAATATCAGAGGGTACAAGAAGAGAACGAAAATCTTACTAAAGTACTTGGAAGTGTAATACAATCCTGTGTAATAACCCAATTGATGCTGTAAAGTACTACTGTGCATTAATGCATAACTAGACCTGTAGTGAGGCTTTGTACTAATTTTCTGACAGAAACCCTTCAGGTCATTTTGAGGACCATGAAAACACAGTTCTCATATGAATAGACCTTTGAATTCATATTCCTACTAATAATTATATAAAAATTGCAAGCATAAAGAAGGCAGAAACATATTCAAAATAATGTTGGTGAGTTATTGTTTAAGAGGGGTCATAATTAGCCCTGAGAAAAGAATTTATTTTCTGTTTTGAACGTGAAACTTGAAAAATTACATAAGGGTTGCTGCAATCTAAAAGAAATTAACTGTTTCCTTCTATTTTGTTTTGATGAGGAAAGCTTCTCTCTGTATACAGAGAAGTGGTTTGTTTATGCATAGATGCATTTGTAACAAAACATGAATGGGTATTTTTTGACTCAAAACAAAATATTCAGTATTTTTATAAAGAAAATATAGCGGTAGAAATGAAAGTGCAAGAATTAACTCTAAGAGTTAACAGAAGTCAGAATATAATTTTCTTTTATCAAACAGTTTACTAATTTGCAGTCTTTTATTTCCACCAATCAAAAAAAGAGAAAAATTAATCAATTGAGTTCATGTAAAGTAGGTGCTTTTACCTTAGAATAACAAGGTAATTTTGTTGAGAATGTCTCCTATTTTTACTCTGTTTGGTTTTCTACTTTTAATTTTGATGTCTGATCATTAATTAAAGACCAGAGTCCATATCTTCTAATTCCTTTGTGAATTTTCTAATCAGCAGGTAAAAATCAATATTTTTACAAGGCCTCTAAAACTGCAGTACTATGAACAGTATTGCTGTCCTACCACTGGAGGAATTTCAGCTTTCCTATCTGTGGTCACTTTGAGACCACAGGTCTGAGAGCTCAGTAGTGGAGATTACAGGCTTAGGTACAGATTTTCTATGTTAATAAGAATTTTGAAGATGGGCCTACAATATTCTCAGCATGTATACTGAGCAATAGGTTGGTGAAAAAAATGTATCACAAAGTTATGAATTAATTTTTTCACAGCTAAGAATTATTCAGATAACTGCCTAAATCCAGAAGTAGAGTCACTAATACTTGTGTGAAGCACTTAGGGAAATTTAATTTTCTTAAAGAGTTAAAAAAAGTTCTCAAGCACTGAACTTATCAGACAAATTAATACAATTATTGCAGAATAATAAACTTTTTATTTTTGTTAATATGGAAATCCAACTAATTAATTGCCTTTCCCTAGAGTTTAGTACCTGTACTGTAACTGTTCAAGAGCCCTATTTTGAAGTCAGGATGGCTGCACAGTTTGCAGTTCTAAACTTCACATAAACTCAGAGGTGCACTTGCTGCAGTGAATAGGTCTAATGGCAGAGGAAGGCAATGGGAGTACCATAGTCACTCATCTCTCCCAAAAACTGCCATGGACCTCTAAATCTGACACTGTTTATAAGCTATTGACACAGATTTTTATTTTTTTTAAATAAAACTTTCCCTAATGATTTCTTTGCTTTTGAAAAATGGTGATGCACAGGAGAACTGAAGTCTAAAATTGTTGATTGCTTATACTAAGGAAATGGCAAGACATTGTCACAATGGTAAACAGGCCTCCTTTTCTAATGCAAAACCTACTTAATTTTTTTACTCTCATTTTATATATTGGTATAAAATCACTTGCGTTCCCAAATGGCTGTTTGAAAATAGACTTTAGTATAGGGCAATGGCTCACCCTGTAGCCAATAAGTAGATTCCTCTAATTTTCCTTACATATATATATATTCATTTATATTTATACTAGGAATATTACTCTCACATTGTCATCTTAATCTTGTAAGTGCATTCGTTCCAGAGAGTCCATCTGTTTGCACCTTCTATAAGGCCTACTTTAATTATTTATAAAAGCCTTTATATCATTATATTTACTAATCACTTGTCTGATAAAATCAAGAATCCCTGTACATTGATATAATTTTAAACAAAATAGTATTTGTGAAAGTCCTCTGAGCAAGTGTTCCATCTACATGCAACAACAGCACCAAAAAAATAGGACCAGCACAAACTCTAATAATATATATCAAACTCTGCCTGAAAGCATTATTGAGGGCCACAGCAGATTCCTTTTTCTAAATACCTAGTGCTCCTTTTCATTGAGGGCTGCCAGTGAAGTTTTAGCAAATTTTTCTGCAACAGGAAATCCTGTCTAGAAGCAACTAAAATAGACCATTCATTCATTTCTCATAGGTCAACAGAAACTCATCAGACAGTATTGACTGTGAGGCATCACTGAGCTTTGTTAGATTAAGACTGGCAAATTAAAGATGAAAGGCTCTGCACCACAGATGAATTGTGTTTAGTCTTCTTTCATACTGTTTAGTTCAAAAATCATTGACAGCATTATTTTCTGAATGCATGCTTTTCTCCTGGGCTTAAGACTGAGTGAAGGCAGAGGCTGGGACTGATTCTGATTCATAATGTAGATATGCAGAGAAATGATGGGAAAAAAACACTTTAAGAAGAAGCCAGAAAATATACATTTATGTGTCTCAGCACATGGACTTTGTTTCTGACCTTTGCTCCAGAAAATCATTACAGAGATAGAATATATCCAGAAATTAGGGCAAGATAATGGAGATCATTTGAGGGCATTATATCATTCAAATAAATTTTGGAATTTAGAAAGAACACTATAAAGCTCAATGTATATTTTAGCATATTTTAAAAAGCTTTGTTCTGCATGGAATGTATCTAAACTATGTTTAAATTCATGCTGAGTATTGTTCTTTAAAAGATAAATGCCATGTAACTGAGTTTTCCATTATATACCACACACTTCTAAGATTTACTGTGGTGTTATTCACATATTTTGGTTGAGAATACCTGCTGAAATGAACTTACAATTGAATACTATGTTCTTCAATAATTAGGTTTTTTACTTTAAAAATTACATATTTCACTTTTGAATATATTTGTATTGTGATATAGGGATAGGAAAACGAAACTAGGAGAAGTGTCATACTAAAATATTTTTAATACTATTTTTAATTGATAGTGAAGTTCAAAGCTGAAAGGTTCTTCAAATTTGAACATAATAATATTTTATAGTGAGCCATATTATATGTAATGCTGTCATAAAACTTCATAGGAAAATCAAAGGGTCTTAAAAATTATTTAGTGAAACACAGTTTCCATCTTGATTCAAAAGATTTCAAGTACACCACTGACATGTAATTAGTATTCAAGGTGAAATATTTCTATAAAGAACTTCCTTTCTATCTGCAGTTGCATGTACACACAAAACTAACTAATGGAATGAAATTATTCTTAATTATCCATAATTATAAAAGTTAATAACTTAATAAGAATAATTAATATTATAATTAATTACAATATAGTCATAATATTGAAGTATTACAATATTGCAGTAATCTAATTAAATAATTATAGCTAATGCATCATTGTATTGGGTGGATATCTCACAAAATTTGCTTGTATATAAGCATAACAGAAGTTGTTTTGTACTATTACATTCGGTGTTGAGGGGAATAAAGGAAAAAAGTTTACATTTTTGTTTTAAAATATTATGCACATTTTAGAGATAAGAAATTGCTCTCCAGGGCTAAACTGTATCTTGTTCTCAAAGTGACCTGTAACAGATTCTTAGGGAAAAGCAAAAAATAAATATGTAAAGATTTCACTTTATGTTTTAAATTTATTATCTCTAAGATCTTCTAAAATTGGAAAATTTACCTCCAATAAATGGGAAAGGAAATTTACTTTTCCAGTTCAGTCATCACTTTGTGTCTCTAAATTGAATTCCTCTTTTGTGTCTTTGATGAATCTTATACTATTTGCTTTATTTAGACATAAGTTACTTCAGATTCAACTAAAGGATAAAACCTCATGCCCTGGAAAAGACAGATAGTAGGACAACATATGACAAAAAACCTTACTGTAAATAATGCAGTCTACAATTAAAGGAAGAATTTAAGTATTTCACAGTGATTTATTCTAAAATATCTGTAATAACTTGACCTAAGAATCATTGTTGATTGTTAAATAATAACTTCTTCTCAGTGCAAATTAGGCTTAAAATATGCAAATATAAATTAAAAATACAAATAAACTATTTCCATATTGGAAAAGTATTCGGATTACTATTGATAATATTTAATAAAATGATGGTGCAGGATCACTGTGCTGAGAGGAGGTTGAAAACTGAACACAATTCTTAAAGTAGGATATAACACTAAAAATAGAAACTATTAGTGTGATAGGACAACTCTGGTATTCTATTTACAAAGACAAATACGTGGTTAATCAATATTGCTAAGAATATACTGAAGGTTCAAAATGAGATCTTAGGCCTCATATCTCCTCCATGAGTAAAGAGAAGAGGAAGGTAAATCACAGAGACACAAAATGTTTTGAAGGACAGAAAAAAAATAATTTTGCCTCTGACTAATAAGGTTAAAGATATTACTATATTCAGGAGAAGTGAAATGTCTGTCTCTTGACATGTTTCCCCACAGACATGCCTTGAAAGACATAAGACAACAAATAACTTTCTAGTTTTTGCAGCTGCTGTTCAAAAATGTCCCAATATACATATTTTGACAGAACATTGCTCATTTTCTGTTTTTAAATATGAAATAATTTTTCTGTTAAGATGTGGCAATTTTTACGTTACTGAAAACAAAATCCTTTCCAAATCAAGGTAGAAAGATACCCTTACCTGTGACAAGCATCACTGAAGAAGTAACATAAACTAAGAAAGTTGAGGTAGTTAGACTGTAAAATTTATATGTACCTATACATCAAGCATTATAAATAAATAAAAATTAATATCAGTTCAAATAAATAAAACCATATTAACCACATTTTTTTGAAAATAATGGAGGTGGAGCTAGCTGATAAGGTCTAAATTCTCATAAAGCAAACTAGAAATATTATTTTGATGTTTTTCAAAAAAAGCTCAACTGATTTACCTAAAACTCTGTAAAAGTTACAGATTTTTTTAAAAAATTAAGAAATTAAGGGAGAAATACCTGTACTAGAGGGATTGTCTAAACATTGTTTTCAGAACAGCTTCATGAAACTTTGTACTTAATTCTGTGGGAATTGTTCTGACAGTAGTTAGCAGAGAGGTTTCTTTGTGATATCAGTGGTGTCAGTTCAGTTTTCAAGTCTTTGAGCCTTGGTTCTCTGAAGATGTAAACCTCATGGAAGTGATCATTACTTACAGACGTGGTGCAGACAAGTTCAAAAAAACTTGAGCTGACTTACATTCTACTAACTTCAAATTGATCATCTGCTTTGAATATGAAATCAGTGCAGTGTTGGCTCAAAGTACTGTTTCTGCTTAAGGGAAAAGTAACATATTTTCATGATTATATTTTTGGCAAGTATTTTGTGGACATTAAAGTGGTGCAAAGAAATACATTATTTGCTCGGAATTTAACTAAGTGTAATTACTCTGATTAGACCACTCAAACCAGATTTTCAAAATATCAAACTGTGATAGTAGAAGTGTTGTATGAACACTGGTGAGATCACACCACAGCTCTGAGACCCAACATCTGTCTATTGGCATGGCCAACTGTCATGGAGGGAAGCACTTCAGAAAAATGTGCAAAGATGTGCAGAAATGTGCACTGGGGCTTGTGCTGCCTTCCTATTCCACTTTGATTCTTTCATTTCTGGATGTTTCCCTTGGGTTTGTTGTTCCCTGTGTTTTGAACTTCCTTCAAATGAACTACAGCTTCTACATCTGCAGATAGTGTTAACCTCTGCATCTGAATTGTCATCAAAACCACAGTTTGTGGCTATGAACTTTGCCTCAATGTGGGCTGCAGGTGGTGACGTTTGTGTGTGCATTCTTGCTACCACCACTCTACAAGTGCCTACTCAGACCCACATACACAGAGGAGGGAGAGTGGAGAAGAAACAATTTCATATATTGGTCAACTCCCTTGGCTCTCTTTGCAGACAACAGGAGGAATGTTGTTCCACAATCAATGTGATTGAGGTCACCTAAAGCTCAGTTGCTATTTTGTCTTGCCTTGGAGGAACATATGTCTCTCTAATGAATGAAAGAAGTCCAGGGAGAAATTAGTTTAGGTTAAAGTTAGTGATAATGAATGCCAAACCTAATAAAAATTTTTAAATTGAAATCACAAAATCCTCAAAGGTGTCATTTCTAGCATGTTCCCTTTTGTCACTGAAGTTGGGTTTTTTGTGTGTATGGAGTGGGTTCACCAAAAAGCCTGACTATTTTCTTGCTACCATAGCATGGTTTGGGTTGGAAGGTACTTTAGGTCATCTAGTTTCAACCCTGCTGCCATGGGCGGGGATGTTACGCCCTAGACCAGTTTGATCAGGGAAATGCTATGTTTAAATGTTTCTTTGAATTTGCTGATGTATTTGTACAAAACAAGGATTCAGAATTCACCACAGTTTCATTTTTTTTTTTTTAAATAAAATTCGTAGTGTATGTTATAGTTCAATAAAAAAGCATTTTAGGATCAATATGTCAATTGTAATTATATGTTGCTTATAACAAAATTATGCTTAGACTTGTGATTCATTAATGATCTGAGAGGCCACATCTTTCAATTCCTAGAGGTCACTCTATTTAACAAAATGCTAAGCTTATGCTGGAAAGTTAGTTCATTACAAGTAAATTCATTGATTTGCCATGGCTAGTTACAGAACAGCCTAGGGAAGGTTTGTAGGTTGAACTCCCAGATTCCATCCTCTGATTACAGATTTTTCTGCAGTCTGTCTTTCAACATGCTGTCACACAGCCAGTAGTGTATGATGCCAGCTTTTAGACTATGATAACTTCTGTGCATGGCCACAGATGGGTGATGAATGTTTTCTGGCACAAACTCCAGATGATCATGTATTAAAAAAGATAATGATAATCACCAAAGCATTTGGGAGCTCTTCTTTCTCCTCCACTTGACAGAGGGTTGAAGACAGTTTCTGATCACTGTAACTGTGAGGTGCCAGGTGGAGAATTCTTTCTTTCATAATTTACAGTTTTTTCTTAGGGGTTTTCTTAACTCTAATTTAAAATATTATTTCATAGTGTTCTCAAATGTATTGCATCATAACATTTTCCTGTAGAAAGCAAAGAATAACTGGTTGAGCTACAATAAAGCCTGAACAGCATATCAATGTTAACACCTCTAAAACCCTTAAGTAGTAGTACTCAACAATCTCAGATTTTCTTCTCTGAAAAGTAACTGTGGGATGGTTTTATCAAAACAAAATATCACTGCCTTTTGTACACATCCAGTGGCTATTTCAGGTATGACAGTTACAAATATATTCCCGTTGAAGTTATATTTCTCTTTGGTGTAAGTATTCAAAATCTCTAATCAAGAAGATTTCATATTCTAAAATAACCTGTTTCTTAGGTGAAATTTCACCTATTGAGAACACTAAGGGTAGGATTTGTCTAACTTTTTTATGTAGAAGTGAGACATCAAATTTGCCTTGGCCATCAATCTTGCCTTCATAGGTGGCAATACAAGGAAACTTCAACAAAACAATTCATGTCTGTTTCAGTGTGAGACAAATAAACCCATATATTTACTGATTGAAGAGTTAGATTTTATTCCCAATTTCTAATTTCAGTAAAGGGTCTTATCCTTGCAAGTAGGATATCTGAAAAGGAATGAACCCCCTGAAAATTTTACTAATGAATGGTAGATTCAGGATTTTGACCCTTTCTTTTGCCTATCAAGCTCCTTTCTTCAGTGTTTTGGAAGTGAAAATGAGGGTTGGTCTCAAAAATATCTTCCTGGGGTTTTATTTAGCAATTTTTTATCTCATTTTAAAGACCGTATGACCTAAAAGCTGAACATATTTCTGATTTCCTTCTTTAAGGATTACTAGTTTTAGAGGCTCACAATGAGCAGTATAATGATGTTTTGACACAGTAATATAAGTCCCTTTGGGTACATTAAAGCAATGGATTAAAAACAAAAGCTCCTTTGGATAACAATGGAACTGAGTGATTGTCTCACAAACCTGTCAAAAACTACCAGGCAGTTCAATGAAAATATTGAATTAATTAAAATTCAGACACCACATTTATCTTTTTCTTTGATTCACAGATAAAGTAGGGGGAATTCTGCCACTAATTCTTTGGAGCAGCAACAGTATACCATTGACCCTTTTTTTTGGTGCATATTTTAAAATTTTCTGTTCAAGATTCATTTAAATAGAAAGTCATAATCATAACTTTAACTCCTCCACACTTCTTACTTATAATTCCCTAATAGATTAAAGTTTCCACTCATTCATTAAAAAAAAAAAAAAAGAAAGAAAAAGAAGGAAGAAAAAAAAATTGGCAGATTTGCAAATCTGACAGTCCTGTTTACAGATAAATGTATCTACTGGATATTGTTTTTCGCCATGAACTCCTTATCAGCATGGAATCTCTTTTTGTAACACAAGGAATTTAAAAAATAAATAAATACATAAATTTAGATCTTCACTAGTTAAATATGGTTACTAGATAAGGTATTTGAGCATTACTTTAGCTAGCAGTTTGAATTATGTTTTCCACTTTCTTATTCAGTAGGGTATGCTGAGGTATCCATTTTTTTACTGAAAGTTGTTAATACAATAGAAAAATTCAAATATATCAAGAGCTTAATTTTTTGACTACAAATCTATGTTTTGATTGATGATAGCTGTTAGAGATATGTGTAAAAATTTATTTTTGACTTGCTGTAAGACAGCAAGTTATTTTTCAATATGTCATGCCCATAAATACAAGAAGTGACAGTGACTTTAAACTCTTGTGTGCCTTTTTAGTTCAGTTTTTTTATCTCACTTGTAGGTGGTCTTGAAAAAAAAAAAAAAAGTGAATTTTGCCAGCAATACTCTTAAATAATTATGCCAGCAGTACTTGAATCAAGCTGTTAATTCAGTAGGCACAGAATACTTTTGAGACCATCCAGAAAATGTAGGCTGCCCAGCAATTACCATACCAGCTAGACTGTGTATTGCACATTCTAAAATTCACCTGATGGCACTTTTGCCATTCAATGTGATGAAAAATGTCTTTCCAGTGAATTATGGTGGGAAGACTGTAACAAAATGTTAGCTATTGGCATTTTGGGGTGTGTTTGAGGACTCTAAAACAAAGTTAGGCCCTGAATATATGCATCTGTTGTCATATCTCTGTAAAGACTTCAAGCTCCATTCCAATTTCAGTTCTATTTACCTTGTTCTTAGATTATGTTCGAAAGCACCAAACACCTAACTGAATGCCAGCACAATCTTTCAGACAGGAGTCAGTTAACATACTTTTCTTATTCTTTGTATATTCCTTTGTGAGTCCATCATCATCATTATGATCAGGTTTCATGTTTGACATATGTTATGACACACTAATGTACATTATAAACATGTTGCACATTAACCTTAATGGCACTGGGTCTAGTATGCTAACTGATGACATTAGGCAGACGAAGTGCCAAGATAACATAATTGAAAAGACAACAGGATAACATTTTATTTTAATAGCATTTTAATTGATGCTTAATTATGTAATGGTGTTGTGTATAGTGCCCAGTGGAAGTGTAATGCTCCCTCTCAACAAAGGCTATTCAAAATCGCTATCACAGAGTATGTGTTGAGCTGCATTTTCAGCCTCCTGCTGCTGCCATTGGTAGAAAAGTATTATTGTGGAGAAGAATCCCAGGTATAATGGCACTAAGTGAACATTATCCCCTTTGACTGAAGAGTCAAAAGCTAAAGTCAAACTTGTCCCAAAGTTCAGCATGCAAACACTGAATCTACATAATCATTTTTCTTGAATATGTCAGCTTATACAACGTATACTTTAAAGTATCATGGAATGAATGGGACTTTGTGTACACCAAATATTAGTGAATTATACATGTTTCTCTGCAACATGTTCAAACAAACAAACAAACAAAACAAAACCATGAGCAGCTGTGTAGGTAAAAATCATATAATTGTTCAGTTCCCCCACTCTGTATAAGTAGAAGGATAATATTTGTTTATAAGGACCAAAAGTAAAATACTACTTTGAGAATAAATTCCACTTACAGTGCTATATGTACTGTATGACTTCTATCAATGTCAGCTGGATTTTTTAATGTGCAGAAAAGAAAGGATGAACATAAGGTGATGAATAGAGAGAAGATCTATTAGACTAGTCTAATATATTATAAACTATCATAAAATATATCTGTATCATGATCAATGTACATTTGATTATATTAAGCACTGGAGTCTGCCAAAAAATTCTGGTGTCACCTGTCAGGCAACTTTAATGGGCCTCAACATTAATAGATTCCATGTCCAGAAAAGACCAGAAATTCGTTTATTCTGATCTTCTTGTTGTAGACCATGTTGCTGGTATATTCCCTACATTGTCCTCACACTTAATTCCCAAAGTTGTGTTTTTAAAACTTCCAGGCTGGTAACTATTTTTCCGTTAAAGAAACTGAAGGATAGATCATTCAATCTCCTAGACTGATTATCCCATAACTCTTAAAAGTTTTTATTTTGCTGTTAATATAAATTTGCTTGCCTTTAGGCTCTAGTCACAGATTATAGCTATGGCTTCACCTGTTACATCATGCTGGGGTGCTTAATCAAGTAGCTCTAAAGAGTTACCATTCATTTTACAGAATCAACATTATTATTTTTGTTATAATATCATGCAGAAATAAAGGCTTTAACTTACCTTGTTAAATACAGTCTGCAAAATTTGGTCTGAAACAATTTTCAGCTACTGGCATAGTAATACGAAATTATTTTTTCCTATCATGGTACAGAAAATTGTTTGATCTGTATTTTGAACTCTGTGTGACCTTTGCTGTATCTGTTGTATAAGTCATATACTGCTACTAACCATTTATTATTAAAATATTTATGTGAATAGTGCAAAAAGTCATAATCCCTTCACCTGGGGGTAAGGGGGTGATGGGTAGAGTTGAGCTAAAGTTCTTTTAAAAAGATCGGGTCAAGTAGGCAAACACATCTACCTATATAGCTTCTATATTCTTTTCTAGTACATTATCATTCCTTCTACTATGGAATTTCAACACATTAAGTTAGTCTCTAAATAAAAGCTTGTTACTGCATTAAATTCATGAAAAACAAATCGATATAATAGTGCTTATAATGACTGTGCTTTTTTTGTAAATCAACAAATCTTCTATTAATTAACCAGTGATTAAAGTCAGCTTGTGAAAATTAATCACAGCCTGGAAAAGTCATTTGTCCTTGTGTGCTTCATTAAGATAGTGTTTGTCCTTCAGGCAAGACAGCAGCAAGTAAATGCCAAAGAATGAGCTGATTAAACTAGAGCTGCTGTGAGTTGTTTGCCACAGACTCAAGCTCCTACAAACACATCCACATCTAACTTAAAAGCTTTCTGTGGTTTAACTGTTGTGTCAGGCATAAAACAGTAAATGAAAATTCCTCTAGATGCCCTAAACATTTCAATGTAATCCATAGAATAAACACTTTGTACTGCTCAAGAAACAATAGTCAGATATGCCCTGAAACTTGTAAAGGTGTGCAGACCACTCATCAAAGTAAAATTTCGCATAAAAGTGAGTGTTTTTTTTTTATTTCAATCTGATTTCATAATAGCAGAACCTTGATTAAAGTACAAAACATTAATTTCTGATTCATGCTTACACTATGCTAGCCCAGAATATAAATATTATTGGATATATTTGATTGAGGGAGGTAATCTTAGAGTTATTATGTTCAACAGAGAGGAGGAGAGCTAAGGCCCTACGACCATGAATTACTACTTTTTGGACAGAAAGCAATCCATAATATCTCCTTCATGAGAAACAGAGTTTAAAGAAAGTGCAAGGAATAACCAGTAATAACAAAGAAAACCTACATCATATAAAATAGATATTGTCTTTATTCAAGGCAATTCTACTTTGCCTGTTAAGAATCATAAAGACGTGATTCTGAACAATGAATGAGGGCCATAACTTGATATGGTTTGAGCCTCCTGAAAATGATTTAGGAAAATATTTTCCTTTCCAGAGTACTGCCAGAGACTCTTCCCTGTCCACCACCTGTCCCCTCTCTCCTTTCTCTTAATAAGGAATGAAATCAGTTATACTGTCAAAAGTTGCATGAGTGAATCCTAGTTCAGCCTATACAGAATTATATTTCCTCTCTCTATACCCACTGTGACTCTACTCCTACAGATACTTGGGGGTCATGTTAAGTATCTTACAGCCACCATTGCAACCATCTGATTCCTTTTATCCCCTATGCCCTTCACAGTGTGCCATGTAATTCCCATATCCTCCACAGCTCCTTTACCCTAACAGGGGTTTATTTTCCTCTCCTTGGACTCCAGCTGCTCCTATCCACTCTCATAATGTGTTTCTAGTCCCTCTTCCATGATCCATGGTTCAGACATGAGGCTTGGTCTTACCTGTCCTAACTGCTGATGCTAGTTCAGAGTTATTTGTGATGCTTGATTGACACAAATCTAACAAAACAAGACCTAAGCTCCTTGATTTTCTCTCAAGCGGAGTACTAGCAGAACATGTCCCCTAAGCACATTGTAACACAACCTCCAAAAATTTAGTGTTTTTGAGATCTCCATCCTGCATTCAAATTTGGTTTTAATTTGCTTGAAAGATTAAAAAGTTTCTTTCTCTCTCTCTCTCTCTCCCTCTCTCTCCCTCTCTCTCCCTCTCTATGTTTCTTCATAAGCTTCATTTCCACAGGGAGTAAGCTGAAATGACTAGAGCAAAGGTCTTATGAGGAGGGGTTGAGGATGCTGAGGTTGTTTAGCCCCGAGAAAAGGCGTTTATTGTTCTTTATAACTACCTGAAAGGAGGTTGTAGCTAGGTGGGGAACAATCCTTTCTAGGTAACTAGTGACAAGACAAGGAAAACCACCTCAAGGTGCACCAGGGGAGGTTTATATTGGATATGAGGAAAAATTTCTCCACTGAAAGGGTGGTCAGGCATTGGAACAGGCTGCCCAGTGAAGTGGTGAATTCACTGTCCCAGGAAATGTTCAAAAAATGTGTGGATGTGGCACCTAGGGACATGGTTTAGTGGTGATCATAGTGCTGGCTTAATGGCTGTACTCAATCTGAGAGATCTTTTTCCTAAGACATCTATGATTCCATCATTCTATTTTAAAATGAGAGGAAAGGAATGATGTTTCCTAACTTTATTGTTATTAGAACTATGATAAACAGTGCAGACTCCAGGAAACCAGGCAGTCTAGGACAGACCCTGTATGTAAAAGCAGCATTAGAGTAAGTGTAATTCAATAAGCAAGTACATTCTATGATGTCTAATAAGTTCTATCTGCATAAGACTGTGATATAGATCCTTTTCTCTGCTGAAAGGAATGTAACTACCCAAAGATTTTAATCAGATTCTGAATATTATTTCCTATTCTATATAGAAGGAAATCTGGGTATCAAAGTCTCAAACTAATATTAATCATAAATTGAGAGGTAGTCCTAGAAGCTGATTGGAAAAAGTATATATACTTGAAGTCAACAACACTGCATGTCTTCCAAAAAGTCTTAACACACTGACGTTAATGAACAACAGAAACGGTCTCCTAATTCCCAACTCCAAATGTTCAAAGTCTAAGTATTTAACTTGCTTTTACAGATCTTTATCCTTTGATGACCACTTCTCAACTCTTTTATATGTACTTTTAATTCCAATATAGTTGACTTGTTTAAATGTAAATTTCTCTCCGTATGCATATGATCCAAATGACTATGCAGTGGTGTAAGACACAATAAACTAAAAATAATAAACTCCATTGAGTATGGTGTGATTTGAGGGTGAGAGCAAGAATACTGGATGGTTTAGGATTAAACACCCAACTGTATTGTGGAATTGCTGTGGTACGTAGGCAATAATTTTTCTGCAGTTCATATTTTTGTATGAAAGACATAATGGCAATATGAGGAACTGTAATAGCATAATCGTGGGGTTATTTTCCACTTTCTAGTGTTTTCTATAAATCTCCTGCATGTTATCCTTGTGCAGAACCTAAGATTGAAGTAATCAATTGATTCTTTAATCCCAAATACTATATTTTTACTCCAAAAAAAAAGACAAGGAACTTCCACAGATTTGGAACAATGTAATTTGAAATAATTTTGTAATTTCAAAAATAGCAACAAAAAATAATTCAATGTGATGAATTTCATAAAAATCACATATACTAAAGGTATCCCAATGCTCAGTTATTAAACTTATAAATCGAAAGAAATGGAAGGAAAAATAAATAGCAACAACCTCGCTTGAAGTTTTTTCATTGTAGAGCTGACACAGCAAACCCTCTTCTAAACTTTTCAGAAGTTTATCAAAATTAATAGAAACTGAAGGTGTTGTTTACTTCTTAGGAAAAAGTAACATCCTTTATTCCCATTTAGTGAAAATAATAGCTGTAAATTCTCTATTTAACTCCTGAAGGAAAATAAAAAGCTTTTTCTTGTTGAATAATTAAATGTGTAATGAATTTCATTCTTAAATGTGTAATGAATTTCATTCTTAAATAAAATTACTTCTGCACTTTTCCAGTACACCTGCTCAGAGAAAGCAAGAGAACAAAGGGGGCTGAATATTAATTTCTTGTTACGATAAGATGTATTATTTATTATGCTTGCTAATGTGTTTTTATGTTATTTAGATTTATTTAATGTTTATATCAAATATTATTTACATTTTTGTTTTAATTTATTTGATTTAATAAAATCTCTCTCCAAGATTTCAAGTTTGCAGTAGTGCTACCAGGGCTGCCAAATCCCATTGAATCTCAAAGGACTCTCCCAAGGAGTAGGAGTTACCTGCACAAATGCATTGAGTGATTAGGATTGGGACATCATCTGAGACTTAAATTGGTGGGAAAGATCACTTGCTTGCTGCTAGAATTACCAATCAGTTCAGAAACTGTTTAAATCACAAATGAACATGAACATTACTATGGGAAGCACACAGAAAATTTGTCCCCTCCTCCCTTTTCATGGAAATAAAAGCATGAGAGATGACAAAAAAAAAGGCCTAATAAAAAAAGGCCAGGAGATATGTCTTCTCTTCTTCCCTCTTTACACTTTTACTGTGTTTTTTCTGATTGATGGATTCAATCTCTGGTGGGTTAGTAGGGTCCAGCTCTGTCCTTGTAGCTGTCTTTCCCATCTGTCACCTTTTACAAGAACACTGCTATACTAATAATTTTCTGTGCCTATGTGGTTGCTCTGGCATCAGTAAAGCAGTGCTTATTTAATAATAGATTATGAATTGTAGATAATTTAATAATGGAAATGTTCCAAAGATGCACAGACGTAACTATGGGACCAGTGGGGTACTTATATAGAGAAATTATTTCAAGTGGATAAAAGGCAATGGGGATACCCAGGAATCATCAAGATCATGATATAGTGAATGAAACAATCACTTAAAACCTTCGGGACACTGACTAACACTTGACAGATCAAAAGGACTTCTGCATGCTGGAAATTTTAATCTTTATTTTCTCTGTTCATGACCTTGAGTTTTTCACTTTTCTTTTTGTTTGTTGAAGTATAAAAAATTTATTTTATATTGAGGAAAAAAAATCCCAACAAACCAAATCAAAAAGCTGTTTTCAGCTACATCAGGAAACAAGGAAATAATAACTCAGTCACCCATTGCCTAATGCACTGATAGTAATAGAGATCTGCAAGAGATATGACATATGACTATGCTATTCACAGTTTGATTTTAACCTGTAAACTGAAAAGTCTGAAATGATAATGATTTCCCAAATGATATATCAAGTTAACTACTTCATTCTAAGAGAAAGAGCCATAGAGAATGATAAAGCCATAGGTTTAGGGAATAGGATAGACTTTCAGATTGCAGGTGAACAACTCCTACTTCTAAAGCAAACACATAAATAAGCCAAGATAACAGACAGACACAGGCAGGAAACAAGAGGAGAGAAGGAGAGGGTCTTGGAGTCCATGAAAATTTCATGTATTTTTCCTGCTGTACCATGATTCCAGACTTCTTTAGGAGTTTCTACATCAACAAAGCTTTTGTTCAGTGAAGACACACTTTCTAAAATATTAATAAAATATGAACAAAGATTATCAATGGGGTAAAGATTTACCTCCAAATTATTCCATTTTTTTTTACAGAAAACAATCACAAAGTTTTAGTTGAAATCCTGACAGTATTAAAAAACTTTTACCAAAACTTCAGAGGATCTAGAAAGAAAACAAAGTAACTGCCAGTGTACCAGAAAAAAAAAATAATTGCATGAAATTTCAAAAGCTAATATTGTTTACCCAAGAATTATTGTAATACGTAAAAATAGCTATGGCAGAGTGCAACAGATTATTAAATGAACTTGAGAAGGCAGAAGATAAGTATCTACCCATCTTCTTTTTTTCATTTTATTAATATACAAACCTGCAACTGCAGAATATTTTTAGTGTCCTTGTGACAGGTCAGAAGGAGAAAATCACATCTGAGAAAACATCAGTTATAAGAACCTACAACATATATCTGCACCATGAGAAAGTGGTGAGTGCAGATGTGAGTCCACTCTGTACTCCTGTGGGTAGAGAAGGAACCCATCTGCCAATTTAACTTACTATCCTGGGTGTTTTATTGCTTGCTAGGGGTTCAGATCAGGGATGTCCTCTTCCACTGAATCATAGAATCATAGAATCTCTTGTGCTGGAAGGGACCTTAAAGATCATCTAGTTCCAACCCCCCTGCCATGGTCAGTAGACCAGGTTGCTAAGAGTCCCATCCCACCTGGCCTTGAATACTTCTAGGGATGGGGCAGCCACACCTGCTCTGGGCAATATGTTCCA
>JAWWLV010000045.1:17148655-17163125 GCA_035041135.1 Platyrinchus mystaceus
TCTCTCAGTGGCTTAAAATCTCAAGCCATTCCTTCTAGTTTATATTTGCTTTGTTCGTTCCTTGCATGTTTTTATTACCTTACTATTACAATGGGCACCTCACATTATTGTCATATGCTAGAAAAGGGAAAGCCAACATTGTTGTAAGTGAAAGTGCAAAGACATTTATTTTACTGAAATGAGATTTTAAATAAATTAAGAAAGAGCTATCAATGAAATAATTATGTACCTTTTCCATCTATGTTTTGCTGTTCTTTGGCACCAAAATTACGCAGTGCTCCCTGGTATTAGCAGACTATCAAACCCAGACAGCTTCTATGACAATTTACTGGAACTGAAAATTAGTCAAAAGGATGTGTCTACATTAGTTTCAATAGTATTCTGATCAGGGGCTTGCTTTTCAGGGAAATTCTCTAGTTTATTTACCACACTTCCTCTTGCACCACTGCGTCGTACCACACAAACTCAAGCAGTAGATGCAATCCAGAAATGTGCTATAATGTCAGGGAATTATTTCCATCCTTATTATTAAGCTAAACTACAATTCAATTGATTTGCAAACATTTTATTAAGTCCGAAATGGACTCCATTAAATGGAATACTGCTAGAGAAAGTAATTATGAATGTACTAGAAGTCAGAAGATACTTCCAATTAATAGAACATGGCCTGATAAAAGGTTTTAAAGCTCAGTGAAGACTTGTCACTTAAAAGAATTAGTTCAAAAAGAAGTGAGAAGAGATATATTCTGAACTTTTCTCAGAGTTTGGATATTTTCATGTTCATGGAATGTAACAGTCATATATCTATAGGCACAGACAGGATTACATGGTATAACATTAGCAATTCTATGGCAAACTTCTCTATTGCTTTGCTGTTACTTTTATTTTCACATTTGGTCACCAAAAACTCCTTGGCTAGTGATTATTTTCTTCAGTATTCGCATACAAACAGCTGGAGAAAAAAAAGAAAAAAAGTATCATCCTGGTCAACTTACAAAAACCCAGTCTCCCAAGGAATTTAAAAATGTTCAGGTTCTTGCTTCTACACTAGCAAAAAGTACCACAATTTATAAAAGAGCCTATTGAAAGAAAAGTTCAGTAATTCTCTTCTGGGAAAAAAAAAAAAAAAAAAGTACTACTTTTCTTTCAGAAAGCTTTTGGGGACTCCTCCTGTGTCACAATGAACAATAAGAAGGGCCTGGAAGTAGGAAAAACTCTATCAGCAACAGGAATACTCACTATTTTGTACAAGGGAACTAGAACAGGCTTTTTTAGCTTATTCTCTGCAAAGTAGGGGATGAAGTCATTGAGCTTAGTCAGAAGTTAGACTTTCAGACTGTCTTCATGGACTTGAAAGTAGAGAAAGGTTGGTTTCAGCCTGAAGTCATTGATACAAAGACCTCTTTTACAGTTTTCTGGGTAGCTATATTAGCAACATGGCATCATCCTAAATCAAAGGTCTGCATTCTCTTTAAATATGCAGGCAAACAAACATTCATGTGAAATGCCAATGTTTTGCCACACTAGCATATTTCCAGAGAACAAAATTTTTCTTTTTGTTAGCTTTCTATCAGATGTTGCACCTCTTACTGTCTTCCAAGTGTCCTGTTTGATTAGTCCGAATAAATTTCACTTAAGATCGAATTCAGCTGCCTGCATTCCAGCTGCTGCTCTTGCAACTGTTCAATCCCATATGTGCTGGCCTTGCCTTATACTGAAGGTGATAAAATTGCTTTGCACTTTCCTGTTTGCCTTGCAAATGTCCTGATTATATTAAAAAGTGTAATTTCAAAACCATGTAGATATGCCCTGTGGTGGAGATAGGCATCTATCCCAAGATCCAGTGTATTTCTGGCTTTGGTAAAAGCATTCACAGATGAAACAAAATCAGTAAAAGTCAAAGAAAAAATCCAGGTTTTTCACTTTCTCTGGAAATATTTTTTTAATCATTTAGTTTAAAAAAGAAAGTATGTGTATATATATATGCATGTTTGTGTGTGTGTGTATGTGTGTGTATGCATATGCATATGCAGGGCTATTCCGATTTGCCTCAGGAGAAGAACTGTCAGTCTGGATGCCAAATCATGGAATATTTTCATTGCCTAATTTTTTTCTACACAGTTAGTAGAGGCAGACATATAACGTCTGTGATTTGGCTTGCAATATCAGAAAATGTATCTCTCTGGTTTGTTTTTATTACCTAGTCTCTGATTTTGACAATGAATATTAATGTCTTCTAGGGTTTTTCTGTTAAGTGGTTTGGGTTTTTGTTTCTCTTGTTTTATTTTGTTTTAATTAAATGAATAAATTTATTCTCCTTCCAACAAAAAAGGGAATTTTTGTGAGAAAAAGTTTGTTTCAGAGACCAGTCTTTATAGTCAGTTGGAACAGACTCTATCAGACCTGCCTTCCTTTATTCTGCATTCTATTTCTTTAACATTTTCCCGGGGTTTGTACCCCCAAATACCACTTGCAAATGCTTCAAACACTCTTGCAAGTCATGCAGTCTAGCAGAACATTGTGATAATGTAAAACACCAATTTGACATCACATGGCATATTAGTTCAGCCACTTGGAACTTTAAACAAAAACAGAAAATAAAACACAACTACAGAAATTCCATGTAAGGCTCAGGGTAAACCTTGGCCAAATACTCCAGACTGATGTCACTCGTCCTTTCTATAGGGGATGTATGTGACGTGACACATAACTGTAGGCAAGTACGGGAAGGAGAATTTTTAACAGTGCTGACACTGCTAAGGAATCTTAAGCAAATAAACCAAATAAATTTATCAAATACAGCTTGTCAACTTGTATTTTATTTATAATGAAAAGAAATAAGTGATTGAAGAACCCAGATGATGCTATTCTAAACTAGGTGGCTGAGCAGTAAATTGTTTTATGGACCTGCCTAGGCATCTTTTTTTCCTCCACTGAAAATAGAGGAGTCTAACTCAGTCTAACTCACTCTTTCCTTTAACTATTAGGAATCCTTGGTAACCTCCTTATCAGCTCTGCTACCAAGAGGGCTTTCCCATATTTTAGTCTTACAAACAAGTCATTAATCAGCAGATAAATATTTATTTTACTTGTCCAAGGAATGAGTACTTGCTTCTTCCTTATTAATGTCAAGATCCACAAAAACTCCACAGTTTGTTAGCTGTCACAGGAGATCATTCTCCCCTTTGTTATTATTTTTAATTAGTAAGATAATGTATATCACTTATCTTGTCTCCCAGTGTGCATTATCTTTCAAAAGTTCTAGTTATTGTTATTATTATCATTAACATTTCATATATGAAGAAAGTAAATAACTCTACCAAACAACAACAGAAATAAGAAATGAGGCAAAGTCAGCTTTAGTATCATGCAAGGAAAACAAACCAACTAAAAGCAGAATTCCTTTTTCTTCATTGCTATTAGCTTCCTGTTTGGATAGTTGCAAACTCCCATTTTGAAATTTACTTTATTACAGTCATCAAGGGCAATAAGTGGAACATAATAGAGAGGGTGCCAGTGTCGACACAGAATAGAAAAAATGCCTTTGATTTAGCAGTAGTTCAATAACTGAAACCAAACCCATACATTTTTTAATAGCTGGACCCCCAGAAGACTTTCTAAATAGACACTAAAGAGACAGAGATATATATTCCTATATAACAGTATATTTTGTTTCTCACATTGAACTGAGATCCTGTTTATATGTATTGTGCACAAACCAAAGAAAACTCAAGGGTACAGAAAAAACCAAAGACAGAACAGATCTCATACAAAAAAATTCCTCTTGGTGAAGTAACCAATAAAAATGATAGATATGCTTTTTTCCTTTTAATGAGCCCACTGCAAATATGAAAATGGTACATGAGTATGAGAAAAGTTTTTTTAGCAAAGGAACAGTGAGAACTTTGAAAATTAGCATCTCATCTTGCTTAGAAGTTCAAATTTTAACATTTTTGCTAGAACCTTTTCCTATCTTCTTATTGAAAGACAGTTTATTTCCCTTCCCCCCCAGGTCCCCAGGTTCTGTTTTTTTTTCAGCTTAAATAAATATCTACAAGAAGCCAAAATAATCACACCCAGGAAAATGTGTTGTTATTATGCTAACCTATGTGTGTTTTATGTTCTTCATGTTCCCTTCTTGTAGTATCTTTAATTTCTTTTGTTTGTCTACTGTTTAGGACCTTAGATCTCTTTAGACTTGGATAACTGTATATAGCATTTACTTTACTGTATGTAGCATTTACCCCATGCATAAAATAATCAGTCACCACATCTTCCGTTTACACTAAGCAAGGAAAAAAAAAAAGAAAAAAAGAAGTAATGTCTCTAAAAAAAGTCATCATAACCTCAGCAAGTTCTCCAGACAGGTGAGGTGAGTCACCTGCTGGACATACAGCTCCTCATTGGTTATGAACTGACATCAGGCTTATTAGCTCACTGATGTAAGTACAAGTAACTTATATTTAAGACTAACTTTCAGCCAGCATTCATTGATATGAAGACCTCTCTTCCAATTCACCATGTAAGTAATTGAGCAGGAAAGCCTACCACTAGGTGAGAAACACTGTAGCCTATGAAATAAAAAAGGGATAAGCATAGTCATAGGGAATCAAGCAAAAGTATTTGCAAGCAATTTGTTCTACCTACCACTTGCAGAAATGGTAAACACAAATAAACTGAAAAAAAACCAGAGCAGGATGGTGTTCCTGGAAAAGGAGTATTACAATTCTATAACAACTATAACTATTCTTCAGGTAATCATCATATCAACACTGGAAAATACTATGGAATTGAAGAGACTCAGGTGATAAAAACAAAAAGAAAAGGGGGAAAAAAATCATCCAGAATGCATGCAGCTTTGAAATCTACATAACTTCATGAAAGTTCCCTTATCACCCTCAAGATATTATGGACAGCCAGCGAAATTGACTCATACAGGACCTTGCACAGACGTCCAATATAGCAGAAATGTTCCGGCTTGGGGTCGGGTTAAACCCGAGACCGCAGGGTCCTTTAGCTGAGCTGTAGTGCTGCTTATCTCTCAGTAGAGCGAATAGCAGGCAGCTTTCAGCTGTAAGCTGAGAGCCGAAATGCAGCAGCGTGCGGTGAAAGAGAACAGGCAGCAGCCAAGGTAGATACGATGGGATGATCTAAGGCGATCTCTCTTTATTCAACAGGGGTAAGGGTTCATATAGGGTTCGGAGGGAAAGGGCTAGAACAGGGGCAGAACATGGGTGGGGTATGCAAAACTTGGAGATGGAATAGGGTAGGTCACAGGGACAGATAAGGGAAAAGAGGAGTAAAACCATAACATAACTGGGGGGAACAGGGGGTAACATTATTGGCTGAGGGCAGTTGCCATGGTGGAAAATTGCCCGATTAGCAGACTGTTGCTGTCCTTTGGCACAGTCTTCCCTTTGATACTGGATACCTTTTTAAGGAGTACAGAATGGTGAGTAGACTTGTTGTTTTAAGCCAGACTCACTATAAAGAACCACAAGTCCCATTAAGATGTATTGCCCTAAGGTTTTTCTCCGGCCACCATCTTGACCTCAAGTTCAGGGGTGTCTTCCTTCCACCGACCATAGTCTGTCTCAGGCTCTTGCCTAACCCCAACACAGAAACTCATTAACTTTCTAGGATTTCTCTGAAGATGTATTCTAATGCCTATGGTGCTATCCACTCTTGTTAGATCTTTACTGTACTTGTGGTACTTTGCAGTCAGCTGTACTGAGAACTGTTGACTGACACAACAGAATAGACAGCTGTTTAACTGTTGACTATATAAGTAGATTAGATTTATACTGTTTATCTATAGACTAAATAGGTAGATTAAAATTTCTATCTTCCCTGCTACTATGCCTTTCTGCTCTCAAACATCTCAGGTTGCATCTCCTACTGATAAAGCTAGTAGATATGACTCCCAGTACAAGCAATAGGTTTAGGATGCAGTTCAGGAAAATCTTTTTTTTTTTTTCTTTTTTTTTTTTTTTATTTCTGCAATATGCTTGTATTTACCATTGAAAGCAACCATTGGAAAAAGTTAATCACCTTTACATGCTTCCACTATAT
The DNA here is from genome assembly GCA_035041135.1 of Platyrinchus mystaceus. Taxonomy (NCBI): domain Eukaryota; kingdom Metazoa; phylum Chordata; class Aves; order Passeriformes; family Tyrannidae; genus Platyrinchus; species Platyrinchus mystaceus. The sequence continues at coordinate 17,154,728 of JAWWLV010000045.1, forward strand.
AGATCAAATCACAAATTCATTAATACTCTAGCAAACTTGCTTTTTATTGGTGTTGGAGAATTTCTGGTTTTGCTATTTCTTGGATAGCACTCTCAGCACATTTAAAACAGTTGGAATTGAAGACTGGATACTCTGTCCTAGAAAGCTTGTGAAATTATCATGAGATACATGAAAACTTGTGCTTATTTCTCTTTTTGTCTCTTTCTTTTCTTTCATTTCCTTTTTTTTTATTTTATTTTATTTTATTAAGCACCTGATTGCTAATGACTAATTTTTTACTTACTGTCTTGAGATTCCTCTGAGCAGATGCCTGGCCTTTGTTAGGAGGCATCTATGTGGACTGAAATATTTCCATTTTAAAGTTGTGACATTTTTATCATCAGAAATAATTCTCCACAGTTGGTCAGACTAATTAAAGTACTTTTTCGGGGTCCAAAGAAGGAATTGGAAATATGTTCATCCAAGAAGCATACATATTATTGTTGCAATATTTCTCTTGTATCTTTTTAATAGTCATGCTACCCATGTAGAGGTACAGGCTATCCAGTTGGATAATTTCTGAATTTGTCTATTAGATATAAAACTTGATGTTATGTGCTGTATAAACATTTATATATGTGCATATATATATATATGAGATGGAATTAAAAACTCTCTTCTTCATTTCTGAAGACACAGACATGATCACTCATGAGTTCATAAATAGTTGTATTTCCTCAGTGGAAAAAACAAATGAGGAAAGAAACTAAGTAACACCATACTAAGTAGCAAAAGCTTGTCGAGTGCCTAATCATCAAGGGCCCCATTACCTGGCCTCTTGTGCAAACATTCTGGTTCACTGGAGTTTCTCTGGGTTTAAAGCAGAGCACTTTTAAGCCCATGAATCCCTGTTGAAGTCATCTGATTGCAGAAGACATGAACCGACACTTCTCAGGCTGGAGTTTATATTTTCTTATATTTCTTACACTTATTATTACAGAAATAACATCAAAATATGCTTTGATAAAAACATGAGTTTTGTCGTTGCCTTCTCTTAGGTCTCTGCTTTTATTCCAGTACATAATTTTATCTATTCAGAATTCCTGCAGTGTTTCCAGTAATTGTCACACAGATCCAGAGGATGTTTCACCCTGTCTCTCCTTGAACATAGCTCTCATTTTAGGCTATCATAAAAATTGAAGAAAGACTATTTCTGTTCACTGACTTTGAAGATAATTATAAGTTTATTCTACACTGTTCTATTATATTCTAATCAACTCTTTTAACTTAGAAAAACGCCAAGAAAAATCTGTTTGGTCCAATATATCTGTCTGATCTGAAAATCGTCTATACAATATAAAGTAAATTTGTCTTTAACACACTAAAGAGGTATAGACTGTGCCTCCTGCAATCTTTACCCTTTCTTCTCTCAGAAAAAAATAACAATAACAAAAATCATAATAACAAAATTAAAATAAAAATTGAGGTTTCCATTTCAAAGTTTGAACAATATTTAATTCTCTAGTCAACACAGAGGTCCCAGTTGACACTTTCATCTGTCATTTGTGAAATGGACATTATTTTACCCTTTACAAAGTGAGCACAAAATGTTCCATAAAAGAAAGTGACATTTAACCAAATTCACACTGCTCTACAAAATCAACACAACTTTCCACAAACTTGAGTTTAAATGAATGTAATTTGTTTTTAAAGACCATTTTGAAATTTTTGTTAAAATCCTAATCACACTTGATTATCATTTAAGGTTTGTTTATTAATTATTTTTTCTCTCAATTTTTAATTAGCAAATTATGGTTACTCTAGATATTGAGAAAAGACAAGTGGTTCATCATATTAATTTTCCTATGCTGTTAAATTTATGAATTACATATAGCAGCCCATGAATTGTTATGAATTAGTCAAAGGGACCAAGCCAACAGTAAAGAAGCTTTTCACTTACAAAAACATAGCAAAGTATAAGAAACTATACTGAAAAGATTTGAGTTGTTATTAATTCATTAACTTGATCAGAACTGTTCATTTATTAAATGATAGGAGTCTAAGAGGATTTTCACTGCTTTGATGCTGAAAAATGTTGATCTTTGTAGGCTTTTGAGTAAGATTTTTCTTCGTAATGAAATTTAGTTTCAGGATATGAACAGAAGAAACTAAACTCTAGTAATTCTTCAAGAGCTAGTCAGAAGCTGTCTGGATTTTGTCCTTGGACAACCTCCTAGGGGTGACACTTCTGGAGCAGTGAGATTGGAACAGATGATTTCTAAAGATCTCTTTCAACCTCAGTCATTTTGTGGTTCTGTGAAATTTTATGTGATGATGTATGAACATGCACATATACACACACATGCAAAGAATATATTTTAAAAATTGCATAATTTAAAAAAATTATTAGATGACTAATAAATGAAAAATTAGAGAAGTAAGTTGGAGACGATGGGGAAATGGTGGAAGCTCAGACCTGTATGTGCAAAGTTAAAATATTATTAGATCAGAAAGAAATTGCTATAAAACTAAGAAGTTTATTCTGAAAACAGCCTTGTACTAAAATATTTACCAATGCGTCAATAGAAGATAAAAATAAAATGTATGATTACACCTTAAAATTCAGAAAGCGTCTCTTGTGTTATGTATAAGAGTTTAATCACAAATGCACAATACACACCCCAGTTTCTTGTGATCTGTATAATGGCACTGGAGCTTGGGTTTTTATTTGGAGATATTAAGCTAGTGAGAAAAAGGAGAGGATGACTAGAAAAACTGTGTAAGATTAACCTCAATCCACCATCATTGTCATGAGGAAAGGGAGGAGAATTGAAGGTAGAAGTGAAAAATGTAAGGCTACTACTACTAGAAAATTTTCTTCTATTCTCCAAAGGCTCTTTATAAAGAAAAAGTTTCATTAATAGCTGGTGTAGTTTCCTGGCTATTTTATGCTTCCTAATAGTTTCTCCATAGGCAGTAGCTTTATCATGTATATTGTTGAGAAACAATCCGGAAAGGCTGTACTGGAAAGAAGTAAAATGCACTGGGGTATTTTAATGCTGGCTCTCAGTACAGCATTAACAGCCATAATGAGAAAAGTATTAAACAATGCAGGTACTTTGAGTTTTTTCTATCTTTTGTTAAAGTGATTTTTAAAGATCATAATTTTTCGGGAAAGAAGTCTGAGAAGCTATCAGAATAATTTCATAATCTACACTTTATTAGATTCAACACAGGTTAAACTAGTATAGAAAAATTCTCTCACACATGTTCATAAACCTGTCATTTCCGTATGTTCACCACTGATTGTGATATTATTGCTTTGCACTTCTTCAGAACCTATCATCTTTGGATCTCAAAACACTTTGTGAACATTAATGAAAGAATAAAAGAGTGATACATAAGTTGTTTCAAATTATTTTTTCTTTCATGTTACCACCTGTACCTGCTCAGAGAAAGTACATCCCCACACTTTGTTGCTTTCCAAAACAGATTTTTGGGTAATATTACATCTAGTATTATGTTAATTATTGTTTTAATTTTGCTTAATGCTTCTATGATTCCACTGAACAATTTTGAAGACTTTGACAGTGCTTTTCTCAGGAAAGTGGTGTGCCTAATTCAGAACTTTAAAGAGGTAAAATCTTCTTGTTTTGGGCTCATACAAATCTCAGATTCCTTATGGTTTCAACAGTGTGATACAATCTTCTATCAGAGAGAAAACAAAGACACACACACACAGAGATAACCATATGAAGAGATAGTTATTGCAGAACCATTTACAGCCACCCATTTTCAGCAGAAGTCTCACTGGATATAAAGAAGGATATAAAGAATTAATAGTTCTGGATCTGATGAGGTTTGGATTCATGTCTTCCATATCACAATAAAAGGACATAAAAAACTTTTTCTGTAAAATTATCCTTAGGATTTGCTCTTTGCCTATTTTATTGAGACAGATCTCTATTAAAGCATTCATGTGAGCAGTGACAAGGGACTTCCCACATGCAAGGTGCTATGATGGCTAATGTATTAGGCTGAATATTAAAGGAAATAAAAAGCACTGTATTCATGCCTACAGGGAAAAAAAAATCATGATTTCTATTATACTTGTGTCAGAAAATATTTTGGCTCATGTTTAGAAAGTACAGGCCAAAGTTTCAGTGTATTCACTGAAAATGATGCAAATGTGCTGAGCTCAGTGGGGTGGCACAGCCGTGCTGTGAGCAAAATTAGGTTTTGTGGCTACTGTGTCTCATAAAAGACAAAATATACAATTCATAACAAAGTGCTATTGAACTTAGTTGACAATGTCTAAGTTATAAGAATTAAGACTTGGATCTTTAAAACACCAAAGGCAGCAATCTTTCAATGTAAATTGTTTGCTTCCATTTGGTGGTACCTTCTTTGCTTGCATATTTAATTATCTCATTCAAAATAAAAGAGAAGTAGACACACCTATCTGACTTCTGATTCCTATTTATATGTTTAGGATAATAGCATTTGAAAATGTAGTTAAGAGCCTATCAGTAAACACGATTATTTTGACAACTTCTGCTTAACAATAAATCATTGCAATATTGAAAAATCAGTTCTGGACAGAATACTAAGATGGTAAAAGAAGAGTGATACTGGGTATGTGAGGGGTATTTTCTTATTACCCTTCACCCAAACCCCCAAATTTGTACATAATCATAAAATCATACAATATCCTGAGATGGAAGGGACCCACAGGGATCTTTGAGTCCAGCTCCTGGCCCTTTTGCAGGCCCAAAAATCACACCATGTGCCTGAAAGCATTGTTCAATTGCTTGTTGAACTCCAGCAGCCTTGGTCCTGTGACCACTTCCCTAATATTCAAGATAAATCTCCCTGACACAGCTTTATAATGCAATATAAAACCCAAAACCCCCAATATTACACAAGTTGTAAAAATTACTAGTGGCAGCTTTGAGTTACATTGGCTGCAAAGAGTTAATTTACAAATATTCATCAAGTGAATTAGATACTTGACTTGCTTTAATAATTAATAAGTTCTGTTTTCTACTCTCTGTAATGCATTTGATTTCTTTAAATGCCCTTGTATAAATTGTAGCTTAGAAACTCTTGCACCTTACTATATTTCCTGTTAAAATCATTATTTCCTCTTTTCCCTCTGCCCTTTTGTTTCTTATTGAATTTATGCTACATTTAAAACAAATATTTTGCATTCAACCTCTAAAACAAACTGAGTTGGGACATTTGCATTGTGTCTCCACTTGAAAACAACACAGGTTTGAATCAGACAATTTGTACTTAGGAAATTTTGAACTAAATGCCTAGTTACAGGAATTAAATGTGTGCTCATTAAATTAAGTAAAGCTGGCTTCACAGAATCACAGAATGATTGAGGCGGGAAGGGACCAGGGAAGATCATCTAGTATAGTCAAACTGTGGAAAGTATTGCTCAGAAAGGTTGTAGAATCTCCACTGTTTAAGGCATTTGAAACTCAACCAGACAAAGTCCAGAGGGACCTCACCTAAACTGGTCCTGCTTTGACCAGCGAGTTTAACCAGGTGACCTGGCCACCTGGAAGTCACTCCCAGATTATATTATTTTAAAACTCTATGTTTAACTAGCAGCTATTTCAGCATCCATGGACTTTTCAGTCCCTAAATTTAAATATAATCCTTTCAATTCAGTTTGACTATTACGCTTTAAAATTTTTTCAGAAGATGGACCAGTTTTAAAGAGTGTGTATGCTTTAGAATGGCTAAATAATTGCAGTGTGAAAATTATTACAGCATTTTTGGTACTTCCCCTAATTATCACTTCTGGACTATATTCATAAAAAATGACTCTCATATATTATTAATGTAACTCCTCTAATTGCATTCATACATAAGTAATTATAAATGTTAACTTTATTCATTAAATTGAAAAGGTTGAGAGAATTGCTGACATTCAAAGAAGTTTCACAAGACTATTTCAGCCGCCGCTTAGGTAAAAACTGTAAATAAAAATCTATCAAAATTACTGGTATTTAATTGTGATGTTTATTTCTTGAGATACCTTCAGCATAAAATATGTATAAAGCTTTCTGGTTTTATTAGGAAATCTTCTCTTAGAAAACTCCCTACTGCATTCCTGGAATAGTTGATAGGTATTCCTTTTATGGGCTGACAATTTTTATATTTTTGGCAATATTTTTTTCTACTGATTAATTACATACAGTCTTAGAAATCAGAGCCACAAAATCTGAGGCTGAAATTGAAGAGAAAAAAAATTATAGTCAAGGACAAAGATAAAGGCAGCATAGGACCATTACAGTTCTCTACACTCATCCATAAAGACAAGGAAAATAATCTCAGCTGGAGTTGGGACTCAGAAAATGGTTTAATACAGAATTAATTTACTTGGGTTTTGTTCAAAGGTGCAAACAAAGAAGAAATATACTTAGTCCAGTAGACTTCTTCTTAAAATCAATGGCAGAGGAGGTGGTGATATAAACCAACATTCTTTGTGCCCTTTCATCTCTGACAACATCAGCAAGAGCTGTCAAGAATCCATCACTTTTGATTGGTTCTGTCCATTCCCTCTTTCCCGTAAGCTGGTGCATGCCATAAGACTTCTGTTTCTCTCTTCCAGGAGAAGGAAGGAGGATTTATTAAAAAAAAAAAAAAAAAAGGATGTGGGTATTGGTGGGAAAATTGAGTTACAGAATAGAGCCCTGCAGCTTTAGAGCAAACAAGAACAAGGCCCAGTCCCAGGCAAAGTTTGACTTTAGCTTCCTAGAATATACACTGGCCTACTGTTCAAGTCCTATTTCTAGCACAGCCTTCCCTTTCCTAACGTGCTCAGTGGATGCTCAAATGTTTTCAACTCACAGACTGTGGAACTTGCTCTGCTAGTGCTATCAAACAAAATTTTACTCCCTCTGTTGGGAAGAAAGGGTTAAAAGCCAGAAGAATGACAAGGAGGATGGTAAATTTGCTCAAGCGACCTTGCATCTGGGATTACCAAGGCCTGGAGAATAGCAGTGTGGGAAACCTCATATATTATGCCTACTGCTGCTTCTCTTCTGTCTGTTTTGAGAAGTAGCATCTCTGTGTAGAGATAACATAGGTGTTTGTAGAGAATTGGAGGCACTCTTGCAGGCATGGTTGTGTCAAATCTCACACCTTCCAAATATTCTGATTCTTATTTCTACTATTCACAGACCTAATTCAGCAAAGGACCTCCATTTCATTGTACACTTTGGCACATATTTAAATTTAAGAATACTAAATACTTACATAGCAATTAGCATAAAATGGTTCTTTAACTAAATACCTGCTAACCTCGTTTGCTGAACATCTGCCTGAGACAGAAGTTTCATCAGGGAAAATCTTCCCTGAACTTCAGAAGAGTTTCACTGTGTTTAAAATGAAGTTAGTATTTGACTTTGATGAAAGACTGCAAAGATGTTGGAGAAATAAATGAAATGTCTGACTCCAAAAAAGTCAGAGAAATAAATATATAATGGATGAAATTCTGGCTTCATTGAAGTCAAAGACAAAATTGCTATAGAATGCAATAGAGTAAGGATTTCAAGTCACATCTTTAGACTCACTGTCCTGGACAGAGTATCAGGCATCTGACTCCTCTCTTCTCCCTTGTGTTGAATGGTACTTTATAAATAGACCAGATGAAGTCAATAGCACCATTTGAAGAATGGCATCAGTCAGCATGAATAAAGGTAATCGAAATGCAGCTATTTTTACTAATGACCATGTTTTTAACTGCCAGATACAGAGCTAGGAAAATTACAGCAAATAGAGGATATTTTTGCAAGTGGAAATATTCCTTTTTTAAAATCCATTTTTGATGAAACTAACTAAAAATAGACAAATTACATTTTTTCACCTTGCAAAACTATAAAAAATAAGATATAATATTTTGCTCCACTTCAGAAAAAACTATTTTAAAAACCTCAATTATATAAAGCTATTATAATTATTACATAAATCATATACATCACAGAATATGTGGAGTTTGAATGGGCCCATAAAGTTCATCCAGTCCAACTCCTAGCCCTGCACAGAACCCTCCCCAAGAGTCACACCATCTGCCTGAGAGTATCATCCAAACGTTTCTTGAACCCTGTCAGGCTTGGTGCTGTGACCACTTCCCTGGGGAGCCTGTTCCAGCACCCAACCACACTCTGGGGGAAGAATCTTTTTCTAATATCCAACCTAAACCTCCCTTGACTCCCTTGATTCCCTTGAATCGTAAACATTGCATAGCAGTAATAATCTGCTTTAACTGTATGAGTGCATATGGGCATAACACAGATATGCAAATCTTACTAGAAGCCCCAGTACAAAATCAGTTAGTATTTAACTCATCTCACTGATATTGTCAACAGTATAGAAATCCCAGGTTTATAATACTATTTGA
>JAWWLV010000045.1:17172321-17189288 GCA_035041135.1 Platyrinchus mystaceus
GGAAAAATCACTTCCCTGGTCCTGCTGGCCATACTATTCCCGATACAGGCCAGGATGCCACTGGCCCTCTTGGCCACTTGGGCACACTGCTGGCTCATGTTCAGCTTCCTGTCAATCCAAACTCCCAGGTCCCTTTCTGCCTGGATGCTCTCCAGCCACTCTGTCCCCAACCTGTAGCGCTGCATGGGGTTGTTGTGGTCAAAGTGCAGGACCCGGCACTTGGTCTTATTGAACATCATACCACTGGATTCAGCTCATTTATGCAACCTGTCCAGGTCCCTCTGCCAAGCTCTCCTACCCTCCAGCAGACTGATACTCCCCTCCAACTTAGTGTCATCTGCAAACCTGCTGATGGTACACTCAGTCCCCTCATCCAGATCAACAGTAAAGATATTAAACAGGACTGGGCCAAACACTGATCCCTGGGGGACACCACTAGTGACCAGCCACCAACTGGATGCAGCACCGTTCACCACCACTCTCTGGGCCCGGCCATCCAGCTAGTTCTTAACCCAGCACAGAATGCCTCTGTCCAGGCCGTGGGCTGCCAGCTTTTTCAGAAGAATGCTATGAGAGATGGTGTCAAAGGCTTTGCTGAAGTCCAGACCACATTCACAGCCTTCCCCTCATCCACCGGGCGGGTCACCTGATCATAAAAGGAGATCAGGTTGGTCAGACAGGAGCTGCCCTTCCTAAACTTGTGCTGGCTGGGTCCGATTCTTTGTCCATCCTGTAGGTGTTGTGTGATTGCACCTAGTATGATCTGCTCCATAACCTTGCCAGGCACTGAGGTCAGGCTGATAGGCCTGGAGTTTCCCAGGTCTTCCTTCTGGCCCTTCTTGCAGATGGGCATCACATCAACTAGCTTCCAATCATCTGGGACCTCCCTGGTGAGCCAGGACTGGTGATAAATGATGGAGAGTGGCTTGGTGAGTTCTTCTGCCAGTTCCCTCATCACCCTAGGATGGATGCCATCTGGTCCCATCGACTTGTGAGGATCCAAGTGGCTCAGCAGGTCGCTAACTTTTTCCTCCTGGATAACAGGGGGGCTATTCATCTTCCTGTTACTGTCTATCAGCCCAGGAAGCCAGTTGTCCTGAGGACAATGTCTTACTACTGAAAACTGAAGCAAAGAAGTTGTTAAGTACCTCAGCCTTACCTATGTCTTTGGTAACTATATTCCCCTCCGTGTCCAACAAAGAATGAGGGTTTTCCTTGCCCCTCTTTTTGCTATTGATGTATTTATATATGTATTTTGCTAGTGATGTATTTATAAAAACATGCTTCTGCCTCTCTAATTTTCTTTCTACATGACCTGACTACATTCCTAAACATTTAATAAGTTGCCTGCCCTTTTTTCCAAAGGTGATAAACTCTCTTTTTTTCCTTAATTTCTTGCAAAATTGCCCTGTTCAGCCAGGCTGGCTGTCTTCTTCACCAGCTCGCCTTTCGGCACACTGGGACAGCCTGCTCCCACGCCTTCAAGATTTCTTTATTGAAGTATGCCCATCCTTCCTGGACCCCTTTGTTTTTTAAGGGCTGTTTCCCAAGGTATTCTCTGAACCAGCCTCCTGAATAGGCCAAAATCTGCCCTCCAGAAGTCCAGGGTCGTGCTTTTGTTTACACCCTTCCTTACTTCACTGAGTATTGAAAACTCTATCATTTCATGGTCACTGTGCCCCAGACAGCCTCTGACCACCACATCTCCCATCAGCCTCTCTCTGTTTGTAAATAGCAGGTCTAATGGTGCCCCACCCTTGGTAGGTTCATTTATCAGCTGCAACAGGAAATTATCTTTCATATGCTCTAGGAATCTCCTAAACTGCCTCTTCTCTGCTGTGTTGAGTTCCCAGCAGATATCTGGCAAGTTAAAGTCACCCACAAGAGCAGAAGGGAACCACTGACTACAACTACCCTTCTTTCTTTCTTAATAGCTGTGGTTGTGATCCATCTAATAGATGGGGTGAAACTGGGAGATCCTCCAGACAGATCTTTTTCTTGAGTGTCATCTGCCTGACTCTCTGGGTCCAGGGCCTCATAGCTGTTCTTTAAGGGCACCTGGGGAGGTGATGGGGGTCTGGAGGGGAGTCTTTTATCTCTCCAATCAGGGACCTGTTTCCATCCCCCCCCATCTACTTGGTCTGTTCCATCTGCCTGATGGCAACAGGGGCAGGGCTTCTCTGACTCTTGCTGAGCTTCTTTTGGGGGTGAGAGAGTATAACTCCACCAATCTATTTCCCTTTCACTTTCTGTAACACCGCTTAGCCTCTCCACTTCTTCCTTAAGCTCTGCCACTAAACACAGCAAATCATTCACCTGATCGCACCGTACGCAGGCATCTCTCACACTGTCCTCTGATACTAACACCAGGCTCAGACACTTCCTACAGCCTGGACGGCTGCATCCTTCTTGGGGGCTTCTGTCTGGGTTAGAACACTCCTGCTGGCAGCAGCAGCAATGGCTTTTGATCGTTTGAAAATCACTGCTGGATCTAGTTGAGTTGGAGAGAAAAAAAAAATGAAACAAAAAACCAAGAAACTCCCACCAAAAAAACCCATGTATACCTCCCACACAACACAGCAGCAAGAGCCAGCAGAGTGGCTGTGCCCTTCCTTCTCGCCCTTCCTGCTTGCCCTGCCTGTGGGAACTGCCATGCCGTGCCCTCACTGACGTGCCACATCCCTGTTTGCCCACTCCTGCTGTGCTCCCTAGAGGTTCGTTAAATCACCTGCAAATGGGCCTGGCAACACCCTTTGCTCACCTGGTTGGCCCCCAAGAACAGCTAAGCAATCCTAAGGGCATAATTCAAAACTTACTGCAGTCAGCAGAAAACCTTCACTGCCCTTGAAACTGGCCTCAAATCACAGAATTTGGATACCTAAACAATTCTGTGTATGGAATTAACTACCTATCAGGAAAAAAAAGAAAAAAAAAAAAGAAAAAAAAAAAGGAGGAAAAACCCTTTGGAAAGTAATCTATATTTAATAAAAGTGTGTTGTGCCTTTTGGGGGTGTCAAGCGCTTAAAATTCAAATGTCTGACAGGAGTGTTAATGGGTTGAATGCCATCAGATTTGCAGTTTATGGCAGAGGAGCAAGTTTGACTTCTTTTTTTAAACAAATTGATATTTAACCTTTACAGCTATTCAAGGCCTCCTATTGCTGACAGTTGCACTTGTTCCACGTTGCCTGAATTTTAAGCAAGTCAGTAATACTTCAGGTTTTATCGCAGCTATTTACTAGAGTGCAAACAGTGACCTCCACATGACAGCAGCAGAAAGATGCCTTTTTGAGCCATTGATGCTATATTGCACACACTCTGCACAGCTCCTTAAAAGTACTTTAGCAGTTCAATATCTCACATTTTCTATGCTTTTTCTTCAGAGGAATTATCAAACTCAGATCAGAAGCTCAAACTCCTTATGATATTCAGATGTTTAATACAAGATTTGTAAATGACCGGTCGTTTATGTATATTATCAAGGACAAATAAAAAAAATAATAATAATAAAAGGTTCAGTTTATGGAACAACCAAGTTGATTGGTGCTTAAACTTAAGTAGGGTTGACTTTGTTCCAATAACTCAGATAACTCTAAGCAAGCTACAATTTTTGCACAACACAGTGCAATACATCCCACCTTGTTCCTACATTTGTGAAGAATTTGTTAGACCTTCCTCAGCTGAAGTTTCTTTCTGAAATAACCTTCTGAAAGATCAAGTAGAGTAAGTTATGTTTTAGAATGGAAGCTAATAAATTCATGAAAGGAATTTTGTGTAGTTGTGTCTGGTAATGAGAAGGGATCGTATTCAATGGTCTAAGATCTATCTTCCTTTTGATAACATCTGTCCTGTGCCAGTGAATGCTCATATCACTTATTTAGTCCAAATTAAGGCTTTTGGTTTTGGGGGTTTCTGTGGAGATGTCTTAAATGAGCCTGAAAAAGTCTTAGAATTAGGACCGCTAGTAGGATAGAAGAATAAGAATCCTGTTCCTGTTTGAGCTTTCCATTTGAACAGAAGTCCTGGGTTGTGCTTTGCGTAAATACACCACTTGAAACTTACCTTCTGACTGGATTGTAGCAGCTAAAGAGTAGTATGAGTATATAACTTGTGATAAATTATTTCATAAGAGTATTTGATAGGCTGATTCTGCAAATAGACAAATGCCCAATTTCTGTATCTACTGAAAGAAACAGGTTTCCGAAGAGTTACTTGTGGCTTCTACATGCTGAACAAGGGATTATCCATGGCTAGTAGTACATACATGGTGGAAAAGTATATTTTCAGCTATGCTTAAGGCTTAGAAGTCTTTATTATTTTTTCAGTTGTGAATAACTTTGCAAGCTGATGGGAAGGACAGCTATCCTAAATAAATGAACTTGCCTCAGACATTTTTATAAGTGATAGCTAGCCAAGTATGACCTTGAGTCCTTTCCTAAAAGTAAGGACTTAACTAAACTTAGTACATCTGTCACTACTTCTGCAGAGCTACTCCTGTTTTGAAGAGTTGAATAGTTGAAACACTTGCCCAGGAAACAGGAGATGTGTTCAATTTCCTTTTTGGCTTCATCTCCTACTTCACAAGGTCATGTTCACTCTGGTGGATTACAGAACAAAACAGACTGAAAAAGGAAAAGAGAAAATGGAATGCTCCCCTTGTGTTACCTCACTGTGCAGGCAGAAATGCAGGATTTATAAGGATAAGAGAAGATCAAATAAATGGAAGCCTCAACATTTAGGGGTTATAGTTCTGAAACCTCTCAGGGTGAACTTTGGTCTCTCTTAGTAAATGAGTGCTTTAATAACCATGCTAACATATAAAATGTATGTGTGACCCTTGTTGAACATTATTCATTGCTACTATTATGAGAAGATTTCTACAACTTGGGATATAGAATTAGACCTAAGTGGCTCTATGGAGTTTTAGTTCATGATAGAAATCACAAATCACTTCTACTATTTGCAAGTGAGCCTAAGCAATAGATTAACCATACGGAAAAGATCCTTTTTTTTTTGTTTTTTCTTTTGCAAACAGCTGGGTAAATTATCTGGCCTATTACTAAAGCACCATCTCCACATCAGAGGTGGCCACCAGTTCTTAAGGAAAGATAGGTGGTTGCTAAAATGCACACACTTTGTAGTTTTGTCTATTGCTTTCAATTCTGTATTCAAAGGGCAGCAGCATTTTGAATGCCAATGCAGATTGATGTCATCACTAACAGGATAAGCATTTTGAGTGGCACTCAGTGAATGATTGACATTGGGTACACAGCAAGTTCTTATTCTGTCAGAATCTGGCATGTTTCTAGGTGTCAAAGTTAATCCACTGCCAGCTATTTGACAGGATTGTACTTAGTGCCGGATGCCAATCTCCAAAATGTTCATGATTAAGGCTGCATACAAATGCTACTTATTCAATTGTATAAACAACAGTTCCACTCATATAAGAAAAGGTGGACTCTCCATACAAATATATTATTTCTACACAGGGTAGTAAATTATGGGATAGCATGGGATACCAAGGTGTTTGTCCCGAGTATGTGAATTGGCAGTCACCTTTTCAGGGTTGACAGTGGTCAACCTACCTACCTGGGGTGTAATGTCACCAAAAATGCTCTTCAAACATTGTATCAGTAACTGCCCTGGCTGTACAAAAGGCTATACCGTGTTGAATTCTCAACTTTTTAGCCAGCAGACAGAAGGTTAGGACCCTAGATGTTCTCTCTGGGATTTGTAGTGCTCCCAGGAGTTCAACAGCTGAAATCTGATCTTCCAGTTAGCTCTTGGGTACATGCAGTGCAAGAAGTCTTCTGAAGAGATGCATGCAAGGGAAAGAGAAAGATGGCATCCTGCCTTCCCTTCCTGGGGTTCAGGCTGCCTGGATCTATGCAATGTCCTGCACAAATATTTCTTTCATACTTCCATAGTGTGCCTACAGCTGGCATGAATAAAACAAGCCAGTGTAAGCAGAGAAGAGGTGCAAGTTAAAAAAAGTATGAAATACTTATAACCTGCTTTCTATATAAGCACACACTGCTTATTTATGGTAACAAGTAGAAATTTTTGCCAGTTATTTCCAAGATAGCAAAAAAGAAAAGTCAAACTACAACAGACACAAGGAGACCAGATAGAAAAATGGGAACATAAAAAGACAAGAAAGAAAGCATTGGGGCATGTAAAACGATCATCAGAGAGGAGGAAATGGAAAGGATGAGAGGATGAAAGAAAACAGTGATAATAGAAATGGAAACTTCTAACAGTGCAGATGGCACTTTCCAGCCGAACACTTTTTTACCTTACAAACAGATATTTTATATATTCCTTTTACCCCAATCCATGGAAAGATAAACATTATGTTACTCTTTGGCTTATTTCCTCATAAAGTAAAGCAGTCTCATTTGTTGCAGATTATTGGTAGTAGTACTTCCTAACCTTAGTACTAGAAGTGAGGTAAAATCACAAGAGTGAAGATGTAGATCTGTTTACTGATGGTCTCCAGTGGCAGCTATAATTTTATTCTTTAGCAAGCTACACTTGATCTTCTTAGTCCCTAGACACAGTCATTTTTTATATATTCTGGTCAGAAATAGCATAGCAAAGTGTTGAAAAACCACATCCAAAACATGTCCATGCTTTTTTTCCTTTCTCTTGTTTTTTCCTCATCTGGGTGATTTTTCACTTGTACAATACATCTTAAAAATGTACTATAATTTCCTGGAGGAAAAGTGTGAGTTTTAAGGTCAGGTTAGTCAAATATTTTATATAAATATCAATGGCCCACGTACTGTGCTGTATGGAAGTCTTTTTGATATATGTATATTTAATGTACTAGCCCAGTACAAAAGGGAATAGACTATATATATATAAATATATGCAGCCAAAAATGTATTGTTGATCTATTGTTTCAACAGCATAACAGTCAAAATTAACACAGAAAATTCTCACTAAAATACAGCCAAAATCATTGTACGTAAACTTCCTGGTACCTCTGCATTTCAATCAGTGTTGTTTCTACTCTTCTGGTGTTCCTCCAGATTGACAGTCTCCATCTTCCTGAAGAACAAGAAGTGATGGTTATCATAAGCCATCAATATGCTGAGGACTTCGATGTAAGGAGTTTAATGTCTGGAGTGGGAGCTAGTTCCTCCTAGTCTTGAGTTGTTTGGGTTTATTTTTATAATTTCTCTACTAATTGATCCCCTCTGGTTGCTTGCAGCTGAGTGCAAGGGTGATCCCACAGCCAGGCTCAGAGACCCCCTGAGCTCTTTTTTCTTAGGCAGCAAATAAGAAACTGTGTTTCAAGCCCTTCCCACAGAAGCACTGCAAGAGCTCAAGGTCAGGCAGGGGAAGCCTGAGTGAGGAGCTGAATCCAGCTCAGCTCAGCTACAGCCAAGGTGAGCCCTCAGCACAGGTTGTTCTAGATAGGTGATATGTTGGGTTTCATGACACTGATGGATTTGTCCTTTCCCCTGCCTGACAGGTGTGACTGCAGCAGGTCAGTGTGGGGCTGTGCACTGACTTCAATAAGTGTGTGCATACCCACACACACCTGCTTAATGCACAAGACATACACACATTGGCCACACAACTCAATACAGAGCATTGTCTTTTCAAGCACCCACATAATCACACAGAGTACTCACACACTTGAAGAAATGTTTATACATTGGAGAAAGTCTTCCATTTCCATCCAATATAATTCCTAACTTCCTTTAAGAAATAACTTCATTCATTTTGCAATGCATTCTGAAGAGACTTCCTTTAGTTGACCCACCTTGGTGTGAAACCTTAAAAATAGTCATTTTAAGTGTGCTTCCTTTTCACTGGTAAGATAACCAGGGTTTGGCCACCTGTTGAACTACCTTTGATTCTTAGTGCTCATTGTATTTACTGAAACTATATTTTAATCAGATAATCTAACACTTGTAAAGGCAAAATCATATTTATTGAGCTACTGCAGAAACAAGAATCACAAACTGAAATATGGGATATTTCCTTTAGACATAAGAAAAAAAAGGAAAAAAAATAGTGTGAGAATGTTCAAACACAGCTGGCCAGAGAGATTGTGGCGTCTCTCACCTTGGAGATATAAAAAATATGATTGGGCACTGTACTGAGGAACCTGCTGTAGAAGACACCACTTTGAGCAGAGAGATTGGACTAGATGAGCTCTGATGGTCCCCTCTGACAGCAACCATTGTGTGAGAATGGA
This sequence comes from Platyrinchus mystaceus, assembly GCA_035041135.1. NCBI lineage: Eukaryota > Metazoa > Chordata > Aves > Passeriformes > Tyrannidae > Platyrinchus > Platyrinchus mystaceus. Next base: position 17,180,533 of record JAWWLV010000045.1, read on the forward strand.
GAAATGCCATTCGGAATTGAAGGTGTGCCCACCTTTTCACCTGAAGGAAGACACTGATATTACCATTGAATCTTCTGCCATCAGGAAATTAGTTTTGAAATTTAAATTAAAAAAGCCTCATTACCTTTATCATTAATTCTGCAAGATTGTATTCCTTTGTATTTTCTACAGATCTGATTCTCTTCCAGCTTGTGATGAGCACGTAGCTCTTTTATGACATCACATTTGTATTTTTAATTTTCTTTACTTTCTTACACAGTCAGAGGATCCATTTATCATCTACTGCTTTAGAAAAGAAGTATGTGGATCTCAGACATTTGACTCTAAGTACTCATTCCAGCTTGCAGAGACATCGTCTGTATTTAAAGCAAAGAACTGCTGTATTCAGCACATTCATTAAATACAACAAAGAAACAATCCCTCTTTTGAGAGCTTACTGCTTAGCTGGACAGCTGAGTGATATTGACAAGAAGCATACCTAACAGATGTGCCAGAAATGGTTAGATAAAGTTGCAAACTCTGTGTTTTTTGCTAAACATGTCCAAACTTGCCTAAGGACAGTTGTAATAATGGGGAGGAATTTTTCTGCTAGGAAAGATGCTTTATAGGTCATGTAAGGTCTATAATTTAGAAGTCATCAAGAGGTCAGGCTGGGGCAATTTGACTTGTCCCACTTCTTAGAAGATTAATTGTCTAAATACAGTTTTGTTGGAATGTGGCTTGTTTGAAAGAGTGACCAGACCATGACAGTTTGAGTGCATGTCAGAGTGACCATAGCTGAAAAGGTTCTTTATAGAAATATTTTAGATACTACTGAAGAAAAAAGTTCTGTTATTTGCATTAAATTAATGGAAAATCTGCCTGAAAGAAAATTCTGGTAAATCTTAGATTTTAAGAAAAATCAAATAACTTAAGAAGACACTAAAACTTGCTTTTGTAGAATTCTATACTATTCAAGTGTTTACTCAGCTGAGTTTATCTTTCTGATTTAAAAATTAATTGCCTTCGGTCCAACCATTTATGTAAGCAATAAGATTACCATAACTAAGTGACTGGAGAGATGGAGTAACTGCTTATTTTTTTGTGTGTGTGTGCAAAGATGAATGAGTAACAAACCTGAACCTGTAAAGAGGTTCAGATCAAAGTTTTGATCTAAGAGATCTAGATAACGGAGCTAGAACTAAATAAATCCTTAAGGGCTGCCAGTAGACATGAAACCAAGATTACTTAGTTGTTGAATCCACTTGTAGTCAAGTCACTATCGCTCTCTGAGGTCCAAACAGTTTTATATTCAATGGTGACCACGTGTGGAACTTCCCATGTCTGTTTCTTATGAAATTTAAAATTAAAAAGCCATTTATTTTGTCTAATATATTTATTTTTCTGTAGGCTCCTTCTTTTTCAGCCCTTACAATGGTCACAAATCTAAGGAAGTTATAAATGGTACAGATGATGCTTGATATTCTTAGTCTTTTTTTTTTTTTCTGCTCTGTCTTTTAAGTGTTTTCCCACTTTTCACTCCCACATATACTCCTGCAAGAACAATGGATTTCTGACAAACAAACTTCTTATGAGTTATCTAGCTTTTATTAAACAAACCAAAAATCAAAGCACTAATCTATCTTGTATGAATCAGACATACTATGAGATAAAGTCTTAAGGAAATTCTTCCTCATTTTATTTTGGTGTCCTGAAGTCATCTAACATCCAGTGTTAGAATGAAATGCACAGACTTTGCGATGTGAATCTGCTCACTGGTAAACTTGCATCAGTCCCACACTGTGGTAAGAACAGGAGGAAAGGGAAATGAAATAAAGAGGGAGTACACTGTAGTTTGGTTATTCTTGATAGTGTCTTATCAGAAACAGTAATATCATTTTTTGCTGTTAAAGCTTTGTTCAGAAGCAAGATAAGCTCCCAAAGAACCTGGAAATAGGGAAGGTACACTATTAAGGTGAAGTAAGATGTGAATATTTCATGAAACCAAGAGTGAAAAGTGGAATTGCTGAGTGTTGCTTTCTTTCACACACTAAAGTTTCAAGGACTCTGCATAGGGAAAGAGACTTGCTCTCCTCATGAATCCTTTTTCATAGACAATTCAACCTTGCTGGAAGCAAAAGCAAGAAGGCTTGTGTTAAAGCTGCACTTCAAAGAACTCTGACATCTCCTCTCTGAAGTTACGCGTTTCCTGAACTTAACGCAGACTTCTTAATCCCATCTTCTAACTCTGCCCCCATCTTCCAAAAGGATTAAGTCTTTCTTTGCACCTTTTTTTTGAGGAAAGAAACAGAAAAAAAGTTAACTACTATGTAGGATGGGACAAGAGGCAGAGAAATAAGGGTCATTGTCAGCGCTAACATGTCCTTGCCACTGGACAAAAGAAAGCATGAAATATATGGCAATGGCATGGTAAAGTGTAGAAGACTATTATCATCAGCACTGTATATGAAAGAAAAGAAAATTAGTTACAGAATCATAGAACAAGTTAGGTTGAAAGACACCTCTGGAGATGACCTGACCTAAATCCCCACTTAGAGCAGGACTAGCCTGAAAAAAAAAAAATACAAGATCAAAGTAATTTTTTTCAGGGCCTTGTTCATTTAAATTCTGACTTTCTTCATTACTGGAGATTTTTTAGCCCCTCTTGGAAATTTCTCTACAGTGGTTGATGACATCACAGAAAATTTTGTCTTCCTAACGTCTAATTCAAATTTCCCTTCCAGAAACTGGTGTCTGTTACCTGTAACCTTTCCACTGTTCATCTCCAGGAAGACTCTGGTTTCATCTTCTTTATAATTTTCCATTAGGATATCGAAGAAGAAATGAAAAGCATATAGCTTTACCTTCTCCAGACTGAGCAAACTTTCCTTTTATATGTGCTCCAACCCCGCTAACATCTCAGTGACCATTTGCTGGACTTACTCCAATATATAAGTTCCCTTCATGTACTGCAGAGCCTAAAAATATTTACATTCTCCAGATGCAATCTCAGAAGTGCCAAATTGAAATAAATACTTTGAGAGAAATCCTTCAAAGCCTTGGCTACAATCTTAGCAACGCAACCCTGTATGTGCTTTGTTCTCATCTCTCCAAAGACAAACCATTGATACAACCTCATGATACACTTTTTTTGAAAATTACTTGCAAATGTGTTTCAAGCAGTAACAAAACATAATAAAACTATGAAATTTAAATTCTGCGATATTCCTCCTTGTCTTCTCACTCCAGAAAAGGTTTGCAAAATAAACGTCTGTGAATTTTTAGAAACCTCAAACATAATACACTAGAAGAGAAATAAAACACATCTGTGTGTTTTTTTAAATTTGTTTACAAAGTGACAAATATGTTAGGAAAGGCTTGCCTGCTGCCTTTCAGATTTGTTCAAATTAGGGAAAAAAAATCTTTTTTGCAAAAAAACCTCCAGTCTTAATATCGAGTACACTTTCTGAGGTATTCTTCTGAATGTTAGCAAAAGTATATAATATTAAAACACTTAGAGAAGATTAATGCACTTCAACCTTTAAACAGCATCATGGGATTTTGATCAAGTTACCTCTCTAACAGCTAACATCCAATTTTTAATGTTTAGTTTTAAATTAAATTTTCAGTTTAAATTCACTAGAAAAAATAAGAATTAATGGAATCGAAACCTTTTAACATCACTTTTTGTTTATATTTAGTATTATATTAATAGGAACCTAATTTCTAACTGGCAATTCTTTAATGCTGGCAAGTGGGAGAAATGGTTTGGCCTTGTTCCGTTTGGGATTTTTATGCTGATTGTCTGAAAATCTGAAAAGGTGCTGATGAAATCTGTAGGCCAAGTTATTTGCATGGCTAATAAGTTTACATTTGATGCTGTAACATTGACATATGATCATTTTCAAATATCTATCATGTATGTAATGGTAAATGTCAAGCAGTACTTATTAAGAAAGGATTTTTCTCCTGAGAATTGTTATAAATTTGAGAACAAAAAAAAACCCCAACAGGTGTGTCAGCAATGAAAAATAACCCTGTTTCTGAAGATACATGTAAAAAAAGGCCACATTATCCATTTTTTTACTCTGTTCTCTAGGAGAGACATTTAAATTTCTTCCAGTTGCTATGTGAATTTGACAGTCACATTTTATATATAAAATGGAACTTCATATAGTTTATAAATAATTAATACATGAATAAAACATTGATAATAAACGTTCATTCGGTTCATATTTTTTAGTCTGACAAGAAAATAGGTGCTCATTGTATGTTTTATAATAATGCAGCTTTGACATTATAAGTAAACCTATGCTACTTCTGTTTGTTACACCTTTTTTGCTTCTATTAATAAATAGAATACAATACAAAATAATGTCTAATTATATGTACTATAGATTAATTTCAATATTTTCAAGATTAATGTTCCACTGTGTGAGGTATCACACAAACCCAAGCAGACATCCATTCTCCACCTAGGCCATTGTTATTTTTCCTCACCATTTTTAATATCTATTTATTGTTCCTGAGAAGTCGCATAATGAAATCCAATGTTTATTAAATCCATTAAACTTCAGAAGCACCATAAAGCTTTGCATAAACCTTTGCAAGAAAGGTGTATAAAATGAGACTGAACAAAAGCACAAGCTAAGTGTTGATATAATCAGAAGTGTGTGACCTTAGAGCAGATACTGGAATTCCCCAACTGTTGTATTATGCTCAGTACCACTCAGATTCTGGTATAATGATGTTATTTAGATTCTTGTATTGGGTTTTCATGGCAAGGTTCGGACAGTGGGTCAGAAGCTTCCCACATGTATGGTGGAGCCAATGCCAGCTGGCTCAAAGATGGGCCCATTGCTGGCCAAGGCTGAGACAATCAGCAGTGGTGGTAGTGCCTCTGGGATAACATAGTTAAGGCAGGGAGGGGATAACAACTTCATCCAGGGAGAGAAATGAAAATATGTTAGAGAAACAGCTCTGCGGGCATCCATGTCAGTGAAGAAGGAGGGGGAGGAGGTGCTCTAGGTACCAGAGCAGAGATTTCCCTGCAGCCTGTGACAAAAACCATGGTGAGGCAGCTGTGGCCCTGCAGCCCATGGAGGTCACAGCAGAGGAGAGATCCACCTGATAAAACATTTTTGGTGGGCACCTGACATCCAGACAAGATCAACCCAGTGCCTATTAGCTAAGTCAGACAGGCTTTGAATCCCATAGAATTATTTGTACCAATAAGCCCACTTATGATATATTCAATATGCAGTGAGTGCCAACTTTTTATATAAAGATCTTAATATTACTTAAAGTTTAAAGACATGGTGAAGAAAATGAGAAAATTCACATTTGAGCTGATAGTAGTTGATCACACTAACTTCAGAGGAATACAATTGATTAATAAAAGGTATAACTCCTTTTAAGAAAGGTGAAAAACCCTCCAAAACAGAGATAATTTCCAGCTTATTATTCAGGAGCTTACAATTAAGCAGAAGTGGATGTTAGTCATTGCTGTAATTGTGGTGTTAAATGAGATTGTTACTGTAACTGGATGGGTACCACTATCCCTGGACAGTGCCTCAGATAGACATGGGATGAGTCCTATCTAGTGCATTTTACTTTGAATGAAATGGAGAAAATTCTTGAAAGTTATACTGACTTAGTATTGTGGCATTTAGAAAGGAAAAGGATGAACATTAAAAATGTACAACATGTTGAAAAGATATGTCAAGGATCACCCTTTATACCTGATGTATTGCCTGCATCTCAAGACAGTCTTAGGAACCAGATGGCATTTATTCGTCATGGGGTATAATTTCCTCCCAGATTGAAACTCCCTTGTTTCCTTAATCCAGACATTCCCTCATGATGATTACTGGACTATGAGAAGGACCCGAAGAGATGGCTAAGCACCTTGAATCTTTCAGTCAGGCAAGGTTTTGGTAAACAGCAGGCAAGAAGGGGAGTTTGTAAAACAATTTCACCTTAGTTTATATTGGCTCAGAGAGAAGGTGGTTGGAAACAAAATATCAGCGCAATTATACGTTCTTTGAAACTGAAATTGAGATGCATAAAATTGCCATAATTATCTTCACTGACTCAACTTATTTTCATTTCATTACTTTTTACTGTTTAACGTACAAGTTCAAATGTGTCATGGCATTATCACTAACTGAATATTGTTGAGGTTAGATGACAGTAATTTATTCTTTTCTTTACTCTCACTTTTTTTGGTCAGTTATTAATGTACCTCCCTCTCAAAGAATGTATAAATTATTTGCAATCAAAGAACTTATTATAAAAGAAGAAACAAAATTAAAAAAATTAAAATAGAATTATCTTCATTGATTTCTGAATTCAAAGCAGCAATAGACATAAACATACAGTACACATGCACACTTGCTTAATATTCAGTCCAATTCTATTCTTACTGTAAAATCTCTTATGCTTCCCTTGCAAAAAAAGCATCACCAAAATAATGCAAACAGAATTCAGACCATTATGCTTTAAAATACACAGGACTTATTATACCTCATAACCCATATAAAAGATTCATTTTATTCTTCAATATGTATTGTTCTTCCTTTACGTGCAGCATGTTAGCTCACAAATGATTTTTTTGTGGAAGAGACAGGTAGAGGGAGAGGGTGATCACAAAAGGTGAGGAAGGGGGGAATTGGTCGAATGAAAGCAAAATCTTAGCTCTTTTCATACATAACAGTAGGGACAAAAAAAACCCCAAAAAAACAAAGCACAACAAAAAACAACAAAACCCCCAACATACCCCAAAACCCAAGCAAACAAATCCTGTCAGACCCCAAAGAGATAATCTCAGGTGTTACCCTTAGGGTTATTATTTACTAACTTTTTGTAGTACTCACTTTACTGAAGTGGCCTTTTTTTATTGCTTTTTAAATTTATAATGAAAACCTGTGAAATGCTACTTTGTGGGACATTAGCTGCCATTTTGCATCTGGGAAATGCATGACTTAATCTTTTGTATTTATGTAAATAAGGTATTCTCACACCATTGTCTTCCCAGTGGTGAATATGTTTTTGCCAGTTTTGAGGTTGCATATGCCTTTGTTACTGTGATCCGGCAGTAATGAGAAGGTTTTATTTATAAAGATAATTAGAAATGGCCAAGAGACCTACTCAGCTGCAATGTTGCATTGAGTAAATTACTCAACATGAGTTGGCCTAACAGGAACACAAGTCTGTAAGAAACATTTGCACGTTTTTATTTCTTGACCCTCTAAATACAATTTGAAGGTTGTTTTATTAGCCTTACAGGCCTAATAATTAAGAGATAGTTCTAGAAATGTGGATTGTTGCTATGGAGGGATTCATGTGAACAAATATGATATATGTATAAAACCATCCTAAACTTGTATTATGGTTGAAGAATACAGTCCCTCTTAAATCATGATTTATTTAATGGATAAAAGTCGACAATCAAAATTTTCCAGATGAACTAAATACTCAAGTGTTTGCATTTTCCCACTGACTACAAATTGAATCTAGATGCCTAAACTCAGACACAGATGTTGGTGACATCTCAAGTAGCTTAGCAGGATCTGTACTTACTTTTCTAAAATAAATTCCTCTTTCTGAAAATCCTGGGTCTGTGTATATCCCTAGGGAATCCTGTTGTAAATTAATTGTTTTGAAGATTCTTGTCTGTAGGGTAACTGTAATTAGCCAAATTCCCTGGTGGTGGAAAATATTCAGTTGTACTGATTTCAGTACTTTGCTACATTTGTGGAAAAATAATTCTGGCCTGTGGCCAAAAGAAACCAGGTCCATATTCCCTATGGCAGCACTTTGGATGAATAATAACTCAGTGCAAATGCACTGTCTAACCTGGGCCATTTAACATCATCATTCTGAACAGCTCCTTGCAACATCCTACCCCTCTTCCTGGAGCAAACATGGAGTCTGGCTTCCTGAACACAGGCACTCTAAGATCAATGTGAGATGTTTAAAGCGAACCTGAAGTAGAAGTGAGTCTCCCTAGATATGAAGAATGATTAATTACCTCTTTGGCAATTCATGGAATATGCATCTTTAGGAATCAGGTTCAGTTAATTAAATACAAAAAAGCTGTATCTTAAAGCAGTTTCAGATAGGTCTGTGCAATCTAGTTAAGCATTTTAATTTTTTATTAAGTACTCCAGACATTCACTCATTAATACACAGTTTCAGACATTTGATACCTGTTTTAGAGATGATGAGGGAGAGTGATGTATAGATAATATATTTGGACTTATTTGTATGTTTCAATAAAAAATATTACAAAAGGGGCAAATCCAGCCCATTCATTTTTAGGAAGAAGGCATTAACCAACACATAACCTTGAAGTCTGATAACAGGGGCCTGAGAACCAGCAAGTGCCAGTTGAGTAACCTTGAATATACTTTAGTCCTTTCTCAAGCACAACAATTTTTGCCCTGCAATACTCTGGTAACCTCATTACATATTAAAGTTTTGTACCTAACATTTATCCTGACTCAGTTTGGGGAAGGGGAAGGGGTGGGAAAGGGAACGGGAAGGAGAGGGGGAGGCATAAAATCATGTCAAAAAGACTCCGTATCCTACCTTTAATTTGCTCAAATATTTTACATGAAAATGTAGAAATCAGTAAAAAAAAAAAAAATCAAAGTAACAACCGTGGAGGGATTTGTCACGTTTTAGCAACAGGAATTTTGCAGTCCCAGGGTGGGAATCTTGGCTCACATGGGGAGCTGGGTGTTGTCAAACAACAGGGACGGCAGGGGGAGGGG
>JAWWLV010000045.1:17212877-17241666 GCA_035041135.1 Platyrinchus mystaceus
ACATAAGGAACAAAGCAGGATGCTTACAACACACAATAACCAAAACATAGCTAACAATTTTCAAACCCCGACAGTCTAGAGCTAATAGTTATATTTAGCACAGTTGTTTGAGAACTAGAATTTTAGATGCCTAGCCGAAAATTCACAGTTCTGCTAACTTCAGTGTATTGGTTCTTAATTGTGTAAGTGTCAGACTGGATTCCATGGGCACTACAACCTTTTAAGCATAATATTCAAGTTCTTAACATTTCTCTTAGATTTGTGAGAAGTTGTTTAATTCTTATTGCAGAAGATATTTGTCTACCTTATAGTTTAACACAGCGAGAATCCAGCAGATCACATTACCCTAGGCTTCAGTTCCTCTACGGATTAAGCCCAGTTAAGCCAGTGCTGCTGTACTCCTGCTGGAGTTTGAGCTCTGCCAGTGCCTCCATGGGAAATATCTGGCAAACTCAAGGGCTCCCTGTCAAACAAATAAGACCCCCTGGGGAATCTCAGCCTGAGGAGGCTGCAGAGACATGCTCATGTTCAACTGGGAGCAGCCAGAAGACTGTGCCCCAGGGTGAGGAAACATTTAGAAACAAGCCAAAGCAGTCTGGCAAGAGGTTAAACAAACTTCACATTATTTCAGTTGGTTTGAACTGAAAATCTACACAAGACAGAGGCAAGTCAGCTTAGGACCACAGGACTGTCACACAGGTTAGGAGGAAACCTGGTTCGGATTGTGTATCAGGTGGGTATGACCAGTCCCTTCCAGGAACTTCTAACATGATCACACCTAGATTGTCTGTCAGGGTGTGTGTCTACCCTGGGATGTTTTTACACACAAGCTCTGCAGTTTTGGGCCTCAAAAAGAGATGAGGTTATCTGCTGAGTTTAGGTGTAAGCCAAGTGTTCTTCAGAACAAGAGCAACTGCTCTTAGGAGTTGGATTTTGATAATCTTTGTGGATCCCTTCCAAATCAGAGCACACTATGAACTTCATGAATACATGGAGAGGAATATATGGAGAGGACCTTCATTAGTTTTTCTTGAAACTGAAATCTTGCAACACATGTTTTTAATTATTTTTCTCTTAAAATGTAACTAAAAATAATTTGAAGCAGATAAAAATCCGCATATTTTCCCTTTTCTACAAAATTTCACATGCAAAATCAACACATCATCCATTCAATTCGTAAGACAAAATTAGCCATGGAGTTTAGTGAAAATATATATCTGCACTACAAGATTTAGAGTGGCACTATATGTTGGCTTTTAACATTATGTTTTCATGTGCTAAATGGAAAATAAAATATAAATAAATTTATTTAATCTATCCTTATGGCAATTAGGGACAAATAGAATATTTGGAAGCTGATAAGAGTTGTATTAAAAAAAAGGAATAAAATGTTTAAAGATTGATGTGCTAATTATTATTCTCTGTATTAGAAATCAAAAATACAAATAAGAATAGCAACAAGAATAAATGCAGTAAGTGTTTTTACAGCACAGAGAGGAGCATGAAATCCAGTGAAGGGGACTAGAAATTTCATATAAATAGCCTGTGTTGTGGCTGTAATTTGTATTGTCTGCTTTAGTAAGTCAAAGCCAAGAGATAAGCAACTCCAAGGAGGAATCTATTGTGTTGCAACATAGGATGAACCTTAATTACTTATCTAGGTTACCTCTTGAGACTAGGCATTCAACTCCTTAATGCTAAAGGTTGAGTGAGAGAATGTCAATCCTGTGTCTGATGTCTGCTCCTTTAAGGAATAACAAAATGGGCACAATGGATACTGCTACTAACAAAGAAGGGATTGTGTAGTTTTTTTTGCCAGCCTTTACGTGTAAAGGAATCTTGAACTTGCTTTCACTCACGCAAGATACTAGCAGTGGATTTCTCCTACATCCTTACAAGATGCCAATATTTTGTCCAAAAGAGTTTTGTTTTATTTTATTTAAATGTCATATTGGATATTCACTGTCAGCATACTTTTTAAAAAACTCACAGTTGCAGATGTCCAATGAAACATTGAAAGTTCTCTTTTACGGGACTGTTGGAAGTTGAAATAGTTTAAAAAAGGAGTAATTGTAAGAAAGCTAGAAAATACTACACATCATCTTTTTTGTGATAATATCCAGTGCATTTGATAACAGACTCCACTTATCCCCATGTATTAATTTCAACATAGCACAGTAATATTTTTGCAGAGTATTTTGACAGAATAAATAGAATGTTTGAAACCCCTTTTGTCCTGGATGTCACTAGTATGAGATAGAAAAGTAGAGATGAATAAAAGCATTTATTCTAAAAGCTTGAAAAAAAATCTGTATTTTGGTATACAAACTAATTTTCCTTAAATATTTATTTTTAAAATACAAACTAGTAGAATTACAACTAAAATTTCTGTGAAAGAAAATGCAATATGTTCCATTGTAAACAACATATGGTTTTAAAATTATAACCAAAGCATCTTTCATTTAGGAACAGTCTCAGTTTGAAGTAATGTATTGCGGAAGCAGTGAGTCTTAGAAATATCATCAGATATGAAGAGATTGCTTCTGGTGACAGACATCAAAGACAAAATTAATGAATTTTGTGGACAAAAATTAAAACAGATTTGGTTTTATCTCCTCCCCCTCCCCCAAGGCAGTGGTGACACAGGAAAATGTTCTTATTTTTGATCTCCACAGAAGTTAGGTGAGATCCATATGAGGAAAACAATGCTTCACTTCAAGCTCTTTGCTACTCCCAATTCATGAAGTCAATGAGAAAAAAATTGCCATAATGTAATAAATTAAAGACTTCCATAATGTTTCTAAAGAAACACCCGAGGCAAACTTTTCCCTTGGTATTAACCTTTCTACTATATTCAATGTCCATCTCCTGAGACATAAGAGTTTTAGGCATATCATATCACAGAATGCATAAGGTTGGAAGGGTTTACAATGGGTCACCTCTCTACTCAAACAGGGTCATCCTAGAGCACATTGCACAGGATTGCATCCAGATGGTTCTTGAATCAATGAGGTTCATCTCCAATGAGGGAGACTCCTCCGCTTCTCTGGACAACCTGTGCCAGTGCTCAGACACCTGCACAGTAAAGGTCTTCCCCATGTTCAGGTGGAATTTCCTGTGCATCAGTTTCTACCCATTGCCTCTTGTGCTGTTGCTTGGCACCACCAAGAGCCTGGCTCCATCCTCTTGACACCCTCCCTTCAGACATTTATATATATTGATGAGGTCCTCTTTCAGTTGTCTCTTCTCAAGGTTGAGCAATCACAGCTCCCTCAGCCTTTCCTTATAAGTGAGGTGCTCCAGTCCCTTAATCATCTTTATTGCCCTCCACTGGACCTGCTCCAGGGACTCCTTATCCTTCATTTTCTTGGACAGATTTTATAGTAGAAAAGAATTTAAAATGACATTGGTTTTCCATCACAGTAGAATTATGTAGAGCCTATTTACTTCTGTTAAGGAACTTTGAGAACATATACAAAATTTTTAATTTTTGATTTTGGTTCAAACCCAGTAACTTTAGAAGATATGTGAAATCCCTGATCTCTGTAAAGAACGAATCATTAAAAAAGAGCCAATGGCAAGTCTGGAGATAATGATTTAAATTACAATTTCTCAGGGGAGGTCTCAGTGGAGAAAATTAGTCCAGACCTTTCTAGGGCATGTTATTTGAATTGGATTCCACAGAAATAACAATCTGAATTTACAAGTCCAGCACAATTTAGAGAAAATAGTAGGGTTTATTGGTGAATTTTAAAGATAAAACCAAAGATTACGAAATTGAGTCTGTATCATTTTACTGGTAAACAGTGAAAAGTACTGGAGGTTGTTTTCATCATTCAAAACTGGATGAAAATCTGATGTTCTGCAAATGGAAGGTATCATAAAAGTCAAAATCAAAGTTTGAAACATGGAATAAAAACCTGAAATACAAAACAAGCCAGACACACACTGACCTGTGGAAATCCATCAGTAATTTTCTATCTGCTCCTAGAGTATATAAAGGATTAAGGAATGTTACATAGGTCTGAAGAATATGAAGGGTAATTATGTTAGCTGTGTAGCTTAAGTAATTTGGACTTTGTGATTTACAGGCAGCTAGATAACAAACATTTGAGCAGAAAATCCATACTGCATCAAAAGGAATAGTCGAGGTATACATCCTAGACCTCTGGTATTGAGCAATAACAACATATAAAATATAATATTATATCTATAAATGCATTTTCATTTATATATATTATACTCTTTCATACAAATATAAGAGATAAATAGCATGAACTCTACGCATAGGATGTATAACAGACCTGTAATTTATCCTTGTTACTTGTATGGTCTCCAGAGTAGAAACCAGCTTCACAGTTAGCTTTCCAGTTTCTGAATGCAGGTTCAAGAAGGCAGTTGAGCCAACAGAAAAAAAAATAAGAAAAAAGGAAAAAAAAAAAAAAGAGACTGAACTAAGCAAAAGTGTCTTTTTGGTTAGTCTATGATAAGCACATATGTTTATGTCTTTTACTGTGCAGAGGGCATCAATGAACCTCCTGGAACATCAATCACCATCAACCAATTATTCTTTTTAAAATATAAATATGAATTTCATCTTTCTTCCTGATTTTTGTCTCAATGCCCTTAGAAGATTGTGAGATGCCTGGGATTTGGGACTTTTGTTTTTGTTGTTTTTGTTTTCCAGATAAATGACGTTGAATCCTACCTCTTTAGTAAGGTATTCTGGCCACTAAATTTGAAGCTGAAATCAGCATTTTTTTATTTTACATCACCAGTGATAATCAAAACAGGGTCAAAGTACTGGGTTCCACCTCACCTAATTTTAGAAGTTATATTAGGCATAGTGACATCTAGGTATGCCTAGTCATCAAGAATTCCATTTTAATAAATGGAATTTAGTAGTAGGAGTACCTACTTCTTTCCATTGATCAGAGGTGGTAACTTGGTTAGCAGTAGAATTGCAATAAATATTTCTACCTTCACACATATCATGGACACATTCTGTCCTAAATATCAGAAAAAACAAAGTTGGAAAAGGACCTTTATCACTACAAATACCTGAATAAACCAGATGACACCAATTGTGTACAGTCCATTTTTATATGACATAGCTATTTTAAAGAGTCAAAGTTCCACTCTGAGAGTGACACGGCGTGTTATACTTCAAGATATCATCAAGTGACTGTGTGCAAGTTTTTCACTGAATCCTTTGACTTGCTGGATGAAATCAGGAACATTTAAATTACCTAGATAAGCGGTTTATACATGAATCCTAATAATAAACTTTTTAAACCACCAAAAATGCTATCTGGTTATCAATTCTGAATTTCTGTGTAACACGGGCACAGAGCACAGGACCACAAAATTCACAAGAGAAACTGAAATGACAGATTTTTCTAATCTGACCACACTGATCTGTTTCTCTATGGGACCAGTCTATAGTTTATCAGGTTAGAAAGAAATTAATTGTGAAGAATTACTAACGTAATGAACATTTAATTCAATACATCTTTCTTATAACGGGACTTCCAAGATCATCTCAATCACTCATAAAGCACTTAGGTTTAAATTAAACTTATGTTTAATTAAATTTTAATTCTGTTAATCAGAATTTGTTATTTTTATTCAACCAAGAAGAACTTCCGAATTGTTGCCAGTGATACGATGATATAAAAACTGGAGTGGTTAAGAGTGAAAAGATAAATTGATCAGCTCAAGTTTACTCTGAGCTCAAATAAAACTGTTTCCTGCAGCATTTTTTAAAAAGTTTTGATCAATCAAGACTCTTTTCTTTCCAACACCAGAGCTCCTCAAGAATCTAAAAAGCCATTAGAGATCCAGTCTATCTGTCAGGAAGATCTTTTAAAACAGTTTTTTAGTTGCCTGTTTTAAAGATGGAATAATGTCTTGTCTTGTGTGGGAGCAGATACAGAACAGTTTATCCTTTTGTTTGTCTGCCACATCAGATTTCTTCTGGGCTTTAGAACACCAACATCATGACCAAGCAAATGATCTCTTCTAGGCAGCCATAAACTAACACATATTAAAAATTTCTTCACTGTCTCTGACCTCCAGCACTTTATCCACAGTCTCCTACTGCTCCTCATTTAATAAAGGTTCACAATTGCTTTGATTTCTCCTTATTTTACAGATTCATCTCTTGCTCTTCACCTGCTACAGCTGAGATAGGAGTACAACAGCTATTCTGGTTGGAGAATGGGTTTACACTGTCTGGCTCAACTAATTTGGAGACCAACATGACATGAAGTCAGGCATGCTTACCTATTTCCTTCAGCATTCTATATTTAACAGACTGTCTCACATTTCAAGGTCAGTGAACAGTTGGATCTGTTATGGTACTGAAATGTCAGTACTCCATGTGACAATGCAGACAGAAGCTTCCTTTAGCTCATCTGCCCTGTACAGAGAGAAAGCATGACTGCTTTCTTTACATGCATGCTGAAATGTCTGTAATGTCACCAAATAAATTTATGAATGTGTCAGTGATCTTATGTTTGTTTTCTTTCAATATTTTGTTCAGCGACATAACTTCAACATTACAAGGTGTTAGTTGTTCAGCTCTTTTTTTTTTTTTTTGAAATCAATGATTTTTAATTTTAGTTCTTTAAAAACAAAATTTTTTGTGTCTTAAAATAGGCAGTACTACAGAAGATTTATTGCCTCATTCTGTATCTAGACAGCAATTCTGTAATTCCATAAGGGTTTATTTTTTATACCTTTCTATATGTTTTCTGTCTTGAAATTTGCTAATGAGTCTTATTCCCAGTGACTGTTAAAATTGCTCACTGGTGCCAAATTAGCCCCTTGTCTCTCCTTCCTTTCTCTTTTCTATTGCTAAGCTCTTTCCACTTCAAATACAAGGGTTAATCCTGCAACAAGCCATGAGCAGCTGAATCTCTAAAATTAGACGGAAAACACATTACAGATATATGAGTTTTCACAGAGGCAGAAAAACCAGCATCTCTGCAGCTCATTGTAGGTCATGGTTATAAATCTCAACTGTTGGCTGTTGTTTTCCCATTATAAACATGATCCTTCTTTCTCCATATACCCTCTGATAGCTCTTTCATGCAATGTGATAGATGACTGTCTTTCAATTCTCTGGTTTTTAAACTCTGTAGGAAGCATTGAAAAGAAAATAATATCCACCTTCTTCATATATCTCATGTATCCATCTCATATATTTGCTGATGCTGCTGCTGCCTTTGTGGATTTTTTTCCCACAGCTGGCAATGCTTCAATTCTGTTTTTGGCAAAAAATTTAAATGTGCAGTATACAGACTTGGTGAAGTATAGAAGGTGCCTTTCCTTGAAAGCAACAGTATCAATAAAATATACTTCTCTTATGATAGTGAAGAGTCAAAATGAAGAGCATTGCAAAGAGAAAGTTGCTGTATAATTTGGGAGAAAAATAAAACACTGACAGAATTTAGGATTTTTTGTCCTGGGTGAGTAATATCTAGAAGAAAAATGGTAGACAGCTGTGTTGGTTTTGGCTGGGGTAGAGTTAATTTTATTCACAGTGGTTAGTATGGGGCTATGTTTTGAATTTTTGCTGAACACTGATTTGATAATATAGAGATGTTTTTGTTATTGCTGAGCAGGGCTTACACAGAGCCAAGGCCTTTTCTGCTTTTCATACTGCCACACTGGTGAGGAAGTTGGGCTGCATGGGAGGTTGTGAGGAGACACAGCCAGGACAGATGACCTAAACTGACCCAAAGGATGTTCCATACCATATGGAATCATGATCTGTATATGAAGCTGGGGGAAGATAGAGAAAACGGCAAGACATTCTAAGAGATGGTGTTTGTCTTCCATAGTCACTGTTACACATGATGTGACCCTGCTCTCCTGGTGATGTCTGAACACCTGCCTGCCCATGGGAAGCAGTGAATGAATTCCTTGTTTTGCTTTGCTTGTGTTCACCACTTTTTCCTTCCCTATTAAACTGTCTTTATCTCAACCCATGAGTATTCCAGCTTTTACCCTTCTGATTCTCTTTCCAATCCCACTGGTGGTGAAGTGAAAGAGTGGGTATGTGGGGCTTGATTGCTGGCTGGGGTTAAACCATAACAATAGTATATATGAGAGTAGGAGAGAAAAAGATGAAAAATGCCTATATTAATAACGCCTGGTTAAGTAACTAATAAAGAATCTAATGAAACCCATATAGGATTCTCTGTAGTAGTCAAGCGAAGTTAAGTTTCATTGAGAATCTGTATAATTAAAAGAAACAGTAAAAAGAGCAAGGGGAAAAGAAAGGGAAAGGGAGAAAATAGAAATTAGGAACAGACAGATGGATCCCCAGGCTAATGTTTTTGCCTCCTCTCAACAGCAAGCTGTCTAAAGAAAAACAAATCTGTGCTTAGATTTTCTTCACCCAAATTTTAATATTACTTTTGAATGCATTATTATTTTTCACTTTCTGTCTCAACCATTCTTATAGAGTAGTAAATTTTTGACATTTACATTTAATTGGAGACTTTAAAAATATTGTGAATTGTAATAAATAATTTTCTGTGGATTTTCTTCAATAACATTTTAATTATAAATGAACTAAAAAAGCGAGGCATGCAACATGGAGTTTTTGCAGAAGTATTTGTCACAGATATCACCCACACCGGAAAGGTCTGAAGAGGTTTTCAATATCAAAGGGAAATACAGATATAAACTGGATGTCCAGAATAAATATTTTCTTTGTTTGTTTTTGCTGCATAGAATAAATAATTATTCCAAAATCTTTCACTGGATTTGGTGAAAAGTGTTAGCTTGCTGCTGACTTGCTGATAATATTTCAGGGTTTTTTTAACAATTTTTCTTTGTGATAATGGTGAAAGCAGATGGTATATTATCCAAGCTAGTTGACCATTTTTTACCATGACAAGCAAAACCAATCATGTTATTCTGAATTTCAATGTATATGAATATCTTACATAAAAAAAAAATTTAAACAGAAGAGAGGTGCAACAAAATCAAATAAAATTGCTACAATAGTGACAATTTCTATAATAATTCACTGAAAAAAATAGTTCATTTCAAGAAATAAAACATTCTAGAGAAGAAGGTAAAAGAATATCCAGGTTTCACAATAATTCTGAAATTTAAAAAAAAAAATCATGCAGGAAGTTGGTTTTGGTCATTGAATATTTTTATTACTGAAATTATAAATGAAAACAAAGGAAATGGTGACAAAACTTTCCTGGACTCAGATCCTTTGTTTATGCAAAATAACAAAATGTATATATTACTTCAAACTTGGACATAGACAAATAAATCACACACTGTATGATCTATGGAACCCTGACATTCACAATAGGTTTCTACGTGCAGTTTTGTTGATAACTGATAACTGATAATTGATGTTAGTCCTTTCATCAGATTTGGTCATTAAAAGACAAATTTAAATGCAAAATATGATGTTACTACTCATCTATAAAGGATACAAATTACTGAAGGTTGTATTAGGCTAGGGAATAATTTCAGTTTTTATGAAAAGAAACTTAGAAACAACAGTCAGGGTTGTTGAAACAAATGAACATGCTTGTTCCATCTGATTGTAGAAGTATGACCTTTTAACGGAAAGGTTGTGAAGAAAGACTCAGGTGAAATGCTGCTTTCTCTGACACATTACTGTCCTTACTGATACCCATTTCCAATTATACTGTCAAGATGTCTGATAAGGGGATGGTGGCAGTCAGACTGTGGAGAGCAGAAGCTGGATATTGATGGACAGAGAACAAGGCAATGTTCACATTCCCTTAAAATGAAAGGAACTATCTATGTCTTACATAATTACATAACTTGCAAAGGGAGTGAGGTTTCAGGGAGGGTTGTTAATATAATCATAGTTCATCCCAAAAACTTACCAACTTCTTACATTTCAATGGTCTAAAAAATATTAAAAATATTAAAAACATAGTAATTAAGAAGCCTGTTATCATTACAAGTTCTATGAACAAGTTAATGAATAATTTACCTAAAGAATGGAGGATTTGTAATACATGTAACTAGAAAATAATAAAAAAGTATATTAACTTAAACTAAATGGAAGAACATGTTACCCAATAACTGGTGGCAACATGTATTTTAGCAATTTTCATTGAAGATTTGCTTTGGTATGATACTTTGGCTTTCTTTGTCAAGAGTGATCTAAGGGTGCATTATTAGTCATTCTCGTATTAAACAAGCTTTTTTCTAGTTCATTCACTTTTTAAAAAATTATGTCAATTAGTTCTTAATTGAGTTTTGATTTTGAGTCTTCAATGTACCTAATTTATTATTTGATCATGCTGCCACCTGAGCTGTTTAAATCTATTGTAAGATCATGTAAAATGTCCTCACATAGTTTCAGGGTTTCAGGGTTTGAAATCTGAGAAGAGTCACTACTTGTGGAAGGAATTTAATTGTGCCGAAAAAAACATAATTATGAAATTTTGGAATAGTGCACAAACTTTATTAAAGACTGCTTCATAGAGGTGTAGTAGAACCAAGAAAAAATGAAATAGAAGGATATTGCATAAAATTCAATAGAAGTAGACAATTTTTTTTCTTAAACCTGCTTTCACTGAAAATTGTGAGTAAAGCCAGAGATCAAAAATTGCTATTAAAGTCTTTACTTGTTTTCAGACAGAATAAACTGGTTTACATTTCAGTTGCAAAAAGCAATGGATAGCAAAACTCTCATAAACAAGCTTCATTTCATTTATGGAAAGGTAAAGAGAGAGAAATTATTACTATATGGGAAAAAATTAGTTTCATAAATTTAATATAATAATTTCTGTCAAAGTTTCTCAAAGGTTTGGGTTTGCGTTTTGGTTTGTTATTTTGTGTTTTTTCCTTGTTGTTTTTTTTTTTTTTCCACCAGATGTGGATATGTTTGGACACGAGTTAAACATCATCAGCGTGGCTACTCTGCACGTGCAGAGATGCCAAAGAGGTAGCTGCTAAAAGATTTAGGTCTTGGATGAGCCTAAAGTAAGAGGAGAGGCATCCATCTCAGGCAAGCTAAATCTCTCTTGTGTGCTCAGTGTTTATGATATAATTAATGGCAAGACAGTTGGAAACTGACTGTAACAGAAGCAAATGAACAGATTTAAGAGAGAGATGTTATAATATCTTTAAGCAGTGCTTGACCAGGAAAGCATTGTGTTTTCTTCATTCCAACCCAGTTAATCCATTGCTTAGGCACCTATGGTGGTAAACTTCAAAGTATACCAAGAGGAGAATCCCAACCACCAAAGCTTTATATCAGCTAGGAAGAGTAGACTTTCTGACACTGATTCCTGAGCAAGACCTATGCCTGAGACCTTTAATGACTCTCTGTCCTTTACAGGATACAGGTTGTGTTATTGATTAGCACTGACCCAACAGCTGCAGCTAGGAGGCAAAAAATGTAGTGTGGTATCTTACCTCACGCACCAAATGCTGCCTGCCAGATTCAACACAACCTGAGCATTTCCTTAGTTTTGACACACTAGGTGAAAGTTTTATCTTAAAGTTTGCCACCCAGGCTTTTGTGACAAGTACCAGCAAATTTCTTTATCCTTGCAGTACCCTGCAGTACCACTTTATTCCCTTAAGAAAAACAAACAAACAAAAAAAACCCTAACCAAAACCAAACCTTTTTTATTTTTTTTTTTGGCTCTAAAAATGAAGCTGCTATTTTGATCTGTCTATTTGGAACTTCTGGAGAAAAGGCATCCAGAACAAACAAGCCTGTAACAGATTCCAATTCTTAACAAAGCAGCACAAAGTAGGACAGCCATTGCTATGCTGCCCACATTCCTTTTTAATCGTTACTGTTCTTGCCCAGTTCTTGAAGAACTGCAGACTTTTATGAATACACATGGCAAAGCATTGGAATTGGGTTTTTTCACATATCTATCTGTGTTTCCATGTACACAATTTCGTCTGAGAAAACTTCTATTTTTTGCCTGTTTTGTTTTTTTTCTAATCCAACACAAGTAAATTTAAATTTTTTTCAATTGAATACTTGTCTGTGTATCAGGTTTAAATGATGCATTTCAATGAGATAGTTCTTTTAAGTTCCAATTATATTTTAGCAAAATGGGTTAATTTCTTAATCCTTTTCATAATGCTCCATGCTTGGACAAGCTGGCATTTCTGTTCCTTCAAGCTTTGTATCAATTTTTTAAAATATCTAGGGAAGGAGTTTTTTTCTGTGTATGATACTTTTCCATCTATCACGCTATTACACTAAGAAGATTTAATAATTATAATTCTCCCTAGACAGATCTCCTATTGCTGGTCTCACCTTCATAGTAGATCTAGAAAGGGACAAATACTAATTACTATTTTCAAATGTATCACAGTTATGTAGAGATCTGTAATTCCATTTTCTGACACTAAAAAAGAGCCTAATATAGGTTTCTTTAAAAAATATTGTGATCTTAAATGAGCAGAAAAAATATCTAGACTCCATAATTGAACATACAGGAAAATAAGACACTGATGTCACTCCAAAAACAGGAAAGTTGGTAAATGGATGGCAAAGCCAAAGCTAAAGAACATTAAAAAATTTTGGCAGCTATCTAAGAATAAGCAGCACCTGGCCTTTTATGACACTAATGAAACTTTAGCAAGCTTATGTTTATAACTAACACCACCCAGTTTATTTCATTTACAAAGCTTTGTCTTCAGGAAAAAATGATAATTGATAATGCAGTGCAGTGTTTGACACAGGTTTAACTATAATGGAAAGGCTGATAATAAGGAGATGGATTGATTCCAGTTCATTTACAGATTGATGTGTTTTTCACAACAGTTTGTGCTTCATGTTCTTATATGAAGTGAATGATAAACAAAAGATAAACATACAGGTGGAAACTTATAACACCAAACATGGAGTAAAGAGAATTAATTTTAATCCGAGGTATTTTTAAAATGGGATTTTGTATCCTGTAATTAAATATTTTTGTTCTTATGAGCAATTCTGAAATTGAAAATAGAGTTCTTTCACTGACTTCAATAAAACTAGTATTTATTGTAAAATATCAAACTTGGGGTTTACTTATGGCTTTCTGATAAGATCTGAAGTTGTTTTTCTTTCTTCTTTTTTTTGAAGCAAGTGGAAGAAATCAACTGCATTGTTCATTAAATAAGATATTCAGCATTAAAAGAATAGTAAATAATCTGAGAGCTTTGTTTTTACCCTTGATCTAATTCATTACTTAAATATATACACATGCAGACACACACTATTTGCAATTAGGTTTTAATTCATCTCATGGTGTCTGCACAGCAAGACATCATACGTTATTTTGCATTGCATTCAATAAAAAGGATATCAGATTATCTTTACATTAGAGAATTTGTTAAATTTGAAAATATATACAGGGCTCTGGAAATAAAGAGAGGAAGAGATGGTTAGAAACTGAAAATTTAAGGATATGACATCCCCCCTCCTCAAGCCATGGCAATTACACAAATGACACATGCTGGTTGTGTGCTGTTGAGTACTTTTATTCCATTGTGGCACAGAAGCGTGGGGGAATGTAAGAGAAACCATAAAGAGGAATCAAACCATGATAATTCCATTATCACTGATCTTAAGAAACAGAATTCCAAACATACTTTATAATGCAAAAGGTAATCAACCATTGCATCATACCTGAGGGGTATGAAATGTGATAGACAACCATGTTAACAATGATCATTTCTAATACTTAGGAACATGTGGGATGACTGACTGAATAATGCCATTGCCTACACTTGTGTAAATACGTAGTACAGTGAGTGAATATGCACAGGGAAACAGTTTGTATGGAGGACATTTAATCTCCACTGTTTGTTTTCTTTCAATTTTTTATTTCAAATTGCCCCTGGTCTAGTTCTGTGATGGTACAAAACAAACAAACAAATAATAAAAATCAAAACAAAATGAACCAAAGCAACCAACCAAATAAACAAAGCCCACAATTATTGGTTGGAGAACACCAAGTGCTTTTCCCAACCTTATCTGTTGATTTGGTTTCATCTTAAAGGAACCAGCTTGCACACTCCAAGACTTGTCTGTGATGCAAACAATTTCAGTAAATAGGGTCACTCAATTTAAAGGTGCAGTTTGTGAAAAAAATGCTAAACACTCTTGCTTTTCCTCTGCTGAGGAAACAGTCACTGACTCCCTAGCTTTTATATTCCATTGAAAAATCATAATTTAGCACAGAGTTATAATAATATCAACACCATGTAACATAATAATTGGTATCTCCAAAGATCAGATTCCTTCACTTTAAATAAACATTATTATTATCAAGCAATTCATTTTGTAGGTTAGTTTAGACAGATACTCAACTAGAGCGTACACCTTGGCCTGAATCCATAAGGTCCTTCCAGCAGTTCTGAATGTAGACAACCCCAGAATGTCTAAATTGAAACAAATATCAATTTTTTTTGTTCTTTTTTCCTTTTTTTTAAATAAAAAGTCTCAATAATTGTAAAATCAAGCAAAAATTCAAAGTGTCAAGAGGATTATACAGTGTTTCTCAATGTTCTTTTTTCTTTTTTTTTTAATCTAGTCTGTATTTCTGTAATTTTTAGCATAAAGGATAAAAGTTAAGTGTTCTATTTTCTGCAACAGTTTTAGCCATTTATTTGCACCAGGTTCTCAGTAAATAAAGCTAGCCAGAAACAACAATCTCTTTCTAATTCTTTAAATGGTTTTCTTAATTTGCCATTATAAAGGGATGTCTCCTGCAGTTTACAAATATGCTTTCCAGAATACAGACAAGCCTCAGATAATTTGGTGATTTATTTCTTGTTCCTAGAAGTCTAGGAGTAGATAAGGTTTTTTAATTAGAGGTGCTATGCTACTAATAAACCTTCTTAATTTATAGCATAGTAAGAACTATGGTAACGCAGCTATTAAAAAGCTAAGTAAGAAGAAAAGCATCTGTTCCTTCAATAGAAGTTCCCAATATTAAAAATAATCTGAATTTTTCTCAATGTAATACTTCTATTGTCTATTCAGTGATTTATTTGTATACCAAAAAAGCTTCAAAGGAAACACAGAATCACAACTGATTGAAATAATAATATATCTGATACATCTCCTCTATCCTACTCAATAATTAAACTGACATTTTCAGAAATGGGTATCCTGTTTGATGCAGAAACTGAGGATAAGCTTACCAACCCTGTGTGTCTTATAGACACTTTTATTTCTTGTGACACTAAGATTCAGTGCTTACCCTTCATGTGTTTTCCTTTCCTCTTGGGTTCTAATAAGGCTTACTTAACAGTAATTGTTCTTGTTTCAAAACAATGTAATTATTTTGGCAGAAGGAAGTTTTCATTGCACTAGTTTTTGAAAGCACTCTATACCCTTGTTCCAGTGTCCTGGTATAATTCACAGAAGCTATCTGCAGAAAGATAGATGAATTTCTTTTTAGTTGCTAGACATTTTCTTACAGTTTCCATAACAAGATTAGTAATGAATGGCAGGAAGGCTTTTATTAAAAAAATTATATATATATATATATATATATATATAAACACTTCAGTATAACAGGAATGAAAAAAAAAAAAGCCTAAGAAACCAATTCATTCACTGCTGTCAAGTAAAACGAGCAAACAAATTTTAAAGTTCACTGCTAGCAATGGCAGGGAGATTGATTCAAGCTGTAATTTGTACCGGCTTGAAAAGAAGCACTATTGTTTTGTACAGTTAAACAAATATGGTGATATGGTGTATGTCTATGCTACAAAGAGTGCAAACATTCTTTCTCTGTCTTTTTATATCTTTTCCCCTGATATCGAACTGACATAAGCTAATTCCCAGCAAAAAATGACAGGAGCAATACCTCAGTTAGCTGTTGTGTTTATTTGCTACTCATTTACTTTATTATGTGTTCTCACTTAAGGATCATGTACTGTGATTCCTAGGGGCAGATTTGTTTCTCCAAGCCTCAGAACACAATAGTAATTGTTAACAGATATTACTTAGTCTCAATCCCAGTGCTTTCAAGATTTGTGTCTAGTATTTATATATAACTGAATAGAATCATAGAAGTGTTTATGTAGGAAAAGACCTTTAAGACAACCTAACACTGTCAAGTTCATCACCAACATGTCCCTAAGTCCGCATCTACACATCTGTTAAGTACTTCCAGGGATGATGATTCCACCACTCCCCTGGACATCCTCTTTCAATGCTTGTCAACCCTTTCCCTGAAGAAATTTTTTCTAATATCCAATCTAAACCTCCGCTGGTGCAACTTGTGACCACTTACTCTTGTCCTGTTGCTTGTTATTTGGGGAAAGAGACTGTTTAACAACATCAGATACAACAACAAGAAACCGGTTTCTCAACACTTTTATACCTGAATGGACAAGAATGACTGTATAAATATCACTTATCTAGTGGCTACACTCCATATAGTTAATTCTCTGTATTAGTAGAATATTTCTGCTGTGATCATGTGTAAAATAATCATAATGAAAATAAGCATTCACCTATGAATAATGGACAATCATATGTTGATAATGTGAAGTCTATAGGACTCTTGTAAAGCCCTAAAAGTGGTTCATAGTACTGTATTTCTAAAGCTAGTGAAACAGTGTATGAAGTATAATTTGTCTACTTATCATTGTCAAGTATGTTGCAAAGACAGAAAGGAAGGTGAGAGATGCATGCTTTGGCAGGTAGTATTAAAGAACAGAATTACAATCCATTACATTCTGTCAAGATTGAACGACCTTATTCATAATAGAGTGTTAAGTGCCAATTATTATAAGCTCTCTGCTTATTAATTGACATGTGTTAGCAAGCTTTTTTAAAAAAAGATGGAGATTAATTTGGACTGGCATACTGATTCTTTCTGATGACTGAATATGTGCTATGAAAACCTACTACCATTAAACAAATTTATTTCCACAGATGTTTATTAAAACGCGCATTAAATTGCTGTAGTAAATATGTGCTAACATTTGCCATGGGGGCAAAAATATGCAAAAATGGATAAAGGAATATCTTTCAAAGTGTGCTCACTTCCAGATGGGTCTCTTCCTCCATGTTGCTGCCTGGGTTAAAATTACTAGAATTTTTTGTTTATCTTTCAGTCATTAGCTTAGGATCCCCACTTCAGTGAGACAGATTCTATCTCAAAAAACCTTGTCATCCAAGGTCAAGTTACTCCTACAGCTTTATCTATATGTTGTAGTTCTCTTTTGAAATAGAAACCTTCTTCATGCTGTTCCATTCTGTTTGCCTCTGAACAGCCCAATTTTTAAGTTTAAATCTTTTCCTTGAAATATTTGAAGACACATTCTCAAGTTTTTTTCTGCCTGAAGCATACTGTTTAAATTAGAGATTCACCACAAAATAATCAACCAATCAAACAAATGAAAAGAAAATGTAAAAGTTAAAGATAATATCCTGTTACCTTGCTCCCTTTAATTTTTCATTAGGCCTACAGGGGCAATACCAACTGAAGAAGCTGACAGATGTTATTGTTAAGCCACTCTCCGTCATCTTTGAAAAGCAATGGGGAACAGGAGAAGTGCCTGAGGATTAGAGGACAGCCAGTGTCACTCCAGCCTTCAAGAGGGGTGAGCAGGAGGACCCTGGGTCATTCAGCTTCACCTAAATCCCTGGAAAGTTGATGGAACAGCTCATTCTGGATGTTCTCTCTAAACATGTAGACAAAAAAGAAGGTTATCAGGAATAGTTCGCATGGATTCACTAAGTTAGAAATCATGCTTGACCAATCTGAGAGCCTTCTATGATGGCATGACAGGATGGGTAGATGGAGGCAGAGCAGTGGGTGTTGTCTATCTTGACTTCAGCAAGGCTTTTTACACTTTCTCCTGTAGGATCCTTATGTATGACATTGAGTGAGGTTTAGAACAGTGAGGTATATTGAGAACTGCCTGAATGGTAGAGCTTAGAGGGTTGGAATCAATGGTGTAGAGTACAGCTGGAAGCCTGTAGCCAGTGGTATTTCCCAGGGTGAGCAGCAGGGGACAGAGCTCACCCTCATCAAGTTTGCTGATGATACAAAACTGGGAGGAGTGACACACCAGAATGCTGTGCTACCTCAGTGAGACCTGACAGACAGGAGAGTTGGGTGGAGAGGAACCTAAGTTCAGCAGGGACAAGTGCAGGGTCTTGAACACACTGAGGAATTACCCCAAACAACAGTGCAAGCTGAGGGCTGACCTGCTGGAAACCAGCCCTGTGGAGAAGGACCTGGGAGTCCTGGTAGAAAACAGTTAACCATGAGCAGCAGAGTGCTGTTTTGGCCAAGAGTGCCAGTTGTATCCTGGGGCGTGTTAGGAAGAGTGTGGCCAGCAGGTTGAGCGAGGTGATCTTGCCCCTTTACTCGGCCCTGGGGAGGCCACATCTGGAGTGCTGTGTCCAGTTCTAGGCTCCTCAATGCAAGAAAGACAAGAAACTACTGGAGAGAGTCCTGTGAAGGGCTATCAGGATGATTAGGGAACTAGAGCATCTCTCTTATGAGGAAAGGCTGAGGGAGCTAGAATTGATTAGCTTGGAGAAGAGAGGATGGAGATGGCATCTTAGAAATGCACACAAATAGGGTGGACATAAAGGGATGAGGCCAGACTCTTTTCAGTAATTCCAAGCAACAGGACAAGGGGCAACAGGCATAAATTTAAAAAAAAGGCATTTCCATCAGAATATAAGGAAAAACTCATTTCCTTTGAGGGTGGCAAAACACTGGAACAGGCTGTCCACAGAGGTTGTGGAGTCTCTTTCTCTGGTGCTATTTCAAATCTGCCTGGAGAGAGATCCTCTGCAATCTGCTCTAGGTGAACAAGTTTTAGCAGGGCAGATTGGAGTAAATGATCTGTAGAGGTCCCTTCTGACCTGAATCATTGGCTGATTCTGTGATTCATTCCATGAAGAGAATCTACCAGGTATAAAGCTGACCTGCTTCCATGTAAAACATTAAGATCTAGATATTTCTACAAAAATCTATTATATTAAATTGAAACTAACTTCTCCAGAAAATTCTGTGAAATTTTCATCTGAGTTGTGAAAATTATTGCTGTTCATCCTAATTGTTAATAATTAAGTTATTAATACAGATGTCAACATATATAGTTTGGAATATGAGCCTATACAAGAATTACTCAAATGTATCTAGTTAACAATAGAAATTACATGCTTGTTTATACTGAAAAAGAAGGTCAATTAGTAGCAGAGTCAACAGTGTCACGGTTTACATGACTGTATTTAGTTTTCTGATGCTTCCTTTCTTATAATAAACAGTACCATACATAAACATTTTTTTTAAGCTCTCACATACTCATCAAGTATTCCAAGTGGGTTTGTCATTTTGTATTCACTATATTCTGTTCTTCTGCTGATAAATTACTTTAAAAAAAGAGTCAAACTTTTTTTGTAGGGAGCTCGACATTCTGTGTTAAGAAGCCAAAAGACAGAAAAAAAATAGGTATGGGACTTTAGAATTTATTGTTGTTACTAACAATGTTTTAAGTATAGGGAATACTTACTACTGCTCTTCACTTTGATATAAAATGTTTCTTTTAATGGAAAAGTGCAAATGAAAAGTTCTAGAGGGAGATCCCTCACATATCTCTTGACATTTCATGGAGTCAGGGGCAAGTTTTGACACATAACAGTTATCTAGATAGTGGGAGAATTTCAGTTTTGTATAAGATCATTGTGACCTCCCTCAGGTATATTCTTCGTCTGTGTGAAAGTTGCAAAGACTGTAGTTATGATTAATTTACTGTATGGATACTGATTCAGTGACACAGCTTTGAACTATTTATAACAGTTTGCCTAGCCAGTGGCCATGGTAAATTGTTAAGTCACAAAAATGTAATTAGCCTCTCTTATGCTACACAGCAAAAAAATTCAGTTGTTGATGGTATTTTATTCTAAACTCAAATTCATTTTATTCCAGAACGATTATGGAGACAGCTGCACAAAACACAGAGACTAAGACTTCAAGCATATACCCTGAAGCAATAACATTTAGTCCCTGAGGTTATTAGAAACTCTGTAAGTGGACGTAAAACAAAGGTGAAAATTCATCAGCTGAGATTAGCTTTTTCTTGTTAACTAACAGCTATTATGCATGGTACTCCGAGATTCATTCTCCAGTGTGTTACTGTACATAAAGGCAGATTGAGTGATTGACAGATAACAAAACTAAGCTCAAGTAGACCAAATTTTTTACTGGAGAAGTTTGAAATGGTTTAATGTTTTATTTTAATGTCAAGAAATTCTAAAATAGGAAAAATGGGAATTTTTTGTAAGAAAAGAAAAAAAAAGGAATCAAAATCTGGATTAACAAAGTATTAAAAACTTTAATGGAAAAATATTGCAATTTACCAAGTGTTCTAAACAATCAGTTCTAAACAAACAAGACCAGTGAGTGAGCTATCTCAAATATATAAAAAATGGATGGAGGTCTTCAAGACAAAGAATTGAGTCCTGTAGCTTAAACCTTACAGACTTAGATAATTTCTAACAAACCAATGTGTAGGGATTTTGGAGGACAATTTAAACTAAACCCATAAAATTAACTCAGAGCGACTAAGAAAAGCAATTGACTTTTCTGTGAGAAATCTTTCTAGTCTTGCTAATTTCAACATTTTATACATGAGCAGGAAAGCATAAAATCTTTCTTCCTGCTCATAAGTGTAAATCATGACAAGTAGCTCACTAGGAAAAAAAATAGGTGAAAGGAAATAGATTTCTGAAGCCCTAATTTTTATATTTTTTTGATATTTTGAATATATTTTACTTTATATTATAAAAAATGAACTCTTCATTTTTTTCCTAGGCAGAACTGCAAGGTATTTGAAATGGAATTAGGTATGTGATAACAAAAGAAGCTGAGGTATTATTGTAAGGATCAAAGCAGATGAAAAGTCCAATACAATTTAAATACAGAGGAATTAAAATATAAAGAAAAGAAAATGTTTAGGAGTCAAGAAAAGCTAGAGAGATGAAAACAAATGCATATCAAATCTGATGATTATTAAGGTACCTGATGTATAAATACTCATCATTGCTTCTGATAAATGCATTTTAAGTTCTTCAAAGGTGGAATAATGGTTGTTCTAATGATAGTCTATTAATCTTCTGTTGGTGTCAGGTTCATCAATGTCTGAATATTACTTCTCTGCTCTATGTTTATTCCTGTGATGTACTAGAAATATATAATTTTGAATCAAAGTGCTAAATACAATGATTTGGTATGAAGGTGGTGGTACAAGCTGTTCCTTTGTGTTTGTGTGTGTGTCTACAGTTTTCAGTCCAAAACTTGAAACTTAACTATTAAGCTGTAATCCTTCTGAACATTTATTCTGAAAAGTCCAGCTGCAGTGTTCACATTGTTTTCTCTGGAAGACCTCCTGAAGACAAGAGCCCAGATGAAAATTTGCATATTATCATGCATAAAATATTATAATGCTTTTTTTCTTTTTCCAAACTGAGACATCAGTCTCGGACCACAAGTGAATTTTTAAGATAGAGTCATAGAATCATTTAGGTTGGAAAAGACCTCTAAGATCATTGAGTCCAACTGTTAAGTGCAAAAGTACTACTTTTACTATGTCATAGCCATTATCATCTAAGAACATTAATAATCAAGTCAATTTTTCTTTTTAGACTTGATGGTTCTAATAAGGTACTACATGAATAACTAAGGAAAATATATTAATTCTCCATAAAGACTTGTTTGTTTTGCTCAATTTACACTAACATAACTGTTAACAAATGTCCTCCTTTGCTGCATTCAGTCCTTCAGACAGAATGGCAACAGGCACCTTGAGGTATGGCACAAGCCAAGAGCCCAGAGATGATGGATGAGTCTGAGTAGGTGAGGTGGCAGGACACATTAGCGTTTCTCAGTTGCAACTATGAGTCAGCAGAAAACCTTAAACTGCCATACGGACATTTAAAAAACATCATCACAGTTAGTGTTGGTAAACCTGAAGGCTCACAACATCAGGACTCCAGATGAATGCCCGAGGCACAAAAAAATTAAGATAAGAACACTTTTTAAAATAAATAAATAACAATCTAACTTTAAGAGTTCTGAACTCTCTCATTATTTGGTATGAATGATATAATAGTATATTGTAAATTTTTTAATTTAATTTTTCTGAAAATATTCTGTTGAAACTTACAGCTGGAACTTTAGGTTTTTCTTTTAGAACCTGACTGACAGGATAATTAATTCAAAAACTCTGAACACAAGCTTATAATTATGCCAAAAGCCATCACTGAAACTACTGCTCTTTCATTATATTTCTTATTATTTAAATGTATGTATGGTAGTAAATGGAAGAGCATAAATTACAACTCCATCCCTAGACAATACCATCTGCTGCCTTCCTGTGGTTCTTTCCGTGTCTAACACTTCTGTGAACATCATCAATGAGTCACACAGCACAGCCAGTA
Organism: Platyrinchus mystaceus; assembly: GCA_035041135.1. Lineage (NCBI taxonomy): Eukaryota > Metazoa > Chordata > Aves > Passeriformes > Tyrannidae > Platyrinchus > Platyrinchus mystaceus. Next base: position 17,235,328 of record JAWWLV010000045.1, read on the forward strand.
GTCACTCTTGCCTGTGAACAGCTGAGGTGGGAAAGGGATATTTTTTAGATAGAGGAGAAATCTCTTCAGGGACAGGATGATGGATTTTACTCCTCATCCCATTATCAACTCAGTTTCATTTGGGACATGTCTATCCCTTAGTTACTTTCTTGGTAAAAATAAAGATGTTGGAATATATTTCTGGGAAAAGAGATGCATTTATTATTGAAAAGCTTTTAAACATAATAATGTTTCTTTTTCTAAGAACAGAATCTTGAATAAGAGCTCAATTCCATATGGTTTAGAAAAGAAATTAAACTTAAAACTGTTTTATATCCAACGACATTAAAAAGAAGTAAAAGTAAAATCAAGTTACAATATGTAGTTTAGCTCCATACTTTCTTGCACAATGCTAGTTACTTGCCAGTGAGATTCAACATATTGTCAGGAATTATTTTCATTATATGCAGACTTTTTTTAGATGCTTTGTATCAACATTTTAGCTCTTGTGTCTACTCAGTATTTGTGTTCCCAGTGGCAAATTCTTGATTAGTAGAAAATGTAGAACTTAGAAAAATGCCAATTCTGGTTCATTAATTGTAGTACAGATGAATAGCTGCTTTTGTGAAAAGCTACAATAGTATCTTTCCTTTACATAATCTGAAAGCTTATATTATCCTAGAGAAATATGTGCATTCGTGCAATCTGAAAGAACAAGAGAATGAATAAGTTTCAGTCAGTCGATAAAGTGTAAATAGTAATACATTTGTGGAATAGAAAACTTCAAATATGACTCATAACCTCGAAGAAAACATCATATCTATAGTTTTTACTACATTTTGTAGAGAAATAGTCTCAAATGGCTTGCAAAAGTCTCCTCTGTTTCTCTCCCTTGTTGACCATAAAATCTAATTGTATACGAATTAATACATATATATTCATATAAACCTGTTTATATCTCAGTGCACAAAGAATTTGTTGCAATACCATGTCTTCCATACATGATCCAGTGGACCTTTGCAAAATCACTGGTTTTTCAATAAGAAAAATGCCAAACATGCAAAATATATTTAGATAAAATGCCAAATAACAATTTATAAGCAAAGTAAAATTACCCAAAATCCCAGAATCCCAGAATATACTGAGTTGGACCCACAAGGACCATCGACTCCAACCTTTACCCTTGCACAGAATCATCCCCAAGAGTCACACCATGGGCCCAAGAGTATTATCCAAATGCTTTTTGAACTCTGCCAGGCTTGGTGCTGTGACCACTTCCCTGGGGAGCCTTTTCCAAAGCCCAACCACCCTCTGGCTGAAGAATCTTTTTCTAATATCCAACCTAAACCTTCCCTGAGACAACTTCAGGCCATTCCCTTGGGTCCTGTCACTGGTCACCACAGAGAAGAGATCAGTGCCTGCCCCTCCTCTTCTCCTCATGAGGAAGTTGTAGACTGCAAGGACATCTCAGTCTCCTCCAGGCTGAAAAAACCAAGTGACCTGAGTTGTTCCTCATATGGCTTCCCCTCAAGGCCCTTCACCGTCTTTGTTGCCCTCCTTTGGACACTCTCTAACAGCTTAGTATATGTATAAAAAGAAGCACCAATCTTTTTGAATTTGCAAGGAAAGGACCAGATTTATTGCTGCAGTGCTGCAAGTGTTTCCTAAAGGCTAATTTAGGAAGGTTCAAATGTTCAGAGTCTGTTGATGATGAGTCATTTATGTGTCCCTGTATTGTATAAGGGAAATCATGCATAAGGAAAAATGTATAATTACTAAGGTGTGGTTTTTTAAGTGTTCATCACATCAACGATAACCAACTATTTCATTGGTCATTAAAAATGGATTTACACTTTTATAGCACAATTCCTCTCATTTTTAGCATGCATTAGGATGAGACAAAATGCATCCTGTAAATGATTGATTTACTCCAGTGCCCATAAAGGACACTGTTTAGGTCATGTAGATGTCTGTTCTGTAAATATCTGTGGTTAGGTAAGATGAATAAGAGCATAACTGATGAGGCAATGCAATCAACAGTGCCTAAGTACTTTTCTTGATCCAGACCATTGTCTCTGACAGCACTGTCCAGCAGTTTGACATAAAAATTCTGTTGCCTGAAGTACCTCTTTGCATTTTCTCTATATGATTCCATTAGTTTGATAATTCTGGACATTTCTGGTTTTGGGTAAAACAAGCATTTAAGTAAAAAGGAAACAACTGAAAGCTAAAAGGGAGTAATTTATTCTTTTTGTAAGTGCTGCATCATTTGTCTGTCTTTTCACATTCTTTTACTGAAATTAAAAGGAGACAAGCAACTATGTGCAGCTAATGACAGGTTATTGTTTCTAGCTTCTACCCTTCATTGGAATGCAGTGGTTTAGCACTGTGAAATTTAGGACATAGAAAAGTATATTGAAAGTGTAGAAAACTAGTACAATAATAAAGGATGCTGGTTATGTTCCAGCTCAGATTCTTGCACATTTTAAGAAGGTATGGATAACAGCTTGGACTCTGAAGCTTGTTTATTGATTTCCAGAGTTTTCCCCTAAGGTGGGTGTGATAAATATGGGCAATTTGTTTTCTCCACCTAACCAGAACGACTGTTTGAGTTTTAGTTTTGTTGGACAAGATGACAATCCATTCATTCTATGTGATACAAGACATTGTCACTGTAATGACTCAGAAGGAAGAAACTCAAAATGGAAGCAATGCAGTTGGTACAGCTGGTTGTTATCCCATCTTTTGAACTTTTACAGTATGTCCAATAAGAAGGAACAACAAAACATGGTCGAGTTCCTTGTTGGTTTATGGTCTGGCAAGGTTCTTGCTGCTTCAGAAACATTTAGGGCTGATTAAGTACACATGCAATATTTAAACGTACACTATTTCATTCCTATAAATAAATTAAAAGATTGAGGGTTTTTTCATAGATATTAATTTTTGATTGATATTGGAAACAATTATCTGGAAATGGACAACATGGGAGAACAATGGAACACAATTCATGACACAGAAATGACATGCAGAAGTTATTGTTTATCTCCTCATATGTTTTTATTAAAGAATACACAGACAGACTGTATTACCCATTATCTGCTATGGTAGCCACTCTTGCCAAGTGTGTATCCTAAATTGTTGGATTGGGTTTTGGTTTTTTTGGAGGACGCGTGAGGTATGGTTATAACATACAACACATTTTGTGTTGAGATCAAAAAATAATACTTCAATTATAAAGACTTTACATATATTAATGAAGAACATGTTTTTCCTTTGAAAGTAAAAAAAAAATACTGAAATCTCCATTTCCTGAAAAGCTGGAGAGTACTTAGAATGTCTTTTAGGACAATATGCCTTAGTTAAATGCACATAATTTTTCCTGGAGTGCACAGTGGGTCACATTAGATGATCCAGTATCCTTTTCTGGCATAAATGTCTATGAAAATACAAATTAATATAATATATTTATAAAATACTAGATAAAACCACACACTGCATGAAGATTAAGTCACTATTATAATGCTCAAAAAATTCTAAAAGAAGAGAAAGTTACTAACAGTCTAGTCTGCTATTACTGAAAAAGTTTCCTTAATTACACATCAATTGCACTGACTGAAGGATTAACAAGTATGATTTTTTTGGAGAAACATACAAGGCAAATCTTATAGTTAGTGGACTTTTCTTCTCCTCAAGAAACTTCCAGGTGAGACTTTTCTTTTAAAATATGATCTGAAGTGATTTCCTCATTCTAATCAGTAAATCTGTAGTCATAAAATCCACCCAGAAGTACTTCACGCAAAGCAGGAAGGACAATATTATAACTTCTACGTTTGGGATGCTAACTTGGAATAAGATACTTTCCCAACCCTTCTTACAGGTCTTGTGGGGATGCACAAACAGTAACTTCATCACAGATCTTTCAATATTTTTAAAATTCTAGTTCTCAACAGATTTGCAAAAATGTTTGAGCAAAAATCTCTGAGGAATACCACCAAGTTACCTTCTTGGTACAAGACAGTAAAGAGTTATAAAAAGTCTTGTAGAAAATCAAGAAACCCTAGTACAAATGTCTTGGGAAAAGTGAGAGGGAAGGGAAGGAGCAGAAAAAGAAGTGGGGAAAATGAAGAAATTAAGTTCCCTATATATAGTAATAAAAGGATATGGAAGGCTGAAAAACTTGAAAAGAGAGGAAAGAAATGTAAAAAAATATGAAAGCATAAATATAGGGAGAAATGATACCTGACAGATGCTGCTATAGACTGTAGCATTTACTACAGAACTATGTCATGTTATAGTTTAGTCATATTTTGTAACGATGGGTAACAATAAGGGGTTATTCTGTCTGCTTGAGAATAGGATATTATTTCAAGTGCATGTTTATTTTCCAGTAATTATTCACAGTAAATGTGATCTATGGTTAGTAAACTGATCTTATAATAAACTTTGGTGCTTTACAACCAAACAATCTATCAGCTAAGAAACTGACTCCTAAAGATTTCATAGATTTTCACTGCCATCCATGTTTTACAATCTTTTCTTTTTCTCCCTTCTCCCCGCCCCCACCCCCTGCCATGACTACCTTTTTTTCTTTTTTTTTTTTTTTTTTTCCAGGGGAATAAGGAGATAGGGGTTTTCTGTTAAAGTGTATGTGCAAAAAAATATTCATGGCACAAGAGGACAAGGCCATCTGTTCATTTTCAGTAGAGCCATGGTACGAGCATTTTGATTTAGTTCCACCACTGGACTCTAAAATCAAAGACCAGAATATTCTCTTGATGCATACAGTCATTTCTTGTAAACATGTTTCTAAGTGTTCCAATTATTACTGTCTGGTTTTCCTTGGCGGATATTCTAGGCCCTAGGGTATAAGATGCTCTGCATCCCATTCGAATTTAAAATTCAGTTTTCACATATGTTAAGGGGCTTCTTTTTCCCTGTAGCAGAGAATTTAGGTTCTTATTGAGTCAGATTATATTGATCATTGAACCCCCAAATGCCTCTTGTTCTACACTCGTTACTCCAACATGTGGGACATTATTAATTGCTTCATAGCTGTTTACAGTTTTCTAGAGCCAGTATGAATTCTAGTCAGAAGTAAAAGATTTCTGATAAGCATTAGAAAATTTGGACTCAGTATATAAAACAAGACATATCATTGATTAATAAGTACATGAGAAAAATAGAACAGCCTGTAAATACAGTATGATAAAGCATAAATGTGAGAGTTACCACTTAAAGTAAATTTTACAGTAATGGAAAATGCACAGTGTTATGACTGAGTGTTTAGTTTCCAGCTGGGCTTAAACCATGACACTGGGAAAATGCAAACAAACAAGAAAACAAAACTCAGAATGAGATGCTGGAAACTGCAAAACTGTCAAAGGATTATGGGGAATTGGCTTGGCCAAACACTCATTATTTTTTTTTTTCATTTTAATTTTGAAAGGGTCACCAGCTGTTTCTGAAAAAAAAGCTAGACAAAATTCATTAGTTTAATGAAATTTATTTATAAGCAATATTTTAATAATATTTTATTTACAGATAATAGTTCAAAATATAGTTTTAATAATTTTGTTACAAACTCTCTATCAATCCTAAACGTTGTCAGCTCACAGACTTCTGTCATATGAGCAACAAGATTTTTTACAGTTGCAGGAAATTTTCATCCTTTTTGTAAAGTGTAATTCAGTTATTGCCCTAAGACTAATTCCACACAGTGATCATGAATTCGACAAGGTGGGCTAGGAGATTTTCTCCTAAAAAACCCATGCTCTAGGGAACCCTGCTCAAACAAGGAGGTTAGACTAAAACACCTCCAATGGTCCCTTCCAACCTTACCCTGTGATTCTGCAATTTTCCTAAACTAGTCAGTATATGCTTTTTTCTTTTGGACTCCACACTAATATTTCCCTAGTTCCTACTGTTCCAAGTTCCTTACTGCATGTTTAAGAAGAACCTTAAGAATGCCAAAAAGGTTTGAAATCTGTGTAATGGAAGAGAGTTTCTGATCCTGGATAGCACAATAACCTCAGTGTGTACTGCTGTTGGGGAAAAGGGAACTGCTGACTGAGATGAACCTTAGCATGTGGCTAGCCACCATAGCAAGGGAAAGGTGACCACTGAAGTCAAAATAAGCCTTGATTTGCCATTTGCTAATGGAAATGTATTTTGTATTACATAGATATGGACTAATTGAAATGTTGGTTAAACTTAAGTTATAGATAATGGAATATCTATGGGCTACAACAATTGAACTATTGCACTGCTGAGCTAACATGTAAGTAATGGCCAGTCTTCGCGAACGAAGATTTGGGAAAGGTGTTTTTACCTTTCAAGCCTGCGCAATGGATTTTTTAGGTG
>JAWWLV010000045.1:17241766-17265725 GCA_035041135.1 Platyrinchus mystaceus
ACCGGGATTAGAACCTGTGGCCTTGGCGCTGAGAGACCAGCATCTTAACCGCTAGGCCACCGGGGGTCCCCACATAACATGTAAGTAGAACATATTAAAAACAGTGGGATAATGATGTAATTACATCAGATGCAGAAGGAAGAAATGGTCATTTCTCATTAGTTTTGAGAACCTGACTCCTGAGAGGATCATTCTCAGGAAAAGGATATGATGACCAAGAACACAACAGTCAATTATCTCCAGACTGAGAAAGAAACTCAGTAAAGTAAAAATCAGACTCCAAAACTGGGGTAATAAAGAAGAGATCGGTCTTTTGAGGGGATTAAATGCAGCTTAAAGGAGTGATGTGAAACTTTTGCTGTCAGGAGGACCAACACTGCAGATATCAGTGGCTGATAGGCAACTGCTGTGGAGGACATTTTCCAAGTCACTTTCACAGTTCAGCAGATGCAGCTGGCTCATCTGTACCATGGATGTGAACTCTAAGGACCAAGATAAGAGACTTGTTAACTTAAGCTTATTGGGAGAACTCAGGGATTTGAGACTGAGGGTGTCTGCCATGCCCATAATGTTATTCTGTCATTATTTCAATGACAGTGTAATGTTGAGTTTGTAGCATTCATAGAATAGCATTGAATAATCTAAGTATTTATTTTATTATTAATATTAATATGATTAATTAAGATTAATATGATTATATTTTCTACCGCCATTCATTAATTATCTTAGTGCCATGATTGCCAGTTATGTGGTGTTTTGTTCCCAAGTTGAATGTTATTGAACTGTTGCACTTGTTATGATTGTGCCAGAATTCACATAAGCTTCCAATAATCAAAAGCTATTAAATATCATACATACTTTTTCACACAATTAATTTCTTTCTTTAAGGGATAAAAACTCTGCATACTGCTGAAGACTGTCCTGCTAACAACTTGCCCATTAAATTCTACTTCCTCTTCTCACGGTTCTTCATTAAGACTGGCTTGCTTGTTGCCTTCTGACCTTCATTTGTGTCTTTCCACTAGTGCTCAAATACTTTCTAATAAAAGTTTAATTTCTGGGCTCTACATCTAATCTTGCTTCTTCTTTTACAACATATTAATCCTTTTATTTTGCAGAGACCACCTCAGGTCTGTAACAAGACTATGGTTTCTTACCAGATTATATCCATGCACATTTTTGTCTGGCCTTTCCACACATCCCTGTTTTCCCTTCACTTCTAATCATAGACTCCTGAACAGCTCTCCTGAAATTAGATACCAGAATTCTACCTTTTTTTTTTTTTTTAAGTCTCAATTTACACCTTGTTTTGTGTTTTTCTTGAAAGTGAACCTCCTATGCCCCTTCAAATCTCTGTCTAGTCATCTAGCTGTGAAAACATCTTTTATCATGATTGAATTCAAATAGGATGGTTTACACCCTCATCTGCTTTACCCAATTCTCTTATGCCTTGGACACAAATACAGTCTTGTCGACTGGTTGTTCAAGTGGAACAATCCTTTTGCTGCTGCTTGTGATTCTGAGACATAGAGATACCTTGGTGCATGAATATCTGCTGAGACCTGGCCAAAACACGCACAGTTCAGGTGGAGTGCTTAGGGAATGGAACTGTGGAATTCTGCTTTTCAATTGAATATGTACACCTTGCAAACTTTTTAAAATATGTATAATTTGGTTAAACTATGGGGTTTTTTACAAATATTGCAAAAATCTCTGTTTCCTGGCAAATAATATCTCTACAATTGAAAGCACAGGGGAAAAAAATATTTTAAGAAGTTTCTACATTTCTTTAACATGCATAAAAACTCAGATATCCTCCTTCAGCCTGTTTTGGAGAAACATCTACCATATTTGTACTTGAATTTTTTATTTTCTTTTTCTGGTTTTTTTTTTTTTTTTTTGTTTTGTTTTGTTTTGTTTTTTTTTAATAGGCATACATGTTTAGAAACTGAGTGTTCAGGTAATTACAGTTTAGCTAATTATTTGGGATAAGTCATCAGACAGGTAGAAAAAGGGTATTATCCTTGGAAACATTAGGAAACCTTATAGTAAGTAATGTTATCACCCCTAATTGCTGCAATTAGTACAGTATTTAATTACTTTAACTGTTGTTAAAATAGTTGTGTAGTTTTAAAAAATCATATTTAAATGAAGTCCATGACATTTTTCTTGCCTCTTGCAACATTTTATTATGTAGTATTCTGGTCTTAATTTGATCTGAATTTCTAAAGGATGTAGCAATATTTCCCTATTATATAGTTTGGCCATAAGAGCCAGTAGAGACAAGATTTTTAATCAGTATGAGTTTCCCTGCAAAGAACTGTTCTATTCTTTGTTTCACATCAGAAAGGTTTGTCTGCACATTGCAAACACAATGATTTGCTTTCCCAGAAAGCAGTAGTATCATGTCTTACCAAGTTGACAACTGTGTTTGACAGATAGAAATTACTTTAGGAATTAGTATCAGTGCCCTGGTACCTAATGTTCATTTAGATATCCCAAGACATTTTTACAAGGATAAGGATAAACTCATCTTCCTGGTAAAAATCTATTCTGGGTAAGTTGATTCTGCGTGAAACACCCTTACAGTTTTCTCTGGAGAGTTTATCAATCACTTAACTTCCTAACAGTCTTTTTATTTGAGGAGTCGTTGTTTGTTGTTTGGTGGGGGTTTTCAGAAGTATTGTTATAGAGGATAACTACTATGCTACACTCCAGTTCCACTTCACACAGCAAAAAGATCTATTGAAAGAATAAAAAATTAAAAGCAAATAATTTAATGAAAGTGGAAGTTACTTGTATGAAGACTAATGAAATAAAGGGCTGTACAGATACAGTAAACCTCTGTCATGTATACCTACAGAAAGGCAAGAAAATTTATTAGAACAAGAACAATAGGTCATTTGTGCAATGACATTTTAAGGTAGCTTCTTGTTACTCCTCAGGCAGTTTCCAAAAGTCTTTGCAGATATGATTGAGCTGATGCAGGCTAATGTTAAGGACAGTTACTAACTCTTCACCCTTCCATGAAGGAAGTTTGGAAATAAATATTTTTCATATTAATTTTAGGAAAAAAACCACTTTGAGAACAAAACAAAACGCAATGACCCTTGATGAACATAAATATATCATCCAAACCAGGCTGTGAACATTGATGCTAGGATAAATATTTGCCCATTACTTTATTATCAGAGTCTAAATTATCAACTTCTAAAGCTTAAATAGGGGACTGTAGGGAAGAGGAATCATCAGGATCTATTTATGACTACATATATGTATTTACATGAGTACAGGAATCGAGGAAATATGTTAAGACAGGTGCACAAATACTTTTCATATGCAAAAAAACCCCTCCATTCATACACGTTTGTACATCAAAAATTAGCACATACTTGTTTACACTTGACCCAATTTGGAAGAATCTTATACATTGACTTAGTGTCAAAAAAATTTAACTGGAGTAGCATACATTTGAATGAACTGACTTTGCTACCTGTTTTATAACTTTTAGTATATTTTATGCAAAAATGTCTTAAAAGTTATTGTATTTTTAAATAATTTATATGCCTTGTGGGGGCTGATTATTTTTATGGTTATTATCTGAATTATTGGCTTATACTTTCATGTGTCTGTTGCTATGTGCATGCTCACTAATGGAAATCAGTATTTCGTCTCTTGAAAGCTATCAAGAATGTAAATTTTAAAATTGTTTCCAAGCAATTAGCTCAGAATCCCATAGTAGATAACATCTATAAAATATAATCATGACACAGAGAAGTAACCCTTGAAAATTAATAATTTCTAAGATTTATTGCTAAGCAGAACCCCAGCTGGTTTAATGTTAGAGAAGTACATTGAAAATTTATCAAGTCCCAGCCAAGCATATGAGTTGCAAATGTAAACAGAAGAAGGAGCTGAGAACAGCTAACAGCAGAATAGATGTACTTGCAATTCAAGAACATACTTCACCAGAAGCGGAAATTTAACTTAAAAGCATCTTAACTGTGGTGAAGGGAAAGAAGTAGTGGAGAATTATTTTGCTGAGAATTTAGATACTTTGCTCATTTTCTGCATTTTCCCCACATATGTTATCTTGCTTTTTGAGTTAGCACACTACAGCTTCCAACTGATGTGCACACTTAATGAGTGGAGAGTTTCCATTAACTTTCTGACATACTGTTAATATTTTTAGTGACTTTGGGCTGTCTGAACACTTGCCAAAAAATGATTAAAGTGAAGAAATGTTTTCCCGTGCTGCCATATAGAAAGTGTTCTTGTCAGTTCTTCCCTGTTTGACATTTGGTTCTGTCTCATCCATGACAGAAACAACTATTTCTAGGTTTATACTTTGCTACCTACTGTATATCCCTTTATGTGCATTTTCTAAAGAAACTTTACTATTAACAGAGAAGCAGCAGTCACTGCCAAACAATCTTACAGTTACAGACAATAATTATGTGAAACATACAATGGCTATTGATGTCCATTTTATTTTTGTAACAAAGCAATAAATACGTGTGATGGAAGAAGGCTCAGAGAACAGGGGCGTGGGTTAAGCTTTGTTGGCTACCAGATGCCCACCGAGCCACTCTATCACTCCCCCTCCTCAACATGACAGGAGGAGAAGATGTGAAGGAAATGCTCATGGGTTGAGATAAAGACGGGGAGATCACTCAGCAATTATCATCATGAGCAAAGAAGACTGAAGTTGAAGAAAAAGAACTTACTGTTTTTCCATCAAAAATAGAGCAAGACGGTGAGAAAAACAAACAAACAAACAAACAAACACAAAAACAAACAAAAAAAAAAACTAAAACAACCCACCTAAATTTATCTTCCCTCCATCCCTCTCTCTTCCCGGGTTCAATTTCACTCCTTTGTTCCTGATTCTTATATGTCATTCCTCTGAGTGGTGTGGGGAGATGGGGAGTGGGGATTGCAGTGAGTTTGTAACACCTCCTCTGCCACTCCACCATCCTTGTGTTTCCCCCTCTGGTCCATTGTGGGGTCCCTCATGAGGGTTACAGTCTTTCATGAACTGTTCCTTCCCATGGGCAGCAGTTCTTCAATAACTGCTTCAGTGTTGGTTCCTCTCCAGGGAGTACAGTCCACCAGAAACAAACTGCTACAGCATAGATCCCCCATGGTCTGCAGCTCCTTTCAGCAATCTGCTTCTGCATTGTTGCGTCTCCACAGTCTGTCACTTCCCTCCACCTGCTGTGACTTGGGGTCCTCCACAGGCTGCAGGGTGTATCTCTACTCCCTGTGGACCTCCATTTTTTTTCAGTCCTCACTAGTTTATCAACTGTACAGCACTTTTCACACTTTCTTAAATATCTTATCACAGGGGCACTGCCAGTTTGTTTGATGGGCTCAGCTGTGTCATGTGGTGGGTGTATTGGAGCCATCTGGAAATGGCAGCCCTGGTTTCTCCTCACAGCCTCACAACCAAAACTTGGACACATAAAACCAATACTGTAGGATAATGTGCTCATGAACTTCAAAAAAGAATAAAGTGAGCACAGCTATTGCAAAGCAAGCACAACATAAAGGGGACCAGAGAGAAGCCTTTACTTTAGGTAAATGACTGTATCAGTTGACTGGGTCAAGCAGTTATGTGACCTCTAAAATAGCTAATAGAAAATATTATCTTCCCCAGCTAGTTAGACCTGTGTGGGAGTGTGAATATGCAGCTCTGGTAAAAATTGGAAAAACAACAAAATTATGGCTGAAGAGAACAATGGGCTTGAACTAACTTTAACTCATGTATTCCTGGAGACTGAGGACATCTGGAATCATCATGGTGAGCTTACAGAGATCAGAAGAAGCAATCGTGTCTGTGTACTGATTCAACTGTACATGGTAATTGTTAAATTGTCTTGTGATTTCATTATATTGCTGTATTTTTCTGCAAAGTCAAAGTCTCATGTAACATTAAATATTCAGAAATAAGTAAATTTGATCTTAAACATGGAAACCTCTTTGTTTGTAATATCTAAAAGAACCTTGTCTGACAGTAGTGGATTCTGATAATTTGTGATATTTTATAAATATAAAATGAGAGTCAATCTTGGAAAAAAAAATCCTAGAGCTAAAACACTAACAATAACAACAGGAAAAAAAAAAGAATAAAACTATTATATTTGGAATGATTGGAAAATGGGAAAAGGGAGAAAAATAGACTTGTTATAACTACTCTGGCTTGTCCATTATAATAAAAGCTTTATGTAACTCTTTATACTTTGAATTTTAACCTGATTTAAGGAGAGTAAGTAATTCCATTTATGTCCAGACACAATTTGATGAGCCTACGGAGTGTTATTGTTATGGAGATTCATATCTTCAAGTTGTTGGACTGCATTATGCATATGTCTGGATATGGGACCTCTAATTTTTCAGGAAATTAGTAAGAAGAAAACATTTACTGACTTAATATCTTGCAGTTTATTTCTTATAGCTAACAGTGGTACATTTGATGAAATATTCCAATTCTTTTAAAATACTTGTGTTTCTATAAAAATGTTTAGGTTACTGTCAATAATACATAACATTTTGTTTTCCATTGTGTTTTCTGTAACTCATACTTGCAGGCTGGACTTGCAATCCCTTATTCGAAAAAGAAAGATAGTAATGCCTGAAACCTTTACTTTGAAAGAACATCCTGTTCATCATTTAGTGTTTAGCTTTGTTAAGATGTGTCATATCAGATTAAAAGCAAATATCGAAAAATGAATAGTGAAAGCTCTACTCTGCCAAACAGCCAATATATGATGCCAGTCACAATCAAAACAACCTGTGAATTTTGGACACATCTCTCCTAATCTCCTAACAATTTGGTCTGGGGTCTTATGAGAATGAGTGTGTCCTTCATCCAGGTAAAGTATCAAATCCATCGATACTTTATGGGCTATAAACAGCTGAAGAATTAACTCCCTTGCATTTGAAAAATCCTACAGAAAAACTCCCTTGTTTCTAGTGGAGCTTTCACTCTGCTTTTTAGTAATTCAAGGGAAAGTCTTTGCCTCATTGTACCACTGCAGTAAGACACAGTGTGTTGAAAGGAAACCTAATTAGATTTGACAATTTAATTGAGGAATTATAAATGCCCTTCACCAAATTTTGTAGAAACTGTTCACAGGTGACTGCTTACATGATAGATTTTGTCCACAGCAGCCTTCTATGCTTTTATGCTTTGAAAGTCTTTTTGGCTACAACTGAGAGAACGTGAAATATTTTCTTCATTTTGCCACTTCTCACTCTGTTGAGGATCTTCTATACTCTTTGACATCATCTTCATTTTTGATCAGACAGTTGTTTGTAATGCCAGAGTTATTTATTGGTATGTCTGTAAAAGTTTATAAAGTTCAGATTGGAAAAAAAAATCCTAATGGTATAAAAGAGTTAATAGGAATATGATAGAAGACATAATGGGAAAAAATGGTAATTTATTTTTAATTGAAGGAAAATTTCTACTGCACATTCCTACTACAACTGTTTTATAAATAACTCTGTTCCTGTTTTGCCAAAAAGAATGGAGGCAAAGCACTGATCAAAATGCCTCTCAGTGCCTAAGACCTGTGTTCTCTAAACCTCTATGTACTCCACAAATAGTGAAAAAATTTCCACAGGCTAGCAGATCAGTTCCTGAGTGGCTTTGCTATATATTCTCCTACATGTAACAAATAGCATTTTCCAATCACAGTTGTAATTAGCATATTCTGAGTGGGCTGGAACCAGCAAGTATCTTAGAGTTGCCTCAGTCTTCCACTTTTTAAATCTTGTAATGAAAATGACAGTTCAAAAGTTATTGGGTAAGACTAATGGATTAGTGGGTTAAATTAATTAATTACTAGAATGTCTGTGCTATTAACATAAGGAACAGATACGTATATCTATATAGACCTAGTCATGGACAATTAGGGATATCTCTAGTTTCTGATTTTATTCAGATTGCATTAGGATCTCAATTTGAATCTCACATTACAAAATTCATCACAGGGTAAATATATATATTTTATTTGTTAAACATTAAAAACACAACTACATTGTAAAAGAATTCTATACTCAAAAAAATATTTTCCAGTTCTGTTAAATGGTTAAATAGCCTACTACCTGACCAAAAAAATTTATTTACCTGGGACTGACAAAGGCAATTAACCTGTTTATCAACAAAGTAAGGTGTGAGACACATATTTGGAGGATAAGAAGAGCTTTGTATGAGCAATCACATGCATACAAATAGCTTTCTGAAATGTAGAATATTTGGGCACAGCAAAAATTGACAGATAAAATGTTTGAGGTAAATAATTTTGCTACAACTGACATCCTGCTTAAATTACATATAAATTATGGCACTGATAAAACTAGCTGACAAAGCCAGAAATAAACAAAATGCTCCTCAAGTGAAGTTATATTTTTAATAGTTATATCAAATGTGACTTAAAATTATAGTGAAAGCATTTACTCATCACTTTTTCTATATATTTCTTCTTTCGTCTTTGCTAGTGGAAATACAGTAGAAGAAGCCATTAAAAAAAAAAGCAAACTAAAACCTTCTTCCTTAGTAGCCCAGAATAGAAATGACATAAAAAATAATCCTTAGATTTAGGGTCATAAAAGTACTGATGAATAAAAAAATTCAACATAAAAGATGTGTCAACATCAAAGCCCAGGAATACAGAGGATGAAAACCTATTATTTAGTCAGTGAAAATCTGGTTGTGACTGGCCTTCATCAGTAAAGCTTCTGGGTCACATTGTATATGGTTTTAGGCTTTAAGTCCTACCAAAGGCAGCTGCCTGAATTCCTCCAGCTGTTCTGTGGAAATTCCAACACATCTGTCTGCTTTTGCATTTTTCTGCAAACCCAAGCCAATCTATGCTTAAACGACATCAAACCCATGCTCAGTAGCAGCATATCTGCCATAACTTTTCTCTCAAGAAAAGACACTGTGATAGAAAGTGTTATTACCTTAACACCATACAACAGCCTACTCCTGAGATATTCCCAAGAAGGGAGAGACCACAGTTTTATGCTTCTTTCACCTATGAGGAATCAGAATTTTCTTACTTTGTCTTGCAAAGCCCTTTCATAAAGGAATATTTTCAAGAGATATAGAAGTCTTTAGAGCTCCTGTATATCAAAGAATAAGGATAGAATCATAGAATGGTTTGGGTTGAAAGAGACCTTAAAGATCATGTTGTTCCAACCCCCCCTGACATGGGCAGGGACACCTTCCAATAGACCTGCTCAAAGCCCTAACCCAGGGGTCCTCAAACTACAGCCCGCGGGCTGGATACGGCCCCCCGGGGTTATCAATCTGGCCCGCAGAACCCCCTGTCATGGTTTAAGTTAAGTTAAAACTCAGTAGGAATTTTTCCTCTCCCCCTGCCCATTGTGTGAAAGGGATGTTGGATTTGTGTCAGGCAATTAGGTAACACAATGGACTAGCCAGTGAGACCGCATTCCGAGTTAAATGGTCCTCAACACTTTGTCTGTGTGGGGAGTTTGGCTGTTGCCGAAGCTGTGGGGGGGGAGGGGTTCAGAAGTTCCTTTTTTTACTTTTTTTTCTCTCGTCTCCTGGGAGACAGGGGAGGAGTTTTTGGGCAGTGGCCAAAGGCACAGGGGGAGTGCTTGGGGGCAGCCGGGCAGGAGCAGCAGCAGCTTCTTTTTCTTCCTTGGGAGAGAAACTGTTTTCGGGAGACCTGGGGTTTTTTTCCTCCCTCCACCATTCCCGTTCCTTCTCCTTCTTGGCAGCAGGTTTTGTGCACATCAGAGGAGAGGGGAGTCTGCTCTGCATGTCTCGACTAGAGGACTGAGTTTTTTTTCATTTCCCTCTGCTGGGAAGGACCTGGGTTTTTTTGTTTGTTTTTTTTTGCTGGGAAGGAGGGGGAAGAAGACCTCCATTTTCCAGCTTCTCCAACACAGCCGGGGAGATCCCACCCCTTCCCCACCGCACGTGGGCATATCCAGTGATCCAACAGCACTCCCTGCTGTCTGGCAAAATACATTGCAGGCTCTGCATCTCCAGTGATCCAACAGCCCCCCCTGCTGGTTGGCACAGGACATTATAGTCCGACCCCTGACAGTGTCTGAGGGACAGTAAACCAGCCCCCTGTTTAAAAAGTTTCAGGACCCCTGCCCTAACCAACTCTTCCAGGGATGGGGAATCCACAACTTCCCTGGGCAACCTGTTCCAGTGCCCCACCACCATCACAGTAAAACACTTCCTCCTAATAACTAATCAAAAACTACCCTCTTGAAAATTAAAGTCACTCCCACTTGTCCTGTCACTACGTTGTCTTTTCAGAAGTTCCTCTCCAGCTTTCTTGTAAGCCCCATTTATATATTGGAAGGTGCTGTAAGGTTTCCCTAGAACCTTCTCTCCTCCAGGCTGAACAACCCCAACTCTCTCTGTCTTCTAAGAGGTGCTCCATTCCTCTGACCATCTATATGGCTCTCCTCTGGACTCCCTCCAACAGATCCACATCCCTATATTGGGGGCCACAGAAGTGTATGTAGTACTGTAGATGAGGTCTCATTAGAGAAGAGTAGGGGGGCAGAATCACCTTCCTTAACCTCTTGGTTATACTTCTTTTGATGCAGCCCAGGATATGATTGACTTCCAGGGCTGCAAATGCACGTTGCCAGCTCATGCCCAGTTTTTCATTCAACAGTATGCTGAAGTTCTTCACAGGACTGCTTTCAATCCATTCTTTCCCCATTCTGTACTGATATTGGGGATGGCCCAATCCAGACACAGGACCTTGAACTCGGCCTTTTTTAACTTCATGGCATTTGCACAGCCTGCTCCTCAAGCCTGTCAAGGTCATCCTAGATGGCATCTCTTTCTCCCAAGAGAATCAACTGGAACTCTCAGCTTGGTGTTATCAGATAACTCTCTGAGGATGTACTCAATGCCGCTATGCCAAAACTTTTATATATATATTTTTATTTTTTTTTTTAATCCAAGGACCTAGAGATAAGGGGAAATTCTGGAACAAGGAATCTTATTCCTGATGGAAGAGAATGAGATGAGGTGGCCACATATAAATCCGTGTGTCCTGATGTGATGCACTGATGAGTACCTGGGGAGTTGGCTGGCTCTATGTGACCATGGGGATTGAACAAGATGAAATGCGAAGTTCCCTCCCAATCTCAGCCATTCCATGATTTTGAGATTCAGATCCAACTAGATAAGGATTGAAAACTTTAAACTGCCATTTCCATTCTACAGATTTTAAAGGGACAGAAAATTGTCCAAGGTAGACTAAGAGGAACAGAGATTAAAAAATAACCTGAAAACAGAAATGAAAATTATCCAAAATCAGAATAGCTGAAGACAGCAAAACTGAAGAGCATAAATATATCCTTTTAACATTGTAATACGAATCTAAGACAAAGATTAAATTTTAAAAAACATGTAAAAAAAGTCCTGATATTCCCATTGCTGTCAACAGTAAGCATTGTCACAGAGACACAGGAAATTCAACATCTAGAGCTGAAGATAAATTTATTTACTTTTCCTTTAAACAATTTTCAAGGAAGATGTGGAGAGATAAATTTGACTTTGAGCTAGGAGGCTAGATCCTTTCATTATGACTTTACAATTTATTCACTTCATAGCTTCCCAGGTGATATACATTGTTTTCAAAGACAATATGGTCAGAGATTTTATTTTGCATGTCTCCAAATCTCTCGGGTTTTTCATTTTACAGTACATTATCTGCAGAACAATGACAGGAGTAGTAATATTAATAATAACAATAACAATAATGATAGTAACAATGTGTGGGAGAATTCATCTGAAACAAGCCAATGTACTCTTTATACTTTGTTCATTGCTAAAAAAAAAGGAAAAACTAACTATAAAATATGGTATGTTTTCCAAGTCTCTCACAACCATCTCTTAGCAGCTTTGTTCATTTTCACATTATCCCACTGTTCCTATTATTATCTAATCCCAGACATATCTGCCTAAAAGTAGTTTGAAAACATCTGTTTTCTTCAGTGAATGCAAAACATCATGATTATAAAGATCCTTAGGCTCTGCATCAGATTGAAGCCCTATGGTGATATAAATCTATGAAAACAAAGTAGAAGTTTACACTTGGCACCTCCCATATAAGACTGTATAATTTTAAACCACACTGCTTTTCTGTCTCTTTTTTCTTTTTCTTTCTCATCCTGCATTTTTGATAATCATTGTTAGCTCTAGTGATAGATATATCAATAAATTCTGAGATGTTAATGTACTTTGGCTTGGTAGAATATTATACATGAGTGGATGCATAATGACTTAAACTTTTTGAAGGACATTTCAGACCTGACCAATCATCTGTAAAGCCCTCCTGGATATGTTGCAGAACTGTATCTTAAAGCAAGATTAAATTAATTGCTTGTGAGGCAGCAGTACTCATATATGTAAAAGTCGGAATCACGCAGTAGTTCTTTAAACACATCTCTATACTTTTCATGAGAAACTGTCACCTTTCTAAAATTTAATAGACATCCTGTATGGAGTATGACAAATGTGTCGTGGAATAGAAATAAAACTTTGAAGTGCCCAGCACTGCAGCTAAACCTAGAAATATGTTTTTTAAAACTTCTAAATCTTTTTTTGAAGTTAGTAGGTTCAGAATTTTTATGCTTTGCTTTGGAAATTTTTCCCCTTAAAACATACCCTATCTAATAATTTTTAGCCAAATTTTCAATATCAAGACTATTGTTGTCTGTCTGATGTTGATACTGAATTGACTGTTTTCACAGCAGTGAAGCTATTCTTCCTGTTTCTACTTTGAGTGTTAAAAAACTTTCTTCATTTTGCGGAAGTTTTCCCAGCACAATCTCTCACTACTACGTTTGTGGACTTTCATATAATGCCATCTAGGAAGCGAAACAACTGAAGCAATTACATACATATCCATTAATCTAATTTTTGTGTTTTCTGTATTTATGTGTTTAGATTCTTTAATATATTTATCATCAAGGTTTTTTAGTGCTTCAGGTAATTTTGTATGTCACAAATTCAATGTCTTTTCATATCCTTGAAAGCCTATTTTTACCATCAATTAATGAAAATAACAATTGTACATTTCACATATGATTATCTTGTAAGCAGATTTGATCATAAGAATACTACTCAGAATTCATATTCAGTCATTATAACACAAAACTATTCCCAGTTGAATGATATATTATTAACTTATTATCCAATAACAATTCATAAGAAAATTGCCTTATTACTTAATTATTTGAGATAGAGAGAAAAAAATAGGTCCAACTGAACAACACTAATGAAAGAAGAAAACTCATTTAGTCTTAGTAGCTCCAAATATTTGGTAAAAATTTTCATAATAACTTTTGTTCCAAAATTATGGAACTTTATTATTTTGACTGATAGCTACCAGTTTCAGTTAAGCTACCTGGCAGAAAAAAATAATGTTGACCAATTATAATACTTTCTTTTTTGTTGTTGTGGTTTCTTGATATGTTTTTTTTTGAAAGTTCCAGTTCTACTATTTGACTCAAACATCATAACACTGAGTTTGCAAAACTGATACAGAGAGTGCAATAAACTTTATCTTATGAAAATAATGCCTGAAAAATTATACTGCCAGAAGATGACATTCCTGATTTCTACAATATATTTATGAACTATTAGAATGAAAAATATACTTGAAAAATAGATGAAAGTGGTTATTAAGATATTTAAAACTTTAGATGTGAACTCTAGCCACACTCTTCTCTCCTTTGTGCTGACGAAACTGCCTTATAAAATAGATATATGTACTTGAAACTTCTTTAGAATTAATGAAGTAAGCTTAATTCAAGACAATAAGGCATGCAATTTCTTTGTCCTTTTTAAAGTGAAGTAATAAAACTGTATTTTTTTGTTCATACTGTAATCCAGAATATAAACCACTTAGGTCTAGATTGTTCCCTCCTGTGGAAAAATGTGACTGTGAAGTGGTAAAGTACCTTGATAAATTTCTCCAGACTTCTCTCAGTGTGTTTTCAATCACTGAAGTGGAGGATAATTTCTCTATCATCGTCCTTGTCTTGCATTGGACCTTCCAAAAACTGGTAAGTCGCAACAGATACCAAGGGACTACTTGCTTGATGGTCTTGTGCATCTGCTCTGCCTCAGGTTTCTAAGGCCCTCCAGCCAGAAAAACAGACCAATAAAATTCAAAAGTTTTAACCATCATTGTCATAATCTCAGTTCTAGAAAAAATAATCCGCTATATCAGTTCATGGGAATATCTGCCACAGACTTCTGGAAAGAGAGAGAGAAGCTGAAGGACAAGGGAAGTAGAGATGTGCCTTCTGTGTTCATCAAGTAATATAAACTTGTATGTTGGACATTTTTCTTCCAGCATCACTTCAAGGAATATAAGAATCTGGTAAATCTTGTGTATCCTTTGTCTTTACATCCTGTCTTCTTCAGCACTATCCTATCTTATGTTCTACAATGCTTAGAAAATTAGAATTAGAAAAGCATTCACAAAGTGTTGAGAAAATAAATAAAAACATTCTAAATGTATGTATTGGGTCATTTGAGATGCCGTAGAATATCAGAAACACCTGTACAGGCTGACAAGACATGACCTAAGGCAGACAGCTATAATCTCAAACTCAATTTTAGGTCTAAGATGATAATGCTAATTTTGATTTTAGATTAATAATAAAAGATATATAAATCAGAACATGTGCTACTAAAATGGTATATATAAACTTGTACAAGAAATGTTTAACGGAAATTTTTAAACTGGTGAGGCTTCAGCAATTCGGCAATTAGCCTGATGGGATAGAAATCTCCACAATTGATTGTTGAAATAATACTTCAATCAGTTCTATAATTACAATTTCTTATCAAGATCATTCTTGTCCTCTGTGGAACATAATTTATCAGAATAATGTTTAGATTGTGGTAATTAATGCTTTCAGCCACAAATATAATTGCATATAAAATAGAGAATAAATTTCAACTTTCTGCTCTACAGCATCATTACATCCATGTTGTGGTAAATTCAGTGCTTTGAATCCATTAACTTTTCATTGTGTGGTGTTATCATCCACTGCTAAAGATTAGCTACTGACACATTTATCAAAGGATGATAAATGAGCTGTCCTTTCAGATGTCTGATTATCTGACCTTTACTCAGTTAAAAGCACAAGGAGGCTGACAGTGTTAAGTGCTTTCTAGTTTTGGATGATATTGAACCCAGGAAATGAATTTTTGATATTGTCTTCAATAATATAAATTTATTCCACCAATTTAATTTTAAATTAAAGAAAATAAAATTTACTGTAAAGCTCTCTAGAAATCCCCTATTTCTACACAAGTTTATTTAACAAATTAATTGTTTCATGTGTGCTTAATTATAAAAGTTGCCTTTGGGAGAAAACTGTTTTATCATTTTCTGCTGGACTGAAGATAGTAAGCCAAAAAGCACACAGGACTGCAGAATGCTTGCAAGTGTCTAGCAAAATTGTGTTAAGTTTATCTATTTCCATGATATCCAGACAGCTTCTGTCATCTGGATGACCACAATTCTAGAAATCCTCATCTAAAAGTTCAGCTATAGAGTAAATCCACCAACATCATATAAATAATTTTAAAAGTTCAATAAAATATTTTTGCTCTTGCAAAAACAGTGAGCGATGAATCTTTCCTTATGCAAAGCTTAGATGCAACTTTTAGATTGCATCAAGCAAGTACAGCACAACAATCAGTGTTAGATAAATGGGCAAAAATTGGTTTTGACATTCAAAATGAAATAAGCTTTGCTAGAAATTAGAACTCTAAGCTTCCAGCTTAATGTGATTTTGCACATTTCCAGAGACCTCTGGAAACAAATATTGCCCAGCTAAAATCTGTGTTAAATACAATCATTGGTGTGAGCCTGAAGTAAATTACTGGGCTGGAAATGTCAGTACAGCTGATATGTCAGTACAGCTTCTTGCAAAAAGATTTCAGCCATTTGCCTTGTCTCTGAAGGAAAAGAATGGCTAGACCAAGTGGTTAAAATCTCCAAACTATGAGATTCATGTAGATGCATCCTTGGTATAAAAAGCTTCAAATTAAAAAGCAATATGTAGTGAGTTATCAGGTTTCTTCACTACACTGAGGATCATAGTTGGGTTTTCTTTTCTAGGCAAGTCTTGATAATTGTATCCTCCTTCCAAGCTGGCTAGACATGAACTGTCCTTAAACTAGTAATCAAGATGTTGAGATGTTAACATAAGAGTGAGCCAATGTTCTTATCATCAAAACTTACTACTATGAAGAAATCGCTTCAGGATTAGGGCAAGTTCAACTAATTTCACTGTTGGGAGTGTACGCAAAGAAAGAGCATATCTCTTTAAAAATATGCAGGTGTGTTGATATATTTGCAAGGTATTTTTCTTATCTTGGGAATAAATTCTAGAACTTTGGGAGACATGTAGGTAATACAGGGTTTTTTAAGACTCTAAATGGAGGAAGGCACAGTTGAAGTGTTGCTTGTAGCAAATTCTTTTCCTGAGGACAGATCAGTCCTAGGAATCATATCCTTGAATTTTTAATGTATGGATCACTGTTAGTAAGCTGATACACATTATCCAAACTTTTTTGCTAAGATTACCTATTTTAGCCAAAATATATTTCTACTCCAGTCCTTTGCAGTATGACAGTGAAGATAAATTAAATTCTCTCCCTTTCCTTTCTTTGTTCCAGGTTAGCTATTCTTGTCTGGTTTTGTACTAGAGTCTTATAGAGTGATGTCATGGCACTAGCTAAACTTTTAATTGTCAGTGTATATTTAAGGTTTTTTCACCTGAGCTTTTGTTTTTCTGCATATGTCTTGACAGAATGTTTTCCTCTTCTCTGATAGGTAGTGTTTCTCACTACATGCTTACCCCCTTAAGGTAAATTTGAGATTAGAGCTCAGACTGAGGGCAGGATTAAATCTTCCAGCTTTAGCTGCCTACACATGTCCAGATTTTATGCAACACTGTAAATACTATGCTGTTTCATTTATAAATGAGAAAATTAAATGCTGAGCTCATTTGCTTTTCATAAAACCGAGCTATTGGTAGGTTAGCTAGTCACCTTAATTTGATTGCTAGCTTCTAGTCTCCATAGTTTCATGGATAATCAACAACAGGAAATCTTTAGAAATCTGATTGTATCTGAACAATGTTGAAATATTCAGAACTTTCAGATATGATCCCATGATTTGATTAAAGCATTTCTCTGCCCATCATTCTATCATGTGATTTTCGTGGCTGAGTCATACTTTCAAAAATGCTGTAGGTGTCTTTACAGGTTTGCAAGGTCAGAATGAATGCTATCTTTCCTCTTCTTTTGACTGTCTGGCTGATAGTGGTGTCATAAGTAATACCTCCAATCAAGTATATTAGTCTGTTTCCATTCCAGAAGACTAGCTGACAATCCATCATGATCTAGTAGGCTCCTGGGAAATACATAGGGATTATCTGTCAAATTCCTGATAATGTTTAAACACCTAATTACAGTACTTAAATGTATTTATTGATTTGAATATTTTATATTCAACTCTTTCCAAATTATCAAGATGGTTTTGAATCCTTTCCCCACCCTTTGTGGTTTTCAGTCTCAGAAGAGAGGTAAAAGCCATCTACAAAATAAGAGGGATACTCATTTCATTTCTGAGGTTACTAATGAAAATAATTAGTAACTCTTGTACAGGACAGACAAGCAGAAAAAGTCACCTTACTCATCCTTAGGAGGCAAAGAGCCCTTTGATAATAGTATGGTATGTTTTTCACCCTAGTCTTGCACCCATTTATAAATATGCTTCCTACTATTTTCTCTTGGTTTTCTAACAGATATCAAGTATGGCTGTGTCAAAAACTTCTCCAGGGTCACAGCAGGCAATATTTCCTAATTCTCTCTCAACTCCCAGCCTTGCTGGTCTGCCACAGAACAAAATTAAATTGTGTTGACATGATTTGTTTCTGATGAGTACATACTAGCTGGTACTGAATTTATTTCCTGTCTGTGGGCATATTTTTTCCATATATTTCTGAGGATAAAAGAAAAAAAATAGTCAGTCTCCTTCATTTTAGCAACAAGTACAACTTTTTAGAATCTCACCCATTTTTCATCATTTCTTCAAAAATAACTGCTTACCTCTCTACTATAAGCAATTTTTAAAGTATTTCAAGATTAATTTTGGTACATATAGTTTGTTTGATGCCATTCAATATGTGACATTATTTAATAATCTGTTTTTCTATGCTTGCCACTTTGTGACTGCTGTCAATGGCACTAGATGCCTGCATGTCACAAGAATTATATTATTTTAATTATATTTTTGTTCAATAGGTTCCAATTTTTTTCCTAGCTTAAACTTTATTCAGTTAATATTTTTTCTTGTTTTGAGACATATTCTTATTAGTGACACAAATCATCCAGATATGAAGTACTTGCAATGAAAATAATTCTCAATAGAAAATAAAAAACAGTATTGGATAAAAACTGATAATACAGAATCATAGAAAGATTAAAAAAAAAAAAATAGATGCTCCAATGACACTTAATGTCAGAGCAAGATTGCAAAAATATTTGTTCCAGAGAATGATACTATTAGAATGATTGTTACAGAATGCTGTTCTGGGGTTTAAATATGAGGAACTGACTCCATTTAAATAATTAAGGAAATAGTCTTCAGAGACTTAAATGAACATAATAAAGGAAAAATTATATTAGGAAGACTGCACAAAATTGTTTTTTTTTTCACCATCTGGTACATTAGTGGGATAGAAAACAGGCAAATACAGTTTTAGCTATGAAAAAAAAAGATAAATGAAAACAATATGTGAAAGACTGTAACTGACTAAAAGCTGAGAATCCTTATATGATTAAAGTTATCTATACCTATATAAGATAATGCTATACTTGAATTCTAATGCATAGACTGTTCAATATAGAGGGGAAACAAAAATTCGTTGCTGAAACTGAAAAGAAGGTACAGGAGCTGACACATGGAAGAGTAACTATTAAACACAAGGAAAGAAGACAGATCTCAGGAAAATGCGGAAGAATAAAAAAGCCAACTGGAAGATTACACAGTGGTGAGGTGAGTGATTTTAGTAAATTGAAATGGTAATGACTGAAAATTGCTTCTGGAATAACATGACTTAAGAGAGATTTGTCTAGGTGAAAGGATTGGCAGAGATTAGCTGTAGTTATTATAGGTGTCTATGTTCCTATACCCCAGATTTTGTTATGGGAAAAAGCAACACATCTTCTGTGTGGAACTAAGAATTTATTGTTGATTAATGTTTTAACAGTCTAACAGTCCAAGTTACCTACTACAGAACAGTCTTATTAATTATTGAATCATAAGATAGCTCAAATTGGAAGGGAGACCCAAGTATCATGGAGTCCAACTGCCTGCTCCTGCACTCTTAATACATGGTTCTTAAAAAATGGCCAACATTCACAAAAAAAAAAAAAAAACTTACAAAAGTACATTCCTAGAAGACCTTACTAGCTAGCTCCTTCAGCAGTCCAAAGTCTCATCTACCTTTATCTATGGTCAAAGTTTTCTGGCAGTTTTTCTCCTATTGCCAATTATAAATTGCTACACAGACCTTCCTGGTATGTACCTTTTTTTTATTTTCTAGTGCTGTGCTCATCCCTTTAGTGTCCCTCCAAGTCCAAGATTGATTAAGGAACTGCAGCTTGGGCCCAAGCTCAAACCTTGCCCCTGTTCAGTCAAGTCTTGAATTTATTTAAGGATGAAGACTTCATAAACTCATCTGGTAAACATATTCCCATCTTCAGCCACCTTCATTGTGTCTTTTGGTTTTGCTGTAACTGAGCAAAAGATAAATAAAATCCAAATACACTCAATGTTGGAAAACTGAATGATTTCTAATGCAAACATATAATAATGTATTCTTCTTAATATAACTGGAATTTATATATGTTGATATACAGATGATGATGCTTAATTTTTCCAGATGTTTTTCACTCTGGAGTAAGAAATGAGAAGTAGGATGTAATTCAAAGTATCATAGACTTTTTTCTGTTTTAGAAATACCATGAGGAGGCAATAAGCTTTACTTTGCAAAGCAAACAGCCATCCAGCTTCTGCAATGAAACCCCTTGTGGAAGACATACCAATGGGATGGCATGCTCTTCCCTTTGCTAGTAAGTAAGGTAGTATCTGTTTTCCCGTGGCCAGAGTCAGAATGCAGGCAAGAGTAGGACTAAGAAGTATTCACCTATCTGTGCTTGCAGGCAAAGGTTGTATAAATCTGACTGCAAAGGACATGAAATGAATATATTATCCTAACACCTATGCTGCTCTGAGGCACCCAGCACCAGTTTACTGTTTGTTCCACCCACCTGGTGTGTACACAGATGTCTTTCAGGGTGGTTATACTGAGTACTTAAGCCCAGAGGATGCTGTGCACCTCTGGATCTCCACTTAGCAAGGCTGCCTTCGCAAGCTTTCTGTATGGACCAAGGGCCATTCTGACCCTGAGGGCTCCTCTATATTGGCTGCCTCCTGAACAACATCTTAGCATAGAGATTGAAGGATTGAAAATAATTGTTTTTCATATAAAACCAGATTTTGCTCAATGTTCTTCAGGACCTTTGAGAATATTTTGTGCTTCTAGGCAGACTACTCATTTAAACTTATTCAAGATTTTAATATTAACTAAGACATAGCATTACATTACAGAAGGTTCCTTTATCATTAAAGTTGCCACTGGATAAAATAAAGTGTTTGTCCAGTAACACAATAACTATACAGGTGGGAAACAAAGTGGAATTTTAAATGCAGCTTAAATTATAGGTGAATCTTAAGCAGTTCAGACATAATTGCCTGGGATGGAGTTTTTCCAAAATAAAGAATTTTGCTCTCAGTGAAATGTCCTTTAGATCTCTAAAGATCACTTTTGCTCACACAGTTTGGTTTAAACCTTACTGGACAGATGGTATCACCAATACAGCAAAATCCATGTAATCAGTTTAATAGCTGGTCAGTAGGGAGGGCTGTGCTTATGAAATTCTGTGGTGCATTTGCCATGGCTGGCTGCTAGATGCCCACGAAGATACTCTCTCACTCCCTTTCCTCTAAGGGATGGGGGAGAAAATAAGATGAAAAAAACTCCTGGGCCGAGATAAAAACGATTTAATAAAGAAAAGCAGTGACCATGTGTGGAAGCAGAGAAAACCAAAAATGTATATTTTCTACAGCCACTTCCTCGGATGCAGCTTCAGTATGCACAGTTGTTATTTCAGAAGACAAATACCTTAATGAATGTTTCCCTCTCCCTTTCTCTTAGATTTTATTATTGAGCAAGATGTCATATGGTATGAAATACCCCATTCTTCAGTTTGAGTCAATTGTCTTGGCTATCTTACATCCCAGCTTCCTTCCAACACCAAGCCTACAGGCCTTTGAAGGAAGATGGAGATTGGAGAGACAACCTGGATGCTGTGTGTGCAGTGCTCAGCAGTATCCAAAATGTTGTGTTATCAAAAATATTCTATCCACAAACACAATGCCCAACGCTGTGAGGGCTGATATAAGAAAGTAAACTCCATGCCATCCAAGTCCAATGCAAAAGCTCAGGACTGACTTCATTTGAACATAGGACTCTCCAAATTAAAAATATAGGAGTTTTTAAATATAACTTGCATAATAATGTCACCCTTGAAGTCCTATCCTTTTATGTTCTAGTGTTAGTATTCATTTACACACTTCTACTCCCTGCCTAATAGGTATGGTTAGATAAAAGAGTTCTGTGCAGTTCTTCCATTAAGTTCAATTTAAATGCTATGGTGGAAACTGATAGAGACTATTTTCACTAATCCCAGAGTTTAGTTAAAGTAGAAGGTCTTTGTATTAAGATATTGGTTTTATTTGAGACCTAGGAAAAACAATCACTTCTAATTAGCAAAGATGACAAATAAGCCTGAACTTTTCTCCTTTTGCATTTGTGTGGGACCTTGCAATACAACTTAGCTTATTAGACTGTGGAAGGCTGCTGATGCAAATGGTTTACTGGAGGTAATTAAAGGAGATTTGTTCAATAAAGTGTGACCTCAAACTTTGTACTTTAAGATTTTAGACACCTCTGGGGACACAGCAGACAACCCTGTAAACAAGAATGCACACATATAAACAATGCATAGCAGTTGCAATGTGGTGCCAAAAGATAGTAAGCATATCTGATGGCCTGAAATATGATCAATTCTGGCTCAGGCAGGTAGGCAGATAAGATACTTACATTTAAAATGGTAGAAGTTAAGAAAATTGCCCAGAATAAACTTTGCCTTATCTTTTTCCTGTTTTCAAAGCATAGTCTTGTTAATTACCTAAGATTTAATCCTGAATTTAAAAAAAAAAAAAAAAAGTGGCATTTGGTAAATATTAGGGAAAATAAAGAAAATAAAATTCTGCAGGCATAAAAAAGCCTACAGAAATCAATAGCATTTGTGGAGAAGTTATAAAGAGTTTGAGGACATATATAAGCCATTAAAGATAGTAAATATAATATGGAAACTACCTTAACAGGTAGATATTGAACAACAGAGAAAATAAATACAATTCAGCATTTGTTTTATTACTGTAGTGACTGAGGTAACAGAAAGCAACAATAAAGTACTGCTTCCCAATTATATTCTAGAATTACTCAATATTATTTCCATTTCTAATACTGCCATAAGAGAGCTATTAAGCCTATTAATTTCTGCTAAAAGCAGAAATTAAACAAACTAGTATATTTTATTTAGCGAATGTGATGAGAAAGCAGTACCAAGTCTGACACTAGTTGGTAAGCTCTCCTATATAATAATAATAATGCAGTCACTGAAGTAGAATGGAGTAAGTTCTGTCTTGTACAGTTGCTGCATGAGTACAGTATTTGAACATGTTTAGAATTTTCTCAGGTTTAATGTCTTAGGTCCTCTAGAGCTCACCAAGCTGACAAGGTTAAGTTATATTAGGACATTGTCAACATTGCAATTGATGATATCATATAGCCAATTTAAACAGATAAAAGAGCATTTTAGAGTCACATTGACAGATGTTAAGATTCAACAGATGTTAAATGGAACTCAGGTATTAAGTCTAAAGCGTATGGCATCAAACCTACCAGACAACTATGAGATTCAGGAGTTCTTCAGAAATTTTAACATGGATGTGTGCTGCAGTGTTACCTCAGCTTTGCAATGAGATGAGAAACAGAGGCTCCCCTTAGTATATACAGACACAATTCTAAACTAACATAACAAATAAAATATTGACATTCAGAATCTTGGAGTAATTAGCAATTTAATAAAGAATTCAACATGGGAAAGAATTACGCATCCTTATCCAGGTGAGATGTTGTACAAAGAAAGAATGATTTAAATTGGCTTTAGGAAACAACAGAAGATGATGACATTTTGAAAAATGGAGATCAATATACCTGGGATAAGTTACGTGAAACACATCCATTTGGTAGAACTGTGTAAATCCTGAAAACTAGTGAAGGAATAGGGAAACATAAAAGAGAGGGGATACATTGGTCTGCCTATACCACAAGGCAAAGACTAACAGTCTCTGAGCTTCAGATACATCTGTCCTTGAACTACTTTACTCCATTTAAGAAGCTCATTATTGGACTTAGATAGATAAATAAGAAAAATAATTTTCAAAGAGCTGAAACAAGTATCAGCACATATACCGTTTGAAATATTACAATTGATTTTACATGAAATATAAAAGCTTTACTGTATATCCTGTCTGCATTTGGAATTCAGTAATTGGTTATCATAGACCAAGGAAGCAAAAGTCCCATAATCAAACCATAGAAAAACTTAACTGAAATTTGTACTGGTTAAATCTGTTTGTGTCTGAAATTAAAGCATCCTAGCCCTTAAAATCCACATTTTAACTTGCCTGTGCCTGAGGCTGCAACCATAAAA
>JAWWLV010000045.1:17290147-17318447 GCA_035041135.1 Platyrinchus mystaceus
TAATTTAAGAAAACTCTTAAATTCATGTGAAATTTTTTTACAGTAAAGTTTTACCTGGCAATACCCAAGTTATTTAACTTTCAACAAAATATATTTTAAAGAGTGCATTATTTTTTTCTTTAATAATTTTTTCCTCAGATTTAGAAACATCATTTTTATGAGTTCTTTGCCACTAAAAGTAATCAAAATTCTTTCAGAATTTGAATGTAACCTTTCACTGTAGCAGATCATTTTACTGAAATGATATCCTCAAAAAACTGTTAGTTTCATCATGAAATGAGTTCTCCAACTCAGTCCCTTTATTTTATTCAATAAAGTGTAATATGTTGTAGTAATAAAATGAATGATTTTTTCAATAACTCCTCAGTACTCACAGCTGTGTATCTTTCCCAAAAAATTTCCCCTTTGATTATTC
The DNA here is from genome assembly GCA_035041135.1 of Platyrinchus mystaceus. Lineage (NCBI taxonomy): Eukaryota > Metazoa > Chordata > Aves > Passeriformes > Tyrannidae > Platyrinchus > Platyrinchus mystaceus. The sequence goes on from JAWWLV010000045.1 coordinate 17,290,563, forward strand.
CCGCTTCCCAGGGAAGTGGTGGATTCTCCATCCCTGGAGGTTTTAAGATGAGACTGGATGTGGCACTTAGTGCCATAGTCTAGTAACCATGGTGGTAGTGGATCGAGGGTTTGACTTGATGATCTCAGAGGTTATTTCCAACCCAGCTGATTCTATGATTCTATGAATTATTTTAGCACTCAAGTCATTACTAACAAAACTTTTAAATAATTAACAAGTCACAATTACAGTTTCTTTTCAAAAACTATAAATAGCTTTCAAAAACTTTCAATGTCTGTGATGAAAACTGTACCAAACTCATAATTCTTTAATTGTTCTGTGACATAGATATTTCTAATTACATTTTTTTGGAATATTTGGGAAAACAACATATTAAGACAGAATACAGCAAGTTTCAGTTCTTCCATGTAATTCACAATCCTTTCAAATGTGATGTCAGAAATATTTATGCTGTATTTGAAACAGTTTTCCATGTTCACAGGAAACCTTTGCCTTAGGAATTTTTTTTTGCAACCAGTTGTCATATTTTCAGGTGGATAACAACTTTTAAGTTCTTAAAAGAAGTGAGATTAATCACTTTTTGGAAACAATTGGTTCTCAGATGGAATGCTTATAAACAATGAAAAAGTGGCAAGTCTTATCTTTTCTAGGTTAAAATTGAAAGCTTTCTTTTTTTTTTTTTTTTTTTTTTTTTTTTTTTTTTTTTTACTCTTGTATACATCTCCCATACCTTTGTGACTTTTTTTCATGAATTTTACCCTTAATTCTTTTGTGATATTACATTCCGGGCATGTGTGAATGGGAAAGAAATTCTGGAGTCTTTTTATATTTCTTTTTGGAACTTGAAGCAATAAAAAAAAAATGCAAAGACAACAAAAACATAAACCTCCATCACGCCCAAAATTTCTTTTTGTTATTGTTTACATCACATTGTATTGTATTTATGCAACAATTATTCTAGAAATTCTTTTAGGACCAGCAAATTTCATTTAGAAAATACGTGTAATGTCATTTCAACCAGTGTTTGCTAAGATGGACATCTCATCTGTTCCTGTGCATGAGACCCTGCATGAATTATCTTCTATTTTGAGCCTTTTTCTAGTATGACTACAATTCCTTTGATGATGAAGAATAATTTTACCTCATGAAAATGCACATGAAATATCTGCTCTGACCCTTATTCTCATTCAGTAACAGCCACACTCCTCTTGTAAGCTATCAGTCCACAGTATAACTTCATCTCTGTGGATGAACTGAAGCTCTTTTTTCTTGTATATTGTACAATTTCTATTTCTAAGTAGAAGAAAACTTCACTTTACTACTCTCAATTAATTTAAAAAAATTCAAAACAAACTTGAGACTTTGGCTGAATATATAGAAATGATGATGGAGAAAATATTTCCTTCTAATTATGTTTTCATTTACAATGCATTTCAATATTTGTTTATACATACACACTCACGTAAAGGTTTATGTATTCTTTTAAATAAATAGCTGTATTCAACTTAGCAAGGTTTCTCTTCGTGTGCTGCCATGATATATAATAACTGTTGAGAAAATTCATTCTATCTCCTTTCATTTTTAAACAGTAATTTAGTTAAGAGAGGTTGTGCTAATTACATCTGCACAAGCTGTTCAAGTTATACTAGGTAACAAGTCTGCAATTTATCCCTGACTAACTATATTGATTTCTCCCTTTCCAGCTATAATCAGATAAATAAACCAATACACAACACTTGTTCTTATCATCTCTGCAGTTCAACAATACTCAGCTCCATTTACTGCTTTCTGGCAAACATCCCTGCAGAACTTACCCTTTTCACATCTGACTGGCATATGAGCCGTCTGCTTACACCTGATACATCATTTCCCTGATAGCAGAAAAGTAAAGCAAAATGAATCCCTAATGATCACAAGCCTGCTTTGGGAGTCACATTCCACTGCTTCAGTCTTGCTTTAAATCAATGTTTGCGTTGTTTTGGGTTTTAACATCCTAATTTGCTGGTAATAGCAGCTGTTCTCTTAGCTTATGCACGGATAAACTTATTTACTCTTCTCTCAGCTGCAACCAATGCTGTATTTTTGAGAGACTAATTATGAATTATTTCAACATCCTTGGATTTGACTCTGCTATTTTTATTTCTGTTTCTCTTGGAAAGCAGGGAGCTTTGAACTACGTCTCTCCCTTGGTAACTGAGCACTGACACAGCTGACAAGTACTTTGTACATGAACAAGTTAGCAGGCCAACCTTTTGAAAAGGTAGATCTCAGATCAGTATCAGGCATGAAAATTTGTTTTAATATTGAGTTATTTTCTGAGTGTGAGCTGGTTTGAAAGAGATTTATATTAGCTGTGCACTATGACTCAACCGCAGTAGCACCTCTCTCTCGGATCTTTGTCACTTGAGGCAGGCAATTGAGTGAGAAAGTCTAACTCTATTGCTGAGATACAGAAAACACACCTTTAATTTCCTACTTTATTTAAAGCGTATGAGAGATGAAAAACTGGATCTTCTATATCTAGGTGGATTGTTACATATAAATGTATTCTTTTCATCTTAGACATTTAACTAAAGAACACACACTAGGAATAGGAAGACATTATTCAACAATGTCTTAAACATCTGAAACATTTCTAGATACCTTTATCCCACAATATAAAAGGTAAATGATTTTTTTAAAGATAAAAGATGCTGAGATATCAAATTTTATTTCAGAGGGAATGAAAGCAACTATTAAGATCTAGAATTTTTTTTTTTCTCAGAAATAAAACAGATGCTATTTTCCACCCAATCATAATTATATTTTGCAAATGAAGCAACCTTTACCCTAGAGAACACAACCATAGGAAAAGTACAGGATTTATTTCTAATAAACTATTTTTAATCTAATATTTAAGGCAGTATTGTTTACCAATATTCATTACACAGTGGCTAAGTGAGATTGCAATGAGTAACTGGGATGGCTTTGGAATCTCCAGTTGAGGATTTCCATCTCATAAACTCTTCAGGCTCTTCCTAAGCCTGCCTTTCTGAATTTCAGCCTTCCAGAGTTCTTTTTGTTGAGTGTCATTACAGTATCCCTGTTATCAACAATTATTTCAAGGATTTATACTCAACTTTAATTTCACTGCAGTATTTCTGTTTGTACCTTTCTACCTCAGGATTTTCATTGCAGTTACACAAGTTATTTAGATCTTTCTATATAATATGGGAAAAAGGTCTATAGATTCAAGATCTAAATCCAAATAGAATAGAAGTAACATTAGTTTTGGGGTCTTTTTAAACATTCACCTGCGACAATAATGGTTAGAATGGTAGTTTGAAATTAGCTTATGCAAGGCTCTTATACTATCAGCTGTAACAACAAGGTACAAGGAAGAGGTTAAGGTAATCACAGAAGTTACAAAATGTCCAGGGAAATATATAACATGGATTATTTTGTGACAATGAAAAATTCACAGATTTGCATTATGGACCAATGTGAACAGTATGTGAACAGTTGCCTTGGAAGTGAGATTGAAGTGGGGTATCATAGTCAGTTCTGTCAAAGTATCCTGTCCAATAGGATCTAGTGGTGTTTCCAACTGGGAAGACTAATTTTTCTAAATGTGTTTATGCCTCTAAACTGTTGCATATGCCTACCGTATGTTTTATGAGAGTTCTCATCTCTATACAGGCCATAAGATATAACGTCATGAATGTCATGAGGATTTATTTTAAAACTTACTGGGTTTTGTTGGCATTTTTTTGTTGTTTTTTTTTTTTTTTCTAAATCTTACTATTCTCCTGTTTAACTATTTCAGTGTTAGCTGAATATTGCAGGCTTGTGTTGTACAATTTAGCAGAAATACTTTGCAAGTTGCAAGTGGCACTATCTCACATTAAAATTCAGTGTAAAATTTTCAGGATCATTTCCTGTACAAGAATTTTGAAATTCCCTAAGCCCAAAATTCATCCATGCCTCACTCCATCAGCTTCTGTAACACAAAACTATCCACCTGGTCTGAACTACTGTTCCTGCTGTAATTGCTAAATCGTTGACACATGCCCCTGCAAAAGATGGTAGCATGACCCCCGTACTTATTAATGGGTCTGTGCTCTCCTTCTGCAGCTGAGTTAACTAGCAGTTTCATTGCAAATCTAAAAATGTTACAGAAGGTGGCATTTGTGTTATAATAACCTTTGCAACCCTCTGACAGCTCGTCCAACCTGGAGCTCTGAACAAGGTTTAATGTTTCAGATAAATGACTGTAACTTTCTAGAAGTATAATATGTGCTTATATGGATTTTTTATTAAGATCTTCCCTAGGTGTCCCAGAACACAGTAGCAAAATACCATTAAATTACAGATCAGGATTGGGCCCCTACTGCATTAAAAGGAGAAAACTGACATTGCTTTGCTCATTTGCACAGCAGTCAAATTCTGTTAACAAATGCAATAGTCCTGTAAGTGAAATGTGTCCTCTCTCTTGTCATAATGTTAATAACCTCTAGACAAAGAATAAAAGATTCTTTCACTTTTCATGCTCAGTCAAGAAATGGCTACAAATTCCTTTAAATCATTTGGATCTTCTTTGATATAAAACAGGCCTTTGAACTCTGCCTGTTCTATATCAGTATTCAAGCTCCTAAGTCATTGTGATTCATGTTCCAGTATTATCTGCCTTGCTTTTATATTGGGATTATTGGTACTGCTGCAGCACTCTAAAGTATAACCAAAAGACTTGCTATATATCTCTAATAGAATTTATTGGATCAATATAAAATTACTGCATTAATTTTTTGGCTTAATGTATGAAGAAAAAATTGGTAGGCCATAAAGTGTCCTCCTTGGCCCTAAAATCATGAAAATAGGGAAAATAATTATACAGAATTTCATCCAATCATTGCCACTGCTGAAGTTTGTACATCAGGGTTAAAATAACTCTATCAATATGCTCATAGACTACAGACCAGATTTTCCGAAGAAATTATCTTTTGCTTCAGCAATTAAAAAGGATCTGGATTTTCATAAAACCCAAGTACCCAGCTTGCCAAGTATCTCACACAATCTGGTCGCTAATTTTTGTAACCTGTTTTAAAAGTACAGTGCTATTAAAACTGATTGCAGTTTTGTGGTTGTACAGACATGTTTCTGCACTGTGTTTCTGAGAGGAACAGAAATAGAGACATTCACCATGTTTACTGGTAATTTTAGAGATCTGCATTCATAGTAGATTCTTTAAAGTCACAGGAATAGGCACAGTAAAGGCATGGACACCTGACTGGTTTTGAACATCATAGATAGCTTGTGCCACATAGTACACCTGGTTTGGTCTAGGTATCTCAGGGACTAACTCAACTGCAGCCAAGTAACTTAACTAGCCCCCAAGTGTCTGTCTTTGCTCCTGATTTCATTTTCACTGCTGAGCAAGTCTTCCTGTGCCTATGTTTTTTGTTCAGAATGTACTGAATAACATTTTCGTACCTGTTTGAGCGGAAGGTATCCCTGGCCATGGCAGAGGAGTGGGAGGGGTGGGGTTGGAGCTAGATGATCTTTAAGGTCCTTTCAATCCAAACTGTTATCTTTCTGTGATTCTGTGGTTTTTTTACTGAAGTGCTATCAAGAGGAACATGTTCATCTTGGGAGACTCAGTTATGACAGAGATGGAGAAAAATCAGTACTGAAGTAGTGTACTCTGTGACACCACACTAGGAAGTGCAATGGCTAAGGTAAGATGATATATAGTACTCTAAAATGTACCTATTACCATATGACTATTTCTGAAATGAGGAAGGTGGCTGCAGGCAAGGACTAATCTTTACTCCATGAAATTCATGGTACTAGCTTAATCCTTTAGTACAGTGCAGAGGTACATAATGTGGTACTCTTTAATAGAAGTGACTTCTGTTACTTTATTCTGAAGTAGTTTTCTCTCAGGAAAAATATGTCCAAATGTTTTTTTTTTTCAATATGTTCTTGGACAGTAAGTATTTTCTGCTTTCTCAGTTAAGTGTTTTGTCATTCCACTGTTCAATGAATTTGGTGAGAGGGGAAGGGAAACCTTAAATAATAACAGAAATGACAAATTGTGGATGTTAATGTGAAAAACTGCCAGACTTGAAGCCAAAATTAACTGTGAGATAATACAGAAAAACATCTTCTGACACCTGACAAAGTGAATGAAACCAGTTGTGTCTTAAGGCACTAGTGTTGATAACTACATGGAGAAGTGCCTCATTCCAGTCCCACAGTGCCCTAATAAGGTTTTAAAAAACAGCTTGCATCAAACAAAAACATTTCTGGTACAAAACTGCTGTTTATTTGCTAAAAGAATTAACATTTGTAACACTTGTTCTTAAAATATAGCAATGCAAATAAGCAGTATATGTGTTTAGTAGTTCATTATTCAGAGATTATTTGTAAGTTGCAAAAAATGTTCCTAGAGGCAGAATTTTTGAGAATGAAAAACACTGTTTAGGCTCTTGGATCATAAGTGGATAAACTGGGCAGAAATATACAAGCAGCTGATGGATCTTTAGGAACGGCATTGAAATTGGCTGTTTCAGGTTTAAATCCTCTTTTATATTTAATATGTAAATTTGAGAACTCTGATAGTGAAAATCTCTTTTTGGTAGATCACTTTGCAGTAGAATAAAAATATAAGCCATTTTGTTTATTTGAGGAAACAAGCTTTCTTCCCCCAGCTTCTCAGTCTGTCATGTCTCTTCCACTTAGGTATGATCATATAGATTTGTAATTCCTGTCTAAAACCTGAGTTCATTAAAATGTTCACTGTCAAAAAAAATTTGCTGTTAAAGATGGACAGTTATAACAGTGAAAAAAATCCTATCTATGTTAATACAATTAAAGCTGATGAATCTTTCTGATGCTGTTTGGTAACATTATTGATCAAGGGAAAAAAGAGATACTACTAGTTCAAAATATATCTCCACTAGAGGGCTTTGCTAAGACAGCTATTTCCAAAATCTGCTGTACTTCCGATTGAAATTTTAAGTAAATTAATTAAAGAGCTAGTTAATCAGCATCCCCTCCCTTCCCTCTGCTCAGAAAGTCCCAGTCTGACAGGATTTTTCTATGTGCAGCTGAGCAAAAGGGATGAATGCCAGTGTGAGGGAAGAGAGACTGTGCTCTAAAGTCATCAATGCTTAGGCAGGGTGAGAGGCTGCTGGGTTCTGCCCCTGAAACTAGTTGGGAATTTTACAGTAAGTAGGCACTGGAAGCAAAAGAGAAAGAAATTTAAAAGAAAATGCTTGTTATTGCCTTTCTCCACAAAAAAAATTTCACTTGCCATGAAATTGCACAATCTGTCTCTCAGGTTTCATGAATTTTGAATCTCTTGCTGAAGAATATTTTACTGAGAGATAAAAAGGGCTTTTTTTTTCATTCCCTTTTCTAGGCCTTATATAGCTTTGTTGTCAAGACAACTTCTTAAATAACAGAGGTTGTGACTTCAGGTGGTGTAGCTGTGGTGGAAGAATAGGAAACTCTATAGACTGGAGGGATCCGTACACTAGAGTATATAAGTTGGGAAGACTCAACCATGAGCTGTAGTGGTGAAACTGGATAATAGGTGAAGAAACACTGAGCTCCACAGAAATCATAGAAGATCTTAGTTTCTTTATATGTAGACAGGTATGTTAGAACCAGACATTAGCTTCTTCACAATTATATTTAATACTAACATAACCTGCTTTTTCCATATTTTAGCATTATTATATTCTAGTGTTATTGTTTGCTTGGTCACTGAATTTCACTTCATCTTATAGAGTTCAAAATGTGTAAAATTTGGAAAGCGGAAATGTAATATTTCAAGGTTGGAATGCATGCTGGAATCCACTGAATTTGTAGCTAACAGAGAAAATTATGGTGTGTCCTGAAGGAACCATACATGCTCTCATATACTTTGGGAGTTGATAAAGGAAAAAAGGTCAGAATTGGTGTACAATGTCAAGGAAATTACTCTAGGTGCTTCAAGAGGTAATTTTTTTTCCATAAGGAGATGAATTCATGGATTAAATACTTTTAAATTGAGCCTCAGCTCTGATAATTATTTGTACATTATTCATCTATTCACACAGGGATTAAGTAAAGCTATCCTGGATAAATCAAAATATTTGGACATTTTCTTAAACAACAACTTTAGACAACTGCAAAGTATATATCTGCTATTTTACTTTAATTCATCAGTTTCTTCAATAGATTCTGTAGCACTGTCTACATGGTTTAAAATAAACATTTTTTGTTTTTCCCCTCTGTACTGTGACTGAAAGAATAAAACAGCTACACCTAAATTAAGGGGCAAAAAAAAATATTAATTCTCTGGTACTTGACTGTAATGTAAACAAAGTTTATACATGAAAACTTTAAATCAATTTAGAAATGCCTGCAAAGGTTTGAATCTGATTTATTTCTCAACCCAAACCAGTTTATTTTAATTGAATTGATGATGTTTTATGGTCTTATTTTAGAAGATATAATAATACAAAGGAGATACATGAAAAGCACACATTCAGAATTGTTGTCACCAGTAGTGTATGAGTGAAGTTCTTCAAAGTACATGAGAATAATTCTGGATTTTTGAGGTCAAGTTGATCCTAGTGGAGCTGTGATTTCATAGACACAGAAGACACACACCTACACGAGTTAGAGTTTTGTGAAGAACAGCACTGATATCCAATATTATAACAAAGGAATGAATATTGCTACAACCAGTTCCTCTCTGTTCTTGTAAATGAACAAAAAACAGTTGGTAGAAGTTACAGAAAAAAAATACAAAGATCTAAACATTTTTTGAAGCTTGGTTTCATAATGAAAGTGTCCCATCATCTGATAAGGAAATGAAATTAAATAGTCCTTCAGAAAACCTGTAAAAACAGATAACCTAATAAAGAAATATCATTATTCAAATTGCTGTATCTTAATATAAGTCACTATAGTTATGAAGCAGACTGACACAGATAGTAAATTCTGGCTCATTTTCCACCTTTAAACATTTTAAAGTGTTGTCAAATTTCCTGGACAGCTCTTAAATTCTCTAGCTAAACTACGACTATATATTAACCTTTAGAGCCTATTGGCTTTAATTAGTTTTCCTGGCAACAATGATGGTGAAGGGATACAAAATGTACTAAACCACACAGTCTATTAGGCTATTCTAATAATTTTCCTTAACCAGTAACTTTTTGAACAATTGCATAATATTGCCAATAGGCCCACCATTCTTACTGTGAAAGTAATGCATTTTTAAAGTATTTTTATTGCATGTGAATTACAGCAAAGTATGGCATTGTTTTATTGCTCTCAGAATAAAAAAAATGCTAAAAGGGGAGACAAAGAGAGATATATATAGGAAAAAAAGGCAATAGGATATATAGCAACAAAAGGAATAAAAAATAAGAAGTTAAGAATAGAGACAAATATAAGTTAGAGGAAAATAGCCAATAGTAAAGTGTATATAGAAAGAGAATTACAAAGTAAGTCAAATTGGAAATAGAGAAATATCACACATGAAAAAAAGGAATGAAATTTTAAAAGGCAATGCAAACAGAAAAATAGAAAAAAATTGAAACTATCCACTTTAGGTATTTGTTAGATGGCAAAGAAATGGAAGATGGATATATACATAGAAGAATGCCTGGGGAAACAGGCATTCTTCAAACACAAATTCCAGGCAACTCCCCCAAATTTAGGGTACTTAGAGCATGTATTTGGCAAAAAAAAGCATGGGGAGAATTGTTTATTCATAATATTAACAATGGAAACAGTGTATAAATATACATGGTGGGCCACTGAATGCCTGTAGAACTCTTAATTTTATGCTGTTCATTTATTCTGTAACATGGAAAAGCAGTGTGTGTTTTCTTATTTTGCTACAGGTATTGTTTTCTGAGATGGAGTAGAAATAAACTAGAAATATGTGCTGTTTCTAGGAGCAATGTGATAAAGATTGCCAATGGATGTTTCTTGCCTGTAATAAAACCTAGAGGTGTTTAATTTGAGATGCTGTTTTCCTTCTCCCCCTGATTTAGCAACCTGGGATGCAGGCTTGCAGTACTGTACATTATGACCTGCATCACTCTTAATGAGGATTAACATAATTTCAGAAAACCTTAAGTTCATCAGTAACAGAAATCTGCAAGGTTGGCTAGAAGGTATCTGTTTGACTACCATGACTGCCTCCACTTGATTAATACAGTCAACTGAGACTATTGAGATGTAAAATGAAACAGTTTGTATACATTCTGCTTTATCCAGAGGCTATTACTTTCTAGGTCATTTCTAGCACCTAATACAACATAGAAATTGAAAAAGTTGGAGCCACCATTTTTTCATTTTGAAATAACTTTTTTTAAATTTGGAAGATGCATATTTAATGGCACACCTGAAGGTAGAATATTCTGTTTTATGTTGCAACAGTAACTAATTTATAGTGATATTTTGGATTTAGGGTACAAGAGACTACCTTTGGTTGGAAAGAAAACTTTTTAACTTGATGTAGTATTGCCATAAATTGCATTTTCATGTCTAATGATGGCTCAAAATTTCAGCATATTTAATTTGATGTAAAGTATCTGAGGTAAGTTATTAATGATTGTAATAAATGTCATATCCACTTTTCAGTATTAGGTGCTCTTTTGATTAAAATTTATCTATAGTTTACAGTATTAAAGTAGATGGATCTCAGTAATATTTAATTTACTTTTTACTTTTCAAATTAGAGATAGCAAATAGTGATTATTAAAGAATTGGGGATATGCACAAAGGTCAGAAGCTGCTACAGTAATCTCAGCGGAATGAAAAGGTCAAAGTGTAAAAAAGGGAAAATGTGCCATTGTATTTGTGATTGCATAAATAAGTACCTTCACCCTTGATACAAGTAACCCAAAGCACTGGTTTCAGACATGAAAACAATGTTCTACTTGTACTTCAGATGTGCCTATTTCCAGAGAAAATCTGTGTTTCCTCTTGGATAATCCCCCTGCTTTCCTGTAGATTACATCCAAAATGTGCAGATGAAGGAAATATTTTCTTGTAGTTTCAAAGTATTTTATGGCCACTGCTTTGTCATCTCAGTGGTGGTAAATGATAAATGGAATTTTCAAATATGGGAATCATGAAGTGTCACAAAATTCAAGTTAAGTACTTCCTAGAATCTGATCATAATTATGCAATGGTACTTTTGAGGGTATTTCCTTCAAGCAATGTTTTCTGACTTCTAATTAGAAAATTAGCTCTGTCCAGTTGCTCTACAATGATGAGCTATGTATTTTTCGGTAGTGTCCAGTTCTTTCTTCTCTTCTAAGAGGTTGTTTATTTGGGTTTTTTTAATTAATCTCTTTATTTTCCTGGTACCTGAACTTCCCACTGCTGACAGAGACACTGTTAATTATGACAAAGTGCTTTTCAATTTTAACACATGCAATCATTAAATGCAAAAGGTAGAGTATAAAATATTACTCCTGTAAAAATCAAAATATAGTGACTATCATTGGCTGTGTTTCAAAATCAATAAAAAAATGCCAACCTACTAGAAGTTAAGATGGCTATAGGAACAATACATAAGAAAGCCCATCTTTCTGTGAACTCCTAAAAATTTGACAGAATGAAATGGAATAACAATATAATATAAAGCTGTGTGACTGAAACAGACATGGTACATGAAGATGAATGTCCATATGGGCCAGATTATAAGATTCACTGTAGGGCATAAAGTCACTGGAGTAACAACAAAGGTAAATACACAGACTAGCAAATTATAATGACAAAATCTATGTCGTCAAATATGAAAGCAAACTGATAGAAGAAACTAATGCTTTGTACATAAAAATAAGATACTTTCAGTTAGTGTGTGTCTAGCTTCATAGTACAATGGTAAAGCATATAGATAAATGAGAAGACCTAATGTTTAGCTCCTACTATCATCTATGTATATTGTGTATGTGCAAGTATTTATATATTTGATATATCTATTAGTGCAAATATTTTATATTTGTAATAGGCTATGGTTAAATAAAAATGAACAACTAAATAAAATAGATGGACTTTTGAGAAGGCAGGATCAGAAACTGGGAGTTCAATAAAACATTTTTAGACTGAGATCTTTAACAGTTGTGTGGTATGGTTCTTCTTCAGTGGAGAAGACTAGCTTACTATAGGGGAGAGCCAGAAGGCAATTGCTGGCTTCACTTTTGTATTCAGGGAATTCTCTGTCAAATTTAAGGTTTAAAGAGTCATTATACTACTCTAGCCCTTAATGCTAAGAAAAAGGCTACTTACGGAAAATATATTGTAGCAAATTTTGTCTCTCTATTATGCATTCAATAGTATATTCTTATCTATCTATTGTCTTCCACAGTGTACTTTCTATTTTACTCACTAAAAGGTGAAAAAAAAAATGAGGTTTAAGTTGGACAGAAGAATACCATGTGAATAAAAATTAGGCAATATGATCATTCTTAGTTTAATATTATTGCTCTTTAAATTAATAAGGAACACATCTGTGTATTTAACAATTTTGACAGAGCATTGAAGCTTTCTGAATACAAAATTTAGTCACATTTTAGTGCTCAGAGCAGTTTTTACAGGACAGGGAAAATTTATTCCAACAGAATATGAAATTTCTAAAAAATATAAGCAGATTCACTTCAAAAATATACAAATAAGAGTATAAAAACAAATTTGTGATTTAGTGTGTCGTGTACATCACACAATATCGGAAATTACCTTGAGAATTAAACTTCCTTAATGTTTGCAGCTATTGTGATTTACACTAATATGGTGTCTTAACAGCATACTGAAAAGGTTGCATACATTACTACAGATAAAGATTTGCATTTAGGGGAAAGAATACTATAGCTATACAGACTAAGAAAATGGATTTCTGACAATTAAACTGCCAAGGCCAGGGAAATACTATACATTTCTGCTACAGGCAAAACACTGAAAGAAAGCATTTTTCAGTCTGAATAATATTTGAGGTTTGAGAAAGGAAAAAACTTTGCCATCAAACTTCATAAAGGACACATAGAAAAATTACCCCATTTCAAGATTTGATCTTAATGTGAATAATTATAAAATTATAATTTGGGTTTGCTAAAAGAACTGGAGTTACACTGTGCATGCTACCTTCAGGAGATAAGAAGCACAACCTGTTGTGCTGAATAGCTAATCATGAAAAATAACCTTCTAGCCTGCTTCTACACTAACAGTGTTTACAAAGTACATTTTAAAAAGTCTGCTTGCCTCTTTGCTTTCTAAGCCAGGTTCAGAATTAAATTTCTAACAGAGTAAAATCCCCAGAATTTCAGATGCCAATCAGGTGAATTGCTCTCAGAAAAATTCAGTGTCATTGCACTTTTATGGAAATCAGGTGCTGAGAGATGGGGAGAAGAACTGTATATATGTGTGCATACATATATATCAAGTTTTCTCAGCATGTCAGAAGATCCACAAGGGATGAAGAATATTTATGGAGCTATACCTTCATATTTTTCTTCTCAATGATTTTTTAAACCTAAACAAGTCCTTTCATGCAGTCCTCTCTATACATATTGTAAAGAGATTAGGAACAGGAAACATTTGTTGACTCACTGCTTCATATTTTTTTGCCACAGGACATGACTTTTTATAGTACATTTACCAATGATGATAATGTTAAGACTAAAGCCATTCTCTGCTTTTTATCAGACCAGCAAAGAGACCACTGAAGGAAGCTCAGGCTAATTAAAGGGCCATGATCAATGTTCATGAACACTGAAGGATTATTCTACTATTCTACTGCCTCATACTCAAGGTGTGAAGGAATAAAAGTTCCTGCAGTCATGTCTTTCTCAGGAAACTTTTTAGGGTCTTCTTCAGGATGTCTACTACTAATACTGGGCTTTTAGAAATGACACTGCTAAAAACAGATTCAGGATTCTACTCCATCATCCAAGGGCCTAAATAATATGTGATGTAGACTTGAGCTCTTGAGCTTTCAAAGTTTGTGGTTTATGTATGAACCCATACCTCTGTATTACTACATTTTTTCTGAAACATTTAAGATGCCTTGGTATGTTTAGCAATGTTAGTATATGTACTCATTTTCATGTTTGGACTGGATATTTATTTCTCATTCGTTCCATTCATGCTGGTATTTTTATTTTTTTTAGCTATTGATTGCAATATTCAAGTACTATCCTAGGAACACACTCCATTCTTAAGAGTTGACTTTTACAATTCAATGGTCTTGAGGTCACGTCTTTGCTTTATATTGCATTATCCGGCTCTTCTCTGAGGTAAATAACATGGGAGTGTGGAGGAAGGAAATTACAAACAATTTCCCAATAAAAGTATAATTCAAACCTCTTTCTGCATTCACAGGAAGCTGTTAGAATGTGAAGAGTATTACAATTTGTTGACCAGCATAGAAAAATAACTACACATTTTTTTCAAGTTTACCTAAGGAAATACCTGAAGGTGTGCACTCATTCTAAAAACTTATGACTCTACAATATGTGCAGGAATCAGTGTCATACCCATCACAGTCAATGGAATTTCAGACAATAGAGTCAGCTCTACCTTAGAGAGGGATTGTGCTCAACGTGGATTATCACACATAATTGATTTTAATTCAAGTTCATATCCTGGTTTCATACAAAAAGATTTTGTAGGAAAAACATGAATGCTCCAACTTTTAAAATTTATTTATAGAAAATAAATGTCAAACTTCTCTACATCTCTAAGCATTCACTTTGGATTAAAATATTTACAAAACATTTGCCATGTTTTCATATTCAAACAATTTTCATTAGTGATACTTTTCTAAAATCCTCTTAAGTGAGTATTTTCCTATAAAATTCTCATTCACCTCTGAATCTGCCAAATCTACAATGTGATTATCAATGCTACTTGATAATATCAGAGTTATATTCCAAAACAACTTTTTCACAGAACTTATGAACCTCTGGCTATAGCAAAAAAAAATAAAAAAAAAAAAATAAAAAAAATAAATAAAACCCCCGAACAAATAAACAAACAAACAAACAAACCAACAGCCAACCAGACAAACAAAGTCTTGGAGTTTTTTTTTAAAATCCTAGTAAAGGAATGTTTGGATAAATTGACAACAAGGAATGAAAGGCAGGATAAAGCTTGAATGCTAATGTATGTCACTTGTACTGAAAGCTGTATGGAGGCAAAGACTTATGGCAGATGGTAAGCTTTTAATTGGATCTCGCTCAGAAAATATAAACACTGAGCATCTGTGGTCCAGTCACTAGTTATATAATTGTCAGTGAACTGGACACCTAAAATAAAACTACAAATCAACACTGGCAGTTTTACTTTTGAAAATAACTTTTCTTTTATCAGAATAGACTCATCTAGAAACTGTGCTTCTTGCCTTAGATTTTTATCTTTATAATATATACCTCACTTACAGATGCCGTGGTTTATAACCAGATGGCAACTAAGCCCCACACAGCCACTCGCTCACTCCCCCAACATAGGATGGAGGAAAGAATCCAGAGTAAAAGTGAGAAAACTCATGGGTGGAGATAAGGACATACATCAATTCCCATGGGCAGGCAGGTATTCAGCTCTTCAGGAAAGAAGGGCTCCATCACATGTAACAGTGACTTGAAAAGACAAACGCCATCACTGAGAACATTCCCCCTCTTCCTTCTTCTTCCCCAGATTTACAAGCCATGTTGTATGGGACATCCACTGGGTCAGTTGGAGTAAGCTGTCCTGGTTGTGTCCCCTCTCAACTTCTTGTGCAGATTCCTTTCAGAGTTATCTCAAATACCTGATTGAGATGGCAGATTAGATCCTATCATTTAAAATTTCCTAGGGACCGATAAAAAAAATTCCTCTTCTGAAAACTACATATTCAATATGTCATTTCATGAGACAGACATAATTTTAATGTTAACTTTGCACTGGAACTCAATTTCAAAAAAAAATATAAAAATTGCTGCCTGAATAGCATGATTTATGCTGTGTCTTTTTTTTCTTCTTATATATGCAAATACCAGAACATACAACCTTACATATTTGCCAGAAATGTAGGACTCATTTGTTCATCTTTAATCAGGCATTGGAATGGGCTGCCCAGGGAGGTGGTGGCTTCTCTGTCCCTGGAGGTATTTAAGAAGAGACTGGATGTGGCACTTAGTGCCTTAGTCTAGTAACTGTGGTGGTAGTGGATCAAGGGTTGGACTTGATGATCTCAGAGGTCCTTTCCAACCCATCTCATTCTATGATTCTATGATCTTCTAAAAGTGTCCCTACTTCTTCATTAATATTGATGTTTTTTAAACCGGAATCTTAAGATACAAAATCTTTTTATTAAAATATCAATAATTTCACCAGTAGGCAGCAGCAGAAGCCAGACTATCCTGCAAGATGGAAAAGCCATGAGTGATCTCAGTCCTGGCTGTGCCCTTACTCACAGGTGCTGTTCTATAGATACTCAGCAGTTCAGTGGAGCCAAGGTGGTGAAGACAGGGTTAAACAGTAAAGGAGGAATGGATGGAGAAACAGGGGAAGAGAGGAAAGTAGTAGAGAGGTGAAATAGCAAACTAGCAAGGAATAATAGAAGTTTGCCCATAAATTATGACTAGTGTCAAGAAACAGAGATTACTGTGATGATGACTATAGTAGAATGAGTAGGATGGTGATTACATGGAAGAAGACTATTCAAAAAATTTGTAAAGTCATAAAATGCTGACTCAGAGCAAGGAAATGAAAAGATTAAGACCAGATACAAGTGGAAACTCGTCTGTTGTTGTTAATAAAATGTGTAAAACAATAGATTTCCCTGAAATGCAAGCGGGCATAGGACTTTAGATGTGATACCTTTAAATGTGAAGCTGTTAAAATAATACTGTCTCTTCATCTGGTAAACTGTGTTTTGCTATCATGTCCTCTGGGAAGTGATAGAGCAGAATTCAGCCATCAGTTGGGACACATGGCTTTCATTTCACATTTAAATTGTAGAGGCTATGCAAATGATCATTAATTGCTCTCTGGAGAGCAATGTGCCCCCTTTTTGATCTATGTATTTATCCTGTTCATTCTTACGAGATTACAGAGACATTGGAGGAACTGCACAGCATGCAGTTTGAACAAAGGTTTTGAAAGAGAAGATGCATAGGAATGTAAAGTGTTTCACAAATTTCAGTTTCTCTGTTTTTTATATATGAATATATAATACAATTTGAGGAAAGGTTATGTGATGTTTTTAACTGCACAACAGAACAATTGTTTTTGATTAATTTTTTTTTTTTATTTACACTAGCAAAATATTTATAAGCCATTATTTCTCAGTTGGTATACTCAGTAAAATGTAAAACATTTTTCTGAATCTTAAATCTCTTACTAACATTTTCAAAAATAGATCATGCTTCAATTGTTCTCCAAACCATTTTAGTGATTGAAAGCCACAGGCAAGATACAATAATTTACACAAAGTGCTGTAAACATTAGAAGTCTATTTGGTAACCCCAGAGTACAAAATAAGTTTAGCATTTCACATTCTCCTCCAATATTAAAAGTACCATTGTGACTTAGGAAATAGGTGTGGCAGGAAACTTTAAATCTATGAATTTACATAAAAATGCTAGCCTTCCTTCCTGTTTTCAAATGTGCATTTATGACTGCATCATTATTCAGAGTGTTATTATCTGTTCTTTCTATGTCTGTCCATTGTTAAAATACATCTTCTGTATCAAAAATGTCATGTGCAATACTCTACTATTCAAAGCATAGGCAGTACATCCATGGTGATCTGTAAAACAATGGAAAAGAGATTATCTTGCCCCTGTAGACACAAATATATCAACCAAATTACTGATTTATATTTTAACAGCTTATTGCCTTTCTCTCAGATATGAAGAATTTAACTTACAAAACAGTCAATCTTTAAAATGAATGCACCTTCACAACTGCTAGTGTAAAATAATTATGAAAATACTACTACCTCAAAGGAAAAAGACAATGGCTTAACACATGATTATGTTATTTAATTACCCCCTCAGCTTCAATATCATTCTAAAAATACATCTATTGTAAGAAATGCTCTGGAATTGAAAAAATCTGGAAATTAGAATAAAAATTCTTCTCTCTTAAAGAAGATAGGAAACATGCTAGTGTACAAGAAGAAATTTAACTCTGAAGCAGTATTAACCTTATTAAACTTGTAATATTTCTCAGTTCATGTTAATATAACAGATCCTCAACTGGTGTAAACTGGTCCAATCTCATTAAAGACAACAATATTCATTTACATGTGCCTAGAATCTGTCCTGAAGGCTTTTTTCTCTTGTACTCATCTATTCATGGAGCTGTAAATAACACTTTATTAATAATAACAAGAAATAAATTTCACCAACAATTTCAGTCATCTACAATTTTGAAAGTTTATTTCTGAAACCTATTCTTTGAAGAGACAGAGCTCCTATGACCGTTTTCCTATTTGGTGTATTCCTTAGGAAATTCCAATAAAACAGACATTTTCACTTTTCTTATCCTTCATGTGCTCTCACAAATTAGAAAAAAATGTCCACCAGGAAGATATCCTTTAAGCATATATTTCATCTGCCTGTTATCATTTTTATTGTGATGACTCACTTCAGTGACTTGAAGACGCAAATGCTAGACAAAGAATTAACTGGACACATTAAGGCATGATTATACCTTCCCTTCCCTTTGAATATGAGCAGTGTGGTAGTGGAGTCGTTTCGCTTTTGTGTGTGTATTTTTCTATTAACCCTGCCAGGTCTGACAGTACGACTGGATGGATCAGTGCAGGTTACCTATAAGCAAGAAAAGGGGAAAATAAAAGCATCTGACAGAGAACTCTTGCAGGAGCTGTGCTTGGAAGAAGCGCAGAAGGTGCTGAAGTTACATTCACCTCGCAAGGGTAATTGAAACCTGGTCTCTTCTTCAGTGGTAACATGACAGTGTGTGCCAGGGTTGACATTCCTTCCAGCCGGTGATGTAAGTCCAGGAATGTAACTTAATGTCAGCACATTTCATGGCTTGCCAACGCAGCTTCTCTTCTCTCTTAGCACACCTAATTTGATAATCACATGCACACTCTTTATGCATTGGCTCTCCATCAGCTTTCTTGTACTGTGAACAGCCTGGCAGATGTTGTGAAAAAACACAATTTCAGTTAGAGCAGAAACAATTGAGTACATGTAACTGCTAACATGTAACTGGTTTAGAGAAATAAAAGAAAAGAAAGGAAAAGAGGAAGGAAAAGTGGAAAGGAAAAGGAAAACAAATGACTCTGAGATTAGCTCAGTTGGTCAGAGCATGGCATTAATAATGCCAAGGCCATAGGTTTGATCCTTGTACAGACCATTTACTTAAGAGTTGGACTCAATGATTCTTGTGGGTCCCTTCCAAATCACAGTATTCTGAGAAACAGAAAGGGAAGGAAAGAAAGAAGATCTCATATTTACATAAAGTATTGTTCTGTATTAAGATTTCAACTTCCTTATGCAGGACCAAGCTCTGAATCTTGTAAAAATATACTTCATGACGAACATTATTAAAACAAAACAAAACAAAAATATACAAAATGGTGATAAAATCATTAAGAGTTCCAAACATTTTTCAAAATGCAGATATGGCAAGCATTTATTAAAGGAATCAATTTGTCTCTGAGAGCTTAAAAAATAGAAGAGTCCTTTAACAAATAGACAAACACGGAGTGATTTAACATTTTAAATGTCAGAGAAATCTGAACTCTGACCTTCATCTGGTTTATAAACTGATCACTGAAGCAAACAAGAAGCTCTCAAAAAGGTAGTTCACATGGAAAATTTCAGTAAATATATATATATATTATATCTATATATCATGGCTCCTAATTTTATTTTTTTAAGACCTTTAGACAAATCAGGAAACACTACAGTACACAAATAAAGACTTTCACAGTCTGCTGTGCATGTTATTTGACAGATCCCATTTATGAGTTCTCTCTAACCTAAAAGTAGCTATAGTGCAACTTTATAACATAATAAACTATAGGAAGTTACCACTGTAGTATGTTTGGGGCTCTTGACAGTAAAGGGGAATGTAACATTTTATAGTATATGTTTAACAAGCTATATTTGGATTACTGCTAATAGTTAGTAGCAAAAGATATCAGAAAATGAAAACTAAGTATAAGGAGAAAAAACCTCTTGATATATTCCTCAAAGGAAAAAAAAAAACCCTCAACAACAGGCTCCCTGGAGCATTAAACATTCAAGCACTAATGTACCTTTTAATTCGATATAATTTCTGCAGAGGTCAGATGTGACCACTCATTATTTTTGACATTACTAATAAGGAACTTCTACATATTCAGTAATCAAGTCCTAGAATTTTAAATTTATTGTCTGCTTACTATCCAACAGGTAGAAATGACGTATAGGAGTTTTCCTGAGACTTAAGGAATGCCATAAACAACATAAACAGCTTTTCTAGAAAAGAATTACATGTCAAGGTGGAATTTAGTTCTAGACACTTATTTTAATTAGTATTTTTACATTTCAAGACTTCAACAAAATATTTATGAATTTTAAGCCATGAAACCCCTGCTACATTTCATTATGCATTATAGAGATTTAAATGTCTCACTGAACGGCATTTTGCTTTATAGCAAAAGTTACCTTCTTTAAAATATTTATGAAAATACAAGTTAAAATTCCTGTTTTAATGTAGAGATTTATTTTTTCACCTCAGGCATCATCCCTTCATTAAAAAAGATTATCTGTATTCCCAGGGGCATATCTGTTTTTTTGATCTTTAATATCATAGAAAAGATGGTATAATTTAAAAAACTGAGTTCTGCACTACAACAATTGCAAGGTGATCTTAATTAATTTCCTTTCTTAAAATTTAAGAAGATAAATTCTACTTTATAATAAAGTATTTATGTTTGTAGGCAAGACATATATTTCAATATATTCAATAACTTTTGGAGGATATCCAGGGAACTCATTAAAGGCCATGACCTTGAGTAAACTTTATTTAGCCTGGAGGTTACTCAAATAATGTAGTGTTTTTCAGAGGTGTTGGTACAACTGCAGAATACTAAATACTTTTTGAAAAAATACTGTCTTACCAAATAATTCAAAATGAAATTCACCTAAATTTTTTCTGCAGGTATTTTTAATTCACTAGTGAATGAGATACAATAAGTCCACAGAGACTGTCCCTCTCTGCTCTTGCACCACAAGGTGTGGCCCCACCTTGAATACTGTGTTGAGTTTTGGTCACTGCAACATAAGAAAAATATTAAGCCATTGGAGAGAAACAAAGGAGGGCAACAAAAATGGTGAAGAGGCTTTAGGGGAAGCCATATGAGGAACAACTCAGGTCACTTGGTCTGTTCAGCCTGGAGGAGACTGAGGGGAGACCTCATTACAGTCTACAACTTCCTCAAGAGGAAAAGAGGAGGGGCAGGCACTGATCTCTTCTGTGTGGTGACCAGTGACAGGACCCAAGGGCATGGCCTAAAGTTGTGTCAGGGTAGATTTAGGTTGGATATTAGAAAAAGGTTCTTCAGCCAGAGGGTTGTTGGGCACTGGAACAGGCTCCCCAGGGAAGTGATCACAGCACCAAGCCTGACAGAGTTCAAGAAGCATTTGGACAATACTCTCAGACACGTGGTGTGACTTTTGGGGATGGTTCTGTGCAAAGCCAAGAGTCGCACTTGATGATCCTTGTGGGTCCCTTCCAACTTAGCATATTCTATTGTCTTGTTTTTTTCTCTATTTTCACTGTCTGACACATAAAAGATCTATTTAAAATAATGGATTTTCAGGCTAATGGTTTTGTCATGCGCTCTTTTTTTTTTTTTTTTTTTTTTTTAAGACATGTAGTTGGGAATGAGTAAGAATTATTCCTATACTAAAAGTTAAGAACTAGTTAATTTGTCAATCCACTGTGCTTTTATGCAATCATTCAGCTATGATGCTGATCAAGCCAAGACCATGTTTCTGGCTGTGAGAATAGAGTGACAGAAACATTTTTAAAGGAGATTAGCAAAAACAGGCAGTGAAAAAATCAGATTTGCATAACAGAGAGATTTTCTCTTCTCATTCTCTTGTTTCTGCTTTTCCTACCTTTCTGGTTGTTTTCTTTAAGAAGCTCAGTATTAAGGTCTCACCTTAAAATAGAAGGAAACAGGACAGCAAATCATCTCACCAACATATATTGAGTGCATCATGTTTGAACTCTTCCTCCCTTCCTGTATAAAAATTTTCTCTAGGTCATAAAAATATTTTTTATTTTCACAGGAATCTTCATACCTATTAATGATTGTTTTAGTATATGACCAATCTGAGGTAATTTTCCCCTTTTTGTATATCTATTATGTACCCATGTTATAGTCATTATTCCTGATTATTCAAATAATTTGTCATATCCAGTCCTCTGATGTCATTTTATATCAACCAAGAAAAAGCAGACCTTGGCAACAGCAGTTTCTTATTCCATTTAAATGCCACCACCCCACCAAAGAAGGGTCTTAAATGGTTTTGAAACCATCACAGACACTTTTTATAAATGATATGGATATTTTTATGTGTGGGTAAATTTTACTGAACAGGAAGGAATAAAGGAGTGCCCATGTGAGTGATCTGAAGGCAGAAAAAGAATGCTGAATTCCTTCTTTTCTGAAACATGCAGATTTGAAATATTATTAGAAACATCTTTATGTATTGTACAAACAGTAGCCTAGTGCAGTAGTGTGGAGGTATACTTGGGAGAAAGGAAGTGTCATATACCTGATTGTTTATTGAATTCCATTTTCTTGTGTGAATCTCTCAGTGGACTATCACAAAACTTCAGTAAAGTAAGAGAGATTCCAAAGTATAAATAAACAACATTTTCAGCAAAGATTTATGTTGAAATCATTGTGAACAATCTAATCTCAGAAATTAGATATCTCCATTAGAAAATTTTGTGGATTTTTTATCAGTCATGCAGGTGATCTCTCCACAGTAAATCCAAAAGTCCAAGGACAAAACAATGGGAGCTGGAGGATTTCTTGCAGTGACTCAAGGACAATGTCCTGGTGTGATATATAGACAATGAGCTTTATGCTCTCTACTTAGCAGGATTCAAAAATTTTCTGGATTTTACTTTTTAATACAAAATTTGCCACTTTTTATTTAAGAAATATGTTGTTAGTTTTGGAGACTCTAGAAAGTTTTAAATAATCTACCATTTGTTTTCTATGTTGAAAATTTCAGACGCCTAACTGCAGCAACAGGTAATTTTGCAGAATTAACAAAACCATATTACTGTTTGAAATCCTTTATGAACACTAGTACTTTTAAACTGCAAGGGCAATAACAGAAACATTATACTGAAAAATCCTTGGTGTCAAACATTTTTAAACTTTTGAAACAATATTTATAGGCTGTTTCATATTTCATGCCTATATTTACTGACTCCACGTATATGGGCAGTTATTAACTGCCACACTGCAAGGCACTGAAGCAGCTGATTGATAACACACATGAATGACTCTCTGATAGCAAATACCATGCATTTTGTTTTGCATATTGTCAAGGATACTTGTGAGAGTAGATAAGGAATCTTTATTTTTATGTCAAGAAGGGAGGGAGGGTAAGAAAGATTATTTTATTTTATAAGGCCACAATATTATCCGTGTAAAAATTCTCACAGAGGAGACTATATTTAATGTGCCTTCCATTTTTTTCTTAATGTTACTTTGATCAGTTCAATTTAGATACTCCTGATGAATATATCTGACAGAAATATTCCATACTTTATCAGAAATAATACACAATTGTCTATACTAAGTTGAATATGTTTATACTCACCATGTTACCATTTTTTGTAGGAAGAAAGTAGTACGGACATTCATAATCAATCCAAGGAGAGAATGTGATGGACCACACACTGCTCTTGTCTGCTATGATGATGACAGATGTTCAAGGTAATGGTGAAAGCAGCTCCACTGTCCTTCCTCAAGTAAGCAGTCTCTGGATGTTGTAAGTATTACTGAATATATTCAAGGCTTGTTGGAATGAAGTAAAAAAAAAAAATTGAAATTTAATTAAGACTTCTTTTCCTAGGCCTGGCTCTGCTTCCTCCAGTCAAGTTGCTCCTCTTTTACCTCAGCTCTGTAAAAACGTTGTGTGGTTCAGATATAACTGGCTGCTACTGAAGTCAAGTCCTTGTACTCTTGGCAATTCAGAAGAGTCTCAGTGCAGTCTTATCTTTAGTTTTAAATAATATTCTGCATAAAACTGATTTAAAGCAGTAAAAAGATATAACTGAATTAATACTACAATTACCTTTTCATCTTTTATATATTTCTTATAATAAATGTCTCATTGCTGTCAAACCATACTTTTTCTTTTTCAGACCAGTTTAAGATAAACCTTCTGTTCTTTGTGCAACTTGCATTGACTTATGCCTCCCATTCTACTCTAGAAGATTTTAACAGTCTAGGAGGATGTAGCAATTTTCTACTGCAACTTTTATTATCAGAATTTGCATATCCTTTTTTTTGCTGAACTGTGAAATCAGCATTCCAATTTGAAGTGAGCTACAGTTCCTAGGCATGAAAAATAATTATGAGGCCTAGATAATATCAGCCATCAAATCACCTTTCTTTCCCTATATTACTTCAAACATTGCCCCATCCTGAAACTAAGTTCTTGGAGAGAAATATTTTTTTGCATTAAATGATTCTAAAAATTCAGTCTTCTACTGCTTGGCATCAAAGTAACATAAGAACATTAATATGTTATGAGATAAAGCAGTACAGAACACATGGCACAGCTGACGACAGAAAGGCTTCAGAATATGATACAACAGAGCTATCACACAGCAATCCCAGCTGTCCACGAGCCAGTCTTGTGGCCAAGGAGGCCAATGATATGCTGGGGTGCACTAGGAAGAGCTTTAGCAGCAGGTCAATGGACATGATCCTGCCCCTGTGCTCAGCCCTAGTGAGGCCACATCTGGAGTACTGTGTCCAGTTCTGGGCTCCTCAGTACAACAGAGACCTGGAGATCCTGGAGTGGGTCCAGCAGAGGACAAAAAAGATGATTAAAAGACTGGAGAAGCTCTGTTATGAGGAAAGGCTGAGGGAGCTCTTCAGACTCGAGAGGAGAACTTTTTCAAGGTCTATAAGTATCTGAAGGGTGGGTGTCAAGAGCATGGAGCCAGGCTCTCCTCAGTGGTGCCAAAAAATAGAACATGATGCAATGGACAGAAACTGATGCACAGGAAGTTCCATCTGCGTATGAGGAAGAACTTTACGGTGCAGGTGACCGCGCACCGGAACAGATTGACCAGAGAGGTTGCGGTGTCTCATTCACTGGAGAGATTCAAGAACTATATGGATGCAATTCTGTGGAATGTGCTCTAGGATGAATCTGCTTGAGCATGGATGTTGGAATAGATGACCACTCTGTGGTGCCTTCTGACCTTACCCATTCTTTGTCCATGGGTGTCTGCATCTGTGGGATATGTGCTCAACTTCACTGCTGGTTGAACCTGTACACAGCAAAGTGGCAGTCATATCCCTCAGCCTGGGAAAAGACCCTGGGTCCCCAGGCTGGGCTCCAATACTTGGGCATGGGGTGGCCCAGAACTGCTGTAACAGAAAGCTGCTTTTAACACGTCTGTTTCAAATCACAAGTTAAATCACTAGCTAAATCAGAGTCTATGAAGAAATCCTATGACTACTTTGTTTTTGTTTGTGAAAATAATAAGCATAATATGTTTTTAACAGCACACTCAGAAATAGAAAGATTAGCATGAAAACATAACCTGTGTAGGTTGACACCTATATAGATTTAAAATATCTTATCTCCTTCTCAGCCCAATACACTTGTCTGTCCTTAACAGCAATTGCTTCCCCTTTTAAGGGGTTTTGAATAATTAGGTTCAGCTGAATGTAATTACCTTCCAGCTGGTAGTGCTTATTTAAGTTGCACTGAATAGTGATAAATTCTATAAAATAAAAAAAAAAGGAAGAAAACCACCTTTTTATTGTAATTTTTTCCTGCTCATTTCCTCTTGACTTGCCTACTTGCTACAAAAAGAGGTCTTTTAATAGTGTTTAGGACCAGTTAAATATGTTGAGTTTTGATAGTAACACGCTGCTTGCTTTTGACACAAAAGCTTGGTAAATGTTTGTGTACTTGCTGTTTTAGGCTTCTTTCTAGCTGTTATTGTTGTTATTTCTCTGAGTGACATAAAACTCAGTAATACTCCTTAGATATTTTTGTTACTGGTTGCCTCAAAGGTAAAGGTTTTAAAGTGAAATGTAACTAGTTTTATTGGATAAGAGTAGATTATCAGTAGATACATATCTGTTAGACACTCCTTGTATTAAAGAAATTGTTCATTACAGAGTTCTGTATGTGGAATCCTACTGCACCTTTCACAGGTTCATGATGTTCTTGTGAGCACAATTTAATTTCATTTACTTTGATAATTGTGATGGAATGGTAACTAATTTTTTCACTAAAGGAACACTGTATTAACTCTTGATCTGCCTGCAGGCACACTGCTGTCATTTCTAACCTTTTTTTTTTCTCAGTTGTGTTCATCTCATTCTCTCCACCAAGTTACTGGTATATCTGTTCTGCTATTGAATTTGAGAAGCTCTGCTTACTTTTGCATTTTCTACTTTCCATTTCTGATTATATATTTCAGGTTTAATCTTATTTCCTGAGAGGAAATTACCAAGTATTGTCATTTTAATTCTGCAAATTTCCCTCTACAAAATCCTTCATCTTCCTTTCAAATGTCATGAATGTACTTTTAGAACTCTAAAACAACTAAAACAAGTTCTATGGGTAGAACTGAATTCTGTCTGTATTTTCATCATTCTCTTTGTAGTGTCTTTGTTCTTTCAACTTTCTTGGCCTTTCTGCTCTGTTTGGTTTTGTCCCTCATGTCTCAATAGATGTTTGGAAGTGTTTGTGACAGAGATTAGGAGAATATTTTGTACCTCAGCTCTAAAGATTTTGTAAAAGAAATGCTGCACTTTCACCATTCACATTTTCTTTCCATGATACAGTACAGTGTGAAGAGCTGGGAACTAGTTTTAATAATAATAATGTTAAGTAGATAAAGTAGATTTCTTCCTGGATAATCAACTGAAAAAAGGAAAACAAACAAAAAACCCCAATGAAAACATAAAGCTAAGACTTTATAATATACAAATCTGTATTCTTTTTCAATCATTTTTGGTGTTAAGTACATCTATACATTCCAGAAATATAGAATTAAGAAAAAAAAAATAATCTTGGGAGAGGCAAGACAGAGACTATTTTTAGGAAGGATTTTGCCTGTTTAAGATTTACATGTCTTAAATTGTGTTGTGCTCTATGAATATCATGGAGCATACAGTAATGTTCCTCTGTCCAGTACTCTCCTAGCCCTCATTCTTCTTTTCTAGTCTGTAAAAATAGTAGATCCAGTTTATAGGATTTGAAATTTGGCATCTGAGTGAATGGATCAGTTCCAGAGTTGTATGAATTTGTGTGAAAGTAGAAAAATTGCAACAAATACAGGAGTGTTGTATCTCTTTCCAGGGAGACAGTGTTCCTTCTCACTTTCAGTTTTTGCAGAAATGAATTCTGCAGTGTAAATCCATCTCCTATAAAAGTTTTCTTTTCAAAATTTTCTCAGGATTGTTAGAAGTTTTATCTGTGTTTGCTGTTTAGTTACCATGAGAGTTGTTTAGTATCTTTAGAAGGAAAGAAATTACCACCTAACATATTTAGAACAGACCTTAATGTAAACTAGGACACTATCTGGTAATGGTAATGGCCAGTCTTCGTGAACGAAGATCTGGGAAAGGTGTTCCCACCTTTCAAGCCTGCGCAATGGATTTTTTAG
>JAWWLV010000045.1:17319533-17329704 GCA_035041135.1 Platyrinchus mystaceus
CCATCTGCCCGGGGGACCCGGGATTCGAACCTGTGGCCTTGGCGCTGAGAGACCAGCATCTTAACCGCTAGGCCACCGGGGGTCCCCTGGACACTATCTAATAGCCCAGTAAATAACCAAGGCATCATTTTCAACTTGGATCTTTCTTTACTGCAACTTTGTCTAAATTTTGCCTCTTTTTCTGTGACCTCACTAACACACATTTTTGGCACATAACCTTGTGCAGAGAAGCATCCAGGCTCTCAAGAAGTTTGTATTTGGAATCATGAAACATTTTCCTTAACACTGAAAAATAGATTGTATACCCTAAGGCAGAGCTCCAGAATGCTGCACCAACTATCACTCTACTAATGTATCAATTAGATATTCTCTAAAGCATCCCCAGTGAGACATTTTCTGTCTTACTGACCAGCATTGCCATAGTCTGGTACTATCTTGACTTCCTGCATCCCTGCATTCATCTCCTTATTCGTTTCTTGAATTCTCATGAGAAAGAATAATTGTGTTATGTCTTTTCATTTTGTGTATTCAACAGGTCCCAAATTCATGCTTGAAACTCTTCAGTGTTACAGCAACAAAAATATTCCTCAATAGGCACATTATAGTTACTCAGCTATAAACCAAGTATGGACTACACAGATTACAAAACTAGAGCAAAAAAGAAAGTTCTTTCCTACCAGACACTATTAAAAATCAAAGCAAGTGATGTTTCCAGCTGGCACAATATTTTAGTTATACTTTAGCAATATCTAATTGCAAATGAACTTGTGTATTTTTTATGGTAAAAATCTTGTTTATGGGCAAAAAGAGAGCATACCATATGGATAGACACAAGTATCTATGTAAATGCAAAGCAAAGAATATGCATAAAAATCTCTATAGATACAGAGATGTGAATAATAATGAATAAAAATATTGTTAATATAATTAAAATCTTAACAATATAATAATTATTAGTCCAGATCTAAATGTTTCAGAAAAAGGAAGATCAATGGACATTAAACTGTTATATGCACACATCTTCATTTCTTATCCTTTGTGAAAAAGAAGATTTTATGGAATCTCCTTACATAAACAACACATAAGCCATTTTGGTGTGGGCATTTTTAACAGATTTTTCTTAATTACTAATTCTCTGCATTGTAGAATTAATGGATTGGTTTTTTTCATTTCAAGATTTTACTAGTCTTCAGCCTGTTTTTGCTTTCTCTGAAATGGCCTAGCATGTACAGTTTCTATAGACTTCTTTAGAGCAAGTGGACAGTGCAAAAACTGCTCTCAAATTTGAGGAGATCTTTAAAGATTAAAAAAAAGTCCCAGTTCTTTGAAATGTCTGATGCAGTAGTAATGTAGTATATTATTTTTAGGACCACATGGCTAGCACATTCTGCCAACTGATATTAAAATGGATTGTTGCTAATTTCCTGCATTGTATGCTACTGCCAACTATTTATGGGCCAGCACAGTAACAGAGTACTTTCAGCACTCACAGCCAAGTACAGGATTTCTAGTTGAAAGAGATTTCTGAGTCATGGAATTAAAGCAAAGAAGTAGAGACTTTTTTGACCTTCTCTCCCTTTTCTAAGGACTCATCCCAATATAGTCTTTTCATGGTCAAAAAGGCCTAAGAAAAATGTGAAACCCAGCAATTCAGAATTTTTATTTGTGCTGTATGAAAACTGCATTCAAGCCTAGAACCATTTAAAGGAGGGATTGGATGTAGCCTTTCACTTCCCAGGCAGTGTGGACAGTCACTGATGTGCATTAAGTCATCCTTAATCACTGTTTTATAGAGACTGAATCCATTGCACTCTTACTTCTACCGAGTAGGCTGTTTCCTCCTGAACCAGATAATAGTTGAACATAACCTGTTGATCTAATACAAAACTTCCTTCATGTAGTGCTGGTTATTTTCTACCCAGCCTAAATAACAATATGCTAAAAAGTGGGATTATTCAAGATTATATTCTTCCTCTAAACCTTAAACAATTTACGCTGGATGTTTCTCTCTATATCTGTAATGGATGAATTCTTATTTACTTTCCCATTTGTAAGGATGAAAATAAATTTTTGTTTGTAGTTGCTTTAATATTTTTTCATCTTAAACTGGGATTGGACAGTATAGGCTTTGCTAAAATGTTGTACTTTGCCTGTGCTTTCTGGTACTAGTCTTCAAAGTCCTGCATAATCAATTCTAGACAGTCTTTTGACAAAGAAAATTGTACTGAGTAAATAGAATGCATAATTGTGCTCAGTAGATAAGAATTCAAGTGCATTCTTTTCTTTCTTCTTAAATTACTAATATTCCCTAGAAACTATCTTGCTGTGAATGAGATCCTGTTTCTTTTTTTCTTATCATTTGTCTTCATTCATTACAACCATTGTAATTACACAGCAAAATTGTTTTGAGTTTGCATTTTTAGCATATTTTATCTATTGTGCAGAAAACATCAGGGGTTATAATAACCCAAAGCTGATTAGACTTTAAGAGGTGAAGATGTCAAATGGCTATTGTCTACAGTACATGTATGGAGACAATTAATCATCTCTCTAGGAAGGAAAAAAAGATTATTGTAGGAGAAGGGAGAAAGGAAGTTATTTTGGAGAGATATTTGCTTATTCTTTTTGTCTTGCTTATCTGAGTGTTCTGATTGCCAGATGGATTCATAAACAGACCGAGCTTTTCACAGCACTAGCTGCATGTAATGATCAGCAAGCCCAGACAGTTTATAATATAATATAAAGTTAAATGGATTTATAACATTAAACAGCCATTTAAAGAATTAGTGCTTGTTTAATAACAGTTTTTCTCTTTTATATTCTTAGAAAATTACAATGATAGTTACTGGTAAAATAAAAAAAAATAGCAAAAAAATAGAAAAACAGTCAGGAGGAAAAAGACAATAAACAATCAAAAATAACAACTTTTGATTTAAAAAGACAAAATTATTTTAATTATCCTGGGGCTAAATACCTTTTGACAATAATCTTCTTGTTAAGTATGTTGAAAAGGTAGTCTTGTCAGAATATGATTGAATTAAAATAGTAATTAATAGTATTCACTGAAGTCAGTTTATGTCTAAAAATTAGGTTCTGGATACCATCAAAGCAGAGAAGATCACAGAATCAAATAAGCTGGAAAAGACCTCTGAGATCATCAAGACCAACCTATGATCAATCATCACCTTGTCAACTAGCACACCATGTCCAGTCTTTCCTTAAATGCCTCCCGTGATGGTGACTCCAAAACCTCCCTGAGGAGCACATTCCAATGTCTAATACCCTTTCTGTGAAGACAGTCCTTCGAATGTTGAATTTAAATCTCCCCTGGTGCATCTTAAGACTATGTTCTCTTGTCCTATCACTTGTTACCTGGGAATAGAGTCTGACCCCCACCTGGCTACAGCCTTCTCTTAGGTAGTTGTAGAGAGTGATAACATCTCCCCTGAGCCTCCTCTCCTCCAGGCTAGACAACCCAGCTCCCTCAGTTGCTCCTCACAGGACATGCACTGCAGACCCTTCACCAACTTCATTGCCTGTCTCTGGACCCACTCCAGCACGTCAATGCCTTTCTTGAATGAAGGGGCCCAGAACTGACACAGTACTCAAGGTGTGGCCTCACCAGTGCTGAGAGGAAGAATCATTTCCCTAGTCCTGTTGGCCACACTACTTCTGATATAGGCCAGAATGCAGCAGCAGTATTTATGTATGCCTTACAACTACACATTGTGATGTGAGCATGACTGACATAATGGACACTCAGTTTAGTTGCAGACCTGTATATCTCCTTACTTATGGCAGCTTTTATAAAGTCCTGGCTATGTAAAGAGATATCTCACTGTCAGTGTCCTTTGACCATTTAATCTGTAGGCACCAGAGCTTCAGTTCAGGAAAAAAATATTTGATAGTTTGGCACGAAAGGTGAGAAAAATTATGTTGATTCAAAAAAAAAAAAGTGAAATATTTTATATATATTTGTAATACTTATAGTCAAACCAAGATCACTGTCTGTTCTAAGAAGAAAATTAAAAAAAAAAAATTTCACATTGTTACGAAAAAGAAGTGAGTATTGCCCACAGGCAGTTCATCTTGCACTAAGAGCTCATATGACCAAGTAGTCTATGTTCAAAGTTAAGTCTGGATTCCCAAATACCATTCCTTTCATACTGTTTGCAAGGATCTTCTTAGATCCATTAGGCATTATTAGCACTAAAATTTTAAAAATTAAAAGAAATGGAAGAATATCACTACAGGAATGTACAGCTAGTTTTAGCAGCCATAAGACTCATTGTAAGGCATTTTCTTGATAAGTTGGGATATGGGAAAGACGTTGCAGAATTCATATTTCAGGAGGACTTTGAGAATAATCAGTACTAAAGAACTAAATGGCTTTTAGTAAAGCAACCGAGGTTTCAGAGATCAGGGACCTCACTATCCAAACCCCATTCAACAGCCCCTGAGAGAGGAAACAGGCCTGAGCATGGCCACCAGGATCAACTGGCAGTTCAGATCACTAGGCTATGGTGATGAGGCAGATCTGAGACCTCTCTCAGAATGGGCCAAGACCGGGTTGGGATGTTATCCTGCAACTGGGCCTAAAAAAAACTATTTCCAGGAAAGAACTTCTATGTTAAACAATCTTTAGCTGTTTCTTGGGCAGGCACTCACCTGCAGGGCTGCAGGAGCTGTAGATCAGGTGGGGCCAAGGCAAGAGCCTCAGCTGAAAATGGCTCTCCTGGGCCAGGGGTCAACCTGGGCTGCCCCATGGCATCTGGGAGCCTTACCCATATCACCAGGTGTACTCACCTGGTGCCTGAGTTCCAGCAGCCAAATTCCCATTAGAGGGAAGGGTGTATGCAGGGTCTGTCACTGGACACAAAAGTCTGAATGGAAGAAAAGATATATTATGCTGAAATGCTATTGTTTTTTTGCAGAATGGGGAGGGAGCAAGTTATACTTGAATTATCAAAGGAGTTATTAAAAAAAACATTGATTTTTTTTTTGCCTAGTAGGTATTTGTAGGATTACAAGACATTAATGAAAAATATCTGAAAAAAATCAGAGAAAAAATGAGTTTCAAATGAAGAATAAAATAATACTAATGTATTATTTTATTTAGTACTCTTATGGCACATTTGCAAGATACAAATAACCAGGGGCATTTGATTAAAGTAAAGCTGTGGATCACATAATCCAGATTACAGGGTCTGCTGTGCTGGTGGTTGGATCATTTAATTTCAGCTTTGCATACTGCTACTTTCTATAATGATGGATCTTTAATAATTTCACACATACTTCTTCCTAATTTTATATTTCCTTATTACTAATGGCCTCTACACTGGGAGGGAAAAAATATTTTAATAATTTTATCTTGGAACTTCTCCTTTAATATTTAGCAATTTTTCCTGTACCTTGGTCTCTAAGTTCTTCTTTGACTTTGTTTAGTGGAAATATTTGAAGTTTCAGACAATGGCAATCTCATTTCTATCCCTTATCTCACTTCCTTTTGATGTACATGAATATTTTAATACTTCCTTTTTGCTGTAGGGCACAGCACTTTGGAGAGAAAGTTTCTCAATAGTTAGATAATTAAGTCCCTGATACGATAGCACTGTGTGCACTCATTCTGTTCTTTTCTGTCTCCTTAAATAGTTTCATATCGTATTCATCTTAACTTTTTTCTGTGATGGCCTTCTCTAATTCCAGCTATGATACGTTATCACAGCAGCCTCTCCTCTCTTGGTATACCAAAGCAGTCCCCACAGTGATCTTTGCTAGAGTCATGAAAGCATTCTACTCTCTACTGACACAATGCTAGTTTTTGAAAATATTCTTGCTGCTGACTGTGTGAACAGGCAGATGTAGGCCAGTACGCATCAAGATTTCCTCCACTAATGTGACATTTCAGTTTCATGGTGATATAAAGATTTTTAATGGCTTCCTTTAAAAATACATCATGGTTACAATGTTTTAATTTTTCACTCTTAGACAATAATGTTAGCTACTTAATCTGAGCCAGTGGTGTTCAGCACTGGATAAGACTTTAAAAAAAAAAAGCTTTTTAAGAAATACCAAATTAAACTGGGAGAGGCAGCACACGCATGAGCACAGATGAAGCCAAAATAAAAGATTACCATTTCCTGCCTCAACTTGAAGCACTTATGGGCACATACGAGAAACACAAATTATGTAAACTGCTATAGTCCTATCAACCATATTAGAAAGGCACAGACCACCACTCATGAAAGATCTGTTGTGTTATATGTAGTCCTGCTGGCTGCATTGTGATAGTGCCCTGTTAGGAGATCCATCCCTAAGCAGAAGGATCTTCTCATTCTCCTTGCACTTCTGTCTGTGCTGAGGGGAATCCAGTCTAGTTAAGCAGAATTATCTGATAAAACAGTGGTCATTTACTGGGCCCAAACTCTCAGCTTCAGGAAACTAGTTTCCAGGAAACTAAACTCTCACGTGTCTGCTTTTTTTCTCCAGTATCCAAGTTGCACACCATGATTCAACAGGGAACTCTGTGTTCTCTATGTGGCCACATGTATCATAGGCTTCCATGTCTTTACCTTGCACTTCACGTTGAGCTGGTCATTCATAAATGAGATATACAACTCCATCAGTAAGACATTGGAATGAAATTCCATAATTTTCCCATTCTTAAACAAGGATCTGATTTACATGAGTACTACACATCTATGTCTGCTGTTCCAGTTTGTCTTCAGAATTGGATTTTTATTTAAATGTTGCTTACACATTTTGGTTGCACAGACCTCCTGATACTGTCATTCAATATTATTAGAAGTACTGTGTGTAGTCAGAAATATGAAATAAGACACAGAGGTCTAAGTCAAGAAATCCAAATTTCTTGCCATTCAGGCAGATAGGCCCCTCTTTGATATGGTGCTGTTGCAGATGGTCTCTATCTGTTACCTAGGAACCTTTTTCTCCCTTCATTTTTTGTAAAAGACAAAGGCACAAATTTCCTACACTTCTATCTCAGTATTGGTGAAAAATGTTTTATTGACTTTTCTGGCCTTTTTGTAGGTGAGTGTGTATTATTTATCAACCTATGGGATTCCTTTATTTTTCTTGAGTTTGACTCATGCCAGTATCTATCTTTATTCAACAAATTTAATGGAGTCATTTCTTTCACTGAAGATGACTTATGCCTGCCTGTCTGAAAAATTCCTGTTAAACACTGAGCAAATATATAAAAAGCCTCAAAACCAGAAAAAAAGCCAAACCCCATGCAGATTAATGTGAATAAAATTAAAGGGCAGGGTCTTGGTTAGGAATTCAGAAACACAGTTATGAGAGAAAAATTTAAAACCAAATTCCAGGAAAGAACTTCTGTGTTAACCAATCTTTAGCTGCTTCTGTCTTTCATCTCTCTTATTCCTTCCCCTTCACTTCTGCCTTACTCTGAAGGTTTTCATAACACATACTCTCTTTATGTGAGACAACTCCTCCTCCTCTAAAGAGGAGTCTTTATTCTTACTTTTCTCTCTGCCTCTTTTTTTAAAAGAAACTCACGCTTAGAATCTGTATAAAGTATTGTTGTGACAATTTCAGTGTTTTTTTGTCTTTTCTGATCTTTATTGTTGAGTATCTTCATTTTTACCCACTACTTGCTCAGACCTAGTGACTGAATTTGTCTCTGCTCCTTCTGGGTTTCTCTGAATTTATATTTCTATTCTTTTCCTTCATTGTTATGTTCTTTTGAAGTTGGTGGCAGCTGTGCAGTTTAAATAATTTTCAAGGTTGTTATTGCATCAGGCAATAGTACATTATAACATGTACTCAGTGAACAAGGATGACATCAGATTTAGAACTTTTAGCTTCATATTTGCTGTATATTTCTGAATATCTGACAACATATTGAACATATTTAGAAATCTTTCCTCCCTAGCAACTTTTTGGAGTTTTTTGCTTATAGGCATGCAGTCATGTGTCTTAGCTTGGCCTCTTCCTTTATGTCTTGATGAGGATACCTAATGAATACAAGTGCTTCTTCAAGAGAGGCTATTTGTGTCCCAACTTGGTGTCAAGAAGATTGATAGTGCCTGCTGACATAACTTCTAAAATTGTTCAGCCAGTCACTTATGAGGCAGTTTCTGAATGATGGAGATTCATGAAGAATGCTGAGGCAGGTTTAAGCACACAAAGATTTACTGTTAGGGTGTCTAGATTATAGCATAGATATCTTCAACAGTGTCAATTGCTTTTGGGGAAAAAAAAATGTGGAAAAAAAAAAAGGGAAGAGAGAAACAGAAAAAGGAAAGGAAAAAGAAAAGTGTCAGGGCTTTCTCCAGTACAACCAGTCATGACGGTTTGTCATCATGCTTTCTGTTAGTACTCTGTGCTTTTCATCAGGACTGTCCCCAGTCTCTCCCCTGCCCTTAGTTGCTCTTGTTTCTGATGTTCTTGGTGCCAACTGGAGTATGCAAACAAAAGCAATGTTGCACATTGGTTTTTAAGCATCTCTGCACATAAATACTTGAACAATATTTGTCAAATATCTGTACTTTAATTTAAAGTAAAAATTATGAAACAAGAGCTAAAGAGTGGTAGGTAAGATAATTTTTCCATCACTGTTAATAGTCTCCCATAAAAACAGCAAAATCAGAGGTTTGCAGCTATCAGGCCAGGAGAATGACAACATGTGCACAACAGTCTGTGAACAAGAAGGGAAATACTGCTAGAGAATCACTGAAACATGCTGCCTCAGCAGCTTCAGGGAAAGGTTACTGAGCTGCAAATAACAAGCTGTTAGGTGATTGTTTTTGTTCTTAGCATGAGATGTCACGGAACAGAACTGCTTTAGCACGAGAAAAAAGGAGGAAGGCATTGTTAAACATCAGG
Organism: Platyrinchus mystaceus; assembly: GCA_035041135.1. Classification (NCBI taxonomy): domain Eukaryota; kingdom Metazoa; phylum Chordata; class Aves; order Passeriformes; family Tyrannidae; genus Platyrinchus; species Platyrinchus mystaceus. Next base: position 17,328,402 of record JAWWLV010000045.1, read on the forward strand.
GACATAGAGTATGAACCCTGTAGAAAAACCTGCTTTGTCTAGTCTGCTTTGATTGCTTTTATGAGTATGTTATGGCATAACACAGTTGATGTCATGGGTCTCTTGATATTAAAATTCTTTAATCAGTGCAAAGTATTTCAGTTTTCTTAGTTATGTGCATAAATTCTGAATCAGCGGTAGTTTTGGGATCTTTTAAATAATAACAGAGTTAAGAGGAATAATACCTGTGTGTTTGAGATGTAATTATTTTAGTAGCTATGAAATATCTTAAAATATTAAGTATTAATATTCATGTAAATTAAGTTGTGCTCTTCCAGAACTTAAAAGGTTATTTCTAGGAACTTTACTTTTTTTTTTTTTCCCTGCAAAAGTTGTTTATCCCTATCAGCTAAAACACAAAAAAATGCTAAGTTGAAAGACACATGTGAAGAAACATAGCATGGAGAGTTACTTTCTTGCCAAACAACTCAAAAAAATATTTTAAAATGTTTGATAGATGAGAATGAAACAAAAAATCTGCATCATAGGATTTGGGCATCATAAGGGATTTTATTAGCACTTTTTGATAAAAAAATATGCTGATAAGTTAAAATATGTTTATGTGTTAAAAAAAAGATAAAAGATAAATAACATTCCAAAGCAATTTCCTTGAAGAAAATATGCTAACTGAATTATATATATGTAGAATGAGAGACTGTAATTTCAAAGCTCTTAGGAAAATTACGAATACACATCTGATGTCTTAATGTAAACACATCTAATAAAACCCTGTCTTTTCACAGAATCATAGAATCAACCAGGTTGGAAAAGACTTCAAAGATCATTCAGTCCAACCCTTGATCCAATACTGCTGTGGTTACTAGACCACGGCACTAAGTGCCACATCCAGTCTCATCTTAAAAACCTCCAGGGATGGTGAATCCACCACTTCCTTGGGTAGTCCATGCCAATGTCTGATTACTCTCTCCATAAAAAATTTCTTCCTAATATCCAACCTAAACCTCCCTTGGCATAGCTTGAGACCCTGCCCTCTTGTCCTACTGCTGGTTGCCTGGGAGAAGAGAATGACATCCACCTGGCTACAACCTCCTCTCAGGTAGTTGTAGAGAGTGATGAGGTCTCCCTTGAGCCTCCTCTTCTCCAGGCTAAACAACCCCAGCTCCCTCAGCCTCTCCTCATAGGACTTGCACTCCAGTCCCTTCACCAGCCTGGTTGCTCTTCTCTGAACCTGCTCCAGCACCTCAATATCCTTCCTGAATTGAGGGGCCCAGAACTGGACACAGCACTCCAGGTGTGGCCTCAC
>JAWWLV010000045.1:17340231-17355025 GCA_035041135.1 Platyrinchus mystaceus
TTTGAATAGACCTATCTGTATAGAGAACATGTTGTTAAGAATCATATAAAAGGTGCTGCGAAAGTGCAGCTGGAGTTCGCTTTCTCCCTAATAAATTTTTCTGTTTATACCGTGACGTGTCCGTCTCAACTGCGACAGGCAGCTTTTACAATCTTGAGGTAGAGAAGAAGTGAAGTCCAATAGATGTTTAGATTTGCTGAAAGGTAGCATTAAATTTTATTTTGGGGCTGTATGTATAAATGGGGATACCTCTGTTGTATCTGTATGTATATATGAATTTATATATGCATTAAATACTGTTTGGATTACATTGACTTGGCTGAACAATAACAAAAATTTGATTCTATAGGTACAATTCACATAAGAATTCTTGCAAGATTAGAATTAATGACTTGAAAAATCAATGAAGTTCAGTACATGAATTTCTTCTATGAGATATATGGATGTAAAAATTCTCTATGTACATTACCTGGATATACTAGGTTCATGTGCTCAGGTATTAGGAGGGCTACAAGGGTGGTGTCTGTGAGAAGCTGCCAGAATCTTCCCCATTTTCTGATGGAACCAGTGCCAGCCAGCATCAAGAAGGATCCAGTTCTGGACCAAGCTAAGCCCATCAGCAACAGTGACAGTGCATCTGGGATAATGTATTTAAGAATGGGAAAAATTACTACAGAAATTTCAGCCAGAGAGTGGCATAAGAATATGTGAAAGAATCAAGGCCAGTACAGAAGGAGCAGGAGGAGGTGCTCCAGTCGGCAGAGATGAGGTTACCCTCCAGCCCGTGGAGGACCACGGCAGAACAGAGGTCCACCTGCACTCCGTGGAGGACCCAGGGCCGGAGCAGGTGGATGCCAGAAGGAGGCACTAGAGCACTTTGTGAAGACCTGCAGCCCATGGGAAGGACTCACACTGGAGAAGTGCATGGAGGACTGTCTCCTTTGGAAGGGACCCCACATTGGAGTGGGGGAAGAGTGTGAAGAGTCCTCCCCCTGAGGAAGAAGGAACAGTGACAGCCTGTGATAAACTGACCACAGCCCCCATTCCCTGTCCCCCTGTGCTGCTGAGAGGGAAGAGAAATCAGGAAGAAAGTTATGAAGTGAGAGGTGCAGGAAAAGTGTTTTTAAGATTTGGTTTTGTTTCTCAATATTTTACTCTGATTTGATTGGGAGTAAGTTGATTTTCTCAAGTTTTTTTTGCCTGTGATGGTAATGGGTGAGTGATCTGTCCCTGTTTTATCTCTGGGCAAGTACTGTTAGAATGTCCTTGATGTTGTATCTTTGGGCAAGGCTGGAAAATGTTTCCACAGAAAAACTCTGCAAGGGAAAGAAAACTTGAAATCTAAGGTTTTTATTTTGCTATTCTATAGAATATAAATTAAAAAATAATTTTAAAATAATTTTTAAATAATAATTAGAATAGTCAACTTTCTACATTGTTTTAGGGTTAGTATGATCTGTAAGAAAATAATTGAATTCATGGGCTCATTATTATTTTCATTGCATAATGTTCTTCCTGATCGGTATCTCCATTAATTGTCAGAATAAACCCCTTATATGTTGTTCTGTGTGACACTGCCTAGTAAATTCTTACTGGAAATATTTTCAGATTTCCATTCAGAAATGGATGTAGCAGTCAGCAGTCTATGTAGGTAGTTCAGGATTGCTTTCTACTACAATAGAAAGCATTTTCAACAAATAGAAACTGTGAGAGGCATGCTCTAATTCTCAACAGATGCATTTTCTGATAACACACACAGTGAGGAGTTTTATAAAATTTCTTATTTTTAAAACCAGCAACTGTTGTGCATTCATTTCTTATTGACAACCTGCAATGACATAGCAGATAAAGATCTTTCACAGTTTTCATTACCATTAGGATATGTTTCTTCAAATTATTATTTAAAGATAAATATTTTCCAGTGTTTACTGCCCTTCTTCCTGTGCCTTTCTAGATACCAGAAGGTGAAACAAAAATAAAATTTGATCAGATTTCATGCCAGTTTTTTTGAATAAAAAAAACTCTTCCTTGCAGAGAGCTCATCTCAAAGTCTCTGTTAGTTAAAAGCACAGTAAAATCCATTCCAAAAATACCAATATCCTCCCATCTCCTTCTATGTCTAAATTATTTAAAAGTACCTTTTCAGTAAAGTTTTCAAAGAAATGAGAAGAAGAAAGAGAAAAAGTATTAATGACAGCAATATTCAATTCCATGTTTGGAGACATTTTTCTTGTTTTGAAGTAGACCTTCCCTTCTTGAGATTCAATTATCTTGAGGTCTACAGTACTAGAAATATGGTAAAATATAACCATATTATATTAGTTAGCTTTAATTATATTAGCTGTAATAGTTAGCTTTAATAGTTAGCTTTAATTATATTAAGAGGATACTGTCAGAGTCTCCATCTATTTTATTGAATTCCTGAATACTTCTTAGCCCTTTGTATGATTGTCCTAGTTGCTCCCTGATTTTTTATGGAGTTGGTTAACATTAAAAACTGTGTTGCAAGGGAAAGAAAAGAACACATGTATAGAGCCAAGAATTAATTGTTAACCTCATTTAAAAATTTAAAATCCATTGAAAAGCAAAAAACCAGTCCAAATACAATTGTAGTAATACTTATTGTACAAATTAGTATGGGAAAAACTATATAATATTAATATCCTTAGAATTCCTTTGTAAAAAACCCTTTCTTAATGTATATCCTTTTTTGCTGATGCTTTGTTAATCCTCCCAATGTCCCTCCAGCTCTGAAAGCTCATGAAGCCTTTTCCCTAATCAAGTGGTGCTGGGCTGTCATAGAGAGCCAACAGCATTCTGAATCCCTTCCTGGGATCAGTGCAGTGCTGCTGGTGAGGGTCCTCTCATCCTCAGTGTTTGGATCTATGTGGGTTTATTTTTTCATTTCCTCACCCTGACCTGGGCTGCCGTCCTCTGGCTGCTCCCAGCTCAGGGTGAGCATGGCCTCACAGCCTCCCCACACTCAGCCACAGAGGCTCTTCCCTTCTGGGCAATGACTCCCTGGGTTTGCCAGACCCTTCCCACAGAGGCACTGGGACAGCTCAGGCTCAGGCAGGTGAGACAACAGGCACTTGGCCCCAAGGCAGGAGCTGAAACCAGCCCAGCCCAGCTCCGGCCGACAGGAGCCGAGGCCAACACTGAGATCGGTGCTCTGCAAACCCCGAGCTGGGAGTGAAAGAAGGCATTGTTAATGGGCTTCAGATAGACTTTAGGAAAAAATCTAACTATTTCTAATATACATTAGAAATTTATACTAATGATAGTTCATACTCCCTATGAACCCAGTACGACCAAGCTGTAAATAAATTCTCTTATGCTTTTCTTTTATATGAGCAGTTACTGCAGTAAAGTGATTTTATGCTGAATTTTCTTTTTCTCACAGGAAAAACACATATCTTTTAAATCTGGTGAAAATTTTAATAAAACCTGTTTTTTTTCCTAGAAAGTAAAAAGTAGTGAGAAAATAATTAGACATTAGAAAGGTTATTTTCAAGTGAAAAAGAAGGGAGATAGGGACAATAAAAAAATGTGGGAAACACAAAAGGAAAGATCACCAGCATGCTCATACAGTTACTTTTGTGACTAAATTTATTATATTTTATTTTTTAAAAAATCTGTTTCATTATTAAGTTTCATACATTTTCTTGCTACTAGAATCCACATCTGTGTTTTGAAAAAATTATTTGGAAGAGCATGATTTCCATTCAGTTATTTAATTTTCAGTTTTATTTTCTGTTTTCCATTTAAAAATTCTATTTCCAACTCCAACACATTCTTTAGTAAATGCTAAGCAAAAGAAAAAAGGTTTAAGGAATAAAATTTAATTGTTAAGAAGTCTTCAGCAGGTAACATCTTCAGTCTATATTTCTTACTAACAAGTTGTCAATATAGAGATAAATTTTCAAATTCTTGAAACCATTGGAATGGAAAGATTATATCTAAATCTCTATAAGAACAAGCAGGGACTGACCTAAGACCTTTCAAAATCATATAGTCAAATACATTAAACAGAAATGTCTTTATGATTATTATACTTACCTAGGCTGAGGCTTTGCTTCAATCTTTACCTTGATTGGAATCAAGGTATTGGACAGTCATGCTTATTTCAAGTGTGAGTGCTCAATATTTTATTACAGTTTTCTTCTCTCCCTTTCTGGATGGAAACCAATCATTTCATTCTGTAGTTAAATTCCCAATTACGTAATTTTTTATCAATGAAAATCTGACCAGATCTATTTTGAAATATTTTCATCTAGTCCTGATTATATTCATACACAAAATATTTTCTACAAACTAGTTAAATTAAAAGGTCAGGTTTCAGATGTACCAAATCTACCGGCAGAAAGAAACTCATTGCATTATCACAGGGCATCTACCATCTCTACATAGGTGAGTAAAATATGCTGAGGGAGATCTCAAAATGGGATTTAGGAAATATTTTTCTGAAGCCCATCCTGCTATTATAATCTAAATTAAACTGAAGAATTAAATTGCCACAGGATGAAAGTCAAACGTACAAATTAAATCAAAAAGCAATTAGAGATATCTGTGGCTCAAAAGTCCTTCTAGATCTTTTAAATGCCAAGTTATAAATAGAAATTTTAACTAAGGAGATGCCAACACTGCAAAGAGTTGGAAGCTGAGAGAGAGAATGCTGGGGGAAAGATAACTCTATATCCAACCCATTTTTATATTCATTTTCTAAGTATCCTTCCACTTGCCATAGTAAGCACAGAATGCTTTATTAGATGGATATGTATTCCTATTTCATATAACCATTCCTAAAAGTTTTATTTAATTTCTGAAACATCCTATTAGTTCCCAAGTAGCGAAAGTATTAATGTATATGCAATAAGATTAGTAACAACAGAAGTAGCTCGTGCTTGTTCATGATATGTTCATGTCATCGAGTCTGTTGTTTCAGGCAAAATGTTGAATGTATAACCCTTAACTTAGCTACTTAAAAAAAGAGCAAAAAATAAACAGAAAAGTAGACTGCTTCATCTAAAGCTGTATTCATTAATGACTCCAGAAGAAGGACCCTTAAGAAAAAATGTTTCCATTAAAATTGCTATTTGAAAGAAAAAAATCCATGCTAATACCATTAGAGAAAGCAACTCTCACATTTGAAAGCTATTGTTGTCTTTAAACTGCTTAATTTCCTTGTCTACAGGGCTATGCAAAGTAGACTTCTGACAAAAAAAAAAAAAAAAAGAGAGAAGATTTTTAAGACAAATTTGAGATAAAAAGAAAGAAAAAAGTGAGAAATTAGAAAAGATATGTCTGGCTTAATTAGAATTTTTCAAACTGATCTTGATTGAGCTCTACAACAAAAATCATTCTTAGAAATTCTGATCAATAGTATAGAGTAGCCAGCAAAGTAAGAAGATTGAAATCTAGTTCTCCCAGGATATTTACAGAAGGTAAAGTGATTAGAAAACCTAACTTGAAATTCAATACACATAGATAATTTAGCAAGCTGTACAGCTCTTATCTTTTTGGTTCATATGAAATCCAAAACACACAAACCTCAAATCAATAAAAACAGTTAAAAAACCCCTTCTAATGTCTAGTACAACATGAATGTTAAGGCTAAGAACAACAATGCTCCCATCTCCTTTCTTTTTGCAGCACTTCCTAGCTAGTAAGTTACTAAATTTTTCTCTATAAGAGCTGACCAAAAAAAATTAATTTGCATGAATTAACCATGGAGCTTTGAAGTCTGAAGCTAGTTGGTGGTAACTATGGAACCATAAAGGAAACACAAAGTGGATGATTAACAGCTCAAAAGAAAGGTGGGAAAAGTTCACTAAAAAAGTAAAATCATCCTTATTCTGACTATGGGAAAAATGGCATTTTCAGTAACACTGCTGACTAGGCAAGAGGGAAGTATGGTTGGCTGGGAGCTATGTTTACAGTAGAAGGGAGATTATATGGACATCGTTGTGATTGATTCCTACAGTATGCTGGATCAGCTAAAGGCACATACTTCTGACATTTATGATTTGTACTCAGGGAAAATGGATTTTTGTCCCTCTATATTAGTTGAAACATGAATAGAAAACATTCTACATTAACAGGAAGTTCAATTCTACACAGCAAATAGTGTTAAAAATTATTCCATAAGAAATTTTAAACCACTTTTTTTTGATGTAGTGTTTGATGTACTGTAATGTGCAACTATTTCTGCAATTGTGTATTACATAAATCAATGTGAGATCAGGTAAAAGTGCATTTTCATAGCAGATCAGCACAAAGTAGTTTTGCAGCATGTGCTGGTACCGTCATGACAGAGTGGGCACAGTTGTATTATTTAATGGTCTCTAAATTGCCACGCTGAATGTGTTTTCATATTGGCCTCAGCAATGCCTTATAAGACAGATTGCTGATTCAGATCTTTTAAAAAAAAAATATTTTGTGTCCATAACTAATCCACTAGTAAGCTTCCTTAGCTTAATTTGAAACAGTACTGTTACCATTTTCTATATCTCCCAAACAGCCAAAAAATCTAAATTTAATAAGACTGAAAAGTTAAAATATAACATTTTTTCTAGGAAATTTGCGAAGTGGAGAGTTAATTGTCATTATATAGGTCAAGCTAGTATACAGAATTTGCCTATCTTGATCTTACTGTTTAAAGATGAGATTTATTTTTCCTTCAGAAAGTATTTTTGTTCCACTAATATTTCATATTAATTTTATATATCTATCTATGAGATTAGAATAGCTACATTTCAGCCACTATGAATATGGTATATGTTCATATAAAGTATATTTTTCTAGAGAATCTGTATAAATATTTTTCATGAGGTTTTTCTACTTTCTGAATACTGAAGATATTTTTTGTTTTATATATGATATGCATTTGGTTTTATATATATTGAATATTTTGATATATTCAAATCCAAATACAAATGTGACAGAACGTAAAAGATTGCCTGTGTTCATGGATAAATTAGAGATATATACTGTAAAAATTAATAAATACATTGTATAATATATAATCTTTAAACATTTTTCCCTTGTTGGTGGGTTTTCCTCAAGAGCCATACGACTGTCTTAATGAAAAAAAAGCTTTTAAAGAAACCTATCAATCTCATGTCAATTCAGAATTACTTTTATAAGGAGCATGTAAGGAAGACAGAGGTATTATTCTGACAATCTGCACATCTTTGCAAGTGGCTTGTAAGTGTTGTATTAAACAAATTGCCATCAGCTGTGCATCAAAATCAAGTAAAAAATTTCATATTGTTATTTGGATGAACCCATTAATTTTATTCACCTGTTTTCTTCTTCAGCAAGAAATATTACAAAAATTGTTCTTTTCACATTTACCTTTTGGTCCTGTCGATGTTCTGATATCAATAGCTGCATAAGAAGAGTTATTTAATAAGACACATAGAGACATTTCAAAAATCCCATATTCCTTAACATTTCAAGAAATCAATATACAGTTTTTTACTAAAACATTCATATATATTATCCAGTGTGGTGTCTACCTCAAGGTACAATATCTGGGAAGAAAGCTTAGAGATAAAGCTTCTGGAAACACAGAACAGAAAGAAAAAGCTAAGAATTTCAGATTGTGTCTGCCTATTAAAATTCCTAACCTATGTTTGGGCACACAAAATTAGAAGAAAACCTTATGAAACATTTACATTTCAGTAACAGTTTAAATGATCAATGATTATGAAGAAGAATGTGTGTATCTGAATTAACTTATTTCTGTTTTATTCCAGGTACATGAAAAAAAAAAAGCCTGAAGGGTATCTTTAATCTTTCTACATGAAAATCGGTCTATTCATAGCTCACCATCTTCTTACAGATGCTAAATTCCAATGGCTTTTTATTTTACAGTATCTTTTCAAACTGAACTTCAGGACCAAAATAGTAACTGTGGAGACCCTACCGATGCAAAAAGCATTTTAATTAACTATATTGCCACTGCATTGTCATTTTTATTTGAACTTTGAAATATTTATTCCAGTTCAAGTATTGGGATAATGAGCAACAACGTTTCTAAGTCTATTCTGCAATATTGCTCATTCCTGACAAGATTCAGATATGCTCAACTGAATTAAAATTATAGACCAGTATTTGTTCTACACTTTTGAATAAGTATATGAAGAAATTAGCTAGCCAACTTTCACAAGTAATATTTTCCTTTTCTCAGTTATTGGGCTGGGATAAGGATTATGAAAAGAAATTTATAAAGGAAAAGTTTGCCAGAAAGCCAGTGAAATCCTCCTGTATTAGAATCATAGAACAAAGACTTTGGAAAGGATTTGTGGGGGTCATTTTGTCTAACCCCCTGTTCAATAAAGAGCTAGTTTCAAAGTCAGACCAGGTGCTCAGGGTCCTGCCCAAGGTTAGAGATTTCACAATGTCTCTGGGTTTGCCATTCCAACAATGAAGATTCCATTTTCATGAAATGCAGTTTATAATTTCCCCTGCTGCAATTTGCAAGCATTGTCTCTTTTTCCTTTGCTGTGCACCTCTAGGCGTTAGTCTGTGCATTAGCCTTTTCTCAAAGATAAGAGAAAGTGGCATCAAAATTATGTTAACCAACACTGCATTCATATACAACCTGACTGATGAATGTGTGCATGTCCACTATGAGCAAGTAGACCTTAACTAGGTCATTGTTTACTGGGGGCTGTACTTTTCTCACCCAGATGTTGTTACTAAGCATGGAGGTCTGGAATGCCTGTGTCAAGCCTGGAGTGCAAAATTAGGCTTTGTTGTCCTGACCAGTCTTACCTGGGACACCAGCCATGCCACTCTTGGCCATTTAGCCTCAGTCCTGAGCACCCAGTGTTTGACTGGGCTATATTGCAGGTGTGTTCAGCCCTAATGTCTATTGGTCTTGATTTTCAAACTGGTCTGCCTTATGAAGGTATTTGGGTTTTAGAAGAATGAAGTAGAACTATAACCTAAGCTGGGACTTTAAAGTAATAGAGGACTGTTTTTCTGTTCCCCTGCAAATGTGTCCTGATCTTTCAAGAATTTGTTACCTCACTCAGGAAAGAAAGGAAGAATTAGCATTATCTGCTAATAATTGTGACCCTTCTAGTTTTCTGAGCATGAAGTCTTGTGAAAATAAAGACAGTATGAAATTTCACTGCTATTAACTTCAAGCTCATCTTCTGTCTAAAACCTCAGTGCTGAGTTCCAGTCTAAACATATCTTTTTTGATCACGAAAATGTCTGATTTAGCACACAATAATTTTAGCACCTATGAGCAAACAATGCCTGTTATGTTCATCACGTTCGGCCTTATTAATCATAAAACACTCTTTAACATTCTTTAAAACTTAGATGCAGGTGATTGTCAATGTTTTGTTCAAACATGAATGTTGAGTATTTTTAAATTTATCTAAAATGAGTTTATTTTTTCAAGGCCAAATAATCCTTGTGATGTGAAAAATGCAGTGTTGCAGTAATAAAATATTAATAATAATCATGGTACATGATAGAAACATGTTATATATCATACTGCAACTTCAGAACTTTAGAGCTCATCTCTTTTTTTGTGAAACACTGAATTCTACTGACAGTATCTGGATATATTGCAAAAATGCAATTTCTTGGATATTTTTATTTGATGGTAGAAGATGCAGAGATATTGTTTCAGGAATATCTTCCAAGCTTTCTCACTCGCCTCAAATAGACATGACCTGGAGTCATCCTGGAGGCAGCATTCACTGTCTTGAAAGAGAAGACACACTTTATACTACACTCAAGCTACTTTGCTAACTTTGAAGAGTCATACTGTTACAGTGACTTTTTTCCCCTCTGGTTCTTGTAGATAGTGAAAAGGATTAATGCCATTTTGTGCTGCTGTTATGTGTCTCTATGCATGTCCTGGGGCAGGGGCAATAAAAAGGCAAGGCAGAAACATCTGAGTAGATGAGTAGTCCCTTGAGGCCAAGCAGGGGTTCTGCTCCTTATCCCAAATACTATTTTTATTTTCATTCAGTTAAAATAGGAAATGCCTACAGATTTAGCTGGGCCTCACACCAGTCAGAGGAGAGTTTTTCTACCCAAAAATATTTAAAAATACCTCCAAACAAACTGACTTTTTGTCTGCTGCTCTTTTGAACTAAGATTCTTGCTTGAGTGGCTATGCTGTGGTTCAGAAGAGGATGTACTGACCAAAGATACCTTTTCTCTTTTGTGTTTGTTTTCTTGTTGGGGAGTTTTTCTGTTTTGTTTTGTATAATTTTTCTGCTCTCTGGAAAAATTACATTCAGTCCCCTCAAACTAAGAGAATCCTAGGATGTTTCATGTGACTCCACTATTAGACTATTAAGTAATAGATAATGTCTACTGTGAAGTTTGTTCGGTGAAGGGTCAAGCAAGTCACATCCTGTGGGAAGAATGGTATTTATCACTTTCTATTGATTCTCTGCATCCCTATAGAACAGGCAAGCAAACTCTTCCACTATTCAGAAGTTCATTTCTCTATTGACTTTCTAGGGAAAGTAGAAGTTTGACTTCCTCTCACCCCTCCCATCCACTTTAGGTTGTTAAACTTTGAGTTAACGATAAAGTTAAGCTCTAAAATGAGTGTATTGTAATATTTGTTGTACTTTATTAACCAGAGTAATATTACAGACCAGAAAGATTTCAAGATAAATGCACAATGCCTAGAATGACAGAAATATAAATTACTGAACTGAGAAAAATTTTCAGGTAAATTAACATAAAATGGAGTGACCCTGCAATGTGACTGCTAGAAGAAAAAACTATGACTTATGTCATAAAAGGCTGTCTTTCTTTTTTGGATTTGGCTTTTATTTCCTCTGTTACCACAGTGTAAATGTGTAGCATTCAGCAAAGTGCTATCCCACTAACTAAAGGCAAGATTTATTTTTTCTAAAATGGTCTCTGTTAACTACTACATCTTATGCTTATTTTCTGTATTTTATGTATAACTAGCTGATTTGGAATTGTCAGATAATAGATAGTACCTGACTCAGAATGATACTATAAAATTAATATAAATTAGTAGTAAAGTAATATATTTTAGAACCATAGTGGGCCAATGTCTGGCTTGTTTCTATGTAGTAGTATATTACAGCATTGAGAAGCTCTCAAAATTTAATAAGCTAAGAAAAATGGAATCTAGCTTTGCACCAGAAACAATCTATATAGGAATCTATATGTACAAAAACCCTGACATAATTATTTTTTTTCAAAATATATGTTTTAAAAAATATTTCTAATAAATTGTATGGGGTTTGGCATTTACCAGAAACTTTATTAATCATCAGAGCATGAGTTGACTGATATATTTTCCTGAAGAAAATATTTCAGAAAAGGAAAAGTCAGGTCTTAATTTCAAATAACAAGTAATTTTTTTATGAAGTAAGCCAGACTGTGAAGAAACATTAAAAATTATTTGTCCTTTTTATCAAGGTAGTTAGACAATAAATTACTAGTAAATTCAATACTTTTGGGAAAAGAAATATCCCAGGTGGCTACAAACTACACATAGTGCTCCCAAATCTGGTAATCTACAGTAACTCCCACAAGTATATCATAAAGCATTTGAGGTTGAGCCTTGGTGCAATCACAGTAAAATGGGATTGTTAAAATATCTGCAACTATGTGGGAACTGATAAGTGGAATTTATACTTGAGAATGTAATAAGAGTTGACACCTATTTGTGACATGACTGTATCATAGATTGCCCGCAGCATGATATCATCATTATTTCTAGCAGGCAAAGATGTATTTGCTGAAGGTGAAAATGTCATTTAAACAGTTGATACCTTTCAAAAAGTCTAAGCTAAATGCCTTGTACAGTTCTTGTCTTTTCAGAATAAATATACACAACTTGAAATGCTGGATAAAGAAATAATGACTCTGTGATTATTAAGTCAAGCCAGAGTATACATTTGCAACAACACACATGTCTGCCTGTAGAGGAATTTGATTTGTTGTGGCAAAGATTAATAATTAAAAGTTGTTGCAATTCTATGTATAAAGATTCGACATTCTGGATATCCGTTTAGTTTATATTTCTTACAAAATAGGAACTGTTTTAAAAAACCCTTTACATTTAGATAGGATCTAACACAATCATATCCTCTTTCACAATAAAAAAAACCCAAACAAACTAGAAATTACTAACTTGCTCCCACATGAGAGGTAAAGAAGTATACTGTCTCAGCTGACACTGAAAAGAAAGTTTCAGCATAAGTTAAAAGTATTCACACATAAATTCAAATGTTATTTTTATTTATATGAGAAATTGAATCTAAGTGCATAAATTGACTCTTCCATTCATTGATGTGTTTAAAGATTAAAATGAGGTGTTTGCTAGCTACCATATCTTCAGCTTCTGGCCTTGCTGTTATATCATCAAATAAGCAGTTTGTTAACAGGAGAGCTTCTTACATTCATAGAGATATGCTAAATCAACTAATCAAAATTTCTATTACTTGCTTTTCTGAAATTTTCCTCTTTTCCCTCTATTTTTTTCCCTATTTTTTCTCAATATCAGCACCTCTTTCTTCATCTCTCTGTACTTTCTTATTATTCCCTTTTTTGGATCTTAATCTTTCAATCATGTTTGTGCTAATGTCAGAGCACTACTAAGATAGGTGTTGCTCCCTAAGAGACAGGGAGCCAGGATCCAAGAGTGGGACCCCTCCCTCTTTCCATCAGTTGCTGCACTCCAGCCTTTCTTGCTATTCCTGCATGTCTGTAAATCCAGCAAGATTATAGGTCTGTACATAACTTCTAATTTCTGTTTGTTCTCAGGGCTGTATGTACTGTTTATACCCAGTAATACTGCTTTCACAAGGCGAAATTTGAGAGCTGTGCGCATCACACTATTCTTCCATGCACATTTTCACTGCCCTCCCAGCCTCAGCTTCAGTCTCTAGCCACCATTCCACCCTGAACCCAGTCTGCTGGCATTCTTACTTCCCTGCAGAGGGAATTCCCAATCTCTCCTATCCCCTCATTCCTCTCAGTGTGCATCTGTTTCTCTGATGCAAATCATCAAAGGACTTCTATTGTCAGAAGTCACGTTTCTAGACTTCCATGTCTTGTGAGTCTCAAACTGCTAAACGTTCAGCAGAGACATTAGTCTGAATCTACACTTTCGCTGAGGTCTTTTCAGCGCTGTATGGAGCAGTAAGCTTTGAAGGCTGCAAGGGTTGAATGTTTTCACTGCTGTAATCTTACATAGCAACTTCCTGTACAGCTATTTTTTGGTAGAAATAAAATCTATCTAATCTTGTGGAAAAAGGATATAGCCACTTGACTACAGGGAAATGTTCAAGGTGGCAGCTCCAGAGTGGGTTGAGATTTTAGGAAATACTGTTTTCTTAACTTTTTCAATTGCTTTCCCACTCTTTGTGGACTTTAGCAGACCTGTTCCTCACTTCCTTATCTTTTGTTTGGGCAGATTCAGCTGTGGAAAACAGGAGCTTAATTGTTCAGCAAATGTGATGCAGAATGTTACAAGACTTGTCTGAATCCTTAACTATCTCTATGTCACTGGCAATGGTATTTTCTCATCCTCAAACAGATCTCACTTTTACATTCTCCTCTGGTCTCATTCAGTCTGCTCCCAACTCCCAAGTGCATTTCCCTTTCTCTTTTTCACTTCTGTCTCGCTCACACAGTGGTTAGTATACCTTACTTAGAAATATCAACACTTAAAAGTATTGGATTTTTTTTTTCCAAAAGTTATCTCTTTCTGTCCATGTGAGAAATGCACCTTCATGCCCCCAACAGAGATATCCTTGAAATGCAAAGTAGTTATGTGTTATTTAGGGACTGCATTGAATTCCAATATAGTCAATCCATTTTTCACTTACAAGTTTAAGTATAACTTGTAATGACTTCAGTTCTATTCTTAGCACTCTTTTCCCTACTGTTCGTGTTGCTACTTCTGTCAGCAGGAAAAACAAGGGGAAACCATTTGCTAATGACTAAAGACGTTCTGAACAGCATTTGTTTAGCCTTTATCTTTACTGTTCTGAATGTCAGATAGTCATTCACACCAGTAAAAGTAAATGAAAGCAGATACAAATTAGAGAATACACAAAAGGAATAATAGATAAATGAGAAAACTGGGGGGGTTAATCAAGTCTTTTGATTGTAAGGTTATCTCTATGTATATTTTTTCTAAATTAGTTCCATTAAAATATCACTTGAATGCATTTAAGTATTTAGAATTTTTTTCTACATGTAATGTCAATTGCTACATTAGTAGAAAAATGACCAAATAATAAAAAAAAATAATACCCCTTCTAATTTTTAAATATTCTTTGTATAAATGTAACCAATGAATAGGATAAAAACCAGAGAAGTAATAAAATTAGCATGTACCTGGAATAAAAAAAAAAGGTGCAGTTCGTGAGTGGGGTGGAAATTGTTGCAATGACAGGGAGAGTTACCTGGTGGAACAAGATGGAAATTGTAAGAGTTTCATAACTGTTATGAGAATATAATTATCTATTCTCTAATTTTCCTTTTTGATTTAGTTTTCTTATGAAAAGTCCACAGTGGTCACATTTGTTACTAAAAAACATGGCAATAGTTTTTTTTACAGTATCAGTGTTAAAACTTTTCAAAGATCCTAAAGGGCCAAAAAGAAATTTTTGCCTCTGTTGCTGTAATCACGTGAGGTTTACACAGTTCATACCAAAACAAGACTAGAGTTTTTCTGCCTTGACTAGTTCTCACAGAACAATTTATGATTTATAGAATGAGGGGGGGAAAATTATAGCCATAAAGACTTCCTGAAGAA
>JAWWLV010000045.1:17369290-17381687 GCA_035041135.1 Platyrinchus mystaceus
ATATTTCAATGTGAACTATTCTTGGAATACCCTGCACTCTGAGTCAATTTTTCTTTTTTTTGACATGATGGTGCACACGCTTCCCACTCGTGCTGGCTTGCTTGTCCTGTCTGGGAGGTGAAGGGAGGGAGGGAGAGATGGGGGAGGGGCCCACCTCGCTGATGCCACCGCCCCCCTCCTCAGCCCTGCCGCGCAGTCCAGAGGGAGGGCCAGAAGGGACTGAAGGAACGTTGCTGCACAGGGGCTCTGGCAATTTGCCCGAGTTGGCTGGAGCTCGCAGTCCAGAGGCTGCCAACACTGCTTGCCTGGCAGAGGAGATGCCCTCGCCTCTCGCCTGCCGTGCATCGCAGAGGAGGAGGAGGAGGAGGACGGGGCTGCTTGGTTTCCGCCCCCAACCCCCGGCGGGGGGTGGGGCAGGCTGGATAAGGGATGCCCCTGGGCCAGACCTGGCCCGCGGGTCGTAGTTTGGGGACCCCTGCTATAGGGTCTAGAAAGAAAGCATACACATTGACTGATGAATGATGTCCTCCTAAGTGAAGCCAACTGCTAGACCAATCCTAAAATCTAGGTAATTTTACTGATCCTGAAATAACTACCAAGTAAGCAAACAATCGAAAACCAGCAGTTGTTCCCAAGTGGATTTGAGGAAATTCACCATGCTGATAAATACCGTTTGAGTTTAGTCTGTTCTAGACAAATAAACCCATCATTTTTCTATCTTGGTTACACACCTGTCTTTCAAGTTTCCTATCCAGACTGAGTATTTTGCTCTAATTTTCCTTCTGACATTGAGTGAATGAACATTCAAAGAAGAATTTTTCTACATATTTCATCCAATATCTGAGTTTTCCAGAATTCGATATTATCATGTGAAATATACACAGAAACTAACTTCATCTAGTTAAAGCTATGATATTCTTTCTCACAGTGATCTCTTAACACACAGGCTCATCTCAGTGATTCTAGATCCCAGTACCTGCAGTCCTGGTGGGCTGAACAATCTCTGTGAGAAATAAAACTTGTGGAAGTGATATTTCAGAAGGAAATCACTGCTATTCATCTGACTCAAACACAAATACTGTTATGTTCTAAACTTCTTTCCAGAAGAACGAATTTCCTAGCAGTGCAGCTTCTTCCTCACCATTACAGGTTAACTGGATCATTAATATGGACAGTGAAAAAAGAGCTGATGTTGAGCAAACAACTTAGGAGAAGAACTATAAACTGGTTTGTAGTGTGTCTCTCCCTACATTTTAGAGAGAATACCGGTTATGGAATAGGTGAAAAGATGGCATTCCACTAAATCCTCTTCTCACCTCATGCTTTGAGGTTTCCCCATTCCCATTGTTCCCTTCAGCTCTGAGCATCTGTATGGACCTCCGCAGAGTCAACATCATTCCTGTCTTCATGAGCAGGAAGCACAGTAAGTTAGCACTCTAAATTCCTTAGGACATTGTAATCCCACATCCACCAGCCCGAAAGGGAACTGAACCACATATGAAACTGCTAAATATGCTATCTGATGACTATGATGCCCTGTCTTAGACAAAATAGGTTGACTCAAACAAGGCTAGAAAGTTATAATGATTTTCTCAAATGTTTTTTCATCAAATGATAGTGGGAAAGACAATTAAAACTGTTAAAGGTCATATCTGATTGCTGTAACTGCACTGCAGCATCTTATTGACCTTTGGGAAAATACGGTGTTAGGAATGTATTCCTCAAGCATTTAAAATGTTTTTCATCTTAGAAGACTGTGGAAAAAATTTGCTTTATCACAAACTCCATGTTCATATCTCTTCACTTTTAATTTCTTTAATGTGAGAAGCCAAATGTTGGATTTGATAGGTTGTACAGCAGTTTCAGGACACCAGGATTAAACAGCAAATAGGATCTATTCAGATCCTGAAATATGTCTTCTGTTCTAGCTAAAAATTTTAGGTTTATACATATCTTTGATAATTTCTGGCTTACATTGTTGTATTTCATCTGGAAAAAAAAAAGAGGAAAAAATATTTGGGTAAATAGATAAAGAGGAAGGGTCTCAGATTTCCATTTCTCTCCTGATATTAGAAATATACATCAAAACATAGAGATAATTGAGTAATTTGTTAATAAAAAATGCACTTATTGAAGAAAAGTGCACACTAAAAGAGTTTGCCTCTTGAGTTCGTTATACATTTTAATATGTTTAACAAGTTGCTTGACTAGAATAAAGTTAGAATTTCCTTCTTTTACTAGTTGTAGGAATGCATTTGTGTTTACATACTGTATTTCCTACACAGGCACTTTGTGCCTTCATTTCTATGATGATCTATTGATGCCCAGTTGATTTATAAGTATCTTGAACAGAATTCTTTTAAAAAACCCTCAAAATAATAAAGAAAAAACTGGAACATTTTATTATTGTTTAATTAATAAAAACATTTTTAAGTAATTTTCCCTACAGCTTTCCATCAAAATTGTATAGTTTGATTTTACTCTTTATTATGATAGATTAAATATTTGGGTTGGCATTCACATGTTTTGGCTTTGTCAACAGCATGATTTATTTTTGCAAGTCTGAGCAAAAATTATGTTGATATTTCTATCTGCATATAATAGAACTGTAACCTTTTTCAATTACATTTTGCCCATTAACTTATCATTCCACAAAAAATTGCTAACATTACAAACCTCCGAGTAACTTCAAAACATCTTATGAAAGAATCAGCTTGATGAAAAACCCTATCTTCTTTACAATATAGTGTTTCTTACAGGTAGAAAAATAAGATTGTAAATAACATTCTGTATTGTAGTTAAGATATTTAGCCATATAATATGTTATCTGACAGACAATTATCAGTAATGAATGAACCTTTCCTAGCTATAACCCAAGATGGTCAGAAGTTTTCTATTTGCCTTGGGTGAACAAAACTAGGATGACCTGATGTTAGATGGGTGATATTCAGGGCAGCCTGCATAGTTTCTGCAGTTTGAAGCACAAAGAGAGTTGTCACCCCTTCCTGGCACCAAGGATTATGCAGAAAATCCTAGTGAGAATGGCCAGGAGAGTGGCACATAGGTACTTTCCAATTCTCTTGTTCTTAATTGACATCTACTTCAGAAAGCCTACATAGATAACATTTATGGCATCCCCACCTTCAGAACATCCTTTACTTATCTTTCTGTAAATTTGCTTCTCAATGTTCTTTCTTTGGTCTGGTTTTCCTTCAAGTCCCTAATACAGCATTTGGAAGTGTGTTGGCCAACCCACTCACAAGCAAAATCTCATTGTTTTTGTGTAGGATGAGGGCTTGGGCAGTACACCTCCATTAACTGCATAATGTCCTGAGCATAACTTCTCCGATAACGAGGGTGAAACTGAGGTCCTACTAAAATGATTGACAGAAATCTCTGTAGTTTCAAGCACGTAAAGCTTTCCCTCATGATTACTCTCGGAGGACCACTTAGTCGTAAATAGTCCATTTTAATTAGAGTTAAAACAGAATAAGAACAGGAAGTTATGACCTAGCAATGAATGTCATGCTTCCCTTGACAAAAATAGTAAATAAAAATATTTTCTCAAACTTAAACTGTGCTTCCAAAATAAACTGTATCTTTTGCTGTTTTTTTCTTGAGCACGGTAGATAAGGTCTGTGCCAAAGATGTCTCATTCAAGCCCAAGAAAAACATGTTGAGTACCACAGTTCAGAGTATTTCATTCAGGGTATCTCTTCAGAAAATCTTTGTCTTTGCCTTTTGTTGATAGAAATATATTTAGAGTGGACAGGAATGGTCAAACTGGAGATAGGAAATACATAATCTTTTTCACTATCATCTGGATGTATTCACCTTGAAAACTCTGAAAAATATTTTTCTAAACTGTGAATTTGTTACTGCTTTGAGCACTGCTTTTTTAATCCCAGCACTAAGAAAAGGCAGAAAAAGCATAGAGGATATTCATGGAACAGTTGGCAAAGGCCACAGCTGGAATATATTTCTAGATGAACATTACTTGTAGTCTTCATATATACATAATAAACAAATCTGAAAACTTTTGGAAAAAAAAAATCTTTATTTTAAGAGAAAGAAGCATGTTGTGTTTGAAACCAGTGCCGTAGCAAAATAACTGAAGATTGGTGAGGATGTCTATAAACACACTCAATTGACTTGCAGATGGGGTGTGGAAAAGAACATATATCATACTAATCATTATTTAGTCTTGTGTGTTTGACAAGTAGAACATATGTGTTTAGATAGCATAGGCTTGTGATAGACTAGAGACATTCTATTAAACACGCTTGAGATTCCTGCCCTGATGTGGGAAAGATCAGAACACGACGGTAAACTGCATCGTGTGAATCCCTGATATATAGGCAAAAGCAGTAGTTTCAGTCACCCTCCATCATGGACTGAATTGCACGGGTACCTGTGTCCCCACTTGTGTGCCTCTGCCTGGGAGCTGTTTTGAAGATCATCTGGTTGGCAAGGTAATGAAAATAAATTTACTTTTTGCATTTCAGTTGTGATTTTGTGGTTGTTGCTGAGTACTGCCTGTGCTAGCATACACACAAGTACAGGCATTTAAAAACTCTACTTACCTGCAAGTGCTCTTTTAGTAAGTGAGTGGTAAAGAAAAAACATATGAGTGGGTGAGAGAAAAAAAAACTGGTTGGCTATGAAAATCTGTTAAATTAAATAATAAAACAGAAATTAATCTTTCATGGAGAAAAAAAAAAACAACTTAGCATGTTGGCTTATTGTCTCATATACTTCAAAGTAAGTAAGGAACAATTTCCTGTATATACTGTGTTCTACAGATGTAGAGAAGATCACAATCGGATCCCAAAGCATTGCACCCCTGAAAGCTCTGCTGTCAGTGATCAGTAATAGTAACTCATCTGCCTCTCCTTTCAGGAGAGCATTTATAACAGCATTGTGTGCATGTGGGTTTTTTAAGACTTTCCAGTCTGAAGATGAGGACAGTCGTCTTCTGCAATCCCACCTTCCTGCTGGAAAACTAGACTGGAAAGGTTTTCATTTTTGCCCTAACTCAAACAGGAACTAAGACAGAGAATGCCAGGAGCTCTCATAGACTCCATGGGCCAATTAAGAGACACTGGGAGCTAAATATTACACCTATGAGGACTAGTTTTGTAGGGGATGCATTTAAAATATTAAATAATAATTATTGCTTAATAATAATAATTATTATTGTTTAGAAAATACAATAAATATTAAGCTTTACAGGAGGACTTTGCCCAAGAGTATTAATGTTCAGCTGAGGTACACCTTTTATGTAACCTACAGCATTTATCTGTTCATCACCAAAATGTATCACTGGTTGTCATGGGTTTTAGTAGACAGAGGGGGCTATAGAATGGTTTCTGTCAGAAGTTACTAGAAGCTTTCACTGTCCCATGAAAAGCCAATGATAGCCAGCTCTAGGTGAATTTCCTACTCCTGGCCAAGGCTGAGTCAATGAAAATGCACTTCTGTGATAAAATATTTAAGAACAGACGAAGAGAAGACAGTGATGCCGAAGAAATTCCAGCCTGGAGAAGAGCAGAGGAGAACATGGGATAACAAGCAGGCTCCAAGGTCAGAGCAGCAGGAGGGGGGAGGAGGGGCCCGGACAGCCTCCCTCTCCCCCTCCAGCAGGGGAAAGATTGAGAGCCGAGGACCCTGCCGCTGGTGAAAGACCATTGGGGTGTGGAGATTTCTCTCCCCTTGCAGCTCATGGAAGAGCCCATGGTGAAACTGGTGGTTACATGAAGGAGGCTGTGACCCCGTGAAAGACCCAAGGATGGAGCACAGTCCTGCAGGAGACCTGTGACCCGTGGAGAGGGAAACCCACGCTGGAGCAAGTTTTTCCTGGGAAGGACTTGTGACTCCAGTGGGAGACTCACGTCGGTACAACTCAGCCCACGAAGGACTGCACTCCTTTGGGGGAGTGACCCACGGGGAGAGGTCCATAAAGGACTGTCTCCTGTGGGAAGGGACCCCACAGAAGCAGGGGAAGGACTCAGAGCCACGACCCCCCTGTAGCCTGTGGTGAAGATTATGGTGGAGCAGGTTGTCCCCCTGCAGCCTACAGAGGACCATCAGGGTGCAAAGACCCCCCTGCACCTGATGGAAGAGTAACCCCCGGGACAGCGGATTGAGAAGAGCTGCTGTCCAAGAAATGGACTCACTTTAAACAGCAGCAGAAGCAACAACTGCCTGTGACCGCCCCCCACCCCCCCCACCCCCCCCCCGCTCCCCTGTCCCGTCCCCGTCCCGTCCCCCTGCGCTGCTGGGAGGAGGAGGGAGAACTTGGAAGAAAGCGGGGGGGGGGAGGGGGGAAGGTATTTGTTTAAGACTGTTTTATTTCTCACTTTCTTAGCTTTCATCTTGTTAGTAACAAAATTAAGTAACAAACGTTGAGTCTGTTTTGCCCTTATCTATCCTCATGAATTCCTTGCTGGTTTTTTTTTCCTTTCCTCTGCTACTTTGCAGAGGGAGGGTGACAGAGCGGCTTGGTGGGTATCCTGGCATATGGCCAGGGTCAAACCACCACACTGATTTAGTATGGTATTTCTGTTCTTCTTTGCTAGTAATTAGAATTTAAATCCCCAAGAGATACAAACCAGAGTTCAGAGTCTTCTTTTCCACTTCGCTTAATAACAGACAGCTGCCCAAATGAACATTTATTTATTATAAGCACATTTAATAATCTGAATTCTGCCATTAAGTGTTAGCTTGTGGCAAACAAGTAAGGCATGAATAACAAAGCACATTCATTTAAGGCCATATGCACTATTAAAATGATACAAAATTTCACAAAAGGAATCACAACCCTGCTTCAAACTTATCTATAAGTGAATATAATTTTAAAATGCTAGCAAATATGACTGGTTTTGTGCAGACTTTATATGATTAATAATTACATTTATTTCCCAGTTATACCTAATACAAAACAAATACACAACTGTATTAGACATTTTAGAGCAGTGCATGTTACAGTGTTCATAAAGGAAAACCTGGGATTTCTGGATCAGTCCTGTTTGTCACTCACTGATCACACATGACAATTTTAGACAGTTCTGAAAAAATACTTATAGTACTTGGAAATTCATCAACACCAACAAGCATTTGGTATTTTTTGTCATGGCTTGGGTCTGGGGTTTTTTAGAGGGCAGTTAGTGAGTGTTGTTTTGAGACTTTTACCACAAGGTTTGCATGTGTGAAACTCACATACAGATTTCAAAAACTTTTCACAACTTCAGCTGTGACTTGGCGAATAACTTTACAATGAGAACTGCAATAAATTGGAACTGAGATGAGGAAGGTGCTTATAATTAGTAAGGTAGTGTGTATTTCTTCATCTGCACTATACGCTGCATATGAAAATTACATAAAGAAAATGTTTCTTGGAATAAATTGTGTTTTGATTTATTTTTTTTTTAAATCAATAGCCAACACTCAGTAAGGAATTGCAATGTTATGTTGGAATTTGCCTTTGTCAAATTTTGCAGTCAATTATTGCTGGTGGTGCTAACTTCCATCATCCTGCTCTCCTTTGGAACCCATCCCTATCTGATATCAGTAAGTGAAACTGCTGAATTTCTACTACTGTGTCAATTTACATCAGCCACAGATCTGATGACAGCTCTGGCATGGACTAACTATGTGCATTTGGAAGGAGACAATTCTACTGCCCTCTTATCTCTGTTCATCCACAGTAGCAAGCCCAGTCTGAACTCGCATACTTTTAAACTGTGAAATTCTGCACTTCCCATCTTCTGTAGCATCCACAAAGAACCACAACCGACTCCCCTGATTCCCTTTCTTATTAGAATTCAAAAGCAAGAAAGAGCAGTAGCTTCCAGTGATCACACAGATTCTCACAGCAGACTGACACACAACTCCAGCAGGGAAGCAATGAGGAGAAGGTTTCATCAGAAGGCTACCATTGTTGGAGAATTTTTCAAAAGACCTGCCAGTGAAACTGAGCATTAATCACAAATGTCTTTCTAAGACCCTTTCAGATTTTCTGAATGATTTTATACAACCTGTGGCTGTATTTTAGGTTTTTGTTTCCACAGTAATCTTTGCAAATGTTTTCCCTTGATCTAACAAATACAATGAATTACAACTTGACAACTTGATGTTGCCAAGGTTGAGAAAAGTCAGGAATTCAAAAGAGAATACATCTTGGCTGTCATGTAAAACAAAGTTCTGACTTGAGTTTATCATTAAAATGAAATGTAAATGCAGACCTGATCCGAAATCTCACATTGGGTATCTGTGATTTATGATGAAACCTGGACTTTTTGTTGAAGTTTTGTATGCAGAATATCTTACATGGCTTTGCTTCTACCTTGATTCTGAATAATTTTTTAGGAAAAGACAAAAGGGAAAACCAATAAAGTTTTAAGCCAGACTTTCTTATATTCTCTTTTGCTTAAAGTCTACTTAAACCCATTAATATAATTACAGAATTCTTTATGTTAAAAGGGACATCTCAAGATCATTTAGCCTAGGCCTTCTGCTCAGACAGGGTCAGTAGAATGAGTTGTGCAGGACTGCATCCAGTTGGGTTTTGAATATCTCCAGTGACATACGGTCAGACACTTTTCTATAAATATACAATGGCAGTATATATTTTATATATATAATTTATATGTATATAGTACATCCAAGGATAAAAATCTCTATATAGTTAAGTATGTAGAAAATATTCTCTCATCTGTTCTTACTTCTGTGCACCGAATTTGGAATTCTTCTGAGTTAACAAGATTCACTCAGAATGCAGAAAGAAATGTGTAACAATGTACTTTAAATCATGTCTAAATTTTCTCAGACATAGCTGGTTTTAGTGGAGTCATATAGTTTGACTGCTTAAAGTCTTCCAGTCCACAAAACTTGATCTCTTAATACTGACATGCAATTATATTAGAAATAAAGTCTTGTGAAGCTGTTTTACAAGAATCAGGGTTTTTTAAGTTTTGCATCTGCATAAGTATTTGATGTCCAGCACTTTGACCTTCCTTACAAATTGCAGTCCAACTTGTAGCATTGTGAAGAGTTAGGGCATCACAGCCTTTTGTTGCTATTTTCTGGTTATATTTATATAATATCATCACAGAGAGCATGGAGACACCGACATAATAACACTGGGACTGGTACATGCCTGCAGTGCAGTGGTAAGTGCTGGCTCAACTTCTTCCAGTTAGAGCTGTGTAAACAAGCCACTGCTTGACATGACACGTTGCCTGTCACCTGGCTCACAGTGAGCACAGGTGTCTCAGGAATCTCTGCACCGTGCTACTCTGCACACGGAAGCAAAACACCCTCCCATACTGCCGTAGTGTGTGAGCTCTGTGATACACACTGAACTGTCATCCCTTACAGGAACAATTCCCTGCCTTTCATCCAGTTTAGTTTTACACTGCTCTTCTTCCATTATGTTTAACACTGAAAAAAAGAACCAATGCAAATTACCACAACCATTTGCTCTAACACTGAGCACAGTTTTATGAGAATAAAATAAATTTCTCATTCTTTCTATTCATTGCAGACAATCAGTGGGATTCATCTGACAAAACATAAACATCCATAATGTAGATTTATGCTTCTGAAATAACTGCCTAGTATTCCTTCATGGGTGACAGGGGGAAACAGGATCTTCTGAGGAGCAATCTATTTTATCCTTAAACGATAACTATAAATAAGTCAGATGAGCTACATCCTGAGAGTACCTCTTTTACTCCACTGACTAAAAGCTCAAAAGCAGACAACCACATTGCAGATGCCTAGACAGAAGAGACTAATCACATCATTTTTCTCCTCAGCTTTCCCATGTCTTTTTTGCCAGTCTTCCTTCCTCAAAGGAGCACTGCTCTCTCCCTTGCTGTGGTAGTATGACCCAGTAAAGAAACAAACATAACAAGCACAACATAAAAAGCAATTTATACCAAATCTCAGTGGTTAAACCATAGGAAAATGTTCTAAGCAGATATTTGAAATTCCTGTTTTAATACTGCAGTCTTTACAGTGGATTTGATACCGATTATACTCCCTAAGCACTGCACATGTATCAGAGAAGGAACTGAAGTCAACGTAAGACCCACATATTCAACTCCTATTTCTGACTGCCACAGTAAATTGTAGAGTTCTGAATAAGAAGTTGTTTTACTGATGTCCAGTAATTTTAATAAACAGAAGTAACTGTTTTGGGTTTTTTTCATTTTACAAGAAATAATGAACTTCACCAGATGAACAGGTTCTCAAAAAAATTGTACACATCAATATCCTTCATTATATGGACAGAGTTTGGAAAAAAGCAATAATAAACAAGTAATGAACTTCTGGTGGAGTCATGTTAACAAAATAGTTTGGTTTTTTTTAAATGATTGTACTCAAAGTTTCTAATCTGTTCAACATTTATCTACTTTTCATCTCCTAAACACTTGAAATAAATCTATATATTGCCTTCAATGTAAGTGCCTGAATTTCAATACACAGTGTATATTTGAAGTGGAAGGACTTTTCCTCTATAGGCAATGTCATGATTTCTTTACTATAATGTCTATAAAGCCTGAAATATATATTTGACACAAAAGACTGAAAAAATAGACTCATTAGAAACAACAATCTCTTTCAGGAACTCATGTATTTTTATTTTATGAGTTTTATAAGGACATAAGTAACAGACCAATATACAAAGGAGACTAGTTCTTAAAGCATAACAGCTGTGTTTGTGAATGTGTAAGACATACCCATAAAATCTTCCATGAGAAATCATTACAGCTAGAACTTTCAAAGAGATAGAAAGAAAGCAAACAAGATATAGATTCTTCTGACATTTTCAAAGCATGGTTGTCTCATGTTTGGAATGATAAACATTTAGAGGTATGATTTGTGTTGTAGTGTTTTCGAAGTAAAGCTTTTGAATCTGGGTGCCAAAGATACTGCATTGACCTATGTCATGTCTAATACTGATTAAAGGTTGTACAAATAGACTCTGAATCTAACAACAAGATATCTATTGACATTTTCTAATACAGATGGCAGTCCTGCCAGCTCTGGCTGTTATGTCTCACAAACTGAAGAAAGGTCAGTGCCGGAGGGGTGTTTCACCTTCACACGCAGTGGCACAAGTGATGCACAGCTGACACCTCAGTTTGACTGAGTCCTGAACCAGACCCTGGTACACCCCTACATTGAACTAGCCTATGTGAAACACCATTTACAGATATAAAACTGAGCTCATTATAGTCAGCTTAAAATCACATCACTTTCTGCAAATATTTTAGGGGTGTTAATGGAGAAACTGTAGAGAAGCATGTGCTTGCTCTGTTCTAGAGGAATATCCAGGGCAGTGAAATGTATTCCCTTAGAACTACCACAGCACTTCTTTTTACCTATGTGTTAATCCTAAAGGATTTGATATGCTCACTGGTTTGTCACATAAGTTCCTTTTAGGTTAGGTGCTGTTCTGACAAGAGGAGAACACAGGGACACAAGAAGACAGACTTTGTGATTATTCCATAGGGGAATCTCTTAGCACCTTTATTCTTATGCAATGAGGCATAAGAAATACTAATTTACAGCAACATCATAAACCTCTTGTTGTTATCACTGATAATTGTTTATGCATGTTCACTTCTGACAACAATACTTTGCTTGGATTACTCATACTGTTACTACAGTAAGACACAAACTTTAAAAGGGCAATGATTTTCATACCTTCAAACTTTCTAAACTCTTTATTTGTAGGATTAAAACTGACTGGATTTAGTCTTAATCTCAGCATTATGCTACATTTCTGAATGCAGGAAAAATTAGTTTGTATATTTTGAACTTAGAAGACAGTGAAAAAATGTTTAACAATTTCTTACATGGTAGATTCATCTGATTATGCTTATATCAGTCAAATAATTTTACACAAAAAATAGATTAATTTTTTTATGAATAAAGGCTGAAGAACCTGTTCTGTTATTCAAGTTCACTGTTGACTGTTGTTGAAGTTTCCTCAGATGTACCTTTCAGGAAATTTTTGGAACTTTCCAGTAACTTCTACTTTGTAAACTGTAAATATTGATTCTTGTCCTATCCTCTGCTAATGTCTTCAAGTATGTATATTTTTATTTAGCTGAGTGGGAACCTGGCTTTAATTAAAGCCTCTACATTCTAATGAACAACAACATTTTTAGTACAAACAGAATTCTAAATCAAACACTGAGATTGTAATATAATCATTAGTTTCTGGAAGTTGGTAAAATCTCTGTATTTTTCATATCTGCTTTATAAAATCTCATTTCTTACACTTCTGATGAAAACATTTTTCTAACTGATATGGTTTGGAGCTGGCTCCCTGCCAAGTCCCCAAACCCTACCACCAGAAGTCCCCCCCCACCCCAAACCAAGG
>JAWWLV010000045.1:17381787-17398315 GCA_035041135.1 Platyrinchus mystaceus
CAACAGCAGGGAAACCCGCACCTCCAAAGCCACCGGAAGGAAAGAGGGCAAAAGCCTCTCCTCCTATCTTTTTATACTCCAGCCTACGTAAAAATGGTAGGGAATACTGGGTAGGTCTGGTCACTTCCTTGGCTACAAACTGGTCACCAAGGAAGGCCCAGACCAAACTACCACACTAACCCAGCAGAGTACGTCTCCTTTTCTCTGTATCTTCAAGCACTTATGGAGGCCAAAGGATGCCATACGAAGTTACAGTGCTTTACAGATCAATGTATCACATGTTATTCCCTGCTTCTACTTCTTTACTTCTAGTCTACTTCAATAACTGTCAACAAAATTATGCCATAAGAAAAAAGAACGAGCAGAAATGGTGTCATAATAATTTCTTTCATGTATTAAGTCTTTGTGTGTGCACATCTCAACCTTTTTTTGCTTTTGTGGGAAGCATAAATCTGTATTTGACCTTAGAACTTTCTGAAAATTGAGCTGACCTGGAATCATAGGTAGGTAAAGCACAGTAATAATAGAAGTTGAAAATCAATACACTCCTTTAGAGGGTCATGCTGAAGTCATTTTGGTTTCAATGATAAAATGATATTTGGATTTTGTAAGATTTCTTTCTATTACCAATTAACTTCATAGCATCCTTGTGTCACAGCTGAAACAGATTTAGTGACTCTTAAAATCTGAGGCAACCTAGCAGATATCAAATAACTTTCTAATATCAAAATATAGTGCATAACTATGCATTTTTAATGTATTTATACCAGATAAAATCTGCCCCTCTTATAACACACTAAGAGTAAAAAAACAGAGTTAGAAGAATATTGTATGTACTATAAAACTTGTTGTTTACATTTAAAGCCTTTTGCTGACTTCTGCACATGAATATCTTGGAATAGCTTGATGAAGAAACATTTGGAAAATTAAACATATTATCTCTTAAAACCACACTAAAGCTGTAAATATCCCCTGAAATAGGGAGTGCTGTCCTCACTGAGTATCATGTCTGAGTAAACTTGGAAGGGAAGGAGGGTGGTAACATAGTCTCATTCTTAAATACCTATCAAACAGGGCCCTGCCAAACACCTTCATAGACAAACTGCAGTTTTCTAGCATGATACAACTCCTAGGATTCCCAGTCAGTCAATCTGCATAGCTGTGTCTTACAGCTTCCAGCCTCCTCATTTTCGGTGTTACAGGCAGAAATGCCAAAGTGCCTTGTGACCTTTAAAAACATTTTCTTTTCTTTTTACAATGATCCAAAAGCTTTGAATTATTTCTTCCTGTTACACATAATGCAGTTCTCCCCTTGTTTTTGTCCCCTTTTAAATGTGTGGAGTTATAAGTGAGTTAATTTTTTCCAATTTTCAGTATAGGTCTAAACTTATATTTACTAGAGTTATGTGTAAAGGTCTAGATTAAAGCACTTTTTTCATTGTTCTTTCCATAGTGAAGGGTTTGGATGGTTTTTTAATTGATGTTCAACATTATTTTCCTGCGTGTTTGTTTCTAAGGATGGAAGGTAAGAATAAAAACCACAGTATATCACATTATTGGTAAAATTAGTGCTATGATTAAGATGACTTGCACTGAATCAGATATAAAATTTGTTTATTAGGATGATTAATTAATAAAGACATTCAGCAATACAAGGCCCAGAAGAGTGACCAATAAAAATTATTCTCTTTGGCACTCTTGAATTTCCCTCCAAGTGGCCACAGGCAAGTAAGTCATTAAAAAAAAAAATCCACAAATCCAAATTAAAATATTCCTTTTCAACAACTCACCTGTAAAATTACAAAATAAGAAATAAAAGATTTTACCCTGGTTTTGTCATCCAGGTAAGCATTACTCACAGGTGTTTTACACAAATTTTAAAAAATTTTAATGTTGACATCATTCTTGCCTTTATTAACCATGTTGCTTCATTAAGAAAAAAAAAACTTTCAGCCTTTTTTGTAATACCGCTAATTTACTGTGGTTAGAACTGATGGCAGAATTTGTACCTGACGATAAAAGGGAATATTTTGCATTTTCTCTGTCATAAAAACTAGTTTTCCAGGGTAGTAGCACTCAAAAATATGCACTTCTTTAAGCTATATTTTGCAAGAAAATGTGGTATTTTCAAATTTATTTTATTTATACTAATAACAACTTCAGATCTGTGCTTAATTAAACTAGAAAAGAAAAACCCACTTCCCACATTCTACTGACATTTTTATTCCAATCACATGCTTCATCCCTGTAGGCAGTAAGGAGTTAAATAAGTCAGAAGAAATCTCAGCAATGGAAAGAAATGAATGAGAAGAGAGTAGAAACTGTTTTGAAAGGATTCTGTAACACAGAGTAGTGCAATGGCTTTGGTAAGAGGTTTATGGTTTGGTTTTTTGTGTTTTGTTGCTGTTCATTGGATTCGGTTTGCTTTTCTTTGCTTTGTTTTGTTTTTAAGAGGCAATAATAAAAACTGCTTCAGTTTCTCCTTGAGACTGTAATTTTGAGACATCAACAGGCTGACTTAGCTGCAATTCTCAGTACTCAGTGTACCTACTTTTAAAGGCACCCGGTTCTTTTGTTTGTTGGGGTCAATAGTTCTTCAGTGCCTCCAAACACTGAACTTCAGTCAGATTGATCTGCTTGGCTTCACCTCTGAACAGCTCTCAGCGTTTTTCTACCAATATTATGAGTGTTACTCTAATATCTGAGAGGGAAATCAGTTTCACAAAAGCCATACAAAAGCCAGTGTGGGTTTTAAATCCCTTTTCAACCTTTCTTAGTCTTTTTTTTCTCTATTTCTAGTGACATTTCTTTTTTTTTTTTTCTAGAGATGGATAAAAATTGTTCCCTGCATTGTGATACTGAAAGTTTGAACTACTGTTCAACAAACTGCCTGTATGCAGTACGTGTTTAGTGGTACCTATATTTACAAATAAAAAATCTGTTAGAAAATCCGACTTTTGTTGTGTAAATTTTTTATGTTACCTCTGTTATAATCTGCATTTGCAGTCTGATGTTACATAGATTTCTATTTTATGCAACATAAATAAATAAATCCATTATTTTAACATTTAAATTGTCAAACAAATATTGAGTCTACTGTCTATGGTTTGAAAATACAGCTTAATACTTTCTGTGTTTACTTGTTTTTATAGAATTTTTTATTGAACCAAAATCTCATAAGACATTTGATAAGTGTCACACTGTATAATGATTTTTATTGTTCTGCAACTTATTGTCAAAATGAAATTCAAATGTAAGGTCTATGAACTTGGAGAGGCAGTCACTTGCAAAAACCATTATTCCCCGTCTTGTTTGAACTGGGGAAAAGTACAGTTTATTTCCTCATCTTGACTTATAAAGAAACTATGAATTTTCTCTGTACGTACACAGGTCCACAATACTGGAATATCTTATAATATAAAATTTATTTGTGTCCTTATATTCAGTTTCATAAAAAAAAGCACCTTATCATTTATAACTTGTATTCAGCCTCAATATTGTTCATGTTAATAGTAAAAGTGCATTTGACACTGTTTAAATTAGGTGAATACATTTTGCCTCTCTTATTCAGATTATAAAACATAATTTATCTTTTTTTATGAGTAGCGTTTATCTCGGTGCATCACAAGACATTAATATTTATGTCATTACTTCAAAACAAACTGTTAAAGCAAATTATATGATTTCTTATTCAGAAGGATTTGTCTATTTACTGGGGTGAAAAGGTGCTTAATAAATGTCAGTAAAGGCAAAATATGAAAGCTACAGGTTGCATAGGTGACACCATGGGCCTAATTTCACCTGTTTCGTCAATGGTTAGAGGAACATTTATGAAGCATCTTGGGTTCACAGTCAAGCCACAGACAAACTGAGAGAACAGGCAATTAGTAAACGATCATTTTACTTTTAAAGAGACTATTTTTTATGCAGATGAAACCACGGTACAGTAAAAATAAGAGCAACTTGATGCTTGCATAAACTAAGTCATCAAAGTAAACCTACAGTCTGATATCTGATCTGGAGATCACTTACCTGATATTTCTCCATTCCTTGTAAAGGATTTCCATAAATATGGTTATGGAGCGAAAAGAAAACTCAGATTCTGAACTACTCACTGCTACAAAGAGGAAGTGCAACTATTCTAACACTTTAAAAAGTCAAAATATTTATACACATACAGCCTCTTTCAAATGCATGCATTCAAAATTACATTGATTCATCTGCAAGTACTGAGAACACTTTTTCACCTCTCAACACTAGTTCCAAGTAGTGTATTTTCACAAGTAGGAAAGACCCTGAGAGAAACTTTTTAAAATACATGAATAAAATACCAAAGCAACTCAGTTTCAATATTAAATGTATCATTGTAATAGACTGGTGAGGTCAGTAAGTCCCAAAGGATTATCTATTACTCTAACTACATAATAGTGGCTCATATTGTCCATATTGCCATATGAAAAAAATCAATAACCTGTGGCAAATGTAGCTGCAGAGTTGGTCATCCGTGAAAATAAGAGTTTTCTCTGTGAAAGTTTAACTCATCATAAAAAGGATGTTTAAGAGAAATCAGGAAAAGATGACATTTATAATGAATTATTATTTATATTTTCTAGTAGGTAAAAGGTCGTAGGAATCTGTTCTGTCTGAGGCAAAATGATGATTCATTTTCAAGTGAGTGGTAGCCCATTTATACATTACTACAAAACACTGAAATAATCAAACAACTCACCTTTTCCCTTTAAGTGCTGCCATAAATGTACATTGATTTTCACTTAATATGTAAACAAGAAACTACTATGTTTACAACAAAATGACAGTTTGTGGGACAGGAAGAAATGTATAGGAAAATATAAGGGTTTGAGGGATCTTTACATTCCTGGTTTGGACAGCAATTTTGCTTTTCCATCATGGATGGCACCTTTTCTATTTAATTTAAAGCTTGGAAATGACCAGATTTTAATTTTTTTTATATTGTGTAAAAAGCAAAAACTTCACGTAGCCTAAAATATCCATGTAACTTAATACAATTCCCATATTTTTGATAAGAGAAAAATGTCACACTCTAAATTACTTTAAATCACCAAAGAATGATTTGTCTGAAATAAAAAACCATGTATGTTTGTTTGTTCCCAGTAAAACTTTACTTTCCATTTTCAGACCATTAAAATAAAACATCATAATCCTCTACAATTCTTAAACTTTTTTCATCTAGTTGAAACTACCCAATGAATTTTACTTGTTTTCCCGCTAAGTTTGCTACTGGTGAAAGACATTCCATTCCCCTATACTTTTCATGTTGAGTGCTATTAAATTGTGAAGAGCATTTTATGAATTGGGATGAGCAATGTTCAGCTTTCAGACTGTCAACTTGAACAATTGAAAGGGAGGCTTTGTTCATTTTGACAGCTCCAAAGAAAGCTATGGAGATTATGCACACTACTTAAATAACAAATATTTTGATGGTAATGTCAGTAGTGGTTTTGAGACTTTTTTTTTCGTTTATTTGTTTGTTTGTTTGTTTAATTATTCTTATTTTTTTTCAAGCAAGAATTAGGTGAAAATAGTGAGAGAAAGTAGGAGAAAACTGGTCAGTGTTGAGGCAAAATGGTGTACTTTAGTCACGTTCTTTGAGCAGAACATGAGGACAATGAATTTTGCTGATTACCCATTTGTTCAAAGCCTGAAACCCAGACTGAAGTTATATAATACCAATAGTATCATACTCAAAACAGATCTGTAGTGTTTCAGTTATATTTGAGAACCATCTGCAGTACTGTTGTCAAGATAATGAAGCTGAGTAGACAAATGCTATGGAATATTTATTCTTTATCAGCTGATGAAACAGATTTTAAGAGAGTGAAGAACTTGAATTCAGATATAAACTAAGAACATAGAATCATAGAATCATTGAATCATAGAGTGGTTGATGTTGAAAGAGACTGTAAACTTCATCCAGTTCCAACCCACCTGCCATGGACAGGGACACCCTCAACTAGACCAGGTTGCTCAGAGCCCTATCCAAGCTGGCCTTGAATTCTTCCATGGATGGGGCATTCACAGGTTTTCTGAGCAACCTGCTTCAGTGCCTCACAGTAAAGATTGTCTACCTAATATCCCATCTAAACCTACTCTCAGTTTATGAATGAAAATTTATAGGTTGAAATTTATATATAAATTCAATTACATCTTAAACATATGTTTCTTTTGCACTATTTGCATCTCCATGTTAATGCAACTACATGTGTCTTTTAAATATTACTTAGTATGCACTGGGGTGAAATAATATTTGTGTAATTTTCTTTCAGTTGCTACTTTCAGAATTTTTGTTAGGTAAAAAAATGGAAAGTTTTAGTTTATTCTTTGAAGTAGTAACTGAAGTGAGGGCAGTGTTTCTACAGGAGACAATTATATATTGTCTCTTGTTTTATTAAATAATAAATGTTAAATTATCCAGCAAAAAACTAATTACACTGTGCTTCACAGAGATGCAAAATATTAAGCTTTTAGCGAAAGGACTGAGAAATAGAAGTACTATCAGTAATTATTCAGTTCTAAAATTATGTAGGTCTCATCCTTTATCTCTCACTTAAAATGAAAAAAACCCAATCAAAACTAAAGAAATATAATAGACTCTCCAGTGACACTCTAACTTCACCCATGGGCATCTCAGTGTTTGACTCTCAGTTAGAACAGCAAAAAAAGGCCATCAGGAAGACATCACAGACTGGAAGTGAGCACCTGCAATACCTAAAAGGCATATCATGATCAAGGTGTCTAAAGAAGACCTCTACACCACAGTTCCACACCTAGAGCAGAAATTTCCCTAAATTACAGACTTCAAAATAATGAGTTGAGGATAAAACTCATTCCTTAATTTTCTAATTTACTTAAGTTTCCACTGTGGTCCATTCAGAACTGAGTCATAATTTTTTTTGACAATTACCCTAATCCCAGGCATTTATTTCACAGGCCAGATAAAAGTTTCAGAACTAATACAAAAAATTATTCCTTTGCCTAAATAAAAGAAGGGTTTGATCACAAATCACCTGCTGCTCTGTAAGAACCAGTGTGTACAGTATTGAAGAGTGGTCCTCTCTTAATCTCTTCTATCAAAGATGTTAATTTTGTGAAGTTAGTAATTCTGGGAAGTCATATAAACACTGAGGTTATTGAGGGACTCGTATCTCAGCACAACTTTGCAACAGGTTTTTATAAAAGTTCCTTTAAAAAAATGTAAAATATATTTCATCCCCTTAAATAGCTATTGAGAATCTGTAAAAAGTAAATGATTATGCCATAGTGTGTTAAATACATCAGAAGTCTATTCATAGTGACATTAGGCTTTTATATCATACAACATTAATTACTTGACGTCTTTTTCATTCTCCTATGGGAAGGCATTTCATTCTCCTATGGGAAGGTATTGCATTTCAAAGATAGTTATTGCTTTTGAACGTGCTAAATTTTCTTTCAAGACCTTAAATTGTAGAAATTGTATAAACTATGTCTGTGACCCAAAGGCTGTTGATGTCCTAGATCCATTTGCACCTTCCTTACAGGGAACAAAATTCACTCTCTATCCCTAGGAAAAATTACCCTCATGTATAGCAAAGTTTGGGCCTTGGAACCAGCTTTATCAGAATAATAATTGAGATTCCCTTCAACTATCCTTTGATATAGGCTGTAGTATTACTGTGTCAGCTCTGAAGTGATTTTCACTACAAGAATGACCTTAAAATCCCAAAAATATTCTTTAAAGAATGTTGGATGCCAAAACATGATATCTGCAGAGAGGGATTTGAGTGGACTTCGCAGAAAGTCTTGGACTACGAGAGTTGGGGAAAAAACCCTCAGTTTGAGAAGCAAACAAGACATCATCAGATGTTGATTGCCCAGCCCTAGCCCAGACAGCCCACACCTTGATTTCATCAAACCTCTGCAGAAATCCTATTGTACCTTATCTCTCCCTTTGTGTTCCCTGAATCCTTGCATCCTGTAAATCTGAATACCTGTTCCCCTCTGTAAAATCCCCTAAAATAAAGTGATTTTTTCGCCGTGAGGTAATTGCTAAGACCCCAAATTTGTTAACCTGGGTTTTCCCCTTATGTCATCCCCCAAAACCCCCTATTTGTAATAAATTGTAATAATTCCCTGTTGAATATGTAAACCCTTTAAAAATGAACCTGTAAGTTCAATAAACCATTCCAGTTTCTTGCCTCCCCTGTCATCGTCTTAGTTTCATTGACCTCTGCAAGAGAAAATGCTGTTGGTCCATTTTTCATCTAGACCAACTTTTTCTTCATGTCTGTAGTCATTTTACTACAGGAATAGTCTTCAGAGCATAACATAGGTTGTTATTTTTAGTTTCTCTCTTCCCTCTTTGCCTTTCCTAGATAACAATCTGTTAATTCTTACACATACCATAATCTGTTATTTTAGGTTTGGAATGCATATAGCCTATAAAGCTGTCTTCACAGTTTAGCTTCATTGTGTTGTATTTAAATAATTTCTGAAGTCAGAACCCCAAACCTCATTAAAATGTATATTTGATCGAAGAACTTCCTTTCTTAAGATCAGACGTTCTTGGGCTCATCTTACACTACTTACAGATGAACTTGTTAAAATAAGGGTGCAATTTTTTCAAAGCTAAAAGGAAAAGAATAGCAGAGGTACTTCAAAATCTTTAAAAATCAGCAACAAAGAAAAAACATTGTTAATATGCTGTGAAATGGATTCAGGAAAAAATGAAAAGGTAAATACAGGCAAGAAATTTCACTGGGAATAAAGAAAAACTATATCTAGTTTTTGGAGTCTTTGAAAAAAAAAAAAATCTGTTTTTAAAATCTGGGCTTACTCTAAAGAAAATCCAGAAAGTGAAAAAGAGTTATTTTTCCAAACTGGTGACCTTGCTTGCACTAATTTGGGCATCTGAATATAAAAATAGAGGCTGTTTCTCAACATATAAACTATATTATAAACATTTTGCTTCATATTTTGTTTTCTTGTAATGGAAATAACAGGTCACATGAATTGTATTACATTCACAATTTTTTATTTATACTCTAAACACATAAATACTTCCACTAATAGCCCCACAAATTATTCATGTTCTTAAAGTCAAACTATTTTGTTTCAGTAGGAAAACACAAAAACAAATTTCTAATAAACTCATTTCTGTAAGAATTTTCATTTTGGTAACAGAAAACAGCATGAAGTATACTTGTTCCTCAAAAATTTATCTTGAAATAGTATCATAAGGAAATACTACTTATGTAAAATGTAATAACATCATATTTCTTTAAAAGATACTAAGAATAAGATGAATAAAAAAAAATCTAAAAACTACAGGTTTGAAGCACAAATGTACTGTAGCATGACTTTAGGTCTAAATGCTTAACTAACTCCTAAATTTCATCTAATATCTGATTGATCTAAAGCCTACAGTATACAAGTTAAATACATAATTGTGTCTTCTAAACCAGTATAATTAATTCAATTAATTAATTAAATATCTGCTTATTTACTTCAAGAAGAGATAATTATTCTATTTAAATTTTAATAAATTTTACACAACCCTTCCTCAGAAAATCTCTATCGTATACATCACTTGAATAGAGTGCGTTTTCTCCTCAATATATATGAAGAGAATCTTCCTGATTCCTCAGACAAATGAACTTAGCCTCTGACCATGTGGCAAAGTCCCTTGGGTCAAGAAGTTCATTGAATTCATCATTGAATGGTGGCAGAGAAATGCCATCTGCAGTCTGCTCCACTGGATTTCTTATGTGGAATATCAAACTCATCACACCTTTCCATTGAATAACAATTTACTGAATTGTTTTGAAGAAAATTACATTTGATGCCACATCAGTGAGGACTTTCCTTTGGACAATATGCACAAAAATCTTCATGGTTTTATAAGACTCAGCTGCATTCAATAGACCCAAGTACTTATAAGTCTTATCAGTTTATGTTTTAACACTAATGAATTTGAGTCATCTGCCTGTTGATGTTACTAAGGGAGATTGTGAGAGAGTTGAAAAGAATCTTATTTTAGAAAAGTAATTTAATAAAGAACTTGAGGAGCTGGGGAAAGTGTATTAGACTGACAAAGGGAATATGTTCCGGACAAAAAACCACCATGCATAAACGCTTAAATGAAACTAGATTATGTGGTGAAGGAAAGGAGGGAGAAGGGGGAGAGGGAGATGGGCAGGTAGGGCATGGCTGGTATTTGTAAGGCCATTAAAAAATAAAGAACCAAATGACAAAATGAAGGGAAAAGTAATAACTGTTCTAAGTATAAGCTTAAGCATACTTTCTATTTTCTTGCAATGTATTGCACTTTTCCAGCCCATTTTCTCTTTTACCTAAGACGAACCAATATGACACAAATGTTACAACAACAAACAAAAAAAAACAAAAATCCCAAATTATTGTTATACTTCGTAACTTAGACACTCATTTCCTTTAAGATGAAGATATCAGAAAAATTTGACTCTACAATAAATTGTACATGACTGGAAATGGTGAGTAAATACTTATTCAGAACAGAATTTTCTCTGGATATCAGAGGCAAAAGTGTTAAAATAAATAATAAATAAAAAGTTAACCATAATAATCATGTAATAAATACTGTTGATCTTGTTAAAATATTCATCTTCAAAACATATTATAGAAAACTACTGTGACTTGTTATAAACTGTTTTATCAAGTACTTCTTGAATACAAGTGTTGAACAAATGCTTATTTTTGATTGCGTACTTCTCCTCTCGCTTTAAGAATAGCTGGTTATACTTTTGTCAATGGCATCCAACACTCATTGCTATGAATCAAGCCACACTGACGCAGCCAAACACAGATAAAACACAGTCAATAAAATATGAGAAGAATTGAAGTACTTGGATGTACAACAGACTAACCAAAGCTAGCAACATGGATAATTATTTGGAGAATTTTCCTAATATTCAGCAATTGCAAAGGTGATTTTCTTTGTCTTCACAAGTTACAATGATTTGTAACTTCTGTGAAAACACACAAACATTTTCATCACGAAGTCCTCTGATACAGACACAAATTTCATGCTGTTATGCAGTCACATAGATTGTATCTAGCACAACATTTTGCCCCATGTCATAGTTCACTCTGGCAAACTTTGCCTTTAATACCATCCATATAGATGCCTATTGTAGTATTCAATTTTCTCCTTTGTCTGGAGAGGTATAGATGAATCTTTCTAAATTATATGGGTTTTACACTCATGCAGAGTCATAAGGAGTACAGCTGCATGTGGAGACCAGACGATTTCTAGACCTAGCTTTTAAAATCCAAAGATTTAGGTGGAAGGGGCTAGTAGGAGATTCTGTCATGTACTTTAAGCTTGTCATTTTCTCAATTTGCACCTCTAACTTCCCTCTAATGAAGAGGAGAGAGAACATTCAAACCTCTGCACCTGCTTTAAATGCCTGAAGTAGGCAGCCTTACAGACCAAAACAGTGTGGTTTCTCAGGTCACTGGTTGAAAATAAACATTATTGCCAGCTCTGCTTCCCTGAATATTTCTTTGATGTCTTGTTACAAAGGTAGTGTGTATGTATACCAATAATTAATTTAACCAGTGATGTAGCATAGAAGTCTACTCAATTCAACAAATGGCTTCCAGATTCTTCCATGTTCGTCAGGTCAGACATAACAATATATCTTAATATTTTCAAATT
Source organism: Platyrinchus mystaceus (assembly GCA_035041135.1). Lineage (NCBI taxonomy): Eukaryota > Metazoa > Chordata > Aves > Passeriformes > Tyrannidae > Platyrinchus > Platyrinchus mystaceus. The sequence continues at coordinate 17,393,504 of JAWWLV010000045.1, forward strand.
TCATAATATTGAAATTTTCTACATAATTGAAAGATACTAATAATTTATTTAATTCCTGTAACTCAATTGTATTGGAAAAAGGGAGGAGCACCCAATTTAATAATTCACATCTTAGAGAGTTAAGAAAAGAAAAGAAAAGCAACTAAATTTTCTGATTCGATACCATATAGTATCATGCTCAGTATATAAAGCTGGGGGGAAGAAGGAGGAAGGCAGGGGATGAGGGATGGGGAAGAGGAAATGTTCATGGTGATGATGTTTGACTTCCCAAGTCACCATTATGTGTGATGGAGCCCTGCCTTCCTGCGGATGGCTGAACACCCACCTGCCCATGACAAGGAGTAAAAGAATTCCTTGTTTTCCTTTGCTTGTGCACATAGCTTTTGCTTTACCTATTAAACTGTCTTTATCCCAAACCACAAGTTTTTTCACTTTTACTCTTCCTGTTCTCTCCTTGATCCTTCTGCTGGGGGAGTGAGTGAGCAGTTGCCTGGAGCTTAGTTGCCGGCTGGGATTAAAACATGACATTTGGTTTGTTTCATATTTGTTAACAAAGATTTCAGGGATTCTGGAGTATCACTGGATTTTTCCCAAAGAATAGCAGACATTATTTTTACTGACATGTTCTTATTATTCACTGTGTTATTTCCACTGAAGTTTGTGTTGTATAGGAAAGAAATGGCATGTTTGCTTTTCACATCAAAGATAGCACTGGCTAACAAAAGAAGTTTAGGAAGAAATAGAGTATTGTGAGGTTTTAGGTAAGATAAACCAGATATTTTCTGTCTCAAAAGGTCTCCATATCAGCTTTCCTCTCATTCACACAGGGTTTGTAGAAATATATATTGCCAATCCTTACTTAATTACTTAACTTTATGATAAAAACTTAGGTAGTTAAAATCCAGTGTAATCTCCCACATGGGAAATTTTTTGCTAGGCTGATTCCTTATGACTCCTGATAAAACTAAAGAGTGTATGTTACAAAGTTGTCTGTACTCTACTTACCCTAATCCTTGCAGAGAGTTATTGAGAGCAGGAACTTAAACATCACTAGAAGTCATTCTTTGAATGAGACTTTCTCAATTTACCTTTGTGAGAGCCAAAGCTAGCCTTGGTGCTTCCCTTCTGTTCTTAGAGAAAATGTAATGCTGATTTGGAAACACATTTTAATATGAAAATATTGCTGTGGAATCTAAAAGAAAAACAAATAAAAGTGAAAATCTGTTTTCTATGAAGTTAAAGAGCTTGTGGGTGCCACAGAAAAAAAAAAGTAGTAAAGAATTTTCTCAGAATTTTCTCCTATGTCCTCCTCTTCACTACCTCCCAGAAAAAAAGTTTTTCTGACATTGTGTCTAAGTGGTTTAGCAAAAGTAGGCCTAAAGATGGTGTTAGACACTGGATTGAGTCAGAACCACCTTGTGGGAAGTGTGCATGTGTCGGGGGTTGGGGGAAGGGATGGGTTGAACCTCATGGTGGTGGGGTGGCTTCGTGTCCTTTGTGGCAGGTCCCTGGAGCCCACATAGGGAAGCCCTGGAGTAGCTGTCAGTCATAGACAGACTGGGAAAACTGTAACACACCACACCTCCTGCAGCCCCCAAACCAGCTCAGATTGGCAGGGACAGTAAGGACACTGCCCCTCACCCTGGTCTGCAACCCCCAGAGTGGCTGGTGGGTCAGAGACCCTGCCTGGAGGGGTTGGCTGTAGGGATCAGAGCAAATAAAACCACGGGCACGTGTTTGCCTCATGTCATAGCCCTGCCACTTAAACTTGAGAGGACGTACAAGGCTTCGGTGATAGCTATGTAATCTGTCTCTCCCTCTTTCTCCTTCTCTCTTATTGATCCCTCTGCTTCTTTTTCTTTGCACCTTTCTTGATGGTTGGGGAGGTTTGGAGCTGGAGGGATTGAATCTTTCTTTAAGTGTTGTGGAATTGGTTTACTGGATTTTGACTTAAGTGTTGTGTATTAATAGTATATGCTGAGTCAGTATTGTGGTGGAACATTTTATCTAGCTTGTGGGGAGTCCTTTTGAACTTTGGCCAAAACCCCTCACTTACTCCCCTAAATTAATAAAGAAATTCCTTGGGAACAAGCCCATGGCTTACTCTCTTGATGCTATCTTGAGGTATTAAAGAACCTTATATGTATATATATGTATATATATATATATATATATTAAAGTAAAACTCATAGTCAATCCTGTGAGCCAGTAGCTCCCAGGGCTGGAGTTTTATAGATGGAATGATCATCTGGGGCAGAGCTTTAAAATGTCTAGGCAGTGATATAATCTGTAATGCAATCTGATGAAGCTGTCTTCACTACAGACATCAGGACATGCCAAATGTCTGCCAGACTCTGATATAAACAGTGAGCGGCATAATACAAAGTGGGTTTACAGTTACCTTAATATATTCTTTTGTCTGATGTTATTATTTGTGAGTGGAGTTGACTTAAAAAAAATTCTGAGTTTGTTTTCTGTGCTCTTGTTTACAAGATATTGAGTTATTCAGTCTACAAATAAATATTAACAGAACTTAGGCAACAAGTAAGAACCAATAGAGCATAATGGGCTGTTGAAATTTTCTTTGAAGAAAATATTTTAGAAATCATACTTAGTGAAGAAAATAAAAAAGATTCTTCATTTTGTGGCTAAACAACTTGCAATAGATTATTCATCACTATATCAGTCCCTAACTACAGTGCAAACTTATACTCAGTGGAAAATTATAGTGGAAAAATTATTCTGGACAAAATATTCCTTTTGCTTCTATGGACATTCTTTACTGTAATAGATAGATAGCAATTCACTGTCATCTAAATTCCCAGGAGGCTATCTTGCAAATAGTATACCTGCTCGAAATCATCACAAAGGTACACAGAGCCAGGAAGATTTTGATTGTGTCAGACAAGCTGTAGTGATTGGCAACCTGATCCTATCTTGATAGACAGTGACTTGGTATTAGTAACTCATTTTTTCATCACATTCTGTCTAAATTACAGTAATTCAATTGAGCTATCATGGAGCTGGCAACCCCTAGAAAACTTCTACAACTTGTCTCCTCAACAACAGAGATGACAACAAACACAACAAACCCATTCTCTATTTTTCACATTCAAAAAGGATGTTGAGTGCAATTAAGAATCTCTATTCTTACCTTCAATGGTATATGCTCATACATTAAAAAAAACACCAAATATCTCAAGATACAGGTTTTGGCTGATAAATTTGCAATTTCATTACAAAGGAACTTTCTTTTGGAAATACATGATTCATTCTCCAGGAGATAGATGTCTTCACTGTGAAATGCAAAGAGAGGACTTAATTACACCCCTGTTTATTTTAAATCGAATAACCTATTTTATAAGCATTTAAACCTGTTTCGTGAATTTGAGCAGTAAGAAGACATTGTACTTAACCAATGTGTTTACTCCCACATGGGTTCCAATTTTACATTTATTTGGAAATATAAACAATTGTCTAATCCCCTTCCTTTCTTTAATTAACTCTCTTTAGTCTACACTGCGGTGTATGCACTTTAAGAAGACCTAAATAAAACTCTGGATTTATATGAATATTGACTGAACACTCTGAAACAGTAAATTAAGAAGTAAAATTATCACTCAATGAATTGGCAGATTGTCCTCAAATTTCTGATAGCAAAGTTAGCCAAAAAAAAAAAAAAAGTGATTATGTAACAAAATATGATAATTTAACTGCCTGGTAAACCTAACTTTTCACTGTTCAATCCTGTGATTGGCAACTATTCATATTTTTACTATGTCTTAACACTATTCAGATTTTTACAAGATGAGATAGTTAAGCAATGAGCTTTAGAAACCCTCAAAATGCATGGAATGGATTCAATGGTTACCAGAAAACAAACAAACTCCCCCAAATCCCCATGCTTATTCTGAAGCATTACTTTCAGTAATTAAGAGGAGATTCCTCCAGGATAGAATTGTAACCTGTTGTCTTTACTCATCAGAATTTTAAGAGAGTATGAGGCTCTAATCTACCACAGACACTTTATTCAGTTTAAGCATAAACAAACATTTTAAGTTGGATTATAATTACACTTTTCCTCTTGCTCCTTGTATTTCTTTTGAGTGATGTTTTTCCAGTATTGAGATTTATCTATGCCAGATCTACTGTTTCTACGGGGATTAACATCTCTAAAAGAATTGTTTCTGATCTACTATACATTAACACACTACGTGGCCAGTCTTCACAAACGAAGATCTGGGAAAGGTCTTTTTTACCTTTCAAGCCTGTGCAATGGACTTTTTAGGTGAGACACAGCCTGCGCTGAACTGAGCCCACCCTTTAATCCTAAGGTTCAACTTCTGGGCCAAGCAGGCTTGGACAATGGCAGTGAGGTCCTCAGGACGTAGGTTTGTTTAGAGCAGGCATCGTCAAACTACGGCCCGCGGGCCGAATCCGGCCCGCGAGGCCCTCCAATCCGGCCCGCGAGCCCCCTCCCGGCGCCGCCGAATTTGCTGCCGCCGCCGCCGAATTCGCTGCCACCGTTCGCGGCCCCCGGGCTGCGAGCTCCGGCCCCCGTGCTGCGAGCGTCAGCCCTCGTGTTGCGAGCGCCGGCAGCGGCTTCAGCGGCGGGGAATTCGCCGGCGGGGCGGTAGTCGCGCGCTTCCCCCTCCCCGCTGCCCCGCTCTGTCCCGGTCCCCCCCCTGCCGCCGCGGCTGCCCGCGCCTGCCGCCGAATTTGCTGCGACCCCGCCCCGCTCCTTCCCGTTCTCCCCCCCCCGCCGCAGCGACTGCCCGCGCCTGCCGCCGAATTCATTGCGACCCGACCCCG
>JAWWLV010000045.1:17406984-17444715 GCA_035041135.1 Platyrinchus mystaceus
TTGCCACCGGCTGCCGCAAGAGAGGAGCCCTGAAGAGGAGATACAAGGACTCCCTGAAACAATCTCTCAGCCTTGGCTATATTGATCTTCACCACTGGTCTACTCTGGCCTCCAACCGGGATGCCTGGAGACACACCATCTATAAGGCTGCTGCTGCCTTTGAGAACGCACGCAGGATCACTCTCGAGGAGAAAAGACAACGCAGAAAGAATCGCGTCTTGTCGATCTTGTGCGGGGAGTCTTTCTGCTTTGCCTTTTGCGGCCGGACCTGTTTATCTCGCACTGGCCTTTTCAGCCATCAGCGTGCCTCTAGCAAGCGTGGGTAGAGCCCTTCCCAAATCTTCGTTCGCGAAGCCTAGCCATGATGATGATGATTATTTATTCTGTTTATCAGGCTGATAGCCTAACAATTGTGAAGGTCTTGTTAAAATTAATGCCTTATGGCAAATAACCTAATGTAATTCATAAATTCAGTGGGTAAATACTATTATTCCCATATGACACTATATATAATATTAAGTAGCACATATAAGCTCACAGGATGGAAAACATTGTATGGAGCTAGATTTTAAAAAATGTGTTAAAACTCAAGGATTCAGGACTGACTGAATTTGCTTCTTACTGCTCTCGTAAAATATTAATTTCTAAGCCAGAAGCCAATTCCTGTGAGGAGTTCAGAAATCACTACCCTCTCTCAGAGTCAGCAAGTTTGGCAATTGTGACTGACAAGTTGGCCTCAGGATCAGGGACTATACGCTGACCAATTTTAGAGACCTGGAAACCAGATTTTTGAATGTGAGGACGTAGGAATCAGTAGCTTCTGCTGAAGAATTTTTAACAGGGTTTTTTATGGAGACTTAAGAGAATACTATGGGAACTACTATGGGAACTTCTAGACAAATTGCATGCAATGTTTAGCTTCACCATATAATATTGAAATTAATATTATATAAAATATGTGATTTAGAAAACAATCAGTTTCTTGTCAATGTTAATTGTATGAAGGAATAATTTTGCATATAGAATTTGGGGTATAAAAATGGACAATACTGAAAACATTTCAATTTAGAGATCTCTTCACTGTTAAAAATATCAAAATTTTTTGACTTATTTTCAAGAATATAACTTTGTATGTCTTTTCTGCCATTTGTTGTCATAACAGAATTTTTTCTTCTTTTTCGATCCCCCAAAGTGAAAAAAAGTATTTTATTTCTAGCATAACTTGATTTTAAAAATTGTTAGAGAAGTTGAATGTAATTCTTAAAAGCGCATTAAAAACAAAAAAACCCACAAATTTTATCCCCTTACTATTTATACTTTTATTATACAATATGAAGCAATATAGGTTAGAATATAATTATTTAAGTAATTTTTTTAACCCTTTCCAGCAAACTTCTCATTGTTCCATGCATTGCTTTGATGTTTTAAAGATGTCATCACAATATTTACCGCTTGAAAACTGTACAATTTTTGTTAATTTCAGTACAATAGGAAAACAGCAGATTCTCATCTGAAATCTCTGATGTCTGCATTATTAATCTGAATATAAAATAACGTTACACATCCACTGCTGTGCTTTGGTATTTCTTTGGTCTACACACCAGCTTTTGAAGAATCTTTGTCATATACATATATTTTTAAGACATGATAATATCCATGATCTTGCAGTCCTGTAATTAGGTACTTCTGTGTAGACCAAAGACATTGTCACTTAGCCTCTCAAATCACAAAACCTCAGGAGAAAATTGGTTGTGATTTCTTTCTGTATTGTCATGGAGGTACAGCACAAGACAGCATATCTTGTGAGTCAGGTTGCATCATGAACTGCTTTCAAAGCAACTAGTTCTGAAAACATTATGCCCTGAGATGATTATAAAATCCAATGTTCATACCTTTGCTCTCAAGTATAATGATTTTTTTAGTTAATCTCATGATGTCTAATGCTTTTTTCCTGAAAGCCAAAAAAAGGTATAATCATATCTCATCGTCCCTCAGAAAGACAAGTTCTGAGCATCCATAATTTCAGAGGAAAGATAGAAGACCTGGTTCTAATAAAATGCTTTGAATATTTGAAAGCCAGTTTTTGCAGAGCTAATGTTACAGTATGGTCTTTTTGAAGCCAATGTTTTTTGAGCATTAAGCATCGTATCACAAACCAGAAAACCTTTGAGTTACTATAGTTAGTCAAATCATTATTCCCTCCTTGAACTATAAGCTGACTGAGTGCAACCTCTTCGTTCTCTCACTGCTGTAAATTAAAATATGTTGATTTTACACATGTTCCTGGTTATCTTGTTTGATAACAAGGATTTTGTCTAGAGAAAACTGAGATGGGATCTCATTAATGCATCTAAATATCTCAAAGCCAGGTTTCAAGAGGATGGGGCCAGACTCTTTTCAGTGGAGCCCGGAGACAGGACGGGGAACAATGGCCATAAACTAAAACGCAAGTTCCACCTCAACATGAGGAATAAATTCTCTACATTGAGTGTGGCAGAGCACTGGAAGAGGCTGCCCAGGGAGGTCATGGAGTCTCCCTCTCTGGAGATATTCAAAACCCATTTAGATGCATTTCCTGTGTAAACTGTGACCCTGCCTTAGCAGGAGGATTGGACTAGATGATCTCCAGATTTCCCTTCCAACGCTAACAATTCTGTGATTCTGTGATTTGGAGTTATTTATACTAGGTTAATTTGCTTCCTAATTGGGAATAAGGGGTGGAAAGCTGAGAACTATTACTTGTGGTAATTTATTGATCTACTTCAATTGGGCCACTTTGGATTTCTCTCCTTGTCCCTGTTTGCTACTGAATTAATTTTCTTCAAAGTAAGCCAAAATGAATAAGTTGTCTGGTTTTCTTGTTTGGTTTTTTTGTTTGTTTGTTTGGGTTTTGTTTGTGGTTTTGTTTGTTTATTTTTGCTTGTTTGTTTGTGGGATTTTTAAAGTCTGATACTTTATAGGTATTAAAGCTTAGAAATATTTCCTGAGTAGACAACTTACTGATGTCGTGGTGGACATGAAAGAAAGGGCGTTAGACACCAGATCAGTCATTATGGGGGTATGTGTGTGTGGGGTGGAAGGGCTGGGCCTAGGCCTGCAGCCAACATGGTGGTGTCCATGCAGAGCCCATGGCAGGGACAGCCATGTGCCTGGGCTGGCAATCAGTAAGGTCCTCCTGGTCGCCTGCCCACACCACGCCACGTGGAGCCTCTAATTGTCTACGGCACCCCTCACTTTTTGGGGGACAGGGAGTGGGCCCTGAACCAGAGGTCCCGCCCAGAGGAAGTGGCCACAATAGCCAGAGTATAAACAGACGTGCACGAGGTCTGCACCTTCCCTTGGCCTCTGACCTCCTGACCCATCAAGATGTGACCTCCAGAGTGGTGAATATGTCTGTCTCCTCTCTGTCTTTTTTGTTTCTTCTCTTCCTTTACTCCCGTGGGCAACTTCAACACCTGTTTTCTGTATTTCACTTAAGTTATGGGTATTTTACTTTAGTTGTATGGAGTTTGTGTTTGCTGGGTGTAATAAAGGTTCCCTTACTATAGCAATGCTTGCTAGTCTCCGTAATCTACTGTTATGCTTTTGGGAAGTTGCATGTTGTTTCTGTAAAACCTTTTTTGCCAAAACACCTGTTTTCTCATCAAATTAAAAGAAATCTCTTAGAGAAAAATGTGTCATTTTTCTTCAGACGTGAACTCGAGGTATCAAAGAATCAAACACTTTACAAGGGTTTGTGTGGGTGAAATCTCTTGAAGCCTAAAATTATGGTGTACAACTGGTAAAAGTGTGGAGCTTCTGGACTGGGGTGTAACATAGGGGGAGAATGATAGACCTCTGCATCTATGCTCCTAAGAGAAATACACTACAGCTGGACTTCCAGCATAAAGGGGAATGTAAAACTGATGAACTGTGAAAGAACTTGTGTAAATAGAGAATTGAGTTAGTTATTGATAAAGAAGATGGGCTGATGCTCAAGAATAGATTTGGAAGACAAATCTAAAGTGAAGAGTGAACTGGTAGCACAGATTTTAAAAAATAGACAACTGACTCAAGAATCTGTTTATGAACGAACAGATAACTAAATATTTGGAGGCTATGATGGTGGATTATGAATGTCATTCAAGTTTTTATAGAGCAACACAATATGCGAGCTGGGGTGGAGAGGAAGAAAATGGGATTTGATGCTGGGTTATCAGAGAGGTGCCTGATCTTTCTTCTGATTATTCTTAAGGCTGCAAAATTGAAAATGCTAGGATTAAATGTTTTCATTATAATTGTTGTTCTTAAAATGAAGATTCACTTTTTTAATTTGACTTGGACTAGTTGTGCAGTACAATGGTATTAGCTGGAATGCAGTTTTGACTGTTTTCCTAGACATTACAGCAGATGTCTATACTAACAACAATAATAATAACAACAGTAATAATAATCCAGTGCTAAAAGTTCCATTTTGCCCCTTCATGAAAACCTAGGGAAAACATTCACAGTAGAAGTAGTACAGTCACAGTAGAAAGTAAAATATAGTGTGAGATCTTTAGTCACCTACTAAAAACCCATCACACTTGAATCATTTGCTCATATGTATGTTCAGTGTCTTCACTTGCTATTGGGAAACAGAAAACAGCATTTGATATTAAGCCAGCAGAATAAAATTTTGCCTTATAAAAGATGCATTTATTCAATACATACAATGCAACAGCTATTCCATTTTTATTTAGGCAAGATTCAGAATATACTCTCATTCCAGAAAAAATATTTAAAGTAGTTTTCTTGGAGAAAATAGAATAAAGTTCAAAAGCATGGTTAGCCATCCTCAGTATCTTCAAATTACTTCTCTGTTAATTTAAACACTAATTGCTATGGGGCTACTGCTAATCACTGATGATTAAAATATTTCACATAAAAATCTATTTCAACCTTTCACTTACTGGGAAAGAGCTTTGGAATTTTTCGGAGTTTCCAGATGGAGCTAAACCGCCAAAGAAGTCCAGTTTCCATTTAGGAAACTAAATTAATTTCTGAAGCATAATTTCTTTTCTTCATAATTGTGCTCTATAGTGAAAGATTCATACTTGAAGTCTGACTGTCTTCTTTTATTAGTACACAGTGTGTCAATGTGAGGGATCTTTCATGGTATGAATCCTAGGACAGCAGGGACAGAATTGCCTCCAAGTGGAGGGAAGAAGGAGACATCAGGTAAAGGATTAAGTTCTAGGCAAATTCAGTGACTGAAATGTCTAACCCTGGATACAGTCAGGCTGAAACCCACCTCCCTCTTCTTTCATGTGTCCTCAATAATAATATATGTTCTGTTTAAACATCATCCTCTTTGTCATCCTCTTGTTTCACAGTAAGCAAACAATTGGTCAGGCCTTTCAACAGTAACAGTAATTTTTTTACTAAGATACATTTTCAGTTTAGGAATCACCTCAAAGAAATCTGGGATTTTTTCTGAAAGAAAAGCTTTAAAAATTCTTCTGAGTTCTTCTGTGACTGTATACAGGGGAAAAATATGGATGTGACATCAGATGATTGGAGATTTTTCTTATTAAAACATATCTAATGTTGGATCTTTATTTTTCCACTTGTTTCATCAGAAAAATTCAAGGAGGAAACTTTTTGGAAAAGTCCATTACTAACATGAACAGCAAAGGTTCACTGCACATCAGCATGAGAATGTGTTTTATTGCATATTCAGTGAACAATGACTTTGAGGATGGATTTTCAGATACCATGATGATGCCAGTTCCATCTAGCAGGGACTTGAGCATCCTTGGAACTGCTTTAACGGAGGTTGTAGTTTTGTACACAGTTAAACCCCAATAAATTACTTCACTATGAAGTGGTGAGACACTCAAACAGGTTGCCCTGTGAATGCCCCATCACTGGAAATGTTTAAGGTCAGAGACTTGGAGCAACCTGATGTATAGAGAAATGTCCCTGTGCATGGCAGTGAGTTGGAGTAGACAATCTTTAAAGGTTCATTCCAACCCAAACCATTCTATGATTTTATGATTTCCTGTTTAATTATTTCCACAGATATCAATAAAACTGATTTTGCATATTTGAAAATATAACTTAAAAAAATTCCTCTAATTTTGATGGTTCATGAACTTTTGGCATGGTACTATGTTTGCTACACTAAAATAAGTCAGCAGTTGTAAGACAAATTGCAAAAACCTTGATGATAGACTATCTAAATATTATTTTGACATCTAAAAAGAAATTTCACATGGTTTCTGTGATAGTTTTCATGTACAAGAGTTTATGTTTCTATTTCAATAAAAAATCCTGAGGCAGTCAAGTGTTAACTTCAATCACTATTGAAGATTTTACTTCAGAAAAGAATCTAAAAGATTTGTAGAGAATGTGTTAATGTTGAGTCTTGCTTAAATAAGAAATTTACTAATCAATTAATCATAAAACAAGGATTAATTAAAGGCAGTAAAATCAAATCATATTCTATAATAAATTAATCTTTCATTTTTTCCTTCAAGAAAAGGAAAAAATATATACTTGAGAATAAACTGGGATAAGAGAAGTGATGTGCTTTTTTTTCCTATCCAGAAAATGTTCTCAGAACCCCTACAAATTAGTAGTAGGAGGACATTAGTTTAGGAGGACAAAGCTAGAAAATCCAGATAAACTTAAAAGCATGTTGCTTTGCCATCAGCTGGAAAAGGTGTTCTAGTCTTTTCATACAATCATAACACAAATTTTCATAAAATTATTAGCAATTGGTGTAGTGGAAGGAAATGACAATTAAGGGAAATGTCTATATCAATATTTAAATGTAAGCTTATGCTAAACTTTGCGCTTGTCACTCCATTTCTATATTAACTATACAAACACCTTAAAATTTATGCAAGGAGCAGAAGTCCAAGGTTTTTCACTGAAATTTCTGGGTTTTACCCCATATAATTCAGATGCATATATGTGCATCTCAGTTAAATTTATGTAATTTAGGATCACATCACAGATGAGAAGAAACTCAAGACAACATTTTTTTGGCTGGTTAGGGTGGGATGGGGAGGGGCAGTTTATAGATGACAAGCAAAGGCTAATGTTTCTACTGGAGTCAAATAGAAAATATCTATTGTGACTTTGAAATATCTTTTGTCAATGTATTTCTACTTTCCCTTACTTAAACTAATTAGACTAAGATAGTAAAAAAATCTACTAATGATTTTGACAACCCCAGCTTTGGAAGGTCCCATTCAAGACTGGGTTTAATTGATCCTGTGCAAAGATGATTCTGGTTTTTGCAAATCAGACCACTCAGGTGTTTCCAGATGGGCCCCAGCACGTAGCACAATCAAAATCACTAGTCACACTCAAAATCTTGGTTAAAGGTGCCTAGACCTCATTAGGAGCATGTTTATTATTCATAAGTTGACAACTCATTGCAATAGGCAATGTGAGTCCAACAGGTTTTTTCAATAGTGCAGACTGTTCTCAGAACAGCAGCAGAGCAAAGCACTCTGCCCTTGGTGGCTGCATCTTACAAAGTCATGGCAGATGAAAACTTGCAAAATGAATTCATGTCTGATGGGTTGTTTTTGCCATGACAGCTGTGCTTTGAAGGTGGGCAAGCCAAGGAAGTTAAGTTTGGCTCATGCAGAGTGTTTGGCTCTGAATCAGCTCTGTGCCCATACATGTGAATGAGCCAAGCCAGTAGGAATATTTTGGCATTACCTTCTGGCTGTCACAATGACCTTATATATCACTTCACGCATTCTCCCTTTTGTATGTGTATAATCAGTTCCAATTGATCGACTAATGTTTTGGCATGAGTTTGCCTTGGCTCTGGCTTCAGATTTTCTGGCCTGTTTGTACAAGTTGTATCCAGCATGCCTGTGAAATTCATTAACAAATATTTAAGAGTAACTAATATACATTTTTTATGTTCTAGAAAATGGGAAGAGGGATAAATCTGAGGTAAAGATATTGAAAATAAAATAAGCAATGAAATTAACATAATTAACAAATTAACATCAACTCTTTTCCTTCCAAGCATCAAAAAAGGTCAGTGTAACACTTAAAATTTTTCTAGTTGCTTAGGTTAGATATTATGTATGTCAAGTGTACAGGGCTGTGCATGTATTATTAAAAATGTATATATTTATAAGTAGGAGGTGTGTCAAATTATTATGTAAGAATGAGGAGAAAAAAAATCATTCTCAGTAAGATGCCATCAAGGAAAGAGTGGACTATAGTAGGTCCAACACTGAAGGAGGATGTTTCAATGTGATATCATTGGATCTTTACTCAGAAATTGTAGGTTCTAGTTTTATAGCATGTTCTGTTACATAAACTATATATTTTCACAGAATAGTGTCATCAATAACATCTCCTGGTGTTAAATTAGTCTGTTGATTAATTGCTGTGAATTTAGACATATATACATGTCGTGGTTTAACTCCAGCTGGCAGCCAAGTATCACACAGCTGCTTGCTCACCACCCCCTCCATGGCAAGATGGGGAAGACAATCAGACAGAGAAAGACAAAACCTGTGGGTTGAGATAAGAACAGTTTAATAATTGAAATAAAATGTAATAATTGTAAGAGTAATAAGGGAGGTAACAAAAAGAAAAAGAGAAATTACACCCAAGATAAACAAGTGGTGCACTTGTTTATCCCACTGACTAATGCCCAGGCCAATCCTCCCGCAACGATCGGCCCTTCCCAGCCAACTCCCCCAGCATATATACTGAGCATGATGTTCTGTGGTATGGAATATACCTTTGGACAGTTTGCATCAGATGTCCTGGCCATGCTCCCTCCCATCCCCTTGTGCACCTGCTTACTGACTTAGGGTCAGCACTTCTTAGCAATCACTAAACCATCACTGGGTTATTAACATTATTCTCATACTAAATCCAAAACACAGCACTGTACCACCTACTAGGAATAAAATTAACTCTATCCCAGATGAAACAAGGGCAATACAATATTGATTAGATACAGAGTAGTAAATGAGTTCCAAGATTTATCACTGTGCTATTATAGTTATTGGTATAAACTGGTAAATATTCCTAATTATTTTCAAAGATCTCTGGGAGTTCTGTTATCTGAGATTTCTTTATTATGAGATTTTTGACACAAGATTTGAATTGGCACAACAAAGCAAGGACACAAGGTCTTGTTGACATAGTCATATGATGACAGTAGAACTATCACATGAAAATTATTTATTTTCTTTGCCCTAATAGTACCAGTTATTGGCCACAGTGAAAAAATGAACTTCACTGGATTAAACACAATACATAAATATATTAAAATATATCTTTATTCCAAATAATGTCATTTAAATAAGGAAAAGTAATCCATCATTCCTCAGAAAGTTGTATATTTATTGCATTTGATACTTCACCTGAAGGTCTTAAAGAAGAATGTGATAAATTGAAAACTAACTATATAAAATCATCAAGAATTGTTATAAAAAAATTTCATTCATGACAGGAAAATAATACTCTCTACACAAAGAAAATAATCATAAAGAATCTTATTTGTGTTACTGTGCTGTATGTCTTAACTGAGGCTTGGAGGAAATATCTTTTGAGTTCAAATTCTGAGTCCATTTAGTGTCTCTTCACTTGCTGAACTGTGATGAGGACATACACAGCAGAGGTTAGATGGAGGTCACCAATTGATTTCATTTAGGATAATTCATTGTCAAATAGTGGTAACCTTTACTGTGACCTTGAGATGGAATGAAACCAGTAAGCCAATGGCTAAGGAGAAAAATAAAATTAGGAGCCTTTCCTTTCTCACTCTCTTGAGTGTAAAGAATGAAAATAATTTAAACAAAAGTAAAAAATCTCACTTTTTGAATAACTTAGAATTCTGAGAATGAGTTTTCATTATTTCAACTGGTGTAGCTTATTGGTTTCTTTGACTCAGGTTCATCTTGGCAAGGGTACAGTTCAAGCAGAGAAAAGGACATCTCTGTAGTGGAATTAAGACCTTAGATACTTGAACAAGTTGCTGAAACTTAGAAAAGATGACTCAAAGTTCAAAATAATTTTTTATGTGTTACTAAAAAAAAGCTCAGAGCAACTATTTACAGAACTCTTCTGAGACTTGTGACTTTCATTTGGGATAATTTGAGTGTCTCATAAATTGAGATAAATGAATAATCTATTAATTCTGTTCTCAGAACATTTTTCTATTTTATGCACTGAATACAGTTTGCTGTACGAGTGCATAAATATTTTTTATATTTGAAGGGAAAAAACAGAATATGGCTTTTTAGTTTTAAAACCTCCATGCACTGAACTTTCAATATCTCAAAAAAAAAAAAAAAAAAATCCACTAAGGAACAATGGAAATGGGAAGTTGAGTGGATTTTGTGCAAATTACATTCTTAAGAGTTAAGAACTTGTGGACTTTGGGATTCAGGAAGCAGTTTCCAGCCTGGATGGCCACAGTTGCAGCCTGGTAGATGTGCCTGCTGTGGTTCCCTGTGCATGTAAGAAAGGACAGGAAGCTGGTTGCTGCCTAACAAGGATATATTGGATGGTGAAGGCCTGAGTGTGATGAAAATGATGTGGCATAAGGGGTGAAGAGCTAGCTGGATGGGATGAAGCTGATTTTCCTCACAGTAGCCTGTATGGTACTATGTTTTTGACTTGTGACTAAAACAGTATTGATAACACACCAGTGTGTTTGGTTTGATACCTGTTTCTCACTCTGTCTCTTCAGTGGGTAGGCTGGAGATGGGGAAGGGCCTGGGATGGGACACAGCTGGATCAGCTAACCCCAACTGACCAAAGGGACACTCTGTATCCTATGATGTTGTGCTCAACAATAAAACCTCAGGGAAAGGAGAGACATTCTTGTTTACAATGTTTGCCTTCCTGAGTAACCATTAAACACTCAGTCCAGAAAGTGGCTAAACACCTGCCTGCTGACAGGAGGTAGTGAATAAAGGACTTATTCTGTTTTGCTTGCACAAAGAGTTTTGTTTCACTTAGTACATTGTCTTTATCTTGATCCATGAGTTTTTGTCACTTTTGCTCTCCATGGTCCCACTGGCAGAGGAATGAATTAGTAGCTTTGTGGGGCTTCCATTTTTATCTGGCACCTTTCTGACCTGACTATGCTGGTGTTACAGGTTTATGATTTAGTCTATAGGCTGAGATTGGCCTCAGCAAGGTTTCGTAAGGAGAAGATTTTATGTTTCTTTTAAGCTAATCACCTGGGCTATTCTTTGTATCAATAAAGAGAGATAAGCACTTTGAAAAACTGATTTATTCTCTCATTAGATAGGTACATAACACATAGGCAGAAAGAAATGTACTCTGGAGGTGCCTCTTTTCATCGACCATGGAGAGAATGTAATTGAGACCTAAATTAGAGTATGCTTCTAATATGTAAGCTTGAAGATATGAACCCAAGAGTGAATGCACACTAAGGCTCAGTTCCTTCAAAAGATTTAGACCCTAGTTATCTTGCTATCAGTGAAGTGAGGGAAGTACCTGAATACTTCTGACAATTCAGGTTGAAGACATTTGTTCCATTTCTAAGGTTAATAAACAGTTTTTTCACCCAAGATTCACATTTGCTGACAGCATACAAACCTACAGTACAAATACATTCAAATGGCTTCATAAAAGTGAATACTTACAAAGTTTTAAACATTTTCTTCACATCTGTGTAGTACCTGGGATTCTAACCTTATAACACTGTAGATGTGACTTACATGAAGTGAATCTTTTTGCCTTTTTATAAAGTTTGTGTTTCAAGCAAACTCTACCCCGTACACTCAAAAAAGACCAAACAAGGATTTGTGTAATTTTACTGTAATATGCCTTTCCTTTCATATACAACATCTAAAGCTGCTTAGTCAGTTGTACTGTGGCATGCACTGCGAAGCAACCTACCTAATGCAAAAAAAAGTGTTTAATGGATTAATCTGAAAGAGATTAAGGTATACAGATTAACAACTCACGATGGAACAAAGCGTTGTTGGAAATTCAGTGAGAATGAATGAGTGCCCAAATTGGTTGGCAAAGAGAGCATTAAGAAATACTTACATCCTAAAAAATTAAGGATGCGGACAGAATTCCAAATTTTGGTCTCTCTGAAACCAAGAAAGCTTATTCTTCCTTACACTGACAAAACAGAATTTTATCATAGCACCAAAATCAAATGTGACTTATTTAATGCTGTAAATTTTACTTTGGTAAATTGATTTCTCTGCATGCAATTTTGAGATGATTAGAAACTAATGGGTGAAAGAGATAGGACTTAGCAGTTAAAAGCTACTATTTTTGAGCTAAAAGAATAAGGGAAAAATTATTGACCAGTCAGCTCTATTTCAATTTGCCACATTAATCAAACTAATTCTAATGCTATGACTTAAGAAAACATGTAGTAAAATAATTGTCAGTATCAATTTTCTGTGAATATCTATGTCATACCAATGTAATTTGTCTTTAAGGTAGGCAATGATGAGGAATAACAAAGAAGATGCAGAAAAAATCATATGTGTAACTTGACCTAGGAAGAATTCTTTTGCTCTGATGATGAATTTTTCATGATATTCTCTTAATGTAAATATAGATATCTTCAAATACATATTGTGGCCAAAAGAAAGAATATACTGCATTCTTGATACCCAACCACTAAGCTTAAAATGAAGCAGGGACATGGAAAAAATACTAAGGTAAGCTTTCTGATGACAAAAGGATTTGAACATTGAAACAGGTTTGAGGCAGCTGCAGAACATCCACTGTTGTTTTTATCATTTTTGTTGGGAAGGAGATATATTGGTAAACTAAACAAGGCCACAGATGGATAAGGTCACAAACTTATGGTCTTGTGAGCTGCACTTTTGTGTCAGGTACAGAGAAACAGAACATCCTAATTTTATTTATCTGTATGAACAAATCTATTTTGTAGGATATTATAGCCCTGTGAAAATAACATAAAAAAGATTGTTCCACAAGCACCTGTATTAACTATATCAGGAATGTCTGTCCATCCATCTAACGTTGTGAATCGTGAATTCATAAATCATATAAAGGAAAGTTAAGATGATGGAAATGCTCTGCAGAAATTTTAAGGACAGAAAGCTCACAAACAATCCTTCCGCTGGAGATATGAGTAGAACTAGTATACGTTTTAGGCTAATGTATCTTAAGTACTGCCATTTCACTTTTTACATACCTTCATGGTTTTCCTTTATGAGTGTTTCCTATATTAAAATGGTTTTCTATCTTCGTGGTTAAATATGATGTACAAGTGACCACATTTTTCAAAGTGAAAAGGTAGCAAACAATAATTTCCGTAATGGCATCAAGTGGTTTTTCAGGGACTCACCAGTTAAACCTCAGATCAATAATCAGTGCCTCTATAAGCCTGCTGCAGATCTGACCATTTTTATTATAAATAACAATAAATTAATAAATATTTCAGGAAATTAAATGTTGAGGAAAGCAGTATAATCTTAAAATATGTATAAATGATCCATCATTATTTGTGTTTTCTTCTTCCATTACTAAATGCAGACTTGTGGAATTTAGAAAAGCAGACAGAAAAAACCCTCAGAGGAGAAAGCCAACAAGTAATAGTAAAGTAATTCAGAGGCATTGAAAATGAATAATTGAGAGAAATTATTTTTCTATATCAACACTAAAGTATTTCCATAGTGGACTGAAATATGTATCAATGTAGTGATGTATTTTTTTACCCAATGCACAAATGTATTTGATATTTTAGCATATTTTTAAATTATGTGCTTCACACTGTGCTCTTTAGAGCAGTTTAGCACTACTGATTACTGCAACTTTGTCTAACTTTCCCTTATGTCAATGAAAAAGCTGTCTTTGGGATGAGTGAAGATAATAGCATTACTGAAAGTTGATTAGATTTATGATTGAATTCCGTAATTTTTTAGTGTCAAGAAGTTGAACAGCTCTTAGATGTTACAGTCTTTCCTTACCTCATATTGCACTGGAATCATATGAAGGCATTTCCAGTTCCCTTCAAATTAAAAGGTTTTCATTTTATAACACTCATTTAAAGTGTTGATCATGTTCAGGTTCAAGTTCAGAATGTTCAAGTTCTTCCTTACCATAATTACGCTACTGTAAACTAAATCTAGAGACAAATTTAGTCAATACAGTAGAAATTTTGTGTCTACATGATTCCTAGTGTGCATAAGACATTTTTCCTGCAAGTTTTCTTATTTTTATGTGGAAACAAAGTGATTTATGTAAATTGCATATATATTGAGTCCTGAAAAATGAAATTTTACTGTGAATAGTTTCTGATTTGATAGATGAGATTTCTCATTTTCATCTGGATTTGTTTTGTACCTCTATTGTATAAATAAAAGTTATATTTGCACATCGTTTATATATCAGCTAAGCAATTCAGTTCCTATTATGAAACATGATGTATGTTTTCTGGAGTCTTAAACATGAATTATCTGTCTTGCAAATTTCCTAATTAGTTCAACCAATTCTCTTTCTGTCTCCAGGTAATATGAGCCAGTGATCTGAATCTGATGTTGTTAACAAAATAGAGTGCTGAACAAATGTTTTAGGTCACAGTCTGTTTACAGCACTACAAAGAGTGCCTTATTTGTTCCTTAATTTATATATTTGGATTTATTTATTAATTCACCAGAGGAAAAAAAAAGAAAAGAAAAAGAAAGGATTCTTAGACCTTCATAATGATTCACATCTGTTTCAAAGTACCCATTGATCCAGCTGTCAGCTTTCAAGGGAATGCTAATTTTAAATGCAACTTTTCAGTGTCAAAAGATGAAGGTGTTTTTACAGTATGGTTCAAAATTCTGGCTGACTCTCTACATGTCTGCATTATGCCAGTTTTTAAACCCACAATTTCATTTCACCCGTGGTGATTTCTATTTATTTTAATCTGAAATAATTTTTTTTTTTAAAATATCAGATGAATAGAACTTGAATTTGTTAATCCATTCAGTCATATTTTGGAATACAGTGTATGGTTTTTTCATCTGTAGTGCAGCTCATATTCTGTAGTAGAAAATTCCCATAATAGAATTATGACAGAAAGCTGAAGCTGAGTGGAAGTTCATATTGTGAGTATTTTTGTAGTATTAAGAAAACGCAAAATACTTGTCAGGACGACATTCATTCCCACCTTTAACTTTAAGTGTGAAAAAAGTAATCACTGAGGTACCTTCTGTAATCAATATATTCAAACAGACTATTCAAAATGTACTCCCAATTTGAAATCCAGACTGTGTCTTCAGTGATGTTTCAAGTAGTGAAATTTTAGAGAAATTCCCCCAGTTGACTCCCTTCCTTGGAGTCATCCTTCCAGGCAAGGACAAAATCTCAGAAGTAGACACAGCAAGGGGAACTGGCACAAATTACAAGAGATTTTCTGTAGCATAAAAGGCATGCTCAGCAATACAACTGGAGAGGCATGCTACAACAGGAGGAATGTTCCAAAGTAGCTATTTCTCAGAGGTTGTCGTGGCTTTGGTCTGCTTGTGGGAGTGGTAAGTGGGTTTTTTTTCCCAAGTAGTAAACTGTCTTTTTCTTGACCCATGGGTTTTTCTCATTTTTGCCTTTCTGATTCTCTCTGTCAACCCCCTGGTGAAGTGAGTGAGCAACTAGGCTGAGGTCAACCCACCACACAGGAAAAAAGTAACTTTAAAATTATATCAAAATGTAAACTTCATTTAAATCCTGGTTGTGATACTCAATTCCACTTCTTAATTTTATATTTAAATAATAAAGAAGTTTTATATTGGTTATTCTCAATACAACTATTATGTTGGTTATCTTTTTATATGCTTAAATAACATGATGTTATATGCATAAAATTCAATCACTAATCCCACAGATGATTATGTATCTATGAAGAAAAACTATGTTTATCTGTTACATGACTGAAGGACTCTATGTTGTCACAGTATATGTAAAATCTTCTAAGATTGGTCATGTAAAGATACTGTTAAGGATTTGGAACTGATTTGAACATTTTGACACAATTATTTTTTACTTGCTGCAGGGTCTGTCTTTAAGTCAACAACCATTTCCGTTGTGAGAGCTCCTGCCATAACAAAAGAAGATAAACATAATGTTATTTGGATTTATTTATAAATGGAAAGATTAAGATTTAAAATGAAGCTTTGTACACAGGCATCTGTTTCTGCAATTTCATGGAAGATTATTATAAGCAACTTAAAGACCTGGATGCTGCCACAAGCGTGTTCAGGGGATAGTCTTAACCCATGAAAGTAATTTTAAGTGTAGGCAAGAGGTGACCATGAATAGTGTATACTAAAGCTTTTTCACCACCCTAGGAGGAGGGGATAGTCTCATTGCAGTGAAGCAGATGGTTGCTGCTAATAGAGACAGCATTTGGAATCACAGAAAAATCCAGAAATAACATCTTTTTTCAAACACTGCTTGTAAGGAAATTCTAAAATTATTCACACTACACTATATATTCTGAGAATGCAACATACAAATTGTTTACACCTTGGCTTCTCATGAAAAATAGGTCTGCACCTCTATTGGCCAATTTCAGTGAAATTGTATAGAAGAGTCTCAATTCCAGTTCAATGCAGGAAGAGAGAAGACAAGACCTGTAAGTACCCTAACTTTATTTAAAAAAATACAGAATAAGTTAATGGCATAAAATCTTAGAGAAACTTCTTGGATAGAATAATGTTTCTTACTTTCTTGGGGAGGCATTGTAAGACATAAGGTGTCAGAAAAGAAAGATATCATTAAACAGGAAGTTATCGCCCCCATCATTTATCTCCACATTCATAAAGCACCACTGAAAGGGACTGTTTCACAAAGGTCTTCAATGTACGAGTTTTCAACTCAACAGTATCAGCTTCCAAGAGTTCATCTAGGTTAGGAAATATGTTTAGAGTTCAGGTGAGTTAGCTAACTAGCCACCTTGTTGTGATTTTTAATGATTTTCTTCCTCTTGACTGACTCAGAACATTGTAGAAAATGTATTTTAAAACTTCAACATCAACTTCATCCTTGTTCTGAGAGCTGTACTGAATAAAACAGTTTTGAGTTGTTTTTTTAATCAACCTCATTTTCTATATATTTAGGAGTTTGAATCATAGTCCATTTTCTTCTTCTATGAAAGCCTCTGAACTCTGGAAATAAGAAGCCACATCTGTGGCACTCTGCTTAGTCTGCCTATAGGGAAGTTAAATTGCAAGTAGATGTGGCTGGTGTTGTGCGAAAGGTAAGTTGCCTCCTAGAAAATCAGCCACAATGTCACCTACTAAGGTTCTGTTAGTGGCATTAAACATTATATTTAAACAGTAAGCAAAGAAATCTTGTGGCAATTTTATCTCTTATATTTTTTATTTGTATGTGTTTATGTATGTATGTATGTATATGTATTTGACTTGTATGATTCCTTCTGGCTCTTATAAATGTTACTTAGATGGAAATAAAGTCCTATGAGATCTTCCATTAAGACCTGGGCATCTAGAGGTGTCTTAAGAGTTAGTTATATATGTGCCAGTGCAGTTGAACATCACTCAGTTAAGCATCTAGATAACTGGACCTTCAAACTGAAAACTACTTGCAAAGGGAGCATGGTGGGATATGTTTATAACAAGCAAAAGAGAAAAAAAAGCCAGGATTGTAAGACTATGACTACCTGGAAGATCCAGACCTGCATCCCTTCCCTCATACTCTTAATTCCTTCGTTTTCTAGTTCATGTGCAGAGAAAAAAATTAGGTACATTCTGAAACATTTTCATGACTATATCTCCCTCTTGGCTTTCTCCATGAGAAAAAAAGTACCAGCAGGATTAGAAGGGTATTTATAAAGATAAACAAGCAAACAAAAATTATTTTTTTCTTATTAAAATTATGTTTAATTACCCCAGAGTGAAACTTCTGTAACATTTAATCCTATAATACAAATAGGGAACAAAAAAAGCTTAATTAATCAGAGTAATTGAATGCAAAATTGAAAGCAATATCCATTAACTAGGAAAGAAAAATGACAACATAATAAAGTGCTATATGCATTATTAATTGTTTTAGCAGATTCTATTAGAACAACTGGATTAAAAGGTCCTTTGAAGATGTCTTCATAAGCTCTTCTTTTCAGTAATCATAAATCAGATGTAAAATACTGTTATGTAAAACAGTTGGCATACTTAATCTCAGCTGTAAAAGTTATTTTACTTTGTTCAGATCCATCCTTCCAAGATTCTTCTTAATTGCTTCTAGAATTTCCTTTTTCTTAAAAAAAAAAAAAAAGAAAGAAAATAAATTTACCATCTTCAGATAATTGTTTTCCACTTATACTTTCAAAGAGATAACAGATTGTGCAGAACATTTTATTCTTGCTATGCCTGTCACAAAAAAAGTCTTCAGGGTGGTTATTTGATATTTTAAAAAAATATCAAGAAATAACCTTTTGAAATTGAGTATGGAACATATATTATGATAGTTGAACATATGCATAAGACTGAAAAGTTATATAACACCAACTAGACAATAGTACTATTTGTGTATCAAAGTAGTCAGGAATTATCGTCCTATCAGGGACATTTGTTCTAACATAGATGAGTAAAATGACAAAAAATGGAAATTATTTGATCAAAGCTAGACAAGAGGTAGCATAGCACCAGGAGCAGAATCTGCCTGTGAGCTTTTCAGATTCCCAGCTCTCTGTTCCTTAGAGCAGATTGTTTCATTTTTAACTCTCCCCTTTTGTTGTGCCATTGCAATATTTCATCCCATGGTCTTTCTTATTGTGTGAACTTTCCATGGAGGGCACTAAGAGCTGCAATTTAGCTCTAAAGAAAAGAAAAGCAACAAAATTTAAAACAGGATTTTTAAAAGAAACAACCTAATACTTAAGATTTTTGGACTGCAAATATAGAACTTCCATTATAAAACATACCACTAGCTGGTATTTTCCTCCAAGCTGAAATGGGAATGATATAAGATTGTTAGTAAATCTTTTTCACTCTACAAACCACAGCAACTTTTTCTTTTAGTTGTGATCACTATCATTTCGTCACATCTTTTTCTCATAAAGATATTAGAAAATTTAAAAAAAAAAAAAGCCTAATCCTGTGAGACAAATTCTCAATGTGGCTGTTTGTGTTAGGTATTTGTCTGCTTGTAACCTGGAAGTTCTAGGTCAGGATATGCAGACTCCCCAATGGTTTAGCAACATACTCATCTGTGATTACGTGACACCCATTTAATGCTTCCTAAAGCACATAGATGGAATAGATTTGACTTTACAGAATACAGGTAAAACTTCATCAGCACCTGCTAATTCATCCTGTTTGCATTAGCTTACCGATAGTGTGAAAGCCTATCATGCAGCAGAGTAAACCAGAATGAAAAGTCATTTCACTAACAGTGAATTCACACAAGAGAGGATGTGTTGCTTACTCCATGTGTGGCAATGAATTATATTTTTTTAGACTGATATATTCAGTGTCACTCCAGAAAGGCTGCTTCTCTGATTAGTTTGTGCTAACAAAATATTAGTTGTTATCAGGAAACAACAGCTTGAAGGCTCTTTAAGAAAATCAAGAGCTTGAAATAGAGACCCTGAGAGTATGAGTAAAGATCATAGTGTAAGCCTTGAAAACACGATGCTGGTCAGCCCAGGGCCACAAAAATGTGTCAGACAAAAAAATGTTCAATTACTACTCACTAAAGGCATGCAGCCTTCAGAACTGGGTGGAAAATATGCTTCTGAGGAAAAAAGGAGCAAAGAATAAATATGCAGTGTATGTAAAACATCCCATATATAGTAAAACGGCCCATGGAAGTGAGAATTGGTGAATAAAGATGAAGGAAGTAGACTGTCAGCAAACATAAACAGAGTTTTAAATACACTGAAGAGCAAGAAGGAAGCCATCCTCCATCAATAACAGATGTTTACTGCCAAATGAGTCAAAATGTTGACAGCTCACCATACTTGCATATCTTCTTCCTGAGGAAGACTAGCACCTTTGACCTTAGCATCCTGGGCAGATTGCAGCAGTGTGCCTAAGACCAAGGATGAGGGTTGATCCTAGAATATTTGTCTTTATCAGTTTCAATTCTGTCACAATAAGATGTTATAGTAATTGATTGTGACTACGTTAATAATATCTCCTTCGCTAGATTGATAATACTTTAATTAACCTAACAATAAATCCTTAGTTCTGTATATAAGGTGCATTTCCTGACCCACATAAATTACATGCAGTCTTTGGTCTGGTACCCTGCCCTTGCACTCATTTGTAATTTAGATGCAGTACTGTAATGCCGAAATAGCAGGGGGTCTGAAAGAACCCACAATTTTATTCACATTTTAGCATTTATTCTGTGTATTCTTGCTTTAACTCATTTAAATCAATCAATTGAAAAATCATATTCAATTACCAAACTGAATTATTCTACAGTAGTCTCATTAACTATGAATGCAATTACCGTGCCTACCACATATTTATTTCCCAATATTTAAGGCATTTTTAAAAACTTCATGTGTCATTCTTTGGTTCACATTTTCATGCAGACATTTTTAACATCCTTCATATGCTGTCAGGTTGGGAAGCTTAGCTGCAGCTTGTGATCATTTCATCCATACAAATAAAGCATTGGTTTTACAGCATGTACTTTAACATTTCAGAAGTATTTCAGAACAATTTCAGAAGCACAGTCAGGGACTAACTCAGGAGACTAACTAGACCCATTTAATGCTATCAAACATTTATATGAAGAAATAAAGATTCAGTTTAAAAATCTTTTATTACAAAATTCCTAATATAGTATTTTGATAGTAAAATTTAAAATAAAGCTGTGAAATTTAGCCCAAAATGAGACATTCTGATATTTATAATATTATTTTTGCATTCCCAAACTACCCTGTAGGTGAATGCTGATGGATGCTAGTAGCTTGACATAGTTATTGTAAATTAAGAATCACTGACAGCTGTTCACCAATATCATGAATATCTGATAAATAAGCATAGCTCTATGGAGACCATTTTGCATTGCTGGTTTATTATGTGTGTGATGTCAGTGACTACCTCCTGTTCCAAAAGCACTGCATACATTTTAGGTGTAGGAAAAGCAGTCCATTTCTAAAAAGAATAGATGAGGGTGTTGCTCTTATGGCTTAATCAAAAACAAAATACAAACAAATAGAAATAAAATCACACCATGAAACTGGAAGAAAATGAAACCTGGGAGAAGAAATACCCACATTGCTACAAGCTCCTTTCAGATAGTTGTACAGAGTAATAAGGTGGCCCCTCGGTCCCCTTTTGTCCAGGCTAAACAGTCCCAGCTCCTTCAGCCACTCCTCATAAGACTAGTGCTCCAGACCCTTCACCAGCTCCATTATGTTTTATTTGAGTATTTCTGCAAGAAAAGAGGTAGCTTCACAGAACCATTTCCCATCTACCTCAAGTTTTGTAATCCTAGTTTCTCCAAGGTGAAAATCCTGGTCTTGGACTCTCTCCTACTCAGCTGAGTTTGAACTAATATCTCCCACTTCCAACTAAAATGCTTATGGCACTGTGTTTTTTGAGAATAATCGTTGATGGTCATTCACTTTGAATAGGTATTTAAAAAAAACCCTGCAGCCAAGACTAGACTTCTAGCTAAGATATCTCTCAGCTTGGTGCCTGAATATCAACAATTGTTTCACTAATGATCAATAGTCTTCTTATTAATTAATTGTACAAAGGGAAACATCTCCAAAAGAAAATATTTTGAGCATCCCTGTTGACAGTTTTGAGTCACAATGGATGACCAAAGTAGGAACACAATAGTGATCCTTTGTGTCACCATGCCATCGTGGGCAGCAGATCTGCCAGGTGTAACCTTAGATTTTGCATAAACCTGTTAGCTGTAGCCTTTTCTTTACATCCCTATCTTCACAACTACTTAGCAGGACAAGATGTTAGTGCTCAGCACTCAGTGTTGATGAGGAGCTGAGACAGCTGTTTATTCAAATCAAGAATACATTATATTTGCAAGAAAATGTGCACATACTGGCTGCACAAACAGATATTCATTTGAGATGAATGTAAAGGAAGAAATGAGCAGTACACTGTTTTCTATAACGTTCTTTTAAAGACCGAATTTCTAGTGTGTGTATGGAAGAGAGTGCAACTATGAGGAATTCTCAAATTACAGGACACAGACTTTGCACAGTTCTATTGAAAATCACAGCTATAGTTTACAGTTTAAGCACTTCTTAAACTCTTTAAGAAACTCTTTTGCCTATATCATCTGAATCACACACACACACACCCAAAGTGTAAAAAGTGTTCTGGTTCATATTTTTGTAATTTTAATTTTTTTTTTTTTTTTTTTTTTTTTAATTCTCCACATCGGTGCTGAGTAGCTCAGGCCTTTCCCAGTTTCATTATATAAGAATGGCAGATTGAATCCCTAGTATGCAAATTACTGATTGAAACATTAAACTAATAGACTGATTTCATTATTCAGACTTGACACAAATGAGATAAATGTCATGGATTAAATTAACAAATAAATAACTTAAAAGGGATAATAGGTGTTTTCATCCACCCCCAAAGGATTTGAGATTAAAACAAAGGCCAGATTTTACATCTGCTTCTCTACCTTTTCTTAGATAGTCAGATCCAAAGAAACTAATATGTGGAGCTCTGTTTTTTAAGGGTAGATACAGAGAGAGCTTTCAAGCTTCCAGTTTTACAAAGGTAAAATACACCTGCAGTCCCTGTTTTAGAATTATATACTGGGACCTATTGTGTCTTACTGAACAACATTAGGTAGGGAATAATTTTCCATTCCTCTGGGAGCAGCCATCAGATTTGTGTTAGTTCACAGATGGCTCCATGAAATAAACAGAAATGCATCCATACAGCACTTATGTGCCACAACCTGTTGGGACTGTGATGGAGGGATAGGAGGTAGAACCAAAAGCTTGCTATCCCTCAAGAACATAACACAGAAAAGAGTGGACATTAGGAAAAGCTTCATAAAATTTCACAAATCCTCAGCATAAGAACCCATACACATTTTGTATTTACTACTGGATAAGCAGTAGTAAATCACTAGCTTTTGAGTGAAATGTGGAGAATTAAGTTAGTTTTCTCACTCAGTCTTTAATAGTTTTAATTTTTTTTACAAGTTGAAGATCTGATTTTCTTTAATTGTCTTTGAATTGATAAAGGTCTTCCTACATTAATTTGACTTTAATTCCACAATCCTAATTTACAGTCAAGTGTCCAATACATTAAGGCTAGTATTAAGCCTTGAGTAACTATCTAAAACTGAAACAGCAAATGAAGACAATATTCCAGAAAGAAATGCAGGGTAGCTTTGGAATATGTGATTTGTAATTCCTTTCTGCAGTATCGTTCTTTCTATCACATCAGAGATTTCAACTTATTTAAAAGTTGCCATACCTAACAGTAGGTATTTCCCTCTAAAAATTACAAGGACACTGTTAGATGAAACACAAAATTTTGATTTCAAAGTTCATGTCCCTTAAATTAAAACAGTTTAATTTCATACCGTGTTGCAGAAGTTATTTACAAACCACTGTCCCCTCCTCAGCCGGACTGCCAAGCCCAGCTCGCTCGTCCTCTTCCACAGCCAAAGTGCTCTGCTGCCATCTTAAGGCAGCACGAGCAGCGCCCGAGCAGGAGGTGCTGATGCTCTAAGTGCCCAATACTTAAAGAGACCAATTAACCTCCCTGTGCAACCCACCAAATGCCACTTTGGTCCTTATGTCACTGTGGAATCTGTGCACAAATTACTGTGGCGAACAGCACATTTAGTACATTCAGTGTTACTGGGCTGCCTGGATAATCCTCAAAATGACAAATCACTGTCTGCGCTATTAATTTTCTTTCTGTCAAGTCTAGAAAGATGAGAGATTTTGGGGACATCGTACAACATGTCAAGGAAATGCCAGCTGTCTCCATAACATCTCAGTGCTAACAATGGAGGGAGATTGATGATTCATACACAGCGCTGTTTTTCATAACTTTAACAAATCTGAATTCCTCAGCAGATAAAGTAGTGGAATCTGTCAGTCGGCAGGAAAATACTCAGAGCATCATCAGATATTTAAATAATCAATATTGTAACACTTGAAGGTGGCTGCAATAAACCAAAGGAATTTAAACTTTCACACAATAAAAGATATATCCCTATATTCCTCATCCCCTATATTCCTCATTCCTCATGATGACTATACTAAAGACATAATCACAGAGACAAACTCTTAAAGGAATGATGATATGTTTTTCTTTCACAAAGGACAGTACTTCTTCTTGTCAGGTATTAAGATTTGATATATATGTGCCAAATATTCAAAGAAATTAAAAAGTCTCAGAGTATTGAGCAGCACCCTTCAATTAGATATGCTGAAATTAATGACAGATACTTATATGAATTGCAAGGATACTCCTACAACATTTCTAAAGGCTTATATACATCACTGTGCAGACTGAGCTCTGATTGTTTAAGATTACTTTCTAAATCTGGGAAAGGTCTTCCAGGTCATGAAATAATAACAACAGTATCTCTCCTGCTTCACCTTATAAACTTACCAAGGTGCTATTTGATAGAAATCTCAACAGAAATCAATGAGCTCTATCAACAAATATATCTAAAAAGAACAGTACTGTATCAAAAAAAAAAAGAAACTGTGGTGTGCCTCAGAAGGAACAGACTATGGCATACTCTCCCCTTTTCTCTGGGAAGCTATTCTCAAAGATTACTGTGGATTCTGACTTATACCATACGTGGGACTAGAACAGCCCTCACAGTACTGCTTATTGAACCTCGTGGACAAAAGGATTTAGATTTTTTTTCATATATTATGTTTATTTTTCTCAGATATGCAGACTCCAATGAATAGCTTAGATTTCCCTGAAATTTTATTTGTTTTTATGAAAATTTACTTACTTGTACAAAACACATGCCTTTTTTTCCCAAGGGGTATATTTTTTTTACTTTATTGAGTCCCCTTTATTGTGAACAAGCTTATACAGAGAGCACTTGGTCTCTTTCTCTCTCTCTCTCTTTTTGCCTTTATTCTTATTCTTTGTTGTAATGGATCGGAATAAGAATTTTTTGGGGGATCAGTTAGTAAATGAAACATAAACTGAACACGTTCTTTTGACTCGTGAATGCTGAAAGGGAGTGTGTTATGTCTCATCCTCACACAGATGAATTCTAAACATCTTCCATAAAGTAAAGGCCAGATAAAATTACAGACTTAACTATTGAAGAGAACCAGGACTATCATAAAAATTGCTTCTGTCCCCTCACCCTTTCACAGGAAGCACATTGCCTCAGAATGATGGAAATTAATAAAGAGGTATGCTGAGGAAACAGACTTTTCCCTCTGAACTGCACAGTTAAGTGTTCAGACGCCCCAGAAAAAGTGGCCCAGCTCTCCTCAACAGAGAATGAGAACAGGAACAAAACTGAGGTATTCTTCTACTCTGTATAATGGTGAACATATTATTTTGTAATTCAATAAATAATTCCAAATCAAGATTTTTTATGCTGGTCTTTAAATATCAGCTTCTGGGAGTTACTAAATGCAAGAGGTACACTATGTGTACCTTCAGTCTGATTATTAAGTGCTTTTTTAATTTTATGGAAGAAATAGCAGTCATGAGGAAGACCAAAAATAAGGAAATCTTTGGAAGCAGATAAACTCTAAAAGCACCAGCTACAGAAAACATATCCATGTTATTGATGTTTTTAAGTAATTCAGCTGGGATTCACTTTGAGGTTAAGATATTTGAGGTTAGATGACAGTTTGTAGGTGGTTACATGTGAGCTAAGTGTCCTACCTAACAATATGGTTACATCTAATACAAGATTTGGTTGTCTTGTTTTGTTTGAGACTGCCAGGTTGGACGCTGGCATTGTTTCATTCTTTTTCAAATATTTTCTTCTTTCTCTTGTCTTTTAATTACTTTATTTTATAATTTTTTCTTTTATCACTTTTATTTTCTTATTTCTCTTTCTGTCAATTTTGTGGGGTTTTTTCCTTTTCTTCCCTCCTACATTATTAACCACATGTAAAGTTCATTCATTCTTTCCAATTCCCTGCATGCCCTATTATATTAGGTCCTTCATTGCACAACCAACCATACATGTAATGAAGCCACGAATTCACAAAGAAAAGTTAACCCTTGTCTGCATGAATTTATAAACAAGATCTCAGAATATTGATATATTTCTTCACATATTTTCCTTTCTGACTCTGTTCATGTTCCTTCTCCACATACAATTTTCCCTCATCTAGTTTTCTTTTTATTTTCATGTCCATCATTGTTACACAAAAGTTCTTTCTTTGAGATTGGAAAAAGGCATTCTGTAAAATCAATTGCATGGGAATAACATGTAGCCATAGATGTAAAGATTACATATTCCCTATATGTACTAGCAAAGCAGAGAATGAATCCCATATTTCTTTCTTACCCACTGAGAAAGCTAGAAGCCAGTAAACTTAAACTCAGGAAAGACAGGGACAGACAACTAAAATCAGAAAAAGAATCAGCTGGAAAACATGGAGTCAAAATTGAAACCATTTACTGTAGCAGTACCAGAGAGAAACTGAAAAGATAGAAGCATCCCTTAAGCTCATTTTTCCCTGCTGCAGTCTTCACATCAGGACCAACTTTTCTGAGCTGATAAGCCCTGACAAGATCACAGTTTGTTGTGGAATAGCTTCAGGCTACCATTTTTTGTTGTTGCTGTACTTGCAAAGACTTAGAGAATCACAAAATCCAGTTCCTGTACTTAGTGCTGCAGACCTGTAGAACTGGTTTCACAGGCAGAATTAAATTTAATTTACTATAATATTTAAAATGTAAATGCAAATAAATGATATTCTAACAGTAAAGCTGTATATTTGGTGTTTGTTCATTAGATTTTTTGATGAAATACAGTGGTGTATCTTGAAAGGAGCAAAAAGAAAAGGACTGATTTACGTCATCTGAGAATGTGAATGTCTGCCCCTTCTTCTGAAATCTTTCCCCAAATGCCTTCATGAATAATTTCATGATGTATATATAGAGTTCACAACCTGTAATTAACTGGCAACTGTTCCTCTGAAAAGAACACACTGTTTACACACAAATAATTATTTTATCTCATTCATGACTGTCTTTTCACATGATCTTCCATCTGGACATGAAGATTTGGATTAATTTTGTCTAATTTTAGATATCTAAGTTAGGCATATAGTTCCTTTAGCTCCTTAACTCATGCACCTTTTGCCTTGGATTCTTTCATGTAATGAATACAATCAGAGTAATGTCTTCTGGCTCTTAATTTTTAATTTCCATCATGACAAAATGAGCAACTAACTGATTATTTCAACATCTTTTTTTTCTCTGTAATAATAGTGATCACTGGAACATCTCATATATTCACTGCCCTTCATACTGTTTTAAAAATTAGGCCAAAGCAGATAATTGCGTACAGGATGATCTCCTATGTATCACCAACCATGAAAAATGATTCAGAAATCTGGTAGAAATCCTGATCAGTTCAGCTAAACCTAAAATTTCAGACTTAAGAAAAAATTGTGTCCCAGATCTAGGGTAAAAATCACAGCATCATCAAAAAAACTTGGTTGGAACTTCTGGGTGATAAAGTATGACAACCTGCTCAATGCAGGCCTAGCTTCAAACTTTCAGACAAACTAGGGAAAAATTATGATTCTACATCATCTCTGTTCTTGCCCTTAAGCAGTCTCATGAAAATGTTTTTCTTCATATACAGTTGGAATTTCCCTATTACAGGTTGTGACCGTTGTCTTTTGTTAGAATCATAGAATGGTTTGTGTTGGAAAGTGACCTTAAAGATCATCTAGTTCCAACCTCCTGCCTTGGGAACAGACACCTTCAACTAGACTGGGTTACTCAGAGTGCCATCCAATCTGGCCTTGAACACCTCCAGGGATGGGAAAATCCACAGCTTTCCTTGGCAACCTGTTCCAGTGCCTCACCGCCGTCACAGTAAAGAATTTCTTCCTATTATCTAATCTAAACCTACTTTCTTTCAATTCAATCCCATTCCCCTTTGTCCTGTCACTATATGATTTTGTATATAGGCTTGCCTCATCTTTCCTGTAAGTTCCTTCAGGTAATGGAAGACCACAATTACATCACCCCAAAGCCTTCTCTTTTCCAGGCTGAACAATACTAATTCTCTCAGCCTTTCCTCATAGGAGAGGTGGTCCATCCCTCTGATCAACTTGATGGCCCTCCCTGGACTTACTCCAGCAGATCAATGTCCTTCCTGTGTTGGGAACCCCAGAGCTGAATGCAGACTCAAGGTGGGGTCTCACTAGAACAGAGTACAGGGGCAGAATCACCTCCCTCAACCTTCTGGCCATGCTGCTTTTGATTCAGTCGAGGACACGAATGGTCTTCTGGGCTGCAAGTGCACATTGCTGAACAAATCATATTCCTTCAAGCAGACCTTGCACATCTTCTGCTCCATTTCCAAACCATCTTGATGGCACTTTAACAGTCATCTCTATTCACTGATATTTCTGTTTCAAAAGTGGACCATTATTGATGCAGAGGCATAGGGACTAATCAATTCCCTTGAACTGCTAGCAATTCTTTGGATTATGTAGTCCAGCTTACAGTTAGGACTCATCACCTCAAAGGAACATACTACTGACCCATGTTCAATTTGTTGTTCACAGGGCACCCAGCTTCTGCTTCTGCAGAGCTGTTGCTCAGCCTGGACAATTTCATGGGGTCATTCTGCTCCAAGTGCAGGACTTTGTTGAACCTCATGCAGTTCTGAATGGGACAATTCCTCCTTGTTAGCATCCCTCTGGAAAGCAGACCTCTTCTCCATCTATCAGATCTGTACTGCAATTTGGTGTCACCCACAAACTTGCTAAGGGTGCATTCTTTCCAAAGGTCCAGATCATAGAAGAAAATATCAAACAATGTTAATGTCCACATTTATCCCTGAGAATAATTTTGGTCAAAATGCATAGCTTTGATCAAAAGATAAAGGCACATTACTGCCCAGCTGATACAGAATCACAGAATCATAGAAGAGTATGCTGAGTTGAAAGGGACCCATCAGGATCATTGAGTCCAACTCCTGGCCCTGCGCAGAACACCCAAAGAACACCTAAAGAACACACCACCGTGTGCCTGAGAACGTTGGCCAAATAATTCTTGAACTCTGTCAGGCTTGGTACTGTGACAACTTCCCTGGGGACCCTGTTCCATTGCTCAACCACCCTCTGGGTGAAAAACATTTTCCTGATATTGAACCTAAACCTCCCCCAACTCAGCTTCATGCTGTTTCCTTGCATCCTGTCACTGGTCATAAAAGTGAAGAGGTCAGTACATGCCCCTCCGCTTTCCCTCATGAGTATTTTGAGGACTGAAATGATATGGATGACATATCTGTAGTTTCCTTTGAATAACTGCTGTAGAGAACAGCATTATTTATTAAAACTACCTTTTTTTTTCTTTTATCTTTTTTACTATGGCCTGTGAAAGAACTTAAAAACAGTATATTAATATGGATAATTAAAAACAAGCTGTTGATGCTTGCTTTCACCAGAGAGAGGTTATAACCATCTAAGAATTCTAATTGCTTAATGATATGAAACATGACTTTAGAAAGAGTAACTTTTGGGAATACTTTATTTCTGGAAGCCTATCCAAACTATTTTCATCATGTTCCCAGGAGTATGCTGGGAACTAGTTATCACTCATATCTGAAGTACTAAAGAAGAATTACTTAATAAGTCATAATAATCTCTAATCCTTTTCCTGTCCACAGTGCCAAGTTACTCACACAGCCCAAAGTGGATGTCTTCTGGATTTTATCAGCCTGATTTTTTTTTCCCCTGCTGACATGATGAACAATATAAAGTTGCACTGGTATTTTGTAATGTAAGTTGTGCATATTTCATTATCTAACACGACATGCCTTTGTGACTGGGCATGGTTTGCCAAAGAGGAAGAATTAACTGAAAAGTGGTTTGCTCACTCAGTGCCAAAAATGTCATTCATACATATAACACTTGAGTCAAAACAGACAGAATTATGCTGTCTTTGACTGAGCTGCATCAAGATCACATCTCAGTCCTGAAGTGTCTACATAAAGATCCTTTTTTGTTTTACTCTCTTGACAGAAAGCATGCATAGTACAGTGAAAAAGACATGTGTGTATGCCTCTGCATGTGTACACATGTATACGATTGATTTCTTAAAGTTTTGCTTTCAAATTTGTTAGAGAATGCTCTAGCAAACCATAAAATTTATCAACTTTATTCAGTTAAATCTTTCAAGATCAGCTCCTTTGTTTATAAATTCTCCTAAATATAGAAATTATTTTACATCTTTCTTTGTAACAGCTTACCTCTTATCTGAAACTATTCTGATTTGTATCCTTTGTCCTTGATATTTAGTGTTTCCTTGACTTCTATATTCAAGAATGGAAAGATATACTTCAGGCAAAGAGAACAGCATCCCTTTGAAACAAAGTAGCTTGTGTCTCTGATCAGATAAAAATGAGTGCTCTTTTGAATGCTTGCAACAGTTAAACAAATGTGTAATACTGGAATAGGTTTCTGCCTGAAGGTCAGAATCAGCATATAATGGGCCTCTTGCTGATACATCAGCCACTCCACTTCCTCAGTTCTGCTTCGGGCCTGATGTGTGCCTTCCCTTCAGAACACCTATACTCAAAACAACAGGGATATGCTGAAGGAAATCATACTGTTATCCCACAGAGGTCTGGAACAGAAACAGAATGCAGACAGTAGTCCCTTGGAAGTGATTATAGGTGGTAAAATGGAAAAAAGTTCTGAGGCTGCACACTGCTTCTCCTCAGGACAATCACACATCCCTCTCCATCCTATTTGCAGATTTTTGCCAAATACTGTCCATTCATGTGTTATTTTAAATTGTCTCACATTACTTTAAAAGGCTGTGTTTTTCAGGAATAGGATTTCTTGTGTGATTCTAGATCTATTAATCTTGCTGTTTGTGCTCTGTTAGGTGTTGTCCAGGTTCTTTCTTGTTTTGAAACTAAAAATTATCGAGATCCTAACACACAGACACACAGACACACAGACACACACATGTGCACACACACGCACATACACACAAGCATTAATGATACAGGAAAAAGTATCAAAATGTTTACTCACAAGTGACCCTTAGGTGAACTATTGAGGGAATGACTCTTTAGACTTCTGTTTATATTTACTATTAATTTCACATCCTCATAACAGTTTTTATTTTGACCTCATTGATTCAAAATCATTTCAATTTGGGAATAAGGATCTTGAAACAAATAAAATTAAGCCTGTTGAAAACTTCTGTGAGAATCTAACTTTGTTGAAACTCGTGATTGTTTATTTCATCTGAATCACAGTCTATAAGGGACCATTCATCTGTATGGAGACTGTGAAAACAAGATGTATAGTATCCTGCACAATTAGAGGATAATGAGAAAATCATTAATTTCAACAGGACCACAATTGCATTTTATAGGCAGTGTGATACTTAATCAAAATAAAATATCTGGGCTGCTATGCAATCATGTCATTAATACACATCCCAGTTCCTGATGCTATCTGGCAGTTTCAATAGGTGAAATTCTAACTATTTAAAGAAGAATTAGAGTCATAAAAAGAGCTATGTGGAATGTACCTTACCACATAATATGGATTAAGTAGATAACAAAGGAAGATAGAGAAAAATAACCTATTTCCTGTTTGGTTTCTTTTCTCCATTTCAGAGACTGCCCAGTTGTTGTATACAGACCCATTCTCTCTCATCTGGATTTCTCTTTAATAAATTTTAATTATATCTCTACAGTGAGTATTCAAACAAATGAAGAATGTAGACTTTATCTATGTGCAGTAGGTTAAAAATACTAAAAATCTTAATGTATGGAGTTGTTAAATATGGAATGAGATGTGTGGATTCAGAACCAGACTCAATTTAAAGACATAAGGACAAGCAGAAACATTTGCAGTTTGAGAATACATAAAAGACTAAAGGACATGAATAATTACCACTTGAAATACATCAGAAGTTCTGCACAGTAATTGTTAGTTAATTTATACCACTTGCTTCCATTTTGGCAAGTGCAAAAAGTTGAATCTGGAAATTTAATGAGCTATTTAGAGATTCAAAACAAAATAACAATCACAGATTTCTTAGGGAGAGATTTCCAGCCAAGATTCTTTGGAAAAAGTGAGCAAGAAAAAACTCAGCCAAGGTGATATAAAAATGTCATATTAGGAGATTATCAGTTCCAATTTAAATATTATAAAATATGTAAAGTAAAATACAGTAATCTGTAACTAAAATACTAGCAGTACCTTTATTTGTGGACAAAAAATTTAACACATTTACATTCTTAGTAACTATAAATTGCATCTGTTATTTTAGAGTCTCTAAATCAGCTTCTGCCATTCAAGAAGGAATTGCTTGAGACTCTCTGGACAACACTATGAAATATCTGTTAAGCTTTAAATAGGTGTCAAAAAAAAAAAGGTAAGCAAGATCATAGAAACTATTTTAAAAAAAGTAGCAAAATACAGCATGTCAATATGCTCCTGCCTAAATCCATGGTGAATTGACATCTTGACTGCTATGTGCAGTTCAGATTTCCATTTTTTCCACATCTCAATAAATAGGCATAGAGGAGAAACAGGAGCTTTCCAAAATTAAATGCTAAAAAATGGTGCTGTGCAATAATATAGAACCCAAAAGTTTATGAGTTCTAAAAATAAAGCTGATAAATTAAAAGAAAACATAATCTTCAATGATTAATAAAGGTAACAATTTGCTAACGCTGAATCACAGAATGGGTAAGGTTGGAAAAGACCACAGTGGGTCATCTGGTCCAACCCCCCTGCTCGAGCAGGGTCATCCCAGAGCACATTGCACAGATTTGTATCCAGCTGGTTCTTGAATATCTCCAGTGAGGGAGGCTCTAGTTCTTTAGGCAATCTGTTCCAGTGCACAGTCACCTGCATAGTAAAGTTCTTCCTCATATTCAAGTGGAACTTCTTGTGCATCAGTTTCTGCCCATCACCTCTTGACCTATGGCTTAGCCCACCAAGAAGAGCCTGGCTGCATCGTCTTGACACCCTTCCTTCAGATACTTATTGACAGTGATGAGGTCCCCTCTTAAGCTTCTTGAGTTTGAAAAGGTCCAGCTCCCTCGGAGATGTTCCAGTCACTTCATCGTCACCCTGATCCAGAAGCTCCACGTCTCTTTTGTAGTGAGAATCTCAGAACTGGACACAGCACTCCAGATGTGGCCTCATTAGGGTTGAGTGGAGGGGCAGGATCACCTCCCTTGACCTGCTGGCAATGTCCTTCCTAATGCATTCCAGGATACCTTTGACTTTCTTGGCCCCATGCTGGCTCATGGACAACATGTCCACCAGGACCCCGAGGTCCTTCTCTGCAGAGCTTCTTTCCAGCAGGCCAAACCCAGAAATAATGATGATGATGATGATAATAAATCATCCTTGATTCAGATTGGAAGAATTTTGGAGGGTTACTGGGGAAATAACACTACAGACATCTCTATTTCCTTAAACTTGTGATCTTGGCTATTTTCAGAGACAGGCTATGGACCAGGACAGTAAGTTTAGGTATTTATGGTCTTTACTATGCTCTTAAGTAAGGAGAAAAGGAAGATAAACCAAAGAAAACAGACCTAAGAAGTAGTCTTTTGCACATTCATATGCAGAAATATATATATAGGAAAATTTGTCTGGGTGTCAACATTAGGAATCCATATGTAGAAAAGCCACTGAAGTATGGATATGAAAAGTATGAGGCAAAATCAGATTTTAAAAACATGAAGACAAGCTCTATTAAAAAATTAAGTGGCAGGATTAAAGCTGTAGCCCCTCCATGAGGGGAAATACATGCAAGAAAATTCCTTTAATTTTAATGCATTTAAAATCCTGCATTGAATTGTAGTAGAAAAGATATGAAATTGTCATGCTTTCCTTCCTACAAATCCATGGGAATTTGTTAATACATTGGAGTGAGGGCACAATATAGAAACACTCTTGGCTCACTATTGGGACCTACCTCAGAGTAGTCTGTGGAACTGTAAAGCCCTATTCAGTCAGGTTTTAAGTCACACAACAGTCAAGCAGAACTACAATAGTATTGATGATACGTTTCTTCCTACATAACTTCTATCTATTGGAAAAGTAGCAAATATCTAATCAGAAATGCAGTGTGGAATAGAAGTGAAACCGACATTAATCTATTCCCAGTTCATTCACTGTCTGAATGAAATTCAGGTGTGTGGCCTCATTTGTGAAAGACAGAGGAAAAAGCCTTGTAAAATTATATAGAAAAAAACATGATTTGCTGACTTAAGAAGGATGATTGTGTATTCAAGACACTAGGTTTCAGCTTGCTTCAAAACAAAGCAAAAATGGTATTTTGCTTTAATCACATAGCTAACAAACACAGTTCTGAAAAAAAATGGAAGAGGTTGCTATTTTTTTACCACACTTTCCTGCAATGAACACAGTGACATATGGACTGGGATGTTTTTCTCTTGAACTACAGCCAATTTAATTAGAAAAAAAAAAATGAGGGGAAAATATTGGCAAACTAAAAGAAAAAAAGGGGGAAAAAAAAGGAAAAAAGTGAAAGAAATACACACTTGCAGAAGCTCAAAGAAATGCTTTGACACCATTCTTACAAGTCACCCATTTGGAAGCTGACAGAGCATTCATATCTTATGCAGTTAGCCCATGCTGTCTCCCATTGAAATGGAGCGGCAGGGGGCTGAGCAATTCCCACTGAAATCAACAGTGGCTGACTTCAAGCTGTGTTTTCCTACTATCAAAACTTGCTTTGCAGATAAGGTGTAGGGAATACTGATAATCACTGTAACCTCACCCTTGTGCAACTCCTACAAGACTTGCTGAAACATGCTGCTTGATTAATGCAGGACTGAATAACCTTTCTGAAACATTCACATTTAAATAAAAAGGAAAGAGAAGCAAAGAGAGGTGATGGTACGCATCTGGACTTCAACCTGGATTTAAAATCTTTGCTAAGGGATTTCCTGTGTGACCTTAGGGCTTGCAGTAATTGCCTTTATGCCTGCTATTACCCTGTAGTAAAGTATAGAAGCTTTTCTCCCCAAATATCTCAGATTAGTTCATACTTTCCATGTATTATCTGACTTAACATAAATTGACAATATATCTTATCCTGTTTATAAATCTATACTCCAATATGTCATCTTAGCTCCTCCAAAACCCTGCTGAGCTGCCAATTAACTCCACAGGATTCTACATTTCCACCAGCTGACATGGTAAGAGCTGCAAAGGCCTGTGGCTACCAAGACATGGGGAGTGCTAATTTACACCCACTGAGCTTCCAGGAAGACTTTCGGGCAGTGTATTTCTTTGCAAAAAGTATTTAGCTCTGTAAGTGATCTGAGAGCATGCTTACACTACCAAATCAAACACTGCATATATAAGACAATCACAGACAAACCTTTTTGAGACTGACTGGTGTTAGTGTTCCCTTATTTCTAGTAGCTAAAGGCACACAATACATTCAGGAAATGTAGTAGAGATTGTTGTCTAAACACTGTTCTGTCTGTTTTGTAGCAAACAAGCAGATTTTTACTAGTCACCAGGATAATCAATACCCTGTGATGAGGCTTGTTAACTTATTGATACCTTTTCATCTTCAATATATTCTACTTAGATGACAAGGACACTTTCCTCTTTGCAGCATACAACTCATAGGGAACCCCGAGTCTGCAAGGCACTTGCTCTGTGTGCTTCACTGTTCTGTGGCGAATGTTATGAGGAGACTTTCATTCCACAGCACTGCTCCTGCAGAGTCATATTACACAGCACCAGAGGTAGCACCAGGACCCACTCTCCAGGTGAGGGCAAAAGGCAGAGATGAATGAGGCAGTGGATCTCAGAGAAATGTGGGATAGAGCTTTAAATTTTGGAAAGTTTGACTTTGAGAGGGGAAATAATTGGGACTGAAGCTAGTGAGCTCCTTTGGTAGGACCGAGTATGCAAGAGAATGTACAAAGAGATATATAGTACTGTACTTTAAACTACAGATCTTAATGGCCTAGTCACACATTGAAATGTTGCACTCTTACCTATAAACAGAGTAGGAATGTAAGATTTGCTTATATTGAGCAAGACAGGGTGATATAGTTTAATTTCTATTAACTTGGGAGAAGCAATGGGGAATTCATCCTCTGGTAACACAAGTATAAGAAGACTGGATGTTACAATTTCTGTGTGTTTTTAACCCATGCTAACAAATTACCATATCTGAAAATAAATCCTCAAATCAAAAAATGTGATTGATATATTTTTGTACCTAATTGACTTTGGGTACCTGTAACTTCTTCTCCTCCTCATTTTCTTCTGATTAGCTAATAAGGCTCCCTATTCCACTCACTGAGTTTTATTTTTAGTGACAAAAGCTGAGGAAAAGGCTGAGATACTTAATAACTTCTTTGCCTCAGACTTTAATAGTAAGGTCAGTCGTTCTCTAAGTACCCAAAAGATGTATAAATATGGCGCTTAGGGATACGATTTAGTGGTGGACCTGGTTAACCATTGGACTCCATGATCTTAAAGGTCTTTTTCAAAATAAATCATTCTAAGGTTTTGTAAATATCCCTCTTGAAGGTGTGTCAAGGTTAAACCCCAGCCAGCAACCAAGCATCATGCAGACAATCACTGACTCCTGCACCAGTGGGATCAGGGAGAAATCGGAAGCATAAATCTTCCTCCCTTCTTCCTTCTTCCTCCCACTTCATATACTGAGCATGATGCCATATGGTCTGGAATATCCCTTTGGTCAGTTTGGGTCACTTGTCCCAGCTCCCAATCTTCCATGCACCCCAGCCCCATTGCAAGCGTGGCAGCACAAAAAAATTAGCAGTAAAAGCCTTGGCTCTGTGTAAGCACAGCAAAATCAAAACCATCTCTATATTATCAACCCTGTGTTCAGCACAAATCCAAATCATAGCCCAGTACTCATCACTATGAAGAAAATTCTATCCCAGCCCACAGTGCTGAATGGTAGTCTGAATTCTCTCACAAATATAGAGCTGCAGAATATGTATTTCAGTGCCTACCTGTCTTTGTGGATTTTTCCAAGTGCCTTTAAATTCTCTATTGTATCTCAACTCCTAAATTCCTATTTATTTCAATAATAATTAATAATGTAAAGATTCTCAGGACATTTATGTGGCAAGACAGCTCCTTCTAGATTGCTTTAGAAGGCGGTAATACTTACTGTTAATAAGTAGTAACAAAGCATCACTCAGTTGATTCAAATGAATCACAGAATCACTGAATTGACCAGGTTGGAAAAGACCTCTGAGATCATCAAGTCCAATCCTTGATCCAACACTGCTGTGATTACTAGACCATGGCACTAAGTGCCACATCCAGTCTCATCTTAAAAACTTCCAGGGACTGTGAATCCATCACCTCCCTGGGCAGCCCATTCCAATGTCTGATTACACTCTGTAAAAAAATTTCTTCCTATTGTCCAACCTAAACCTCCCTTGGCACAGCTTAAGACCATGCCCTCTTGTCCTACTGCTGGTTGCCTGGGAGAAGAGACTGACACCCACCTGGCTATAACCTCCTTTCAGGGAGTTGTAGAGAGTGATGAGGTCTCCCCTGAGCCTTCTCTTCTCCAGGCT
>JAWWLV010000045.1:17444815-17456827 GCA_035041135.1 Platyrinchus mystaceus
GGTTGCTCTTCTCTGGACCTGCTCCAGCACCTCAATGTCCTTCCTGAACTGAGGGGCCCAGAACTGGACACAGCACTGCAGGTGTGGCCTCACTAGCACTGAGTACAGGGAAAGAATCACTTCCCTGGTCCTGCTGGCCACACTGTTCCTGATCCAGGCCAGGATGGCTTTCTTGGCCAT
Source organism: Platyrinchus mystaceus (assembly GCA_035041135.1). NCBI lineage: Eukaryota > Metazoa > Chordata > Aves > Passeriformes > Tyrannidae > Platyrinchus > Platyrinchus mystaceus. The sequence continues at coordinate 17,444,996 of JAWWLV010000045.1, forward strand.
CTGGACACACTGCTGGCTCATGTTCACCTTCCTGTCAATAAGGATTCAAAGATAAAAGAAATAAGAGAAGAAATGAGTGAGCAACTCTGGTGGAATTCCCGAAGTCACCACAATGAAGTACCTTCTAGTGAGGTATATGCTCACAGACTGACGGCCTAACAGTGATAATTCTTCAAGCAAGAAAATGGTTAATTCTCCTGCATTCTAGGTGAGTGCTTTACATTAACTTAAAGGCTATTTTCATTTTGATTCTTTTCTTGGCAGTGGTATATACATACTTTTCTTCCACTTTGGAGATTAAATCCTGATGGTTAAGACATAGAAGATAGAAAAGTGGCTGTGAAGGGCATTGGATTCAGTTTTTCCTTACTGTGTAATAATTCTGACTTGCAGGCTAGCATGCAGAGGGAATAATGCTGCATTCATTTTTTCCTATGTGTGTTTTTACTGAAAGCAGTTTCCATTGCTTTGTTTCATAAAGGCCAAGCCATCTGGTAGGTATGATCAGATGCATGGGGTCCCTCAGGGGAAGCAGATGAAGGAATGCATAGTTTGTGAATCTTGATAGGACTTATACATAATACAGCTCTGAAGCTTCTCAGCTTTGATGAGATGAGACAGGTTTCAGGTCCTACTCAGACTTAGAAATTGAGGCAAATAGGGAATGGTAATAATGAAAAATTTGTTGAGTACTTATGGGCTTTAGATACTATTGAATGTTCAGTCCATAGGGTCTTTATAAAATATATAAGAATGGAGGACTCAGACTTTAACTCATAGAAGATGTGTGGACAGTGAAATTTAAACAAGAGCACAGCAGTAAAAATGCCAACATGAGATAGAGATTTAAATAAGATATATATATAGATATATACATATATAATTTATATAAAGAAAAATATTACTTTACAAATTATATAATATATAATAATTATATAATATGTAGTATATAAATTTGTATAATATATAATTATATATTTATATAAAATTAATATAAAATATATTTAAGTTTTGTATGATTGGATCAATGGTGTAAAACATATGTTGGGAATATACATCAATAAAGATAAGCATGTATACTTTCTTAGGTACTGATATTAGTGGTAGTATTTGGAGATATAAAGGTGATTTCAAATGCTATTGCAGTGCATATATGGTATAAATCAGTTCATAAAATGGAACTTGTGCTATTCATTTAATTAAAGACAGACAGGTTTTCTTTTTATTCAGTCTGTTAAAAGGTAATTTATTCAATTTGAATAAAACCAGAATACAAGTCATAATTTAAAAAAAAATATTATCCTTGTGTTCCTAAGCATTTGACGTAATTTGCAAAACTGAGCACTATTTTCACCTTCATTGTTTGTGTTTTTTTGTTTTGGGTTATTTTCTTACATATTTGTATATCAGAAATTTCTGTTGAAATTAGATTTACAAGTCTGAATAAAATTATAGTTTTACCATTTACTGTCCATATGGTACAGCAGCATTAGAGCTGCCTGAGAGTTTCTAGACAGATCAAATTAAAATGTAGATTTCCAAAACAAATGGAAGTTCTTCAATATAAAAAAGTGTCTGTAGTCGACAATACATAGCATTTGCCCTTATATTTAGAATATTTTTTGTGATTTGCTTTCTGTAGATTTTCCTATTCTAAATATATATTTTAGATAGATAGACAGATAGATAGATGATAGATAGGTAGATAGATAGATAGATAGATAGATAGATAGATAGATAGATAGATAGATAGATCTATTTAGTTTATGGAATTAATATTTTAGCCAAAAAAAGTTTCATTGTTCTAAACAGATCTCCTGTGCAGCAGTGACTTTGTACTGTATTCTGGGCAGTTGCCTTTCTGGCCATGGTTGTATGCCTGGTTTATTTGGGAAAATCTCCTATCACTTAATCATTGTTATGGGGTCTTCTCAGGCAGTGGGAGCCAGCTTAGGTTGGGTCTTCATGTAATTTTGTCCCTAAGATAAGAGCTCATAGTCCCAGACAGTATTCATTCTTCTAAACAGAAGACTATGACTTCTAAGCAGGTCATAGTGCAGTTAGTACCTGGTCTCTCACACACTCTGCTGTTATAACTCATCAGTTATATCAGTTAAATATCATGATTGCTGTTCACTATGTGACCAGCTGGTCTAGGGAGGTGATTTTTTCCCCTCTGCCCTGCTCACATGAGACCCTACCTGGAGAACTGTGTCCAGCTCTGGGGCCTCCAGCATAAGAAGGACATGATGGACATGCTTTTTCCTGCTGGAAAAAGTCCAGAAGAAGCTCATAAAGATGATCAGAAGACTCAAGCACCTCTCCTAGAAAGACAGAGACTGTTTGTCTGGAGAAAAGAATGCTCTGGGGAGACCTTACATCAACATTCCAGTACATAAAGGGGACTACAAGAAAGCTGGAGAAGGATTTTTTACTATGGCACGTAGTGATAGGACAACGGAAAATGGCTTTAAATTGAAAGTGGGTAGGTTTAGATTAAATGTAAGAAGAGATTTTTTACTGTATGGTTGGTGAGGCACTGCAACAGGTTGCCCAGAGAAGTTGTGGATTCCCCATCCCTGGAAGTATTCAAGAACAGATTGGATGGTCTTGAACAACCTGTTGTAGTGGAAGATGTCCCTGCCCATGGCAGGGTGGTTGGAACCAAATGATTTTTAAAGTCCCTTCCAACCCAAATCATTCTATGATTCTATGATTTTAAGCTTTGTTTAAACACATATATTGCATATTTCCATAAAAATCATAATTATAATTTAGACCCACACTCCTAAATTCTTTCCTATTCTAAAAGTAATACGATATAAATTGTCTGTAAATATTATGATGTATGATAGAAAAAGTACCACCTCATTCACATCTATTTACATGTTTCTTTCATTCCAGAAAAGGTTAATATATGCATATCACTCTCTGACTACTTCAGTATTTCCTTGAAATACAAATAGTTCTTTGATAGAAAAATATGAAAAAGGAAGAATAATCTGATGACTGAACTTGAAATACATAAGAAAAATTTACAGTATTTAGTGCTATGCTCAGCAGAGGTTAAAAGGTAAAGCATGTTTCACAGCAAGAAAAATTCTGCTATGTATCTGAAAGGTTACAGATGTGATTAACTGTGGCAGGTCGCACGTGTTCCAGTCATAAATCTCACACCTGGTAATGCATTAGGGATGGCGGGTGTAAACATGATGAAAAAATGTAATTTCATAACGCCATACAAGATTAAGACAAGAAAATTAATTTGGGATTTGGAAACTTTGAAAAGGTGGTATTATTATTATTATTATTATTATTATTATTATTATTATTATTATTATATCTACTACACTTAATGATGTGGCTAGTTTTTAGACTCAAAGTTATAAACATTTACGAATATTTAGGGTAAAGTCTTCAGAAGTATTTCTAATGGTGTCATGCAGGTTACTGGTATCCATATGTGCCCAACATATGTGCTCTGGAAAAAGATCTCTTACTAAATATTATGGCATATGTCACCTTGGCAAGGAGGGCTTTCCATACCAACCTCTTTAAACACAATCTTCTCATTTGTGTGCTAAACCTGATTAGGTGAAGTATTAAAAAGTAAAGCAAAAAAAAGGTTAATTTACCACAACCTAAATAAAATTTTACCAGGTGTACACTTAAAACTTCTCATAATTTTAACAGAATTCTACTCCATTTTCACCTGGGTATGACTTTGCTGACTCTAGTTATGTTTCCAGAGTCCCAATAAACACAGCGATTCTCCACTGTCTAGAAGGCAAAGGGGCTATATTGATATCAAACACCACACACACACACACATCCTACCTGCCCCATCAGATAGCTTTTATAAGGAACACTGCTACAGCATCTGGCATGTTTGAAATAAACAGAATATTGTTATAGAAGTTAAGAGTTAATTGCACAATATAGAAATGGTATTTTCTAAAAGGAAACTTTGCTTCATTGTTTAAAAAGGATTACCACTTTATCCCTTTCATTCTTTCTATATCAGATTTGCATTACTTTATTGCTCTGCACTTTCTTCTTTTCTCCCACGGCATGTTCTTCTCTTCCCTTAACTTCTTTAATCTCCTCTGTTCACTACAGTTTTATCTTTAAGCAATCCCTTGTCCACACTGCGGTGTGTTCTCTCTACGGTAATTAGCCGTCTTTCTCTGTCTTAAGTAATAAAAGATCAGTAGCAGTAGAGCATTAATATATTGAGTATTACTCAAATATTTAAGAGAATAGTGTTATTAACACATAAATTTCTACTTGGAAGAAAAGGTGATGGAATATTTAATGATAAGAAAGAAAGACTCTCTAATTTCTAAAGAAATATTTCACTACACCACTTGGTCTCCCACAGTTTTGAACTCTTTCACTTAAAGCCATGGTTTGCTTCAGCTGACAAACCTAGAAGGTAGCTCACTTGCAGGTGAACTGTTGGTGGACTTACACCATCACTGTTGGTGTCCTGTCAAACATGTTTGATTTCATTGTGTCTACAAAAGCCTAATAAACCACACACATATATTTCAAGTATTACAAAATCCTTTGCAGTCATTCTGCTGGTCAAAGATAATTACAACATTGGGCCTTGGCACGTGTGTGTATGTGTGTGTCTGTGTGTCTGTGTCTGTGTCTTTTTCAGGTATATTAAAGCTATTACCAAACAGATGGTAAAAAATATGTCTACCTTTCCACTTGTGATTCTTTCTTCCTTCTTGTAGACTGATCTTCTCTGTTGGGGAGCAAAAGTAATATAATTGCATTAATAGTCAGTAGCCTTAACAAATGCATTGATTATTCCTATTTTCTCAAATTTTAACCTGCTGTTATCCTGTCTCCTATACCTCAGGAATGGCTGAAGTGTCTGGGGATGTCATGGCTTAAGTCAGAAGACAAGATTATGATTTAGCAGTAGAAACATGCCAATTTCCACACTAATAGGCAGATCCCCACTATGTATGTAGACAAAGAATTATTTTCAGTTTCTGTCATTGATATTTAAAAGTACAACACTATGAAGGTAAATGTTAATACAAATCCTTATTACTTGAATGTTATGATTTATGAACACAGAAAATGATTATGTATTTACATGTTCTAGATGAATACAGCAAAGGCTGTATATACATAACTTGGAGTTGTCTAGTTCAAATAATGGTGCTTTACCTGTCTGGTTCGACTGCTTGGAAAAAAACACATTAAAATCCCAACTATTTTCCTTTTTAAAATCTTTTATAAATTAATATCTTCAAAACTACAAAAATAAGGAGCATATATTTCTATCATTACCTTACAAAGAAAACTTTTAGAAAGATCAGTCATTAAAAAATGTTTGGCACCCCTAGCACACCTATTACTCACTACAGTGGACAAATAAGATAATCCTAAATTATTAATAATGGAAAAGATACAATCTAACAGATAGTGGATGACATATTACTTAAATTCTGCAATTACAAGGTATTAAAACAACCATTGTTAATTCTAAAGACAGGCATTTACATGAATCATTTAAGATTAAAATAATTTTCTAAGTTTCCACCACTCTGCATCCAGATCTGAATTCATTAAAAAAAAAGACAGAGAAATTAGCCACAGAGAAAAATAGCATATATGCCTAAACTATTGTGAACATAGAAAATTGTCATCAAAGTGAATCTTCAGTCCTGTTTTCATTTTCAGTAAATGTTTATTGGTAAAAAATTAATCCACCCTATTTTTCCATCAAGAAAGACTTCCATTCCAAATATTATCTTGTTTTCTTTTTCTTCTAAAATTAAATACTAATATAAAGATAAGCTAATGTAATAATTCATAAAATTATTCAGAAACTATTTCAAGAGGCAGATATTTAATGCGTTATTTCTCTGAATATTTTAATCAGCTTCATGAAATTATTTTTCCACCTTAAAGTCTGTTTTATACTACTATGAAAATACAGTGCTGGAATATTTTTTTAATTTATGTTTTATTTTTTCATTTATCTCAGCCATGTTTTCTCATTAATTTCTACATTAATTATTTTTCTCTTTTCATTCTGTTTCAGTAACCAGCTACAAAATTCTCTAAAAATCTTTTTTTTTTTCTTCCCTTATGTTATTCACTGCTTATGTTCAGGGTTGGAGCTATATGGGGATTGGAACTAGATGATCTTTAAGGTCATTTCACACATAAACCATTCTGTGTTGCTCATGGAACAACACATTTTGACTTCATTAAGAGGAAGAAAAGACAGCTGATGGGAGGATGGCCATTCCGTTAACATTCAGAGGGGGTAACTATTGAAGTATCACAGTTACCTTGGATGATTCACTTAGGAAGAGCTAGATGCTAGATGTGGACATTTCCCATGTATGATTCATATTATGGGTGGGTTGAGTTCCTGCTACTCTTAAATTATTTTATTTCTTCTCTGATTACATAGCGAATCAAAGGCATGAAACTTCCTAACAATGGTATTTTGGTTACGTAGCCAAAATTGTGAGGGAAAAAAATGAAGCCATTTGCTGACAGAAAGCAATATAGAGTATTTTAACTTTATAAAGTGGCAATGAATACAGGGAGAAAGAAAATCAGGCCTTCATTTTTTCTTTCTGTATGATTCCTCTAAGACTGGAGAAGCAGTTTAACAACCTGCTTTAAATAACAGGCTAGTTTCTAAAATGAGCATTTTTATATTTGCTGTTCTGTGCATATTTAACATAGATGTATTCACCTGTGTCATATCAATATCTTTAGATGTGTACATTGTATGAAAAGTGATAATAAAGCAGAGGATTTGTTGTTAGAAAACAGATGAAGGGAATGTTCTGCTGAACAACTCTTTGGCTGGATAATTTTTGAGATAGCCCCCATTATTCTATCTCTTTTAGCCCTGAACACACATCTCACATTTTAAGATATGAGCCCTAATCAGCTCATTTGTCATAATTTTAAAATAGAAAGGTTTCTAGATTCCTCAAGCTTCCATCTCCAGATGCAAGTTTTCACTCACAGTTTACACGTAGGTTATGCATCTAAATGTTAACTTTAGTCCAAGAGGTTTGTCTCTAGCTCACCCACTCTTGGATATGCTAAGTATGGTGCTTAACAACTATCTCTTGGTAGATGAAAATTTGTATCCTCACAGACCCACCCATCAGGAACATCACTAAGGAAGGGCCAAGACTGGGCAAAGCTGTGGGGAGTTAGAGATCAGCCCTGCTATGGTGTCATCGTATGGGAGGCTGAAATGTTGTTCTGGGACACAGGCTGGATGGAGGGAGCCCTCTGCACTGCAGAAATCAATCTGCTCTGGGCTGTGATGATCACAATTCGTTCAGGATTAAACCCTCAGAGATTATTCTGCAAGCAACTGCGTAGTTTACTCAGCAATAATTGTGTCACAAAGGTTAGAAAATTTAAAATATAAATTGGTTGCTCACAATAAGACAAAAATATTGGCCCATTTGAACTTTCATTGGGAGTTCAAGACTCATGCTTCTTAAGCTGTCCTTTGCTAACAGGAGGTCCCAGAAGGCCAGATGCCCTAAATCCCTTTTGCAAGCACTGTGCCCCCTCACAAGAGTGTTTATCTCCACGTATATGAGGCTACATATAAATGCCTGTTTCTGGCTTACTCATAAGGCGTGGAAGGATAGAACTTCCTTTTAATACTCTCTTTATGGAGTCGTGTTTCTTGCTCACTCCCTTGAACTACTTCTATGCAAAGACGTGGATTTATCAAATGCAATAATTTATCCATCTTTCTAAGACTAATATATAGTTCAGTTTACAATCCTGTCAGTTCTTATGAGCTCAGTTGGGTTTTATCTAAAATGACACATTGAAATCGGTCTAGATATATAATCCACTGTTGTAGAAATGCTTTATAAAAATGCCCCAGTATGGTACTGCTTTACCTAAACATAAAGAACAAGCTTTTACCACTTACAGCTCCTGAATATGTGAGATGCTATTGAAAAAGACTCTTGAATGTGTTAGCAGATTTCTCCTTGCTTCTTTTCTATTTGGCTAATTATTTTATACAATTTCCAACATGTTATTCCAAATGTATATGGTGCAGCTCTGCAACTTTAGTTACCATTGTATTTTGTCTTTTCATTTAACAAATATTGTACACAGCTTTTAAAGCCCCTTAGGATATTTTATAAGCCATACAATTAATGGATAATTTTTCCTAGAATAGGACTTGTGCACAAACATTTGAATTCCATCTGAGTCAAGTAGCTAGACACCTCATCCAAAAAGACACTAAGATATAAAGTGCAGGTTAGAAACAGCAATTAAAGGTCCCTTTAATATTACAGGTACTGCGTGAAACTCATTATTTCAGTTCTATGTTTTTAAAAGCAACAGAATAAAAGAAAACACTTTTGTTTTTGATATATTTTGAGAATATGGTGCTTTTTTGCTTTGTCTTGTATCTATGCTTGCATAATTCAAGACCTTCAGCCTACAAGCAAAAAAACCCACGAAAATCTTTTCACATAGATTCTTCAACTACATAAAACTTTTTCAAGACACTTAACATGTCAAGGTAGTTACTGATAGTCTCTAGTTATTAATGTCTAATCACCCTAAGCTATCAAAGAAATATATTAATAGCATGTGTTAACTTACAAGTTAAATATTCTCAAAAATGCAACATAATCCTACAGAAGCATGGTGTTTTCTTCAAGATGACAAAAGATTTACAAAAATAAAGGTCAGTGAATAAGCACTGTGTAGACTTCATGCTCATTCACTCTTTGCCTCATTAAGTACTGTAAAAAATACTAACCTGACAGATTAAATTCAATAACTTTATGATGGAACTGATTTTCCATTGCAAAATATACAGAGGCTATAACATTTACAAAGTAAATATATAAATTCTATGGCAATTTCATAACATGCTTTTCAATGATGGGATCAGGAATATGTGTAGAATTGTTCAGTACTTCCAAAAGCTGGTATCTGAATTCTCTTCTATATCCTCAAATAACATCAGAGTCTTTTTCACAGACCTGGTTGTTTCTGCCCTTCAGTACATTCTGTAACAATGTTCCACATACCTACTGGTTTCTTTCTTACTGAAAGAGTTAAAGATATAATCCACAATCCTGAAAAGTCCTGACTTCTTCCAGTCTCTGGCTGTGCAAGGACAATCATGAGGAAGAGAGCAACAGCTCACCTTAGCCAGCTTCTATGTAAAGGTGCAAAAATACAGACACAAAGCACAAACACGCACTGAATTATGTGAAAGTCTTTAGCTACATTGTGGTTAGGTAAATTCTGGAACTGATTTACTGTTTTACTGTATTTGCCTCTTCAACAATTTCTTTTGGAAAGAAGACTGTAAATTCAGTGTTCTGAAAGGCTTTAGAACTTTTAATTATTCCTGCTTCCTACAGATGTAATTGAGTGATAGCAGCTTCTTCCAGTATTCATTGCCAGTCCTCAGAAAGTAAGAACAATCTATCCATGACAAAAGGACTTTAAGGTTTAGGCTCCATGGGTTTCCTTTCTTGTTTTTCTGGTAATTTTTCCTTCCCATCCCCTCTTCCCTCACAAGGGTCATATTATTTACCATTACAAGTTTTTTTTTCTCTGAAAACTACTTAGCACTGGAGAAGTAAAGTGGAGGATTTACTGGGATTTATATATGTTTATGCATTTACTGTGGTCCCAGTGTTTTAGTTATAGGAAAATAAGAATGTAAAATAACCAATATGTAATTTCCTACTCACCAGCTTTATGCTATTTCTTTGCTTTTCTTCTGCTTCTAAAATGTAAATTATATTTGAAGGCCTCTAATGGTAAGTTCATGTCTATTTTCATTTCAGTTTGTTTATCTCTGCTGTCTTCTAATTTTCTTTGGGATTTTGGGTCTGGGTGTTTTGTTGGTTTCTTTCCAATTTACATTTCTTTAATGTTAAGCCATTATAATATTTTCCTTCTGATCAATAAAAATTAGGAGTCCCTATTACACAGACATTCAACAGAGAACTTCACATGTTAATTTTCCCCTGGCAAAAAAAACCCCTTCCCTCATAAATTTTTTATTTTCTCCCTGACATAATCTCAGTGACGTGTTCTTTGTGGAAACCTATTTGTGGAATTATTATTATTTTACAAGATTTTCTACATCTAAATGTGATTCCTGGTGTCATTGCTACAAATGACAAATGTTCCCCCTGCTAAAAAAAAAAAAAATAGTAGCAAGTGGTTTTTATTTTTGGTGATACATCCTGTGTCTGTATTGTACACATTTCCAGAGCAGCTTTCTGCAGACTGTGATGGGGTAGTATTGGATCACACCTTGTGCATTTTTCACGTGCCCTCATCAGTGTGAACAAAGCATAGACAATAAGCAACCCTTTTGGAAGGTACCTGCTTACACTGTGCTTTGCTGTTTTTTATGGTTTTCTGGCTTATAGATTTTTATACAGTGTTGAACTGTTGTTACTCTTTATGAAACAAGCAACAATATTGAAACTCTTGTCACATCAACTTTACCTAGTAAACCCAAAAAACTAACTTATTCAGAACTTTTTCTTGAGACAAAAAAAAAAATAATAATAATCTGTTGACCATTCTTCCTTAGTACACAAACAGTTCTTCTAAACTGTGAATAAAGTAGAAATTGAGATACAAACATTATAACTAACCTCAACATAAATAGTTAGGAAAGGCAAAAAGTGGATATAGTCCAAAGAGTCCAATGCAAGAAATATGAATTTAAGTCATCAGCTCTGTTTTAATAAAGTAATTCTACCCTCTTATAATGTAAAAATGCATGGAAGTCTAAGGACAGGATCAAAAGGTGATACAAGAAAACATATAACAATTCTTAATGCTGAGTCAAAGTCCTGTAATGTCACGGCAGTGCTGCTACAGGCTTAACTGTTACTTGATCAAAAGTGGCATTTGGATGTCCCCTATAGGCTCAGGATTCCACCGATCCAGGCTGCATACATGAGAGATCACAGAAAAAAGTCTCCTGACAAAGAGATTTTATAGTCAGAGAGGACTTAATTCACTTTCCTAAACACAGGCACTTGTATTTGTGAACCTGCAGGATACCTAAAATATCCACAAAAGGATGGCATACCCAAAAGAGTTTCTGGGGGGAGACACATGACCTCCTGCTGTGGCCATTGGAAGCAAACTGGCAAAGGCCAGTCTCAAATGTCAGTCAATAATTACATGTAAGAAAGCGAATTAAAATATAAGCAGTATCCCACGAGTAGTGCACACAACAGAAGACAGCAATGAAAAAATTACTATCAAAACCAGAAATACAGTCACAGCATCACAGTTGTCAAGTGCCTAGGCATACTACGACATGCGTGAGTTTTAAGAGCAAGGCTATTGCAGAACTTCTCAAAAGCATGAAAAATAGCATAACAAATTGTTTCCTGAGTGCATGCAGTTCCCACTTTCACTTTGCAGTTTTAATGCCAAAACTGCACAGAAGAGTTGTTAAAATACGTGGTTTCTTGGAGTAGCCCAGACTTCACACATCACAAATTTTGCTTTATTTGGGAATTTGTCACTTCTGTTAAAAATAAACTAAGATCCCATAATTCAGGAAGTCTGTTGGAACAACAACAAACTGTGTGAAGAGTGGACAGAGCTCCTGTTTATGCAGTCTGAAGAATTCCCTAGAGCTAACAAATTGTTCTTTGCAGACAAATGACTGTGTGAACATGCAGATATCAGTTTTCTACATTTTGATTCACAGTCTGTATATAGAAACACAAAGCTGGAAACAAGCTCAAAACTGATACCTGTGGTCTGATCATGTCTAATTAGCACTGATAG
>JAWWLV010000045.1:17456927-17476137 GCA_035041135.1 Platyrinchus mystaceus
TTACTGCTCCTCTGCTGTACTTCCATCTTGTTTGTCCTCCCACACAAGCTCCCAGATCCAAATAGGAACAAAAGTTTCAGCTGCTCCTCAGGGCATGCTTTTCATTACTCCTCGGGATTCATAAGAAATACATAAAGTACACTTCAAAAAAATAAAGAACAAAGTTTAATTCTTGAATTCTCAGCTGGTGTGAGGTCAAAGTCACACAAACCACTTTTGAATATGGAATGTGGAACACTCAACAAAGCTCCTGGATGCACTATCATGCATGCAAAGCCTTTCATAGTCAAATCCTTCTAGGCTCCACTGCACATGCATATCACAATTTTTAATGTGCAAGCAGGGTACAAATGCTTGTAATGTTCATGTTCCCAGAGCACTTGGGGAATTTTAATGAATACATGTATAATTCATTTAAAAGGAGATAACTGGCATGTGGCACACCAAGAACTGTGACCTGTTCCATTGATGTTAATGATAACAGCCTCAGCCAACTGCTGTGATGAACCTCCTTGAACCTTACAGTAGCTCATATATTTTCCTCTCGCTATAAATGCTTTATTTTACCTGATACAGTAATGAAATTGTCAAGATAATGAACTGAGTAATCATTTCACACAAATGGCTAACTTTAATTAAAAATCACAGTGTTGACTGCTAAAATATGGGGGTAACAGACCATTGATCGGATTACAGAGCACTGATAATTGAGATGTGGCTACAGACACAAAGACCTGTGAACTCTATCTTACTGAAGGACATAATGTTTGCTGTCAGTAAGCAGTAGTCTCAACACATCATTAGCCCATATATATGTAATTCTTTACTCAGCTGTTAAATCTGCAAGGGCAAATATTACCTGTTAGATCACCTCCAATGTAACAGTTGGAATTAATGAGGCAACTGCTAAGGTGAGGAATGTCAGTGTTCTAAGAATGTGGTTTCCAAGAGCAATGAAAGAGTACTTGTTCTGCACAGTATTACTGACGAGCAGAAGCTGTTCTATCTTATGGTACCTAAGCAAATAACACTAACAGAGGGAAATGGAAATTGGCTTCTGAAGAATGTATCAAACCTCTACTTTTCTGAATGTAGTGATCAGTTTTGTGTCTTGCTATTTCCTATTGTCATAATGTCCATCATAGCCACAAGTTTATAAACTCATCACGTATCATAACGACAGAGCTGGATATTCCTTCTGACAAGTTCAGGGGTTTTCAATTAGAATAACCATTGATTCTTATTCTCTGTTTCTGTTTTGAAAGGGTATAGAAAAAGAAAAATAATCAAATTTGGTTTACAAGTCAAAATTATGAAGCTGATGTTGAAAGATCTGATAAAGTCCAGAACAGTTTTCAGTTGTGGATACACGTCTGGTTATTGTGGACTTGATGTGAAATGCCAAGGTCTTATGAGACTCACCTCTGATGCTGTCTTCTCAAAACTCTCTTTTGTTTACTACTGTCAAAGGAATCATGGCCTTTCATCCCAAATGTCTTTATTACCTTTTCGCTAGATTATTACACTAATCTGCTTCTGCCTTTAAGTCACCTTTGAAAGTCACACAGCTTTCACAGCAAGACACACTTAGTGCGTGTGAGCTCTCTTTTTGTATCACTTCCCAGCTTTCTGTCAGATAAAAATTAGTGTTTGAAATTTCTATGTAAAATTCTACATTGTGCTACGTTTTAGCAAAATTTATCTTAGGGATAGATCTCTGAATCAGTTTAAAAGGTCTTTTGAAACTTGTCTCAAGCCCTGTGGCAATCCACACTTCTGTCTACTATTATCCCATGGATAATTTGGTTTGGTGTTAAAAAATTGAGAACTCTGAAAGGGATGCCACCTGATGGTATGTATAGAAGTACCCATTTAAATTCTAAATAAAGCACATTGTGTTTGTTAATCAAAACATTGTTTCTCAGCAGTTGCATTACAGTGAAAAGCAGGGTGAGTACAACCCACTTGTTTTAGAAATTTATTGATAGAATTTGTTTGCTTGTCTTTTTTATGTTGAAGAAGGTTGATTCTTTAAAATCAAAATTTATCACAAAGAAAAGTCTATATCTATCAGTGAAAGTAGAAAGTTGAAGGAAGAACATCTATCTGATGCTGCCAGTCAGGCCCATTTTGACACTGGCTGCTTTCAGTTAGTTTTGAGCCATAAATTTTCCTAAGATTACAACTTAAAGGCTGCTTGACAGTTCTACATTCAGAATTAATAGGGCTTAGTTTTTCCATAGTTTGAGATTTGGGAAGACAAAGGAGGAATTTATTTCAAAGTAACATGAGACCAAGTTTTAACATCTTGCATTACTGCACAAAGCAGTAATAAAGCTTTTGCACAGTCATATTCCAAAACACTACTGCAAATCTCTCTACTCTAGAATAATCAATGTGGACTACATAGGATCATTCAAAACACTGACAGGGTATGGTCAGGCATCAAGGGTATTTAAACAGAATTTTGCTTGGTCAGTCTGTATTTCTATAGGGCAGTCCCTACTGGCTGTCCTGCTTTCCTAAGAAACAGCCCTCCTGACATTTAAATCTACTCTTCTGTCAGACTTGCAATTCTTTTGAGGAATCATACCAGGAGTTCAGGATACAACACACTATTTATTCATATAATCGGAGATAACAGGCAAATATGGAAAGTGGAAAGTACTGAACAAGTGGTTCTACCAGGGCCCATCAATGCCCTTCAGAGAGAGATGGCCAGTAACCCCTTTGCACTGCTTGTGTTCCTGCAGAAGCAGAGGCAAACAGGGACAACAGAAAAAATTAACAGTTTTGATGAGTGAAAATTAATGGTTGAACTCCTTTAAATCTGTGTCTCATATTCTCACGTGAAAAAAAAAAAATCCTAAAAAGCTAAGGGTGCATAAATGTAACTTTTTATGCTTAACAAGCTAAAGAAGTGTTTAGCTACCAGATCCTTCTGTTTATGTAGCCATGGAGAAGAATTTTTGGGATATGAACATATCCTTGACAGCTGCAATGACATGAATTCACTTAGTTGCCCTCACATTGTAACGACATTTGGTCATTATCAGTCAAGATCTGTTTGCACAAATGACCTAAAGATAAAAGGTTCCATATCTATTACTCATTAGAAATCTTGTGGTTGTTTTTTGGTTTTTTTGTTTGCTCTGGGTTTTTTTTAAATGAAATAATAAAAGTAGTTTTAGTTAAGCAAATAAAGGCTTAAACACATTTCAAGGTAGATAAATAATGAATCAAGAGCTGTGTAATTTCAGAAGGACTGTCTCTGACAGAAAATCAACATTTGCCTACCTTTGAGTTTAAATAAACTGGACTATGAAAGCTGAATTTTAACTAACCTCATGCTTAGGTTATACAATATGTAAAATACAGTAGAAGCACAGTATGAGATGAAAAAGCTAGAAAGACAGTGCCTTGGGATGTCTCTAATAATAGACTTTGTGCTACTTTTGTGTCTTTTCTAGGGTATTCAGTACGTTCAAGGTATACCTTAAAAAGCTTCCATTATTGTATATATGACTAGCAATAATAACAGTTATTACATATATAGCAGTTAATACCTTCAAAAAGCAGAGATATTTGCAGGTTAGGTTTGATTTTTCTAAAAAATATCTCTCTCTCTCCCCTTGAAATGAACTATGATACTAATATTAAGCATGATAACATGATATTCATACATTTTATGAATTTTATGGCTATGTAATAAAAGTTATTAATTCAACTTCAAAAACTCAGATGCTACAGTAACTCAGAAAAGCAAATCAATTCATTTTAAGTGGTAAAGCTGAAATTTGTTTCAACGGGAAAACTGGATGGGAACAAAGACAAAACACTAAACTCTGCCTACAAAAGACTTTCATAAATGTCTGTCACATATTTACATGCAGATGTACACACTTTCTCCCTTGGGCACTGTGACCAAGTAAACTTCCTTCTTCTAAGCACATTAACATCATCATCAACTTTGTTAACACAAAGAAATTTTGCTGAGTATCACTCTGTGCATGTGAATGCCAGTTTATCTCTTCTGAGGCTAAATTTATATAGTTTGAAGGGGAGAACTTATTCTCAGAAGAAATAAGTGTTTATTGTTCTAATGTTTGTTAATGATATTATAATGGAAACTTGAGAATATTTCCTTATTTTAGCCCACTGAATATCTATATTCACTTATACAATAATGAAACACAGTGTAAGTTAATATAAAACCGGTTTTTATTTAACAAATGCTCATGACATAAATTTCCCCATAATTTTCCAAAATAAAAAGCACTGTTAGTGTCTGCCAGTCAGTTTCTTCACTCTCCCAGGAAATTCTCAGATTGCAATTATGTCCATTATAGTTTTTTTTTAATGTAACTGTTCTCCTCCTTTAGTTAATGCAACTATAACTACTTTTAAATATGGGAAAAACCAACTATGTCAGCATTTACTAATAAGTATACAAGAACCAGTTGTGCCTGGAACTTCTCTGTTAGCCCTCACATGCTGTAAGAAAGGAAATGAAACATAAAGTACAGGTTAATATTAGCCATCTATATTTTACAAGACCTCTAATTAAATCAGTGGAACTGTTCATGTCCTAGTCTTGTTCTTGGTAACGCAGATGTTTTTCCATGCTTTTTCACACTCTGCATGTCACATTTTTAACTAACACTAGCCTGCCAATAAAATTTATATGATTTTCAGTTCTCATGGATCTTCATTTGCCAATCAATCAAATTGTATAATCTTCATTGACTTCTGCTCTGCTTCCATCTCACAGAAACCCAATGTCAGTTGTTCAACATTGTTTTCAAACGCTACAAGGTCTAACTGGCTGTCAAAATCATGCTGTCATCATATTGGGAAAGAAATTGTGAGTAAGCCTGAGAAGGGGGTAGTTTTAAATTATTCCTGACATCTGATTTTAGCAAAAGAGAATCACACATTTGGAGTCTACCTCTGCTGAGGTTTCAGTGGTCCTCCCATGTTAACAGAGCCACTAAATCCATGCTAGTGGATTTTCATGCACTGACCTGGAGCAGGCTGGAAGATGAAGGTGGCTCTTCTGGTTTAGAAGTTCCTCATTCAATAAAAAAGACTTCATTACTAATTCCACTGCCAGGCTGTGATTACAAACTGCAGTACCTATGATGGAGTTTCCAAGCAGAATCTCTACCAGACATCTTCATTGGGGAATTAAACTATGCTGTGGCCAAAAACTCACTTTTATTCAGAATATGACATACAGAATACATTTTTTAACCTATTAAATGTATTTACAAAATTATCATTTAAGTAATTCAGGAGTTAAAGCTGCATATTAACTTTTCCTGTTTGAACTTAATATACTCATGGTCCCTGGAAATAAATGAAAGAAAACAAAACCAATTTCTTCTGAAGTTCTTTGCATTTCAAATTCTAGCTTGACTTATTCCCCTGGTTCAGTGTTGGGTCTCTACCACAGGAGACATTAGCTTCTCCAAGGTGAGTCCTTCCACAGGCTGCAGTTCTCCACAACTGCTCCAGCATGGGTGCCTTCCATGGGATCACAAGTCCTGCCAGCAAACCTGCTCCAGCATGGGCTCCTCTCTCCATGGGCTCACAGGTCCTGCCAGGACCCTGCTCCAGCTCGGGCTTCCCACAGGGTTACAACCTCCTTAGCGTATCTACTTGCTCCAGCATGGCCTCCTCCACAGGCTGCGGAAGGATGATTGCCTGTCCTGATTCCGGCCAGGATAGGGTTATTTTTTTCAGAAGCCATCAGGGACACGGCCAAGACCCTGGGGTTATGCTATACTACCTCACAACTGCTGTTACTCTTCATTTTCTGATTTCATTGCTGTCTCTAGTACATTGTTCTTACCTCGTCCCCTTTTTGTGCCTCCAATTCTCCTCCCCATCCTGCCGCAGAGAAGGGGGCGTAGGGGACCAGACTGAACAGTGAGAGAGTGACTCATGGCCTGGGGATTCAGTGGGAACACTTAATTGGGAATACCAGTCCTAAAGCACAACGATGCTCCACCATGGACGTTCATTGGCTACAGGAACACAGCCTAATTCACCATGGTCTTCACCACGGGCTGCAGAGGAATCTCTGCTCCAGAGCCTGGAGCACCTCATTCCCCTCCTTCACTAGCCTGGGTGCCTGCAGGGCTGTTTGTCTCACATATTCTCACTCCTATTGTTAATGTAGCATCTGAATAAAAGTAGTTACGTTTTTTGCTATCTTTGGTCATGTACACTTGTGCACAATGCAAGATGGTGCTAAATTTATTGACTGTTTAACAGAGTTCAGTTCATCATATTTTACCTAACACAATTTTCCTCTGATACCATGAGATGAAGGGAAAGGCACGCTCAGTATTTCTAGGTTTGTTTTGCTTCAGGAACTTATAAAAATGGAAACAAAAGGTAGTTTTTGAAAGTTTAATGCTACTGCAAAAATGCAGTTATTCAATCAATTACACTAAACACTAGATAACACCTAAAACATTCCCCAGGGCCATTCAATTCACTTTGTTGACTGTTCTCTCAGCAAAATCAGGAATACGTTTCTAAGACTGACATAATCCCCTAACATTCTCAAAGTGCATTGAAGCCACCTCACCCTAAAAGAGTGCAATTTTTTGACTGGAGTTTAACCTCATCTTTTGAAAAATAAAATAAAAAAAAAGATCAAAGACAAGACCATAGCTCTGAATTAGTCTTTTCTTATCTCACCCCCAGAAGTTGTCAGCTGAACACCTACATTTGTGTTTCTCAGATCGCTTAATTGAAGGAGATCAATGCTACTCATTTAGCCTTGGACCTTCTGAAGAGACAGACTTGGATCACTGGAAATGTTTCTCACATTTAATAATTTTGAAATTATTTATCACAAGAGATAAAGCTACTTAAAATTAAGGTTTGGGTTTTTAATTAGGAGGGAATATTTGGATCTGTTACAAGTTCTTCTACTTTGGGTCAGATACATAACCACAGAAAGCAATTAAAATATTAACATTTTCTCCAGCTAATGATCTGATCTACAATATATCAAGCTATTCTTTATCTACAGTCTAAATTAATTTCATTATAACTATTCTATTGTAGAAAGGTTAAAAGATTGAAAAAGGAGATGGGTTCTCTTTGTGTATTAGTGTCATTAATATTGGTGGTCTTCTAGATCCTTTTTGTTCCATAATATGAAGTTATTATAAACAATTTTTTGAAAGCTTTGTGCTTTATGATGGGTTTATCATAGATTTGTTAATTGTATCTATCAAAAACAAGATATTGGGAAACTGGGAATTCTATCTCAAATCAAGATATATATTTTTTTTTTTTCATTACTACAATTAATATGGCATGAGAACCAATTTGAGATACCTGAGGAATTATGCTCAATAAATGTCAGGTATTAATACTGCTTTATTAAGTATGTAAATTCAGACATATTAGAATCATAGAATCAGAATCATAGAATCATAGCATCAGCTGGGTTGGAAAGGACCTCTGAGATCATTAAGTCCAACCTTGATCCACTACCACCATGGTTACTAGACCATGGCACTAAGTGCCACATCCAGCCTCATCTTAAAAACCTCCAGGGACAGTGACTCCATCACCTCCCTGGGCAGCCCATTCCAATGCTTGATTAGCCTCTCTGTAAAGAATTTCTTCCTAATATCTAACCTAAACCTCCCCTGGGAGAGCTTAAGACCATGCCCTCCTATCTTACTGATAGTTGCCTGGGAGAAGAGACCGACACCCACCTGGCTACAACCTCCTTTCAGGCAGTTGTAGAGAGTGATGAGATCTCCTCTGAGCCTTCTCTTCTCCAGGCTAGACAACCCCAGCTCCCTCAGCCTCTCCTCATAGGACTTGTGCTCAGGTCCCTTCACCAGCTCTTCTCTAGATCTGCTCCAGCACCTCAATATCCTTCCTGAACTGAGGGGCCCAGAACTGGACACAGTACTCCAGGTGTGGCCTCACCAGTGCTGAGTACAGGGGAATATTACCATTAATGTAATTTGGGGTTCAATAATTGTCCGTGGCTTTTACAAGTAGTCCATGTCATTAGGAAAAGTTGAAATAAGTGCTCAGGCACACACTGTCTTATGTCTTTTCTAGTAGTCTAAATATTTTGCAGTTTTACTGTATTTTCTGTATTATACATGTGCCATATGTGGCCTTTGGTGAAAGCAGAAGCTGTATGCTGTTTGCAAACCCATATTACTTGACAAACCACTTGTTCTCTAAATTTACATATATATCTACACATATATAGCATATGTAAGTGAACACTAGTAACTTTTCATTTTGCTTCAAAACAGCTATATATCAGTATATATCAACAGATATATTGATGCCAGTGTGTTTACCTAGTACATGAAGACAACTGACCTTAAATATAGCATAAACTTTGATAGGACTAGTCACCTAATTCATCAACAGGAATATATGAAACAGCCTCTACTTGAATAACCATTTAAAAAAATCCACAGTTGAATTATAAGACACTGAGAAAAAGGAGTAGTCAAAAGAATTAATCATAATTTTATTTTTCCAGTTAACAGGGAATTCTCAGTTTTGTTGGCACTACAATAGAAAGGTTTAGACATCTGTATTGGGTCTGGCTGAGCTGGAGTTCCCCCATAGTAGCCCTCACAATGCTGTGCTTTCAGTTGGTAGCTAGAAGTGTGTTGATAACACATGGGTGTTTTGGCTGCTGCTAAGCAGGGCAGCACAGCATCAGCACTGTAATATTCTTTTCTCAATCGAGGGCAAGATCCTGGGAGGGGACACAAGAAGGCCAGCTGACCCAAACTGACCAAAGGGATATTCCATACCAAATGATGTCAGCTCAGATATAAAAGCTAAGGCAGAGAGCAGGAAGGCAGGCATTCATTGTCTCCAATGGCTGCCTGCTGAGGAACCATCATGGGTGCTGAAGCCCTGCAGCTCTGGAGTGGCTGGACATCGCTGCTCATGAGAAGTAGGGAATGAACCATGTTTTGTTTTGCTTTTGTGTGTGCTAGCTTCCGCTTTGCTTCTGCTTTAATAAACTGCCTTATCCCAACCCACCTTACTCTCTCCTGTCCTGGAAAAGAGGAGTGATAGAGTGGCTGGGTGGGCACCTGGCGTTCAGCCAAGGTCAACCCACCACAGCATCTGTCACTATTAACTGGGTTTTTCAGTGCCACCATTTTAGATTATTTTTTTAATGCTCTGACTGCTGTGAAGCTAATAACTACTAACTATATTTGATCCAAAATATCAGTCCCTTGGAAGACACCCATCTTATTCAATGAGAATTAACATTTCTAAACCTTAGATATATAATTATGTGTTTTAAATAGCTGAAAGCTAAGAATGCAATAGAAAATGTGTAACACTGCACAAGGAGGAGCAACTACAGACATTGTTGTTTTTTTCTTGAATTCCACCCAAAAAAGAGTGCATACAACTTACAGAAACACAGAAGCAAAAGCCTAAACACTTTGAGAATCATACTGTTAAAGAATTATGCCACTACACATCTGCTAGTATAAGAGGTGAACTTACTCAAAAAGACTTTATGAAAGCACCATATATTTTAAACACTCTATGTTCCAAATTGTTCCAGTATTCATGAATATGGCTATGTTTTATTTCTTCAGAATTAAGGATCAAGAATAGTTTCAGTAGCAAAACAGAAAGCTCTAGATTGGAAATTAGTACACATTAAGGTAACACCATTCATTTGACTAAAATAGCCTCTCCCAGCTCACCCCAGACAACCTCACATGCCCCAGATACTGAGAAAAACAACAAAAGAGAAAGTTTAGGAAGATTTTAGCACAATGACATCCAGTGGAAGCTATGCAATTACAAACTATACAATGACTCTGATTTCCTAGGAGATGTGATTTCTTCACAGTGCTCATAATACCAAATTATATTTCCTGTAGAGAACTATAGTCTTTCTATTCTATGAGCCACTGTGATGCACTGCAGAAATCTCTAGCCAAAGGGTACTTTGGAGGTATGTCTGGCTAATGACTAGTTGACTGTTGACAAAATACCTCAAAAACTATAGATCCAGTAAATCAATAAACTTATATTTGTTTTTCTGCTGAAAACTTCTAGTTTTATGTGCTATTTTTGACAAGAAGTGTCTCCATAAAAAACAACCATTGCAAAGAAAAGAAACGAAAAATAATTTTCATCTTCATTTTATAACAGAAAAACAAAAGGAAGCATAAAGGTTGCAAAAAGTTTTTAGGTCTTTTTTTCTGACAGCCTCAGTGTTCTTAAGCTCCTATGTCCCAGCATTTTAACAGGCCATGTTCTCAAATGTAGAGTATGGTAAAAAGCTAAGGAAGGTTCATTGGGAAAGTTTACTCAGTACAGCCTTCAGAATGAGTAGAAATGGAACATTTCTAGGCAACTGAAATTTGTCACAAACAAATGAACCTGAATTTGTTTATAGTAACTAAAATTTACCAGCTATATATCGATCCTGGCTAGTTCTAATGAAGGAAGGAAAAACACTTGCAAAAGCACCTTACCAACATGGATTAGAAAAGCCTCATCCCTAAGACTTATTAAACTGTGTAAACAAGTAATACACAGGCATAGCACTACTACTGAAGAAAAATAACAGTTCAGATGGGGCTTCTAACAACAGAAGAAAAAAGTTACCAGCACTGCCTTAAGACAGGGAGAGGTCTCAGAGTAGAAGCCTTCCCTATGAATATGGTGTCAGAAGGTCCTTGACATTATCACTCCTGTACTAAAGTGCCTTTTTCAGTGACTTTGTTATTGCAGTTGTCAGTGCCAGATACAGAACAGTCAGCTGAATGATTGTTAGGAGTCATCAGAGTTAGGAGAATGTAATATTCATCATTAAAGTTCAGTCATAATTGTCATTTCATACCACACCAGTTGCAAAAAACCTTGTGTTTGAATGGGCTGCTGCAGAGATCCTAGAGAGAAAATTTCTAATTCTTTTACAATCAAGTTGCTAGGAAGATAGATTATACATGGGAACATGGCTCAAAAAAACCCAAAAACATTCAAAGGCATCAGAAGTCCCCATATTTTCTTGTGATTTCTCTGGAACAAGGAAAAAGAGTAAAGCAGGCCAAAGAAGCAGTAAATAAATTTAGGTGTAAATCTGTCATGGCTAGACAAAACTCAAGCAAATGCTCACTAAAAGATTACACATTGCAACACAATTTCGAGTATTATTATGGTACCTATGAGAAGGAAAGATAAAATGTATTAAAGTTATGAGATAACATTTTCAAGATGCCTCAGGGAATATTCAGGAAGGCTTACTTACCCTGGAGACTTTAATTTCCATAAACTCCATCTGTAGGCAATGTGTGAAAGTGATCTCTTGAGAAAGCAATTCAGAATGGTTAAGTTGGCTCTTCCTTTGAAACACTATTTGGGAGTCCAGAATATTGGGAGCAATGCAGAAACAACAATAGAAAGGCTACACATTTTTGTGTGGTTGTCATCTGTAAATATGGGAAAAATACTGCAGTGATACGCACGTAAGTCTATAAAAAACAGTGGAAAAAATGTAGAGGAATTTCTGTCATTATTGTATTGCTTTTATATTTATTTTTCAACAATGCCATGCGTTGTTGAAAAGCCTATATTGCCAGAGTTCTAATAAAAAAATATTTCTTTTATTTACTTTCTCTCTATAGTTATGTGTGGCATTTCTAAATTTACCTTGACAATATAACTTCTACAATTAAATTCAGAAATTATTCAAACATCAAAAATATTATGAAGGTTGTTTTTAAAATATGTTATTATGACATTTCCAAGGTTATACTAATGACAACATCTGAGTTACAGGAATCACAAATATCTGTAAATAAGCTGTGATCAGTAAATACTGATCACAGCTCAGAAGGCACCTATGTGTTACAGAATATAAAAAATAATAAATGTCAAACTCTTGGAAAGAGAAAAACTAAAATATGCAGACGGGAAACATTCATGTGTCCTATGACAGAAGAAAGGAAGCAAAGATCATCAAGTAACTGACTTAGTCTCATTAAATATGAGAAATACAAAAATAATACAAAGTCCAACTTTGTCAATGGAGCGAATAAAGGAAGAGAACTTAAAACACTGATCGATCATACAATCTATTAAAAAACCCCTAACAAACACAAAACCACAACAGTTCCATATCTAACAATAAGTAAGATTAAAAAGTTAATAGCTAAGCTGATAAAAAATAATATTAACTAATTTTGTGCTAAAATATTAAAGTTTTGTTACAGATCCTGATTTTAGTCTCAGCTGAAATAGAATAACCTTAAGTCAAATACACTTATTTGGAAAATAATATACCTTATAAACAGTATAAATTTTCTGTTCTAAATATATTTCCAAATTAATTAAAAATTGTCTGAATATTATAGATTAATAGTTTTATGTCAGTATTGAAGAAATTGTTCCTGTGAAGGAGGCAATGTTCTAATCCTGCCCACAGCATTGTGGTTTTTCACTCAGAATATGGGATACCTAAATTTAATTCCTTTCTTGATTGTGCTGGTTTTAATTTCTCCCTTCAAGTATAATGACCTCTGAAAGCATAAAGGCTGAGGTCCAAAATAAATGTCCAAGAAAATTAAAATTATATCAGCAGACCATGCCAGGGTTTACATTCTTTGTGTATAACCTATTAGACCTCTTGATATCAGAAATAAATCCATAACTGAAAGTGTTTGTCCCCCTATATAATGTCTTTTGGGTCCTATTAGAGCCATTTCAAATAGTTAAAGATTGAGCCAATGATCATGAAAAAAATAATGCATAAAAATAAATGCAACAAGATTTCCATGAGAATGATAGATAATTCCTGAGGTGCAAAAGAGCTTGTAGCTCTGCCATCTATTAACAGATTGGTAAAACTATGCTTAATTTCCTTTCCTTTTTATAAGGACTCAGCACCATTTTTCCCTTCCAGATCAAAACGAACATTTTGAATCAAACATTAATTCTAGATTTTCAGGTTGGAGAGGCATCTCCTTCCCCCAGACAAACATGAGTTTTAACTGATAGTATTTTTTGAAGGTCATAATAATTTTGAACCACAAACACTCAATTAGTTATTCATACAGTTTTCCTTTACGGTCAGTTGATTTGCATTCATTTTACATTAATGCATCTTGCATGACTTATTTTAAGCCACTCCCAATTTACAATCCTCAGAGGAAGAGTGATAAAGCCATGATTTTAAACATGAGCAGTGGTCCCTCTGTGGCTTTAAAATGCTGGCTGTTTTATAGTGTTATCCATTGTATATTCCTGCATCATTAGTAGGAAAGGTCAAGCAATATTTACTTATATTAGACAGGAACCTCATGAAACTATCACCATGAAACTATCCCTGAGACTACTAAACTGGTACATGTGCAATACTGGTTAATTCACTGTTCAGTGAAAGCACAAACACCACTTTAGAGTTCCAGCTCAACTCCTGTTCTCACATATAGTTGCTAATTTTGTGAAGCTAATTTTGTCCAACAAGAAAGGTCTTCTTCATGCAGACAACACTATAAAATTCAAGAAAGAATAAATGTTTCCAGAGATCAAAAGTGCAGTAGCTTTGTTCTTAGAATTAATGCCTTATATATAATTAACAATGTGCTTTCTATTCAAAGAAACTATATAATCTTCAATCCTTTGTTTTATTTGATAATTGTGAACTCAGAGAAAAAACTCAATTGTCATTAGATATTTGATTTATTCAGAGGTGAAAAGCTCTTTATAGAAATAATTACCTTTCCTTGTAAAAAAAGGGGATGTTATAATAATATAATAATAATGTTATAATAAAGTTATATAATAGATAATGTTATAATAATGGCATTAAAATAAATAGAAAACAATACAGGCAGAATTCAAGTAATTTCCTCCTCTCACATACCAAATATTCAAAAAAAAATGTCTGGACATTATCTTGGGCAACCTGCTCTAGATGACCCTGCTTGAGCAGGGAGGCTGCACATGATGACCTCCAGACATCCTTTCCAGCCTCAACCATTCTGTGATTCTGTGAAAGCATCATCCTGAAAAAGATTACTACCATTTGAAAAGGCAAAACTGAAGAACCTTTTTTTTGACAATAATGTAGTAGCTGTCTAGCTCTAGGAGCACATCTGCAATTGAAGGAAAAGAATACTTGCCCATATAAAATGTTTTAATGTCCGTGTCTCTCATGAAGAGCTCAAATGTGCCTGACAATTTCCATTCACTAGAATCACCCACAGTTTTTCTAGGACTCTCACAACTTTCCCCACCTGCCCACTACTGACCAACACCTTTTGACCTCCAAAGATTCTCTCTCCACCCTGGAGAGTTTCTTACCTTTCACCTGCCCACTAATGACTGCCTCAGTTTATCCCAAAACAGTCATTACTCCTGTGTAACAGCCTGATGGAAGACAGTTTCATTACAGTTTCTCAAGTTCCTCAAAGACATTAATGTGTAAATGTTGAATGAACACATACCACAGACAAAACTACATGTCAGTAGTCTGAGTAAACTTCCTAGATGTTATACAGGTGAACATCCCTTGATTGTACCCTTAATGAGGCTGACTCGCTGGTTCTTCACTTTGGGAGCCTTCCAGGAAATGCTAAACTGCTTCACCATGAGCCTTGCCCACTTCAGAAGACACCAGTGCTACTAAAACTGGGTTGCACATAACTTTTCTCAGAACACACTGCAGAAGTTCACGTCCAAAACCCAGGAGCAAAATATTGGGCTGTCCTTCATGTATACCTTTAATGAATCCAGCAAAATGATATCTCCTCTAGCAGGCAAAAGTCATTTTTTATTGTGTTACAAAATTGAAATATTAATTAATAATAACAGAACAGGCACAGTAACCCTCACTGTGACACACCAGCTACCCTGTTTGTCCTACTGATAATAAATGCTTAGAGTCAAAGAGTATTTCCAGCTCCCAGGAAGACTGAGGTGAACATATTTATAGTGAGATAAAATTACCTCTGAGAAAATACCTTGCTGTACATTGAAAATACTGAAACTACACCAAAAGACAAGAAAAAAACAAGCAGATTTCCCTTTGCTTCAATAGCCTTTGCAAATACATGTTTTCAAACCCACTGCCATTAATGCAGCATAGGCAGATGAAAAGTTCTGCCAAAGCAAAAGAAATAGATGATCAAATGTTGAATAATTTGCCAATGTATAAGTTACTGATGCCCTGCAGCTCTGGTAAATAATGCAAACTTTAAAAAAAAATAAAGCTTCTTTTCATGACAGAGGTCAAAAATAAAAATACTCTTTCTTCAAAACCTCAGTTGTCTTTTGATTTTTTTAACTCCCTGGGTACATAATTAAGAAACATGCCCTGCATTGTTCAAAAAGCACTTTTTTTAAGCTACAGGAAAATCAGATATAAAGCTCCAGTTAAGCTGTATGATGATAGCATGGAGCCAAGCAAAATAAGCTTTGTGTCCTTCCACTTTATTGCTGTGACTATAAAAAAAATTGTATGTCTGACAAGAAAAAAGTATCAGCTCAGACTTAAGAGTGGACCCTGCCACCAAGGTAGAAAGCTAAATGCAAGAACATAGTACTTCACATTTTGTAATGAATTTTTTAGATTTCAAGACTTCTGAAAATTTATGAAAAGTAAGATGTTCTCATGCTCTTTTCTTATTTTATACCATAAATCTGGGGTTTAAAAAATTTAAAAAACATAAAACTAAATCAAGCAAAACTACAGCTGATACCCATTATAAACTCCAAGCCTGATTTTCAGTTTTGGATCCCTCTTTCTTCCTTCACTGTTCTCAGAAATACATCTCCACTAATTTTTCAAAACGCAAGTGAAAAAAGAAATTGCACTGTTTAAAAGTGTATGTTAGCAGAAATATATATGTGTATATGTCATATATAATATATAAAAAAATTCTTAAACCTGTCATTATTATTGATAAATTTAAAACTCAAATCCAGAAAGTCTGACACTATGAACTAAAGCAATGCCACTCTACAAAAGGAGAGAGAACAAAATGGTGAAGATCACAATTTTGCTTGCAGAGCTGGTTCCATATACCTCAAAAGCCTAAAAGGATTTGAGAGGATTATCTTTGTCTAGATTGCTGTCACTCCTATTAATCAGTCTTTATTGATTGCTTAGTCTTTTGGTCTCCTCAAGTTCAACAAAAAGTCTATAATATACTGCCTTTGAACACATAAATAAATCTATTTGAATCACTCATGGACTGGAAAAGTATATGAATATATGATTTTTGTGATTCTCATAACCGCAAGCTCCAGAGGAGTTTACAAGCATTTTTAGCGTATTATCTCAACATATGCATCAAATCTGATCCATTCATTATGTATCAACAAGTAGAAGAATTTTAAGTGTTCTACACTGGTAGAATCCATGTTTAAAGGATTAAAATGAAGGTCAAAAAAACTAAAGCAAGACATGAGGTAGCTGTTCAGAAAATAGCGTATTTTTCATAACTGCTCTGTGTACTCATGTAGAGTTTCTCTGACATATTAATCTTAACAGCAAAAGTCACTTAAGATAGGAAAAAAAGGAAAACAATATGCAAAATAAGTTAGAATATGGACTTCATGTTGTAGTTATGTTTGCTTTTCTGTATGAACATTGCTTTACATTTTATTGTTAAATATCCACAGAAATGTTTGTAGAAATTTATTTCATACAAAACCAAACGTGTCTGGGGGGAGTTCTACGAATGTATAAAAATAGTGGCATTTTTGATAGGTTGGTTGATTAAAAAATATTGTCCAAGTTTAATGACCAGCTACAAAGTTCAGAGACATTTGACAATTTAATACTTGGATTTCTAAATTACACTCAGTTTTGCCTTTTTAATAAAATAATTTTTGGGATACTTTTGACGAGGAAACAAATTAATATGTTTTTACCTGCTTGTAAAAAACCCCACATCTTCATCAGTTCTTCAAACATATTTATTCTGGGTTTTTTTGTTGATCACATAAGCTTAAAGGGTGACAAAAAAATTAGTTGCACAGTGTTATATTTGTGTGCAGTTTTGGTCACTGCAGTATGAGAAAGATATTAAGCTATTAGAGAGCATCTAAAGGAGCACAATGAGGATGGTGAAGGGCCTTGAGGGGAAGCTGTATGAGGAGCAGCTGAGGTCATTTGGTCTGTTCAGCCTGGAGAAGAGGAGAAGAGACTCCTTGCAGTCTTCAACTTCCTCGTGAAAGGAAGAGGGAGGGCAGGCACTGATCTCTTTTCTGTATTGACCAGTGACAGGATCTGAATGGCCTGAAGTTGTGTTAGGGAAGGTTTAGGCTGGATATTAGAAAAAGGTTCTTCACACATAGGGCGGCTGGTCACTAGAACAGGCTCCCCAGGGAAGTGGTCACAGCACCAAGCCTGACAGAGTTCAAGAAGCATTTGGACAATATCCTCAGGCATGTGATGTAGCTCCTGGGGATGGTCCTGTGAAGGGCCAGGAGATGGAATCGATGATCCTTGTGGGTCCCTTCCAACTCAGCATATTCTGTGATTCTCTGACCTTCAAGAGGTCATCCAAAGCATGCTGTGTTAATGAGAGTTTTCCTTTCTCAACAGAGAAAAGTAGGCATCTTCATACATTATTCATCTGACTTCATCTGATCCCTATTTTAGAATATGATGATTCACCCTCTGAAGGGGCTTTCTTCTCTAGAGGAGTCTTCAGGTTGATCGCTAAGCTGAAATTTATATGAGGTCTTAGGAAAGATGAATTCTGGTTGTGACATGTCTTATTTTGTTCAAGGAACTTCTGTGTTTTTTCCTCTCCTTCAATCTCTTAGAAACAAACTAACGCTTCATGTCAACTCTTAGTAATAAGGATGATGTGCAGTCAGCTGAAACTGCTATCTTGTTCTTTCATAATAGGGCCTCTGTAAATTTATCCAGCTCTCACAAAATTAGAAGGATTTTGTAAAAGAAGTGACGAGCCTTGTTGAATAAACCCAATTAAAAAAAAAAAAAATCTTCCTGAAAAAATAAAGCTCCCTTTTATGGATAAGAAGTTCCAGAAAATTGGGCTTGTAAGGGTAGCAAAGAGTGATTAAAAATTCTGGATTAGACATTTTAAATTTATGGTAGATTAACAATGATAAAACTTAAAACTCTCAAAGTTATGAAACCAATGACAAAGTTTAAGTGCAGAAGGTTATGATGAAACAAGTTACGATCCATATGCTCCTAGTGGTAAATGGCATTTTAATGTTATTGCTTAATGATACATCTGATTTCATTTTATGTTGTTTCCCATAAAAGGGAGGAAATGGCACTAGAAAAATGGCTGGTTTCAACTTTTATATACTTCATGTATGCAAGTACTGAAAGCAAAACAGAACTATACAAAAAGAAATTGTCTTTAAAAGTCATAAAATACATGCTTCGTGAGAAATTTACTGATCTTTAACAATTCTTTAAGGGAACACAGTGGCTCATAACATTTTTAAAATAACATGTTTGCATAAAAATTACAACTTAAAATAAAGGCATGGATGACTAAGAACTTCCCTGTACGTATTCCTATTAAAAAGTTAAGTTTAGATCTTTCAAGATTGATAGCATTTATTTTCAGAATAGGAACAGGGAGAACTACCAGATATAATATCTACTTATGTTACTTACAATTAAAAGAAATATCGGGACCATGGTCATTATTGTATTTTCCTTCTCTATTGAAATTTTCCTAAAACTTTATTTGGCATGTACGGATTACTGTCACATATTTTTAGTACATTCCTTTAAAAATTTAGTCCTCTGTATTTATTATACATACTCAAACACAGATATGGCTTGTAAATCAGCCATCAGAAATATTTTCTTCACTCTGTAGAACCTCTTACCAATCTTTTAATAACAGAAAGGGGGAAAGTGACAGGGAAGTTCTCAATTAAACTTCTTTTTTTTTTTCATGAAATTAAGAACTGGTTCTAGAAGTTTAAGGAAATAACATTGATTGTCAGGCTGAAGCAAACACTTTGGTAAGATCAAAACCGTCAAAATGTGAGGAAAGGTAAATGTAAATATAAGAATGTTGATATACACAACAAAAAAAGGATTCCTTTTCGCATGCAGCTGAAAGAACGAAAAGTACAAAAATTCCCTCTCCCCCACTGGTTATCACAAATCAAATTACCAAGTGAAGGACTTTGATAGTGTATTTCTGGTACT
>JAWWLV010000045.1:17481962-17493711 GCA_035041135.1 Platyrinchus mystaceus
GTAAGTGAGGTAATAGGCTTGGAAAACTAAAGAACATATTGTGTGACTTGAACATACCGTAAAATTAAAAATGTGTTTGGATTATGAAGCACAAATCCAGATCTGAATATTCTCCAGCTTAGGAACATTTTAATGTCATGCTGCAATGTGACACGTGTTCATAAGGCTCTTTGCTAAGACTGAATCATCTCATTTTTCTGAGGAGATTGTTTTTAAAGCTTTAGAGTTGCTAGCAAGTTTGCTAGCATATACCTCCCTTCATAGATTAAAGTGAAATAGCTAAAGAATCCTGATCTTTTATCAGAGGAATAATAGTGGACATGCTTACTAGTTAGACCTTTCCTAGACCTTGAGTTCAGTCCTAAGAATAAGATTCCTAGTTCAAAAGATTGTTTCATTGTTGACATACCAGATGTGATATATTGTCTATTCAAGGTGATGATTTGCTGTCTTGTATTCCCCAAATGAGTGATTTGTTTTCCTATCTTGGCATGATGTCATACTCAAGTCTAATGGCAAGAGAGTCATGGTTATGGAAAGTTACATAAAGGAAGAGAGTGTATGTTGCCTCATTCTTTTTATTCGTATTAAAGGCAAAGGGTAAAGCTTGATAAATTAGAACTGAATATTTTGACAGAGATTCAGACACCTGTAGTTGAGGGTATACAAGCAAAGCAAAGACTATTTCATAACAGACTTTAAAAGCATAGTAAACTAATAAACTTTATGTATAATAGTCAACCCTGGTTCTGCATACAGTCTTGTCCATCCCACAAGTTGTACCACGACAAATGAAAAAGCATCAAAAGAAATGAGAAATTCAGGTTCAGGAAGCAGTATCTGCAGAAGCTGGCACTGCTTCCAAAAGCAGTAACATGGCCCGAGGCTTGTTATCTACATCCCTCAGGCACAGTATGTTTGAGAGTCATTCAAATGGAAGCACCAACAGAATGGCTGAAGCTGCAGGGAAAGATACTCTCTGCCATCAAGATCTCAGCAGGCAATGAAAAATGACAGCAGAAAAGACAAAAGCCAAAAAGACGCTTATTGAGTTGCAAGTCTGACTTTTCATTGCCGAATCTGAAAAAGAAGTTTCAGATGAGTTTGCTTGAGTAGACAAAAGGGACTCCAGAGACAGAAGACATGAGAGAACTAGCACGATTTCCTCAGGGTCATAGGAAGAAGTCTAGAGAGAACCTCTTGGAAGAGATGAGAGTCACCACTGCTCTAGATGAGTGATTTCACACATGCTAAACAGAGTCTCCCTCATCAAAGACTGCCTAAATTTTCTATTCAGCCCTTAGAGAAATGTGGCATGGAGAGATGAATGTGAAAGATAAAAAAGCAATTTTAAGTTTCCTGTGGCTTGAGAAGATATATAGAGCACACCTACATTCTCATCCACCAGACCTGCCAAATGAAAGAGATTGGTAAGGACGGTGGAAGGCCTTGGACTGGAACATGGAGCAAGGGGGGAGGTGGCTTTTTTTTTCCGAAAAACTTATGGTCACATCTGAATGTCTGTGTAGAGCAGGATATCCTCTTCTTTCTCCAAAATTTTAGGGTTTGGGTCACACCATCATGACCTAGGGGCTCTTTGTCATCTGCCAGAGATTCCAAACTCCATTCCTTTGATAGAGGTATAGCCCAGAGCTGGTGGAGCAAGTCAATAGTGCACAAGCTGTTGACATTAGGAGAAGGACAAAACTTTTGTGTCCATGCAGGCGTGTATATGCTCGTGCAATAAAAATTTAGGAGAAAATGGCTAAGGTAAAACACTTTTTTTTTTTTTTTTATGCATGCTTTCTTCTGCATATGCAGTCCTTTGGCAATGAATGAGCCTACAGAGCAACACTTCTAGAATGTCCAAAATTTTATTCAGGAAAAAAGGAATTCTGAACTTCTAGGTATAAATCAGGAAATGCAAAAGGTGGACAAGTTTACGTTTCTACAATACTGAAAGAGAGAGTGTAGTAGTGTCAAGAAAACCTCACCTATGAAGAAGCCCATCAAAGCAGTTGTTTTTACAACTCACTTAAGAAAAGACAACTCCAAATTTGGCTCTTAAGTCAGAATTAGTAATTATCAGGGACCAAAGCAGCTGATATGAAAGAAACATGGGAAAGTCTACTCTAGACAGAAATCTTCATAAAAAAAATGTATACTTCAACATCTTTGGATCTGTGATTTTCAGCTCTGTGTGAGTGGGTGTTACCAGAGCTGAACTTCAAAGCAAAACTTGCACTGGTCCTACTTATTAGCTGGCTTTGGAGAAGATCCATAACATCGACTTATTGATTGTTGATCACTGACCAAAGACTTTTTCTCAAACATATTTCCATACAAAAAAGCATTTAAATCATCAACATAATCACCGAATATTCCTGGTGTAAAATAGAAAACATAAGGCAACCTTAGGACTCCATACTACCTTATTCTTTTTCCTAGATATGCACATTTACTAGGAAAAGGGCACATGGCACTGGACCATGGAATGGGTCAGCTATCAATAGCATATTGATCTAAGCAATGAAGGCAATCTGGCCTAGGCAAAAACTGATGAGCAGAGGATGAAAGGCTGTTAGACGTGGTTATCTGCATATAGAAAATAGGAAGGATAAGAGAAATAATACATCCCAGTATATCTAGACCAGCTGTAGATTTCACTTAAGAAACTCATGATTATGTGTCAGACACACAGTATCAGCGGATTTGGTACAGCTATACAGCATACAACAAGGAGGAATATTCTCTATTCATATTCAATTTGCATGTTCAAGCTGTTCCACAAAAATGAGTTGCACATTTGTATGCTGCTTTAAAAGTAAACTAGTGGGAGAAATGAACCCAACTCAAGAGACACTATAAGTCAGAGCTATAATTTACTAAAAAGATTACAATAAATACAATGATGCACAGAAAAAAAACCAAACAAACTGGGTTTAACTCCCAAACCCAGCCCCCTGGGACAGGAACAGAATGGTGTTTGTTAGCCCCTGTGCTGAGCACCACGTAGTCCCCCGGCTGCAAAGTAAAAGGAAAGGGAACCTGTTGATCCAGATGATGGTGGCAGTTCTGTTGAAGTAATGACCACAGTCTTGTTGAGAGTGGCAGTGGCATCCTATTGGAGTTCTGGTCCTCCTCTGGATCCAATGAGTGGTACCAGAAGTCCCCAAATCCCAAGATTATCTATTCTCAGGTTCAGGTGGGAATGCCCAGTACGTCCCCCATGGCCAGGGAGTTTCACAATGGGTGATTTCACTCCGTGAGTGATGGGATATTTTTGGAATCTTTGATGGTCTAGGACTCAGGGGCCACCAAACTTTCTAAACAGAGGCCATTTTACCAGTCCACAAACTGTGTGGGGGCCGGTTTGTAGCCGAAAGGCGCCCCCTGGAGGCGGGTGGAGAACGAGGCGTGGATTAAGTCACTGCAGTGGGGGAGGGGGGCACGGGCCGGGTTCGGCAGCTTTGGGGGCCGGTTCCGGCCTGTGGGCCGTAGTTTGGGGACCTCTGGTCTAGGTGTTTGCAGCTGCCTATTATGCCAGTCCAGGATGGGCCATTAGCAGAGATGACCCCTCAGGCTGGGATGAAGGTGCTAATGCCTCCCTGGACAGGAGTTATCACTGGTGTGAAGACAAAGAAACAATCCTCTGACTTGCAGGGTTCTTTAACACCCAGCTTGTAGCCTGAGGTGTCTGGTGTGTCCTGGCCAGGTGCTGCAAATAATCCATTATTAACAGTCCATCAGAAATAACATAAAGGGTGTAGAATACACAATTTTGTTTATACCCACATAGTGATAAACTGGTCCCAACCCCTGTAACTAAGACAATTTGTCAAGACAATTACTGCTGCAGAGAATTAACTTAGAAAATTGAGTAAAATATATGAATAGGTGATAAAAGAAGAAAACTTTCACTCTGCCCTTTATGAGAAGTATGGCAACATATAGAAAACAAAATTGTCACTTGTCAACCTTTTGATTAGTTCACATTTTGTCACACATGTAAACATAAAGCCTTAAAAGGAAGATCCTCTCCAAAGTTAAAATTCCTGTCATAACTATCAAGACACAGATTTCAACCCAATTCTTCTCTGTGGACCTCATTTTTTTCCAACTTTGTCAATGTTGTTCAGCCCAAATCTCCCCTACAAGGAATTATTCCCAGTCTCCTTATAATAATGAGCCACCTGCAAAAGCAAGTCTGCAAAATCCAGATGATTAATTTAGTTTCCTATCTGATTAATTGTCCCATGTCCCCTGACTGACTGCAAAGGGAACCTATAACAACAGAAAAGTTATTGTTCCCCAGCCAGATGAGTCTTAGGAACTATTCTATGACAACTGTCATAGGAGAACAATCACTTACAAGGTGATGACCAAAGGAAGTTCAAAGCCTTGAATTATATACTAAATAATTAAATGCCAGCTGCAAATTCCAGATATGGAAGCAGTGACTCTGCACTACCTTATATCCATCCAGTATTCCCTGGAGAAAAATATGTGTACCTGCATTGCATGCATAAGAAATTCAGTGACTTTGGCCTGTGTAGAATTTAGTGTGTGTGAACTGACTGTACAATGCATGAACAGTAAAACTGACACTGCTGGGAATTCACACGGATGCAGGAAAGCCTTTGAGGGACTCCTCCTAGGCTGTCTCATGCCCTGAAATATGGATAAATAGAAAAATGTGCTCATATTACACCTGCATAAGCTAATATTAAAAAAAAAAACCAAAAAAAAACCCACAAAAAAAAAAATCAACCAACAACCAAAAAAAAAAAAACCAAAACCCAAACCAACAAAAAAAACCCACAACAGCAAATCAAACAAAACCAACCAAACAAAAAAACCCTGGAGGATAAAAGCTGAGAAATCCAGCTACATGGTCATATTTGTTTGTGATAATGATAAACCTGAGCTTGAACATGATGTTGTATAGCACAAAAATAATACCAGAAAGTTTGTCAGAAAAAGCATGCTTAAAATCCTTTAAATGATAAAAAAACTCCAGTCACCAAGAGGTACACTTGGCAAAAAGGCCAAGACTAATCCATAGAAGGTATTTTATGTTGGTTGTAAATGCTGGACAACAGCACTAGAGTATGCTTCCAGTGTAAATGCAAATTGCTACTTAGTAGATACAGCTCTAAAGGTGCTGTTTTTCTATAGTTCCTGCCTCCTTAGAGTAATTATCTATCCAGTAGAAAGACAGGACAATGACTGGGGAGTTCTGATGTTCCTTTTATGTTCCTTTACACCACCCCAAAAATGAAATCATAAGAGCTTTTTGACATATTCCATTAACCTACAGCTACATTCCTAGATTAAATGTTACATTATTTGTGCTGACTCAAAAAAACTGTCAAAATGTTTTATGTTGGATCAGGTCAGATTAATGTTAACCTCTGTACTTGACTGTAGAGTCATTTCTAGTGAGACTTTTATTCAAATCCATACTTAAATGGGATAGATTTTATCTAAAATTTTCATTTTGACTGTATATAACCACTACTTTTCTATTATTAATAATAATATTACTATTGCTATTATTATATTTTAATAAAAGAAAAGGCAACTTATCTTTCTCCATTAGTTGCATAGTAGAAATAAAATTTAGCTACTTTTTCATAAATTTAAGAACTTCTTTTGCTGTAAGTAGAAGTTAAAAGGCTCTTGGAGTTAATAAGGCTGGATTCTACTGCTGTTTCAAGTGTGGCCTTGGGCAAATCATTTCACCTCTCCTAGACTTTCAATTTCCACTCAGAAAAAGAGGCCATTAATACTTATCCACCTCAGAGGTGGTATTAGGCTTAATTCATTACTGTTTATAAAAGAGCTATAAACATCTAGATACACTATCCACTATCATTAATGGTTAGATCCCATTTGATACACTATATGAGTTCAAGTTCTTTATGACATTCTCATTTAGCTGGAGCTAAACAGCTGTGACTCAACTGCAAAATGTCAGGAAAGAGTTTTCTTTCAATTTTTAGCCTGCAGAAAAATTATGGACTTAGAATGGATATGTCTCAAGTAATGTTGTTCCTAACAAATAATTCATGATTTTTTTCTGCATGCCGATCCTCACAAACAAATAGCTCTTAAATCCTCACTTTTATGAAGTTCAGCATTATTCATACTATGAATAATGTCAAACAGAGTAAATTAAATATATATTGTTGTGTCTACAAGTACAGGCTGGCTTCTTGACAAGAAGAGATAAGAGTACAAAAAGAATCATTGAGGTGAAACTGTAGCGCACAAATTAATCTCCTGTTTCCCCAAAACACACAAACATAATATCAGTGCTCAGCAATTGTTAGAGACACTTCCCTGCATCAATTCATTTCTAGTTGCAATGTGATATCATGACACCAAAATGAAGGAGTGTGACTCAACTACCCCATAAGGAACTAGAGAGATGGGACACTTACCCACATGCACAAGACTCAGAATGAAAAGGCAATGTGTGGGGTGGTTCCAAGCAGAGTAGGAATGGGGATACTAATGGAGTTAGAAGCTAACAAAAGTATCAGATTTCTTTTAAAGGAGAGAAGTCGTGCCCTGCAGAGCAAATTTGAGGGAATTTGAGACTTTGAGAGGAATACTAGGAATACTGTGATGACAACAAGGAGAAATTAGTCAGAGGAAACTGAGAATTTATCAGGATGCTGAGGTCTAACCAACTCACAAACATGTAGACAACTGGTCTGTGTTATCTGGCCTCTGAGTATGGCTCCTAACTAATGGATTTAGGCAGAAGTCTTCTTCACAAAGCAGCTGGAATCAAGAGATAAAGAGAATAGATTTCTGTTGATATTCATTGCAGACAAATCTTAATTTACTGAATAGCTTCATGCCCAATTCATCAGAGAAGGGAGGCAAATGTATTTTAAAGGCATGCAGATAGGCTGGGGAACCTCCAAATGCATACTTACTAAAAAATACAACAACTATGAACACTCAAACCCTGTCCAAACACCACCAGGCACATCAAAACCTTCTAAATGTCTAAATAAAGTTATAGATATGTATCAAGGATAGACTCATTCTTTCCTCAAGACCACTCCAGATAATTTTCCACTTTATGAACCTACTAAAATGTACCCAGGTATGGCCAGAACACATTAGCATCCCTGTGCCCATTGTATTGGTTAAATGACAGACACACTCATTCAGATTGCAGCCAGATTGTCACCAAGAAAATGATGGGTTTAGAAAATCAGCAAGATCTAGCTATACTCTGCATGTGGCCTCTACTATAGGTACTGCTTCACTGAGGTATAGTTATATACTTAATCTGTGTTGTTCAGTTCATTCTTGTTAAAATTCTTTGTTTTGTTTTGTTTTTTAAACTGAACATGCTCCATTCTTCTATCAGTTTTCTCTCTTTGTTGTAAGAGAATGTATCTGACTTTCTCTTCTTGACCTACTACCAGAAATCATGGCAGAACTATATGCACTTGAGTAATTCGGTCTGGGACCTCATTGTAGTCTGGGTAGTAGGGGTTAATTGCAATGTGGTTTCCAGCTGACTGAAACACCATATGGGATCTAATCAAGGCCTGGACATGACAGGTGCATCTGAGTCACAATGACCTCTTGTGAGCAGGACAGCAGCTAGGAGTAATTGCTAAAGAAAAATAAAGGTTAACTCTAACTCTGAAGAAATACCTACTCATAAGACAGCTTTAGTGAATTTAATTTTTTTGTATTTTTTTGTACATTGTTCACTGAGACTAATCTGTCCATTATGAAGGATGCATACATGACAGAATGGGAAAAGTCACTCAGAATCCCTTGTTGTGTTCTTTTTTTTTTTTTTTTTTTCCCTAAGCACTGCTACACTCAAATTCTTGGTATGAGCAAAAGGGAACTGCAGTGATTGAGGGGAACGTTCCCCCTTTGCCCCTCCCCCCAGGGCCTCAGGATGTTCAAAGGAGACAAATGTAGACCACCAGGAGCGGGGCAAGAAAGAGAGTTTATTGCTTTGGGTAAGGGAATTTATAGGTTTTTGTGGGATGTTAGAACCAATGGGAACCTAGGGGTATTAACCAATAGAAACACGGTATATATAAGAAATATATATATATATATATAAGAAAAATAGAAAACTTGTACAAACTTTCAGGGACAGTTTCAGGCATTCCTGGAGGATGAGATAAGAGGGGTTTAGGGGTCTCTGAGAAGGAGAAGGGTGACTCAGGGAAAAAATAACAGGAATCCATCTTGTAACTTATTTACACAATAGAAAGAACTTCTGATTTTAAGGCACTTTGGTTAACTTCTTCATTTCCTTCATGAATTCATTTCTTACAGAATTTTTTCCATTCCTGAAACTGTTTGTCCTTTACCACAGGGAACATATCTAGATACAGAGCCAAGGGAAAAACCTCTGGTCTTACACTAGAGAGAGCAAAATTTATGATCATCATTGGAAAGTGGTGTTTCTGAAATGTGTAGATGTGGAACTCATTTTCCCAGACTTGTGATTATAAGATTCAATATTGCAGTATGTACTCATATTGAAGAGGAATTAGTTAATGTTAGCATAGGCCTGGAAAGAAATTATCAAGGAGCAGCTTGTTTCTTTTTCTCCTCTTTATTCCATACAAGGCTGATATTAGTATGCTGTCTCAGCTGAACTTGTCAGTGCGTAAAGAGAGGAAAACAAACCCACATATATGTATATCAGATTTTCCAATCTGTAATTTTTTATTATTATTATTAATTACTGGTATCTTGTCCAGGGAATGTTGTCAGAGTATGCAGGGATGTAATTAGGAAGATTAAGATCCACTTGGAATTAAACCTGGCAAGGGATATCTAGGACAAGAAGAAGAGCTTCTTCAAGTACATCTAGC
The DNA here is from genome assembly GCA_035041135.1 of Platyrinchus mystaceus. Classification (NCBI taxonomy): domain Eukaryota; kingdom Metazoa; phylum Chordata; class Aves; order Passeriformes; family Tyrannidae; genus Platyrinchus; species Platyrinchus mystaceus. The sequence continues at coordinate 17,490,839 of JAWWLV010000045.1, forward strand.
AAAAGGAAGACTAGGGAAAGGTAGACCTACTACTGAATGAGGTAGTGCCCTGGTGATGGAGGATACAGAAAAAGTGGAGTTACTGAATGGCTTCTTTGCTTCAGTCTTTACTGATAAGGCCAGTTCTCAGGGATCCCAGACCCTGGAGGAAAGAAAGAAAGTCTGGAGAAAGGCAGACTTTCCTTAGTCAAGGAGGATCAGGTTAGAGATCATTTAGGCTAACTTGATACCACAGATCCTGATGGGTGCATGCATGAGTGCTGAAGGAATTAGCAAATGTTACTGTTAAGTCATTCTTCATTATCTTTGAAAGGTCATGGAGAACAGGAGAGGTGCCCAAGGACTGGAGAAAAGACACTGAGACTTCAGTCTTCAAAAAAAGTGAATGAGGAAGACCCTGAAAATTGCAGGTCAGCCTTACCTCAAACCCTGGAAAGATGATGGAACAACTCATCCTGGATGTCATCTCTAAGCATGTGGAGGAAAAGTTATCAGGAGTAGTCAAGGGGAAATCATGCTTAACCAATCTGAAAGCCTTTTATGGTGGCATGACTGGCTGTGTGGATGAGGGGAGAGCAGTAAACGCTGTGTAGGCCACTCCTAGCACCAAGGCAGTCTGGCCAGCTCTGGACTCCAGAGATTGCTTGGGATCACTTAACATCCAAACTTGATGCAGGCATATACAGTACCTACAGCCTTTACCTCCTGCTGTGAGATTTAATTTTCATCATTAAGTAGTCTAATTTGCAGATGGGCCAACTTGTCCAAGTACTATAGTACTGTCACTCAGAAAGGTGGCATAAAGTTGCTTTTAAGCTTTTCTGTGGTCTCTGCATTCTGTTTGGTTTGCTCTGCTGTACCTGCTCTCAGAGGCAAGTATGGAGTGCAATAATGGAATATTGAATCTAGTCTGGTTGATTTATATCTTAAAAGATGCAGGTAACTTTAAGAAAATGTAAGTTTAAAATGTTCCGCAAGGAAGACTGAATCCATCAAAGCACAGTGTTTTCCATCTAGTAACTGAATTCCTGTGAAGATAGGAAAAACAATCCCCCTCAAATACTTCTTTGAAAGAATACGTTTCCTATCACAAAGAAGCAAATTTTTTGCACTAACTTAATATTCTATTTTCTTCCTTTTTTTTTTATTTTATTTTTCCCAGAGCAAGGACTCTGATTTCCATTCTAATAACATTTTCCATTTAATGAAAAATATTTTCACAATGTTCCAACTAATAACTGATTAAACCAGTAGCAGAAATATAATTTTTTGTTTATTAGTTTATTTCCTGACATCCAGTGACTACGCAGACATAAGGTACTCTTACCTTACTTTGAAATGACTTTATTCATGAGTATGTGCTTCTGCTTCTTATTTAAATAGTCAAGACTTCTACCATTTTATTTTTGTTTTCAAATGGCTTCTGTATTACAGTTTGTTTTGGGAGCATTTTTCATATCAGTAGGGTAAGATTAGCATTGACATTTGTCATGAACTATGGAAGATAGAGCAGGAATGGAGTGTTGATAGCAGTTTTTTATTTCCATCGTACCAGCCTCAGAGCTCCTGCTGACGTTATAACACTAACTCAAATATTAAGATAAAATATTGAAAATACTATATGGATGGTGTTAGTGAGTATTTGCTGAGAATGCTGAAGAGATGTTTTGCTCATGTTAAATATTTACAACATTGTTTGAAATTGCATGAACATTAACTGTAAAAAAGAACTTCCATCAGAGCACTGAAGCTGTGGCAAAGCCCTCTACCTAGAGAAAACAAATTAAAATGCAATAGGTTTCCCTTAAGAGACTTGATTCTTCACTGCTGTGAACTTTGTACAGTAATTCATACCATGCCAATAAAGCTAACATATTACAATGGGAAGATTCACAATGACATAAACTGTCAAAGGGCAAAGTTCAACCTAACAGAAAGACTTTGCAAGGATGTTTTTTTGACCAAGTTTTTAGAACAAGACTTGCACTAGATACTACTTACTTTCTGAACATGAACAGGTCACTGAAATTTAAAGGAAAACATCCCTTTATATCTGATGGAGAGAAAAGGGTCTTTAAAAGCACAACTCATTTTACAAATGTTGACACTATACAGGTCAGTAAGCACTTTACAAGATGCACATTTTTTAACTTAGTCTATAGAAGAGGCAATTTGATGGGGATCTGTTCTCCCTTCAGTGAAGACAGTAAGTTGTCATCTGTTTGAACTTACAGATCTCCTGTTCATGATCGGAAAAACCAAACCCCCTAGCAATTACGTCCTTGCAATATTCTTGTAAGCACAGAATCTAAGGTTATCATGACAGTGAGGCACTATCCATGTGGTAGAAATGACAGCTGTACCTAAGACAGCTGGCTCTTTCCAACCTAATGTGCACAGATTTGTGAGTATGGTGATGAAAACCTGAACTGCAAAGGTTGCAGGATTACCTTAGCCAAACTTCAAAACCTCACGGATGTTTATCATAGATAGAAAGTTGATGCCAACATGACTTTTATATCTGGGCAACTGAGATAAATAAAACACAAAAGGTCTGACTGAAGCAATGAGTCCAGAGTATAAACACTGCTAAATTATGGAAGCACCTAGTCTACAATGCCAGATATCTTTTTTGTGCTTGAAACCCAGTCCCTGAAAAAAGACATTTATTGATTTATCTATCTATTAAAAAACCAACCAACCAAACAAACAACCACCAAAACAAAAACAAACAAACAAACAAACCTCTGAAGTTCAGAAGAAGTTAGATTGCAACCCTACTGTTCCATCCATTCCATGAATAGTATTGCCTTGCAAATGTACTGGTTTTAACTGGGATAGAGATAATTTTCTTCACAGCAGCTAGTATGGGG
>JAWWLV010000045.1:17498560-17513825 GCA_035041135.1 Platyrinchus mystaceus
GAAGGGAAGGGAAGGGAAGGGAAGGGAAGGGAAGGGAAGGGAAGGGAAGGGAAGGGAAGGGAAGGGAAGGGAAGAAATAATAGAAAAATAGAACAATAATAGAAAAAAGCACTTTGAGCATCAAGAGATTCCTGGAGCATTTGTGTATAAGGATACTAGACTGCAATGGCGCACATTAAAAGCAGTATTCAGCACTAGAGCAGTGGTCCAAGAAGAAGGATGAGGATGAGGAGCTACCTTCAAGCTAAGGATGTGTTTGTAGTTTCTGGGAGAATTGGAGCTAGTGGAAGAACTGGAGGTTTCTAAGACAGATGTTAACATTCATTTCAGGATTCATCTTTAGGAGCTGTTTCATAAACCAGCTGTGAGTGCACCACCTGCTCCAAAATGAACTATAACTCCTCAAACACAACCCCAAGTCTGAATCTCAGTGCATGAAAACATCGTTGACATTCCATTAAGCCTGTTCTTGAGTGACTTCTAACAACCAGTGCACAGGCTGTATTATCTCAGCTGCTTTTTGGCCATGATTTCTGCAACTCTTTCCAACAACATCCCGTGAGAAGGTAGGCTGGATGGCACTCTGAGTAACCTGGTCTAGTGGAATATATCCCTATCCAGAGCAGGGCAGTTGGAATCTAGATGATCTTTAAGGTCCCTATTTCTTTCTTTCTTTTTTTTTTTTTTTTTTTGAGAGAAGAGAATATTTACAGATGTGAAAAGAAATGCAGAGACCTATACACAGCTGCCTCTTTTGCCATGAAGTATGGTTTTGTCATGTTTGGTATGTAATGCAACATCAAACTCAGTGACTCCCTCTTAGCATTATTTCACTGTGTCTATAGAGAAGAAGAGATTGTGTGAGAGAAGCATGTCTCAAGGATAAACTAACTGGACAGACTGACAACAAATCTCAACCTAAACAAAAGCCGTGTGTTACTTAGCAGGCTAGGCATTGGTTTCTCTTAGTCTGCTGTCAGCTGTGCTATATGAAAGACAGTGAGCCACAAAGAAAAGAACTGGGAAAATAAAGAAAAAGCAAATTGATATAAAGAGCGGAAAAAGATGGAGCACAATCACTGCATAATCAGGAAACAGAATTATTTGCTGTGGGTTTTCTATTTTTCAAGCCCTAAAAGAAATAGAAAAATCACAAAATATTAAAAGCCATAAATGTGGAAAAAATTTATATGGTCCCTTGTATGCTTAGTAGATTTTGACATTCTACTTTTAAGAAGACAAATCCTCTGTATAAGCAGAGATCAGTGTACACATAATGCATTTCAGCACATGAAAATTTGTTCTGATTTCTTCCACATAAACCCTATTTGAAAATGTTCAACCCCTGGCTTATGCTGTTTATATATAGATGCATGAGTATATCTTTATGTTCACATATGAATTTTATATGTATAGATAAATAAATAAATAAAAATCTATTTATGCATATATGCACACACATATATGTATCCGTGGCACCATAATGCATTCTAAAAATTCTTGTCTATTGGAAAATGAAGCTATTCCTATGCAAAAGTTCTTCATCTGCACCATACATCTGTCACCTACAATATGTACTTTAATAAAAGCCACAGTCCACACAAAATTACCTTTATGCCAGACCTGGGTATCTGGCTGACCACTACAAAGGATCCTCAGGGACTGTAGCTCCTGAAGCTGGCAGTGCTTGGCATCTTTGGCTTAACACATGCGACTAGACATATCCTCCGGTCACTTCTGGCCTTGGCCCTTCAGTAACTCAAATGGTACTGTCTCTCTTCTGGGAGTTTTGGGATGGCCAGGCCACATCTCTTCAGATGCACACTTTTGTGGTTGGGACCTGCATCTCATCAAATATCTCTCCCTCTTCTTTTTGGTGACTCAGTCCATCTTAACCACACTTCTCTCATTCTTCCTCAGTAACAAACAGGGAACTCTGTCTATATGGCATTTGTCTCTATCTATATGGCAATAAAAACCCACTATGCTGTACATCCTATAGAGACTACATACTACAGAGATACCAATCATTCGATATATATCAATTGCAGGATGGTTTCTTGAAAGGACTTGAACAGCATCTGAAATCAATATAGCATCAATATATTATAGGGCTTTTTCACATCTTAATGTTGGGTCAGTTTGTTAACGATTAAGATTCTATGGAACTATCTAAGACTTCTTTTTTTCTATTCATAGTCAGATGGTCAAGAACCTTACAATGATCTGATGCAACATCACTACATCTGATTAGTCTGTGGAAACTAGCAGTGGGTCAGCCTTAAGTTGTCTTGCAGAGATTGAATATACCAGCAAAGGATGAAGAACATGTTTTTATCTGGAGAAACAGGCCCAGATTTCAGTGATGTTAGATGAATATTGAATGCAGTCAATACTAGGTAAGTACTAAACCCAAACAATATGAGTATTAATTGCTTTAAAATTGAAAGAAGCCACCAAAACCTGCCTTTATTCCAAATGATCACTGGAAGTAGCTTGTAAAACATCCCTTTAAAAAGGTGTTTTCATAGCCAAGTGGATGGAAAATGTATGATTTAGACCTAACATTTGTTTTTACAACACCTTTTAGATTGGAGTTCAAGCTACTTAGGTTAAGTAAAAACAATAGAGAATGGTTGATTCCAGAATATTAGGATGTCTGAAAAATATATAGAAAGTAGGTGAAGATATGTGTAATGACATAAAATTGAGAAAGGTGACAGCAGGGAAAAAAAAACAAAAAACAAAACCAAAAAACTAAAACCCAAACATCAAGATCTTGGTAAAGCATAAAGGTGTAGTGTTTGAAGGACAGATTTCCCCTGCACTTCTGCAAAGAATGATGAAGGACAATAGATGAACAAACATGAGAAAGACAGATTGTCTTAAGGAGTCAAAGAGGTACTTAAAGATTTAGATAAAAAAACTGCCTAGGCCAGTGGAAAAGAAAAAAATCACATCCAATTGCAGATTAAATATAATACCAAGGAAACTGTAGGCACAGAGATAAGTCTGAAAGGCTTTGAATATCTCTCAGAAGGGAAACATAACAAAACAAAAGTAACAAAACAATTTGAGAATCACAAGTTTAGATTTTACTAGCACAGAATTTGAAGACAGTCAAGATTTTAAGTATTTGTGCCAAAAGTGCAAATAACACCCTAGTACTTCTGTTAGTGAACCATATTTTAGGAGACTTCTTGCTTGTTTTGAGTATACTGTGTATTATGTGGTAACCTACTACAAAGATTCTACATGATATAATAGCAGAAGAAATTGGCTCATGAGAATGAAGATGTTCGAATGTAGCTAAGAGAAATGTAAGTTTCTGTAGCAAAAATTTCTCTTTAGTCATCAAGAGTTTTTCATCTTATTACAGGTACCATCGTATTCATGGATGTCCTTTCTTATGAAAGGGGAGGTTGAGGAAAAAAGAAATCTACTGCTATTCTTGGCATTCATTTCTGACTGTAATTGCTCTATATTGTAGTTTGAATGTCTTACAAACACTGAAACATAGGCAGGACCAGCCCCACTGGCTGTAAGAACAGATATAGAAGTAGCCCCTACATTTGGGAGTGCAGTAGGTCAATGGGACACAATAATTCATGGAACATTTTCAAAACTTTCCAGGTCTGCTGTGACTTCCATACTGTTTTTATCTTGGTGTCCATAAGTAGCTAAAATCTATCCAATAGATGGAGCTGGTCTCATTGGAATACCCAGTTTGGTGCTAAACAGAGATAACCAAGACTCTTTCTTGAAATACTGGTTATTCTTATTGACAAGGAGCCCATTTCTAAATAGTATTTCAGAAGTGAAGTGAGTAATAGAGCAGGTGATTGGTCATATAAGGTATGCAAGGGTAATGAAGGTAGAGCACCCAAAATTTAAGCACAACCAAGCATCCTTCTTTACCACTGGTCTCAGCTGTGAAACCAGGGGCACCCACAATGATTTCATCCTTGTGAATGAAATACATCTAGTGCTTTAAGACAGCTTTCTATTAAAAGAAAAACATCAAAAGCAAACATTAGGCTAGACTTCTTGGTGAATTTATGTAATACAATTACATAAATCTTATTGATGAGGAGAGTATAAATAGATTGATCTGTCACTCTAATGAAGAGTCCTAATGGTATTTTGCTGTGAAAGAGTTCTGGGTTTCCCTGCCTCAGAATGCTGAATTCAAAAGAATTCATACATTTGATGGAACTAAATGAGAGATGAGATAATTTTAAACTCTCAGTGAACTGAGACAGATACATTGTTTTTAAAGCCTAATTTTAAGCTCTATTATTTATCATAGAACCATTACAATCTATTATGTCATTGTGCTGCCATATAGACACACTAACTCCATACACAAAGTTCCTTGTGGTCTTTTTAGATGATTCCTTATGTACAACAGCTACTTTTCAGACAAAATGAGAATTTTTCCTTACGTTTAGAAAACATTACTGAGTCTGAATTACAGGTAATCAAAAAAAGAAATATAATGCAAAGATATTATTGGGAACAATGAGATATTACCATAGGAATTCAATTATTTGTGCATGTTTTTCACTGTATTTCACACTAAATCATGTTGATCCACTTCATCTATCTAAATTTTTTCTTTTTTAATATATTTTATGCTGCAGCAAGCTCAGTGGTGATCCAAGGCTGAATGTGCTATGTAGAAAATTTTCTTGGAGCCAGAAGTCCATAGGCCATGTCCTGTTATCCCTTGGGCAGATTTACATTTGCTCTTACCTGTTGGAAGTACACCACAAGATGCCTATTCGTGGTGGAGAAAAACTTCTGAAGAAAAAGAGAACTGAAGAAAAAGACAGCTTTGAAATGCAGCTGAAATACTGGACATCAGATAAACTTCTACCTCAGAGACTGCTTTTCATGTTATAAAAGTGTTATATTTATTCAATTTGTTAGCAATGTTGATAGAAAAATCTTACTTTATATGTAATCTGCAGTTTGAATTAGTGTTAGCCCTTTTCTTATTCGTTGATTGTAATCCCTTTGTCCATGGGTTAGTGATAGTTAAAATTTATATCTTTTCCCTTTTCCTGTATCTCCCTTTACCCATATTTGGATGTGTTTTAGCTCAATTTCTCCATTTGTATGTATCTCCTTTAAATCCTTCCAAATTCCACACATTCCATGCCTACCACATAAAAGCTAGCTACCCCCTGCAATAAAGATTCCATTTTCTCTTCACTGTGTGTGATTTCTGTGCAAAGTGGATCATCACAGTCTGATTTTAGGAGGTGTAACAGCTATTAGCCTCTGACACTTACCTACCCGCAGATGTTTCCAGGAAAAGCAACTGTGGGTGCTGGTTACAGAAAGCCATTTGCAGTTTCACTGCCTCTAATGGGAAACAAAAAATAATGTCACCTGCATATGCATCCGATATTGACAATAAAATACATAGTGGAGATAAAGGGGAGAGGAAGGAAAGAGACAAATCTTTACCTGTGAAGTATTTGTGCATGCAGGTGAAAAGAATTCAAAAGGTGGTAAATACAATAGCCCTGAAGGTCAGAAATGTCTGTGCTTCACTGAGATCAGCATTGTAATGCAGACTCTGTGTACACAGCTTGACTGACATTCAGGGGGATTTTCCATAAGAATTCCATCTTCCTCTACCATGCAGATGGTGGAGAGAAAATGTTTCATTAGCTTCCAGAGGATCCAAGACAGAAGTTGCTTAAATTATCCAGAAATTACATGGACTGTGAGAAGAAAAGGGCAACTTAGATTGGAGGGATAGACGTGTCCTCCTCTTCAAAATCATCAGCTAAAAATGCCTCTGGCACTGTGTCCTTAGGCTGTCAGTCACCTATATCAGTGATCCAAAGTCCAAAGCTGGCTCTGGTTCTGCCCTTTGCTGGACCCTACCTCAGCAGGGCTGCTGCCAGCATCAGGAATTGATGCAGACTCTGCTTGGGGAAGCAATCACTTTGTGGCCTTTCGCTGGACTCTCTTCAGTAGCTCCATATCTCTCCTGTTTTGGATAGCCCAGAACTGGACACAATACTCCAAGCATGGCTTCAACAGAGCTGAGGAGAGGAGCAGTATCATATTGCTCAGTCTGCTGACAACACCCTTCCTCATACAGCTCTGAATACTATTAGCTTTCTTTGTGGCAAGGGAATATCTCTGGCTCATGTTCAACCAGGTGTCCATGAGGACCCCCAAGTCCTTCTTGGCAAGCTGCTTTCCCCCAGAATTCTGCAAACCTGCTGATTCTGCCCCAGTAAATACTGGTGTTTGGTGTTGTCCTACCCCAGTTTTAAGACTTCACACATTTTGTTGAACTTCCTTTGGTTTTCGTCAGCACATTTCTCCATCCTGTTGAGAACCCTTGGATGGCAGCACAAACCACTGGTATATCAGCCTCCCCTCCAAGTTTGGTGCCATAAATAAACTTGAGGCTACAGTCTGACCCATTATCCAGACAATTAATGAAGATGTTGAACAATTGTCAGTTCAGTAGGAACCCTGGAATATACCACTAGTCACTGGCCTGCAATTAGACTTTGTGCCACTGATCAACACCCTCTGGGCCCAGACATTCAGCTAGCTTTCAATCCACCTTTCCCAGTATTGACATATTTTTGGTAGATCTGTTTGGCATAGTTACAGCATCTGCAAGGTGGTTTTGAACATTATAGTGACAGTTAGAAACTGTCAGAACTGGCTTAGGTCTGACAAGCCAAGAGAGAGTTTTGAAGATATGCCACACCTACTGATCTTTTTAAAAGAGCTGGAACTAGACTTACAAAGAACTTTAGTGTGACAACACTGAATTCTTTTTTTATTTATTTGAGTATTTGACAGTGTATTTTCAGTTCCATTTCCTTCTACTTTACCTTCAGTGATGCTTGACCTTTGCTTTTCTGCCAAATTTCCAGAGTATCCATATCCTTGATATGTCTGGATAATCTTTTCCCCTTCTTGGCCCTCATATACTTCTGTTCACGTTTTTTTCCAAGCAGTACCATTCAGGACTCCCATAATATCAGCCATAATAGTGAATTAACTAAGAAAGTAAATTTATCTCATACAAAACACTATCTTTCAGTTAGTGCAAAAGTATCTCAAACCACTACACTGGAAAGGCATAATACATCAAGAGGGACAGTATGCAGAATATGAATTCTTAGTGCCTGAGAATTGACAGTTTTCCCTTTTATTGAAGCAACCATTCTGGCTAAGCTTGAGTTGCACAGCAGCACCCCAAGGAAGCAGTGACTGATAGCAGCAGGGGACAAAGGCTTCCCTCTGCCAATCTGACCTGCTGCTCCTGCTTGACAGGATCTGGAACTGTGAGGAGTGGTTGCCAAGGTTTGCCCAGTCCTGTCCACAGATGTTTGTGTTGCCATTCAGAGGGATCTCTCCAGAACTTAGTGAAGACCTACAAAGGGAAGTTACAGGTCCTGAACTTGAGCAATAATAACCCTATGCACTAGTACATGCTAGAGGCTGAACAGAAGCTGCTTTGGGGAAAAGAACATGGAGTCCTGGTGGAGAACAAGTTCAAGAGGGATCAGCAGGGCACCCCCTTGGAGCAATTCCTGGTCTGTGTTATACAGAGCATTGCCAGGAGGTCAAGGGAGGTGATCCTTCTCTGCTCAGCACAGGTGACACACATGGAGTGCTGTTTTTAGTCCTGGTCTTCCCATGGAGCAAAAGCAGTATGGACATATTGCTTCAGCAAAGAGCAATGCAGACTATAAAGGGACTGTAGCATCTGACATGCAAAGAGAGGTTGATAGAGGTGGGACTGTTTGGCCTGGAAAAGGAAAGCACAGGAGGAATCTTTTCAATATGAGTACCTGATGGGGGAAAAAGGAAGATAGATTCAGACTCTTATCAGTATAAATCTTCGATCTGTAAGGGGACAAGGGGCAACAGGAACAAATTGAAATACAGAAAATATCACTTAAACATCATAAGAGAAAACTTCTTTATGGTGTGTCTGAGCACACAGTATGGGCATAGTTGCTCAGAGTGGTTGTGCAACTTCCATTCTTAGAGATATTCAAAACCTAAATGGACACAGTCTTGAGCCACCTGCTCTAGCTGACTTTGTTTTGAGTAAGGGTGCTGGACCAGGTGATCTTCCTATCTCAATGCTTCTGTGATTCTATAATTCTATTGAGTTTATATGTTTCCTTTTATGAGTTTATCTGTTATGACCTTTTGTGGAGTTCATTATTCTAATAAGTCATTAACATTTATAATACTTCAGCTAAATTATGGTAAAGGTATTTCAGTCGTCTTTGTAACCTCATAGTGAAATGTACAATGTTAAGTGTTGCCACAGTGACAGCCTCTCTTGGAATACCTTGGAAAGGGCGGCTTTTGTTGACCAGAGAGATGCCTTAGACTTTACCAGGAAGATCTGGTATGGAATACAATGGTGTTATAAACTGACAAAGTCTCACAGAGAACGAGCTCTTTAATAGTGAATTTTCATGAGACTGATGACCATCCATATCTGAAAAATCTAAAACAGAATTTACTTAGCATTCCTACATGTGACTTGTGACTGCAGCTAGAAACTCCAAATCTTAGTTTGCTTAAGTAGCATCAATAATGAATGTTCATCTACATAAGGATACATTGGGCAGTTCAAGTAGTGTTTGCATACCATTCAAAAATTACTTGGACATTTAAGGCCTGATCACAAAAGGGACTGGAGAGGACATTTCGTTTCGTTAGTCATCACAATTCCATGAATGCAGAAAGAAGTTAAAAATAACTATAAAGGCAAAAAAAGAAGAAGGGAAGGCACTTCGATAAATTCTGCATCATTCAGTTTGTTCCCTAGATGGATAAGCTAAAGTTATTAATACGTCATTCATTTCATATAATAGTAGCAAAAATCAGTCCCAGTATATGCTCTTAGTCAACAAATAGTCAGTCTGTCCCTCATTCGTCACACTATTTGACTACAGGTCTGACTTCCTTTTCAGCTAATTTGTGCTTAAGTTCATGTGATGTATTAGACATTTCAGCATCAAAGAAATTAGGTCTCAAAGAGAATGCTAAAAGTTTATCGTTCACAGGATCCCCTCCACCTTATTTAGCCTTGAAATCTTTTTGACCAGTCTGCTCTTGAAAACTTCCAGTAATGATAATTCCACAGTCTCTAGATGGTCCTTTTCCAAGATTTATGGTTGAAAATCTTTACCTAATACATAATCTAAATTTCCTTTGCACTAATTTAAGACCATCACTTCTTGTTCTATCCAAGGCTGACACAGAGAACAGATTATTCTTTTCCTCTTTGTAACTACCTTTTGCATATCAAAGAGTGCTATTTCATATCCTTTCCAGTAATTTTTTTTGTTCAAATCCTATCCTTTCTCCAGAGGTCGTATTTTCAAGAACTCTGATCATTCCTCTTGTTCTTTTCTGCAATTTCTCTTATAAGCACCATTTTATAGTAATACAATGTTAAGATGATGAATTTAAAAACTTGAAATCCTTTCAATTTGGAAACTTGACACTGTGTGAATGTCTAGTTTCACATTATCCTAGTTTCATAAGACAATTTCAGGGTCATAGTGTATAATAGATTTTGAAACAGCTAAAACCACTCCTGCTTTTAGCTGCAATGGTTTAAGGTGTTGCTTATCCCAATAGTCAATACTTCAGCCACTCAATGTTTCAATCCATATTTCAGCTGTAGAGTTTGCCCTCATCAATCAGCCTGTGAGTGGCAGCTGTTGAAATATGACTGCAAATTCTCTTCTGTAGCTTTTTCAGTGATGGCTGTAACCTTCAGCAAGGGGACACGATGAGCAGCAAAGATTGCAATGCCCTACATACCACAGCTGTTTGCTTCAGAATTTGCCTCAGAAGCCTTTAACTTACTGTAACTAAAACTATCTTGATGTATTCCTAAAGACTACCCTTGCTGAGGATAGGTGTTTGTCACATCCCTGAAGACTGATCACTTCTGAGGGCACTTGTGGTGACCAGATCTGATTATCTGTCAGATGCTGGCCCAGACAATTCCTTACACAGGAGCTACTATTAGTGATGGAAATATGGCTGCCCATAATTCAGCAGCCTCCTTCTGTAACAAGAGGATGTGAACATGTGATGCAACTGTCATGAAGATCTGGGCTGCAGACATATTGTGGGATCCTTGCTGTTCCAAAACACAGAGAAAAATTCAGGTTCCCATGCAGAGGGAAATCAGATTTGCAAGAATGGAGGGAAAGAGATGTCTATTTCCACCAATTACATGTATTGGTGGAAAAGGCATAAGAAAAATATTTTTAACAAAAGGCAGACTAACATTAGCTAAAATATTTCTTTTTTATTATTATTATTATTATTATCACTACACAAACAATTCTACGAAATTACTCAGGCCTCAAAGAAAGGAAAAATATTTCCATTCATCCATCACCTCTCTTTTTCCCTGTTCTCCTTTCATCCCCTAGTGCTTAAATGTTTTCTGGTCAGCTGATCCTTTGCATAACTGTCAGCATTTTACCCTCATTTCTTGAGCAAATGAAATCAATAGGTAGTTGGACATGTATATCATTCACCTTCTTTGATGGTACTTTTTTCATTATTTGCTCTAATTTCACATAAAAACCTTTATGATTCATGAAAGGCCTTGAGGTCAAAGATGAAGACCCTTTTTCCTTAGGTGTCTCCAAGTGTCTTTGATAGCTAAACACCCATTAGATTTAAAAGGGATATGGTCAAGAAAGTCTTTTTGTAGACTGAATTCACATGAATTCTCAAATATTTAATTCACAGTCCTTACCAAGGATTTCCTAAGAAGTTTCATGAAAATGCGATTATATACTGCTAGTAGGGCAATAATTCCTAAGTATCATGTTTGACAAAGGAATTGTGACTTTTCAGTATCTGAATAAACATTTTAGATATTTGTCTTCAATGTAAAACAAGTATAAAATTTTGGTCACTTCTGCTGCATCTTGAACTCACTGACATCTCCATTTCCACTCATTTTTGATTAAACTTTATGTCTCATAACCTAGGTAGAACAATCCTCACAGTTTATTTCAGTACACTTTTCAGTAGTTTGAGTACGCATAACTTTTCTTAGGTTTTTTTCATGGATGCCAATTTGCATGTCTTTCAGCATATTTTATTTCTTTTTACTTTTTCTAGTTTGTGCCTGTTATTTTAAAAGGAAACTGGGGCATGGCTCCAGTGCCTTATTCTGAACTATATTGTCCAAGAGCATGGGGAAACTTTGAGCCAAGTAATTCCTTGGGAAAACTTCCTTTCCCTAAAATAAGAATTTACAGAATTAAGTTGCTTGGCAGTTACCTCAGCTATGTTTAAAATATGTCATTTCTCTTTCATGAAAGCAAATTAAGGATTTGCCTTTTACTATTATTTAGTACTGTAACAGAGTACTATATTTGCATGAATACTGTGATTTCTATATTCTTCCCTCTGAAACTTTTGCCTATCCAGTTCATCTTCATGCTGAATTAATATATCTTTATATGAAGCACTTCCTTTATTGCACCCCCTTTCATTGCTTTCAGCCCAGATCACTGACTTCACTTAGTCTTATCTTCTAAAGAGTTTGCAACGATGACCTGTTTGCATCATCTTGAGGGGGATTTAAGAAATCAATTCAATTATTAAAAAGGAAATTAAAATATTGCATTGTTTAAAACACCACACGCGCATATGTGCAAGGATATTATTCTTAGACCTTGATCATTACTCAAACAAACTTACTGTGACAGTTAAGTGAGTTTGCTAAGCAAAAGGAGGGGAAGTTTTATTGTCTGTCTTCAAATGAAAGGACTGTTATTCCAACATGATACTGTCTCTTGAAATGTTTTCATCAGATACTGCTATAAAGAATTGATAGAAATTTCGATTGATAGAAAATCTGTATAAACATGAGCAGCACAGAAAATAAATCTTCAAGATGTTTTTATTAAATCTTGTTTTCCATTCATGAAGCTTTATTAAAAAAAGTGGCTCTTTCAAATGATATAATGAGAGGGTGTGTGTAAATCCACTTTGGTCCTTGCTTTTGTTACAGCACCTGCTTCCTGAAAAAAGTCTACTTGCAAATACCTGACAAGAGAAAGGAAAGATGAAGGTAGACTTCTTTAAGTGGTAATCAGTGAAAGAAGAAGAAGCAAAGAGCACAAGCTGAATTATGTAAAGTTGAACATAATGAAAAGTTATTTACTGTGAGAGTGTCTAACACTACAAGAGGTTGCCCAAGGAGGCCCTCTACCCTTGGAAATATTCAGTACCAAGCTGAATATAGTCCTGGGCAACGTGCTCTTTGTGACTCTGCTCTGTGTAAGACAGTGAGATTAGAAGATCTCTTGATGTGCCTTCCAATCTGAGCCATTCTGCGATTTGGAGATTCTGTGGATATATCGCATTCAGATATGCAATTCACTTTTGGCACTTAAAATTATGGGACCCTAGGTGAAATGCAGCATAACACATAGACAAGGTTTCATTCATTTTCTCATATATTCATGGATCACTTCTGCAGTCCTCAAAATGTGTTTGTCACAGGAGAAGAACCATATAAGATTCTACCAATACTTCCTTCCCACACTTGTCAGTAATTAACATGTAGCTATAGATATCTGAACACAGGTCTTTCACATCCACTTAAATGTTGTTCTTTAGTGGAGAGAGAATATGATTTGTGTATTCAGTTCACTCCAAGTGTTCAGTTCCCTGGTTTGCTACTTGATCTGCAAATACCGAATTTTAATAATGACCACCATATCTATGAAGTAGCAGCAATTCTCAGTGTCAGATTCTGCTCCTTGAAGACCTGTAAGGACATATGGGTTTCCAAGCTTTGCATGAGCAAACTGATGGCAGACTACTGCAACTGAACAGGAAGTAAAATGAAAAATGGCAACTAAGAGCAAATATGGTTTCCATTTTCCCATCTTCAGGTACAACTAAAATGAAAGACAAATTTAAGAAAGTGAGCTGTTAATAAAAGAGGTATTTAAAATAATTACAGTAAAATATGTCATCATATTTGTTCACCAGTATGCACCATTGGCATTAAATTACCATGAGACCAGTGTAAGTCATTATGATCAAGAATTTATGAACATTTTACACAGCTGGTATGTGTGGTCTATGATTTTAAGATTGATAAAGTTAATTTTGTTATTGCATTCTCTACATCTTAATTGTCATACATAGAATGGAAAAAATGTTATAGAACATGTTGATTTTTTCCCTTCTAAGTGTTCTTTTGTCTCTCACAAAAATGCTACCTGCATAAAACTTCACACAAAGTAGTCCTATACTCAGAGAGAAGATAATGCATTTTTCTATTGATCCTGTCATTCATAAGCTTGACTGTTGTTCATTGCCATTACTGTGCCTTTGACACAATCACACACATTATAATCAAAAAGTGAACCTTTGAAGCCATTAAACTTGTATCATCTACTAGGGAACTATTTCTTCTATTACGGAAATCAGGTGAAATAACAGTTTTTTCTTACTGTCTAAAACTGATTTGAAAATGATGAGTATTCAAACAAAATTATCTGAGATTGCAGAAATACCTTGTAAAATGTCTCAACAGAACAGATATATTTTCAGCAGTAAGCACTTTTCAGGGAATTTGGAAGCTGTAATATGTTTTTAGACCAAAATAATGCAGTGTAGACTGAAGAATGCAGTGTTTCTGAAGATACTGTGCAAATTATTCCCTTGGGAAAGTCAATGGGAATTTGTTTTACAGAAGATGTAACTGAGATGAAGAAAGAATCAAATTCCTCTGTCCTTGTTCTGTGATCCACCAGCTTAAAGTGAGTGAAGGTGTCATAAATCTGTTTTTCTGTGACAGCTCTTCTTAACTAAAGGAACGTGATTTTATGTTAGTGTCTCCTTCGTTTCACCTCAGTTTACAAAGCCTGAAGACACTGCTTATTTACAGTGTCTCTGATGCTGATCACACAGGAGAGACTAAATATCTGTCATGAGTGTGCTAGGTGATACATATCTATTAGTCTTAAAAGTGGATTTGGGACTTTTGTCATCATATTATGTGGATAAAAATTAATTTTATTTATTCAACATCTGTCACAGCAAATGTTCATTCTGCTCAAGATGTTCTCTGTGAGCCTGTGGCTGATGAAGTCTCACCTTTCTCTGATGCGGCTCTACTGATACTTTCTTTTCCACAAGATTGTTTTTTTCCTGAAGATTTAACCTGAATGCAAGAATTTTCAGAACATATTGATAACATACTGTGAAACTAGTGGGAAACATGTTATTTCCAGTTTTGAAGAATCTTGATAAGTCTGTAC
Source organism: Platyrinchus mystaceus (assembly GCA_035041135.1). Taxonomy (NCBI): domain Eukaryota; kingdom Metazoa; phylum Chordata; class Aves; order Passeriformes; family Tyrannidae; genus Platyrinchus; species Platyrinchus mystaceus. Next base: position 17,512,894 of record JAWWLV010000045.1, read on the forward strand.
CTAATATTTAGTTTCTCCTAAATCCTAGAGCAGAAACTACTTCAACATCAATAGGATATGAAGCTAAACCAAGGCTGAATAATGATGTCCTTCTGAAATTGAATTATCTTCTTTTTTGACCACATTCCAGGTGTGCATATGGGTACATGTCTGTATATGGGTAAACACTAAAGAATCTCCAGAATACAACTGAAACACTCCAAATATTATTGTTATTAAGGGTGCCTGAAATCATATGGAGTACTTTTAGAACTTGATATGGCAGTTAAGTGCATTGTGCTATGCATTTCCAGGAAGAATTATAATTTATTTTCTCTGACGAAGCAAAATAAAGGAAGGTGGAGTAAAAAAAAAAATATTACAACTATATTGGTTTGCTAAAGTACACACTGATTATAATTAAAGTATGGATTACAATTACAAGGCAGGAACCTGAAGATCTTTTGTTCTTCCAAAGGGCTGTTTTATTAAATAACTAACCAACACTGCAGTAATGAAAACTGGAAATTAATTCTTCATCTTCATGTGAAAGAAATTTACTTCTACAAGATAAATTTTCAACAACCAGGAGATACAGATTGTAGTTTACTAGTACAATACTCATCTGTTTTGACATGATCTCTGCTGCAGGTATTCCAAAGTGGTACAACTCCAGGACTACCTAGAGACATGGAAATCCCTAGGTCCTACCATGCACAGTACTCTAGCGGCTGGGGACCCCTGGTGGCCTAGCGGTTAAGATGCTGGTCTCTCAGCGCCCAGGCCACAGGTTCTAATCCCGGTCCCCCAGGTAGATGGAGCTCGTCAGCCCCTAAGGCCGTCCATCTAAGAGAAGGTCACTCGAAACAAACCTATGTTCTGAGGACCTCACTGCCATTGTCCAAGCCTGCTTGGCCCGGCAGATGAACCTTAGGATTAAAGGGTGGGCTCAG
>JAWWLV010000045.1:17513925-17528249 GCA_035041135.1 Platyrinchus mystaceus
ATCCATTGCGCAGGCTTGAAAGGTGGGAACACCTTTCCCAGATCTTCGTTCGCGAAGACTGGCCATTTACCTTTTTACTCTAGTGGCTAGGGATGATTTTCATGGGGAACAATGGTGTTTTTCCCATCAAAGCTTTACCAAAGGCCACCTAAGTAAAGATTTTCCAAGTTATTTTCTTCTAAATAAGTGCGATTGAGAATGGTGCACATGTCAGCACCAAACCCACCACCACAGCATATTGTTAAATTAAGTGCAAACCAGGACTACAATATTCTGTCCCTGCACTTGTTCTGAAGGGAGGGCATTCTTCAGCTCAAAAGCTTTAGGGCCACCACAGTTAGGGTTGAAGTTCCAGACACCTCTTTGCCTATTGAACCAGCAGATCTGACTTAGACTTCTGTTGCAGAAAACATGCAGTCTCAAAAATGAAAAAATCCCGTAAGAAATGAGCTCAAAAAGAAAATGTGCCTTAAAATCAAAAGCCTTTGTGTAAATATAGGTTATGAGATGGATTCCTGTTGTTTTTTTCCCTGAGTCACCCTTCTCCTTCCCAGAGACCCCTAAACCCCCCTTATCTCATCCTCCAGGAATGCCTGAATCTGTCCCTGAAAGTTTGTATAAGTTTTCTAATTGGTTTCTTATATATACCGTTTCCATTGGTTGTTATCTCTGGATTCTCATTGGGTGTCGATAACATCCCACAAAGACCTATAAATTCCTTTACCCAGAGCAATAAAGCCTCTTTCTTGCCCCGTTCTTGGTGGTCTCTATTTGTCTCCTTTGAACATCCTGAGGCCCTGGGGGGAGAGGCGAAGGGGGAGCATTCCCCTCAATCACTGCAGACTTCTACTTTTCCAGAGGAAGTACAGAAAACCATAGTCACTTGAAAAATTAGTTTATATCGACAAACATATTAAGCAAGGCCTGAAATGAATTTACAGGGTATATTGGGTAAGTTATGTTTTAAATCTTCTCATCTCCTGGTTATGAGTATTCTTAGGGCCACCTTCATCCTATCTACAGCCATGCTTTCTCACCTGACACCTGCCATCTGCCTTCAAAATTCAAGGAAGTGAACAATTTTCTTCTTTTCTTACTCTAACATGGGATGCTGTAAACCAGCAAGTTTACAGCAATGAAAGAAAATTATCACATCTCAGCTCAACCATACAAACCACTGTGTGCAGTTTTGAAGATTGACATACTAGACACAAGTCTCTCCAATTCTTTTCTGAGCCTGAGTCTTGCTGCACTTATGATTCAGTATTTTATGCTACAGTCATATTGCCACTGACCTCAACTGGAACAATGAACGTTCAGATCTGTACAGATTTTCACAAGATCATGTGCTGAGAGTATTTTTCCCAGCATACTTCCTCAATAAGAGAGATCCTGCAAAAAACTACTTGAAAATATTTTAAGTGTACAACAGTTATATAAATCTTTGACAAAATACCCCTTTAAAGTGTATAAACTACCCATAAGTAGAGGAACTACACATGATGCATTATATCTTCTCTTATATATTTCTTCAGTATTTCTCACATTTGTTTATGACTAGAACATTATTCAGGAGTAAAGTAATAACAGAGGTCTGGATTGCCTTTTTTGTTACAGCACCATTCATTCAACCATGGTATCCCTACTTTTTTTTTTTTAGGTATTCCTATGTCAGAATTTTAGTTTTTGAAAGGTCTTTATTTCTGACCTTGGAAATGCCTATCTGTGTTTCAGGGAAAGTCAATCATCTGTGTTGCTAAGTATTATTTCCCGTTTTGACACACTGACTACCTTAGGGATGAAAGGCTCTGATGTATTTTTCATTTCAGGGACATCAAAATTGCTTAAACCATCAGCTGTCTCCTTACAATCACTGTCTTATACTACATATATTTTTTGTGGGACCCTTTTCATTTGAAAGAATTAGGTACTTATTTTTATTTAATAATCTTGCTCTCTTTAACAGAAATCCTTGATAGAACTTCTACATCTCATGGAATTGAAATTTGGGGACACCTTTCAGCTGAACTAAAAATGTATTGACCCAAATAACTAGCCCTTCTGAAATGTCTCATGAGCACGTTGATACAAAACAGAATTAACTTTTTACCCATGCCATTGTCAATACTGCACAAAAAAACTTCTGTCCAAAATGTGAATTATATAACCCTTAGATATTTACCTGCTATGCCAACATATTGTGTATGTACACAAATGCTGAATTAGGGGATTTTTACAGCAAAATGAAGGGGAAGACTACCCCAAAAAATTAATGCAACCTGCCACTACTAGCATTTAGCTGAGCATAATGCTATTGTGAAAACTTGATTTCAAAATCAGGTTAAAACATATTTATTTTAATATTTATTTAACACAATTCTTCTGGTCCAGAATTGTTTATAGTTGCTCTGATTATGACATTGTTATTTAAAAATATATTATTTACATGAGTAAACAACAATGTTCATTGGCATGCTTGCACTGTCTAGTTTTTCTTTAATGAAATTTTCCCAACATAATACTAGACTTAATATTTAAAAATTAGCTGTGTTGCCTCTGCATGTTTTCTCTACATGTCCTGGATTAGAAGGTTTATCTATATTAACTTTTTTATACCTTAGTGTTACAGATTGACCTAATACATACTCATAATTCTTTAAGGACAACTATAATGTATTATACAAAGCATGTGCTTGCTGGTGTCTCCAAGTGTGGCTCTAGAAAGAATAAAATTTATTATGTCGACATATTGCCTAATTAATTTTTTATAAGACATTAGTTTTAATCGTGCCATTGAATTTTTTAAAAAAGTTTCCATGAACAAAATAACTTTATATATGGCTAAAACAATCCAAAGATTCTAACATAAAGAGGATAACTTTATCATTATTTAATATGAGGACTGCAAGAGAAGAAGTCTTCTGTCATTTTGCCATCTTCTGTCATTTTTCAACATCAGAATGTCAGAAGCTGTTTTTAAATCAATTCCCAATAGTTGGTGGGAAGATTCTTATTAAATTTATGTGGTGTGGGATAAGGCTACACTTCTTAGTTTAAATAAGGAGATGCATAATTAAAGTGGACTTATAATATGAAATAAAATTAGTTTACTTGTGCAAATAAGAGGGAGAATCAAAACAAAATCAGTTGTAATAACATCTCATGCTATTTCTAAGACACAAAGAAAGGTTGCAAGATTAATTTCTTACATACAGAAAATCTTCCAATCTTACAATAGTACAGAAGTGATTTAGTTCTCACAGCATGAAATGGAAGCAGCTGTTGAGTACAAATTAACAGACACTTGTTATCACATAAAAGTATAAGCAACAATAATAGTTGCAAAATAAATAAGGCCCTGCAATTTATGTATAAAATGGTATTCTTTATATTTAATGTCTAATCATTAAACAATAAACTTAAAGTAAGACTAATAAAATTCCTCTAATAAAACTTGATTTATAAGTAGTATTCATGTTCAAAAATATTTTTTAACAAAGGCTCTGAAAACAACTGCTCTATCTAAAAAACTTTACCACATTGTGAAATATTCTTTTTTTGGAGAGGCAACTTACAGTAAAATCCTCAGTTAGATGCACTGTTTTCCGATGCTGGTTTATTTTCGTTACTTCCCTTACTTTTGTCTGTGCCTGTAAAGTCTATCTTAGTTTAAACCTTACGTTGAAGATGGATAGCAAAAGAGTAATAAGTAGTCTAGAAGCTACAAATCCATACATATAAAGGGTATGATGAAACATGAATGGCAGGGTAAATCCTACCAGGATTTAACTTAATGACTAATTTTCTTCTCTTATCACAGCACAAGAAATGGTTTTGCCACTGCAAATAATTTTACCACTGCAAATACTAATTCCAGTAGAAACTGCATTCATACCTCTGAAAACAAAAGTTACCACTGACATTGAAGTGGAAATAATTTTGAAAAAAATTTAGAAACTACTGCAGTTTCATAGCAGTATACAACTCTAGTCTCCATAGTTAAATAATTAATTTAGGTGATTTCTTTCATCTTTAGTTCAGGACTAGAAGAAAATTAGAGAAAGCAGGCATAAAGAGTTCCTTAAACTTCCACTGAAATCGTGTTGACCACCTACAGCAACAGAAACCTTCCGCTGCAAATGCTACTGGATAGAATTTAATGGGGTACAGCATTTAGAAAGTGCTGGTTAGTGGGTGGAAGGGATCTGTTCACTTTTTATCTTGATACACACAAGGAATCATATACAGCAGTTATTATGGAGATTGCAATCATTGACAGTGTTATCATAGGTTTATGTCAAATATTAGAGTAAACTTTCTATATTGCAGAAATAAAATTTTGGTGTTCTGTGGTTTTATTTCAATTTCAGGGTAAAAAGAGCAGACAATGTATGTATGTAATATATCTATCCTTGTTTCCACAAAAACTATTAGAGTATCTCTGAAATTTGCTGCATGTAAATGAAGCAGCATTTTTTCTTTAAAAAAATAGCTAATATTTGGGTATCTGCATTTTAGTTAATGTTTTCAAACCAAAAAACAATAAAATCCATTGCTACATCTTCTCTGGTTTCTGTGGGAATAGGCATCTGATACACTCTTTATTCTGATTCTCTTAATTTCAAGCAGTGCCAGAATAACAATGTCAGAAAATACAAATATTGTATTAATAGCTAGAAAAATAGAGGAAAAAAACTGATGTCTGAATTACTCTTATAAACTTATGCAACTAGAAATATTCACTGATTTCTTTGAATCTTTTTCAGAATTTGATCCAGAGGGAAGAGAAGAAATGTAAAATATAAAATAATTATTATTTTAAGATAATTTTCAATGGCTACTAAGAAAAAAATACTAGAAAACTACTGCAAATTAAAATAAAAAAGAAAACACACCAAAATGAATGCTAATTCCTACATATGTAAAATCCATGTGCTATTTGGAAATTGATTTTATAAAAGTAGCTGTAACTACACTGGGCTGAAGCTGTACATGAATGAGAAAAAAATTTCACATATTTACACCTTTTTCATAGAAACACATAAAATAATACTGTATTTTTGGAAATGTAAAATCTATTAATTTTTTTCTGATATCTTTGTATATTTAGCATTTGAGAGGAAATAAGCTCCTTAGAAATGCCATGAATAAGGGATAGTAAAAAAAAAATAATTCTGTGACTGCAGAGAGAAATGCATCCACACTTTATATAGAAGGATGTGAGAGCAAAAGTGAACACTAAGCTTGATCTGCCAGTAGGCAGAAACAAACTCTTGTCAGTGGTGCTCAGTGACAGGAGCAGAGGCCATGGGCACAAACTGGAACATGGGAGGCTCCACCTGAACTATGTGATCAAGCACTGGCACAGGTAGCCCAGGGTGGGTTGTGAGATGTCCATCCTTGGAGATATTCAAAAGCTGGAACTCCCTCCCAACCTCAGCCATTCTGTGCTTCTGTCAATCTGTGATTTTATGAGTGCTGTCTGCTGACATAAGCAAAAATGTCCTGAAATTATTCTCTACGTTTCAGTGGGTGTCTTCAATATTGGAAGACAGCAATAGTTCACAAAGACAAGGACAATGTACAGAGGCAAAGAACTGGCCTTAATTTTGCAACATAAAAGATAAAAAGAAGCTGGGGTAGAAATCTATAGGTTAACTCAACAGTGTCAAATGGTTTTGGGTAAAAAATTAGATTCATTGCACCTCCTAATCTGTCTGAAAGTTTGTAAGTTTTGAGGAAAACAGAAATTAGTTATAAAGCTCTTGTGTTTTTAAGGAAGGGAGAGAAGACGTAATACATCTTTATGGATTCTTCTCTCCAACACATTTAGAGACAGCCTAAATGATTGATTTAAACTTGAAACCCAATATCAGAAGATGGAAGTTAGTCACTTGGTTGTTTCAGTGACTAAGGAGGTCCTTCACTGTAGTGTTTACCTAAAATGTCCTTATCTGAGCTCAGTGGGTTTCATTGGCCCAGTCAGGGTGTGTCTTCCCAGAAGTACATCACAAAGGCGATGGAAAATCTTATAAGGGATATACAGGATTCCCCCTTAAGGGAAAACTTCAGATTCAACAGATCTTAGCTTTTGGTAATTGGTCTTAGGTATTTCCTCTAGAGTAGCTGACACTTTTAAGGGATCAACATTTAAAATATGGGTACATTGGAACTGAAGAAGTCCATAGAGATATGTAAACATAAGTACATAATTGCAAGGTATGATGACAATTATTTTCAAGTAAAATAAAGAACTTTGTGAAGTCTTATTGGGAATGAATAGAAAGCAAAGAGAAGACAGGACAAGATGAGTAGCTGAGAGAACTGACAGACTTAGAGGCCTTTCACCTCAGGTTCATGACTCCATGTGGGCTACATCAGCATGAACAAAATTGTATGCTGCTCAATGACTGTCTAGTGACCTATAAAATGGTAAAATTAAATACTTACAAGAGGCTGAAATGGAGTGCTAGCATCTCATTTAATTTGCTCCACCCAGTCACCCAAAAAGACTCTAGCATAAATGACATCTCACCCTCTGCTCTTATTATAGGAGTCACCTATTTGCATCTGTTAATTAATTTTCCCTTGCATTACTTATTCCATACAAGTTCCTTGTTCTCATCTTTAAACACTTTTTTACATCACTTTCCTTTTTGTTTCTAATTCTTCATTCTGACCTTACTTGTAACAGTTCCTTTTAGTACGTTCTATCTAATTTTTTTCCTCCCTGTTACATATGTAATTCCTTCATGTTTTTAAATAATCCATTTCTTGCCTCTCATATTAATACCTTCTCACAATCTTAAATGTTTCTTTTAAATACTTTGCCAAATGGACATTGGGTTCCTCCTTTGTTCCTCTTTTTCAACTTTTTCCTTCTTAATTCTGTACACATTAATCTTTGAATCTCCATGTGACGACTTGGAGTGCCTGAGTAGGGATTGGAGACCAGATGACTTCCAGGTATCCTTTCCAATCATTCTGTGTGATTCTGTGTATCCAAACATTAAGGCCAAACTTCTATTTTCTATTATCAGTGTGTGTCTGTGCATGTCAGTGCAGGAATTGCATGACTATACATCAAAATGCAGCTTTTACATTTTAGTTGTTTTAATAACACTTTTGTGGCAGATATAGAAAAAGTCAATAAGCATTCATCCCCAAGAAGACAAGAACTGGTCCCCAGAATCCTCTAGAAAAGAAAATCCCAGATATTAATCAAAAATTCAAACCAGATGCTAATAAACATAATTTCAAATCAAAACATTATCCTCTAAATAATTTCTAATTTCAACATTTTTCTGAACTCCAGAGGTTTAAATACCACCAGAGAGACCACAGCAACTGCCTTAGGAGGAAGAAGCATTTATTATTCTGTAATGATTCAGTACTAGAGGCATTTTCAGTACAGTTTTGCAAGCCTGCAATTAAGGGATGTTACATACTCCAAACAAAATATTACCCATCTGCAAAACATGAAAATCAAAACTTTCTATGGAAAGAAAATTTCTGGTGTAAGTTGTATTTTCCCACCCACGGGATATACAGAAGTCTGATAGTAAGGAGGCAGCATTATGCATCTTGGGAAATTGACTCCTAAAATACAAAGTTTAAATGAAAAAGTGGAGAAATGGATAATGGACAAAAATCATACAGAGACTGACTTAGCAGACTTAATTCTGCCTTGACACAAAATACATCTATTTTCCAAATTATTTCTCTCTTTTAGAAACTTTTGTTTAAAAATATTTAAAACAAACAAAGCACAACACAACCAGACAACCAAAAAAAGAGTTTTGAAGAGGAAAATCATACCAGATGTACAGTGGAACAACCAAAAGAGCACCCAATCCCCCTCCATAATTTCTATGGTGAGTACAGAAAGAAAGAATCTCAGATATTGAAAGACCCAAAATAAGGGAAAGAAACAGAGCAGTTGGAGAATTATATATCACAGTTTTTTATAATTTTTTCCTAATTTAGTTCTAATTTTCCTTTTCTTCTGTCTGCTTTAGCCACAGCTGAACCAGTAAGATAACCAGTTCCACCAGCTGTTCATAGAACACACATATAAGCTTTTTTTAATTACTAAGCCCTTTGAAGTCCATGGAAAGAATATAGGCTGGGTTGGACATAATTTGTTCATATGAGAACACAGATTGTTTGGGTATGCATCTACAAGCTCCAATTCTTGGATAGTATTATGCCCATGTGTAAAATCTCTAATGTAAAATATTTCATAACTGCAGAGAGGAAACAAAAAACAAACAACCTATGATTTTTTTTTTCCTGACAGCTATTAAATGCCATAAAAATGTGAACACTAAAAGTTTAGCTGGTTATATAGCTTTAGGAACAGTAGAAATATCAGAGCTCATAGGAAAGTGTTTGATTAAATGCTGTTTTTCTCAGTTTCTCAATTGCCTCTGCATAAAACCTGTTACATTTTTATGAGTTTACACTGGCCTCCTGACTAGTTAGGGTCCAAATATACTTGCTGAGAGCTTAAAAACCGGTGCCTTGAAGACTTCTGTTTTCTTTAGTTTCTCAGCTACCTGCTCTTGTTCCTATAAAGACAACTGTTAGAGAAAGAAAGAAAAAAAGATTTTCCCATAGTTTTCAGCTGTTGGAGCAATCCTTAATACATCTTTGAAAATGTACTTTTGATGGATATGATTTGCTTTGCTTGAATCAATTACCCTAGATTTATTACTTATGGGTGTCTCAGCTGATATTAACCTCAGTCTATTATAGATAATCATATTCATGCCTTCAATAAGCTAGAATATAGTACCTATGGATTATCCTGACCTTCACAAAATATATCCGATCACTTTCCTAAAATGTACCCATATAGCAAGGAAACTGGTATGTTTCTTACCTTAACACAGAGGTGGATAACTGGTGAAGAAAATAACTTCTACAAAATCAGTTCCCCATTTGGGTTCTCCAGGGACTGATAGACTGCTAGAATTTATATGGTCAGAAAATAATACTCTATGTTAATGTAATTCATCTCCATTCCTTTTTTATGAAAAACAGTTTGTGCCATCAATGAACTCATTATCTCTATTTGTGGAGATATTAATGTGAAAGGTTGCATCCACCTCTTCTTTTTGGTTTTATTAAGTGAAGCTTTTCTCCATTTATCTTATATATTTAACACAACTGGAGCTTAGAAATAATAGAAAATATATATCATTTTGAAAAATAAGTTTACCAAATCATTATAATTTTGACCATCTCAGTTTATGCACCTTTTATCCTATATTTAAGATATGCAAAAGCAGAATAATATTTTTATTTTCAGTTTTGTTTTATACCAGTTCTGCACTGATGCATAGCACAAATCTAGGACCAAAATCTATGCTTCTGCACAGTCAGCAAATTTATATTCTGACTTCTTAAAATTTTAATAGCAAAACAAAATACCAAAGTCTAGTAAGCAGAACTTGGAATATTTTATCTAAATACCCTGGCAGAAACCACTCAAGAAGCTTCTTTCCTATGTTTTCAACCTTCCTTTTCAAATATTTGGAGAAGAGTTTAACTTATATTTAAAATCCAGAATGTAATTAAAATCTAATAACTGAAGTATGTAGGTTTTTATTGAGATATTATGCAGAAAATTGCTGATTTTCTGAGTCTTCATCTTCTCTGTTATCTAAGTTTCTATAAGACAATCAGTGACTTAGATCATCCAACCCAAATACTGAGTTCTAGAGAAGCTTAGTTAATTTTTGAGAATATAACCTAGCAATTTAGTTACATATGTACAAATAAACCAGTAAGAGAATTGTGACTCTAAGCTAAACAGATGACATTTTAATCTCAATTGCTCAGTATATAAGATATATAGGGATTTGAACTTGCCAGAAAAATAACCATAAATATATTTTTGAATAAGAACTGTAGACTTGATGTAACTGCACATTCCGTGTATTTGAGACAGGAAGGAAAAGATGTGTTTTATAGGTTGGGGAAGGGAATAATAAAATTGTTCTCATGCGCTGTTGTTCCCACAGAAAATAATTTGAAGAATTCTCAATCTGGGAGTTAATCGACAGTCAACAGAACAGACTTTTCAAACCTGAGAAACTTGCTTGTCTTCAGAGATGATAGTCAGCATTCTTTACTTGAGCCCCCAAGTTTACAGGCTAACAGATTTAGTCTACTTGAGTAAAATACGGCATTTTGTTGCATATAATATTACCTCAGGGGAAATACTGGTGATTTCTTTCTCTTTTTTTTTAGAAAAAAAATAGTGTTTCAAACTGTTCGCTCACAGATAATAAAACAGAGCGGTAACCTTACTGCTTAACTGAAGATTGTCTGAGAGAGTAAGAGTTGCAGAATAAACTGCATAGAATAAAACTTCTGCTACTGAATAAACCTGGTCATGTCAACACCTAGCAGAAGGTATAATGGACCCCATTCTGTGATTGTACAGTGCCAAGCATAAAGTATCAATCACGTATTTCATTGTGATACATTTTAGAAATAATGGTAGTTCTTTCTTTGCAACAGCTGGTCATTATATACTGAAGCATTCACATGAAAACATAGGGACAAAAATGGGCAACATGTCATAGGTAACCAAAATGATGAAAGCAAGGCATACACAGCTGCCAGGCCTCTGTGTAGAAACACTCTCATATTTTTGATTCTGCTTTGAAACTCCCAAGGAAATCTGTGATTACTTTCTTTAGGACAAGAATGCTGTCCTCTACCTCATTTGGAGTGTGTCCAGCCCATTCAGTGTTTTATTGCAATCTACACAGCCATGATAATGCATATATAGTACAGAAAGAACATTAGCTAGTGACCTTAGCTATCATCACAGTACTGTAGTCAAAATTTCATGCACAGGCTTGTGCTTCGGTACAACTTACATGAATAAGGGCCTTGATATCATAATATCATTTCTTTTATGTGACTGTGTTACTGAAATTTTAAATTCATATTTGAGGACAGCTGTCACTGTTGGTGTAAAGTAAATGTAGTTGTCACGGTATGAATGATGGTACACTGATTCATACTGCCCAAAGAAAACCACTCTTGAGACACGAAATGCAGAGCTGAGTGCTTACCTTGCAGAGTACTTTACATTCTCTCACAGGAAACGTGAAAGGAAGCTTTGCAATTGCAATTGTAAAGTAAGGTTAATAGATACACTCACAGCAAATGAGATTAAATGTGTATGTACAACAGAGGCAAGATTTGAAAATAAATAATAATACTTGTAACCTGTCTACTTAATATCTGTGTAATGGGGTTAGCTTTCAGTGGGAGGGAAGAGGGTTTTGTTATTCTTTGTGTCGAATTTGTTAAATATCAGTTAAAATCCTTTGTACAAAAAGATGAATTTAAAAGGACTTGTATTTAATATAGGATAAAATAGGAGGGAACATATACACAGTAACAACCTGGACAGATGCCTTTTGGTTTTGAGAAGGGCACTAATGAACTCTTAAGTCTTACAGGTCACCTGTGAATTATGTTAGGAATACATAAGGCAACTGAAACAACACCACATTTAGGGATGAATACAGCAGCTGCCTGAACTACTGAACAATACCGTAACACTGAACAACATTTTAAAATGTAAAATGACTTGAAGAAAACTGAAGGGAAGATTCTGAAAGACAGAAAGTAATTAGAAAACTAGAAAATTCACCAGGATGTTCTCTTTGGAATTTCTTAAAAAACTGGCATGGTAATGTACATGGCCAGGTTTCAGGATTTTATCTTTAAATTTTGAGAACAGTAGATTTATTTTATGTAGGACTTTCCCCTAGATAATATCAAAAGTTTGCATGTATTTTACAGAAAACCAACAGACGTACACTGTCTAGCCTGACAGCTGCAGCTCATCCAGCAGCTGCAGGAACACAGCACACATCCCCACAGGTCTCTGATCAATACACTGATCACTATCTATATTATTTCTTACTGAGAGTTCAGTACAAGCTTCAGTAGCATCTAATATCTGTCTCTAGACAGGAGCTTGTATTTGTACCTACTTGTAAGAAACAATGTCAGACAATGAAATACCAGCCTTGCCTTGCAGTGACAACTTGTCATCTACATACTGCTACAGTCCAATTTGTGTTGACTCTGAGACTTGACAAAACTATAGGACCAAGAGGAAAACCCATGCTTTTTAAGATCAGACAGAAAGCATATGCAACAACTAGGCGATATGTCATTTCAAAAAATCCATTTTCAGATGAACACTTGTGGCCATTAGGAGAAGGATTTTGCTTTTGCAAAGTGTCTGTGGAAATTGTTTTTAAAAAGAGAATGTATTTTTCTTGGTGACTACAGAACAACGTCTTGTTAGTTAATGGAAGGGACCAGTGGGCAAATCGCTGATTTCAACTTGTCACCAGAATTCATTATAGACAGAAAAAGTTTTCAGCTGTACACAGTGACTGGCAAAAGAATACAATTTAAAATACTATCTTAAAGCATGGACCTTCCTTCAAAGACACCTATCATTTCATAAGCTTAGAAATAAACTCTATGAAATGGACTAGAAAGTGTATTTGAATGAACGGAATAGTCAGAATGACACTACTGAATCTGTTCACATTTCTCTGATGGCTTTCAGGTCTTTGGAATAATATTACTTTCTCCTCTTTTTGATCAATCTGCACCATGCAGAGCAGGAGATACTCCTGCTGTAAGAGAGAATATGATGTTTTTTAAGAAGTGATTTATTTTACTTTAAGATGATTTTCAACTGCCTACCCATACTACTTCCTCTACTGCAGTCATCAAAACAAACTTATTGAAGAAAATCCTTTTTGAAATTGCATATGAATATAGAGTGCAATCCCTGTTTTGACAGAAATTGTAGCACATTTAGAACACCTTACAGTATGTTTTGAACTTAAAGGCAAACAGATTGATGGGCTGGAATTAGAATTTAAAACTAGTTGAACCCTGCACGGTTTCCTGAATTAATAATTAATTTCTAGATAATTGTTTCATAACTCTGTATTTCATTTACAGGAATTTTTTTCCTATGAGAAGTTTTATGTTGCTTAGAGATACAATATAGGACCAGCTGTTAAACACCTCCACTGCTTCACCACCACCACCAACTCTATAATAGATACTTGAAATTCATTATCCTATCAATAATTACAAATAGGAAGCCAGTCTTTGTCTTTTACCATAGGGGAGTCCGACAAAGATCATTTAGGCCTCAGATTCCATATTTAGTACTTGTACTTCTTAATTTATGAACGTGCAGGAAAGCTGCATTACCTTATTGTGCTTCAGCAAGGAAACAGCACTAGAGCTTTCTAAAAAGTGAATAATTTTTAAAGTGAGGTATTTGAGTGATTATGAGTTTACTTATTTTTCAAACCTAAAAATGCTGTGATGCAGTCATGGAGGATACGTCTGTCCTCAGCAAAGGGACAATAATAGTTTCATTGCATTGTTCAGACCATCATAAGATAGATTCCTCAGACAATCAGGATTAATTTCTTTTATAAGGGACAGTTCTTTTTCTAATGAATGCTGAATGAACCCAGATATGTGAGTTCCACCTATGCTGGCTTATGGTATATTTATTTTCAGACTGCAATTCATCATGTGGGATAGATAAATGTATCACTTTCCTTTCATTGAAGGAATTTTGGCCATAATTATTATCCTGTTTCTTTGATAAGGTATGTTTTGTAATGTATCAACCTTAGGCTTTCTCCTATTTGAAATCTATCCACAGATCTTCACATTGGTTACCAATTTTTCCTTCTTTACATCCCTCTGACTCAGTTTTGAATCTCATAATATTTTATCTTTTATTTACTAGTTCCAATCCTGGTAAGAGACAATTGTAAAATAGTCAGTCTTTATACAGTTATAAGCCAATATTTCATTTACATCTTTATAAAAAAGAAAACTTGAGATACTTTTACCTACCTGTTACTGCCATTGTCTCAGTGCAAAGACATATTCACATATGTTCCATATACGAGGAATCACTGAGAACTTTTCACACATGAGGATATAGTTTGAAGATGGAACACTGAATTCTATCAATAAGCTTAAGCTACGAAACACAATTCATTAAGGCTTTTATGCCTTGTGATGACACAATACCAGAAATCAGAACGTCATATCACTGGAATTTCTCAGTGCTGACTGTTGCTGGCAGTAGTTATGACAGTGACCTCTGACCTAACTCATGTTTCCAGGACTGCAAGGATACCACTGGAAATAGAAAAGTAAAAACGTGGCCAGTCTTCGCGAACGAAGATTTGGGAAAGGTCTTTTTACCTTTCAAGCCTGCGCAATGGATTTTT
>JAWWLV010000045.1:17531533-17544669 GCA_035041135.1 Platyrinchus mystaceus
AATTGTATATATATTTCAATTGTATATAATTGTATATAAGTAAATATATTTTTATATATATTGCTTTAGCTGTCTCTCGTTTTGGTTCCCTTGGTTTTTTTTACTTTTTCCCCTCTTCTCCCTTGGTTTGGGAGGTGGGGTGGAACTTCTTGTGGTGGGGACTTGGCAGGGAGCCAGCTCCAAACCATATCAACATACTAATACAAATCTCTAATATATAGAAGTGATCACAATGCTATAACAACAAATAATTGCATGTAATTCATTTTGTACTACTCATGATTTATATTATACCTACTTAATACTACTCATGTACTTAAACGTATGTGCTTTAACATATTGAGCTTGTATAAGGCAGTATATTTTAAAAGATCATTATTTACTTTTCAGCTAGTATTGATTTAAAAAAAAATTGTAATGTAAAGTCCTACTTGTACAGTCTTTGATTTAGAAACAATTAATCTGATTGAGCTGCTACAATATATTGCACCTATATGGTTTCTACCCATGTATGGTAAATTCAAGTGCTATAAAGTACTGTGAACCTTAAACTGACTTTAAGTACAACAAATAGTAAACAGTAATCTTAAAATAATGGAGTGGCTATCTTCCTTAGGTTGTTCAATTTATTGTCCAAATTTTTCAATACATTTCTACAACTAAAACTAATTCCATTCTTTTGCTTTGTTATACAAATCAAGGATTTCCTTTTTATCTTCTCATTTTTATTTGTTCTATATCATCATCATTTTAAGAAGTACAACCCATTGTATCTATTATCTGTTGTATTATAGTATTTGTGTTACTCTAGAGCTTGTCAAAAATAAGTCCTAAAAGTTTGTATCAATACTATAGGCAAATCTAATAGAAGGAACATGGAATTACTCATGCTGTAGCACAGTAAAAGTTTACCCACATTAGCACCCTGTCTCCAATAGTGACTATTTTCAGATAATTTAAATGTCTTTAAATGTTACTGAAATTCTAAAAATAACTGTCCAAATCCCTGTGCCATACGATGCAACCAAATTTACTGTGAGGTAGAACTGTTGCTGCTTTAAACCCCAGAGCCTATGCAGCTGTATTTTCATGAGTGTCAGCACCCACAGACTTAAATGTATTTTATAAAATCCTATTTCATTCTAAATAAAATAATAAAATATTTTTACTCACTCTGTGTTTAGTATAGGATTTCTCTGTTGCTCAATTCTCTAACTGTTCTTCAAGCTTGGAAAAGGCTCAGTTTAAACAACTGCAGAGCTATATCATTAGCTGTTGCGATTTTCCTTCTTACACCCTCCTTTGAAAACATGGTTACAAAAAATGTGGGCCTCTGCTGCCCGGAAAATACAGGCTGTGACATGAGCTGTGAATGTTTTCTTGTTACTCATCACTCTTTCACTTGTGTGTGACTATCCAGGTGCTGCATTTGGGGTTATATTTGGTTTGCAAGTTCTTGACAGTACAGATTGTCTTTTTTTTTACCCCATGAGTTTTCACAGAATCTAGTATGCAATATTCAGTTTCAATAAGTAAGTCTCCAGCCTCTCAATGACAATCTCTTGATTTGAGTATATTTAAAAATATGCATCCTCATAAGAAGGTTTGTAGCATTGCCCTAATGTGATTCCCCAAGCTGTGCTTTTAAAATATGTATCCACTCTGCTTTTATGTTATTTCTAGATTTATGACACTCCTGTGAATGTTCTGCCAATAAATTGCCAGTCCTGCATTATTCATTGAAATAATGCATAATACCGTTGGAATCCATTTCAAAATAATTAGCACTAGTAAGACCTTTAAATTTAACAATAGATGAAAAGCCATCTGCTGCTGCTTTAGATTCATTAAGTAACCAAGTCTAAGTCAAGGTATTTCAGAAGCTTAACATAGCAAAATAATTAGAGCCAAAGCTAACAATAATTATACATTTGTTTAAAATATTTCCAAGGGGTTTGAATGCTAGTATAACTTCTTTAGACATACAAGCTGAACAGGCAACCCAAGAGAGTTCCAGTCATTGTGAGTCACAAGCATTTCCACTGGATACAATGAGAGCTTTATATCTAAAGGCAGATCCCTCAAATATTAACTAACTAGTAAGGCTATCAGAAAGAATTAAGACTTTAAAAGTCTGATTTTTAAAGATAATCCTCTTTCCAAGCATCGTTCAGCTACTCTTCCTCTATGAACACAGTCCCAAAGAGGCTACATAAGCTCCCGAATACATGCAGTCAATAGGAAGTGGGAGGATTCCCAGAGGTGGGTCAGAGTTCCCATCAAAAAGGAAAGAACCCAGAGATAGTCAATGAAAACACTCAACAACAAAACAAATCCAAACCCCTACTTCTTCCATATGTGTAAGTATTTCTACCATCTTCAGAAATCTCAACATTTCATATTTTAGGTACTTTTCAAGATAATGTCAGTGTCAATAGATACTGAGATGGAGCTGCTGTCCATCTTTCTATGACCTACCATACAATGCTGAAGAAATCAAAAGTGCCTCAGGTCAATTCCTGTTTTGGACTAGAGAAATTCAAAGTGACAGCTCCACTTTTCAAGCAGAGGTGACACCATCATCAAATTAGTCTTGGCTGGGAGACTCCCGACTTTTCCACTGAAGCTGGGTGTCTCCATCCAGACTAAAAGAGCACTTTAGAAGCTGAATTTTAATCAAATTGTGGGAACAGGGAACAAAATGCAAAAACACTTAACTTACAATCTCCAGTTGCTGTTTCTTTTATATATTTTCTCCAGGTATATGAAAAAAAAAATTGACAAAAATATTCAAGATGTCAGGCTGAACACAGGTCCCTTTGCTTTTTGAAACAAATCATTGGACTATTTATTGTTCTCAGAACAGCTTCTTTTTAGTCAATGTTTTCCTGGAAATTGTTTGCATAGGAACATGCATGAAAGTCCTGTTCCAATATTTCACATGCTGCCCAAATCTGATGAGGCCTGATTTGCTCACCAGCAATTTAATTCTTCTGTATGAGTCCTGATCAATAAGAGAATTTCAAAGTACTTCAGCAGATTTTGGATAAATGCTATACTGGCTAGTAACTTTCATATTAAAGTACCACAAAGAAATTTTTATATAGGCTTCTTCTGGAGTTGAGCACTGACTGACATGAAGTAATATGAATAAATAATTATTACATTAAAAACTTTTGTTCCATTTGGCATTTGTGTCAGAAAACAGTATTTCAGCTCTCAATTATCTTTCTGCAAGTTTTGGGTGCATATGCCATTAGGCTGAATGTAAGGGATGTTAGAAATTACATCCTTAATGTCAGAATTTTTTTCTCTTATGCATTTATTAATATACTGACCATGAATTTGTCTATTTTTAAAGTCTCTAATTCCATCTGCCTGCACATCACCCATAAATTCACCAGACACTCTGTAAAACACTTTCTTTTTTCTGTTTTGAACTGATCTCTCTGTTTTCACATGGACTAGATGTTTGGTGCACGCTGAGGTTTACAGGTTCTTGAGAGCTTGTAGAAGCAAGGAGAACTCCTCAGGGCTCATCATTGGTAATGTCAACTTTTCCTTCAGAGGTTATTCTTCTCAAAATTTAAACAGCTACAAATGGGAAAAAGTATCAGAATTTCTGTGAAGAGTTCTAAAGATTTTTAGGTCTTCAATAATAATTTTGGGAACAGAAATGGTGCAGAAGGTTTTAGAAGATTAATTACTTTATGAAGTGTAACTTCAGATGCTTGTCAAGCACAAATTTGTACTTCCAAATTTGTTGTTCCGTGTTCAAACCAGAAACTGCTGCATAACTACTGCAGACTTCCAACAACACAAAATTCATATAACTATGTAACAGTAAAACCCCAAACTGAAACTGTTTTTAGAATGCATGCTTCCTCAGTCTTCAGGACTTCACAGTAGTCCTTTGCTTACAGATAAACAGACATTGAATGAGTGTGAATTCCTCCATCAGCACCAGCAGCCATAAATAAAGAGTGAAAGCTGTTTATCACCACCATTTGACACAGCTGACAGTGTTTACTCAGCTCGGGCTCTTCACAGAGACAGCTACCTCTCATTAATGCAGAAAATTACATTCATGCAGGTCAGGGTTAAGGTAATTGGTAAAGTATGAGAAGGAAAGTATATGCTACGATTGTCAGCGTCAAAATGAAGTGTGAATAAATATATAACATATCACTTTCCGTACATCATCCACAACAGATAAAATGTGAAGAATACAAACACTTTGCAGAATACATAGCACTGTTATGAAAGCAATATTGCTGTAAGAATAGTAGTGTTTCCTAGTGTGAAATGCTGCTGATATACTTCAAGAATATTTAGGGAAAGATTTTCTACATACAATTTCACATTTAAAATCTGTCTATAATTGCTCCACAAAAACTAAGTAATTGGATTTAAATGAAATTATTAGAGGTTCATCCACTGTTATTAGTGGAAAATATTAAAACAGTTGGGCTTTCTGTAAAAGTTAAAAATGTGTAACCAATGTGATTTATGAAGCATGAACTGTGTAATCTATTTAAAGTTTGATGCTTCTATGTATTACTAAATCAATTGTTCTCATAAATAAACTATGACCTGAAAAAGCAGAAATGTCATTCACTAATAGTTTCTAACAAAAGGATATAGGGAAACCAATCATAAATTTATGGCCTTTAAGCTAGCCCTCTCAGTGATGTTCAATACCAAAGCAGTAGACAAAGTGATTTAGGTATTGTTAAGTGTAGGTCATGAGGAACAAGGTCATTATCACATTTGTGAGTTCAAGAAATGCTTATCAAATGCCTGGATGGAGAAAATATCTGGGGCAAGATATGACTGTTGTGATTTGTAAGTATTTGTGGATGCAATATCCTGCTCTGTGGGATAAGACAATATTCCCAAAACACATATTAAATATAACCTAATTATTTAAGTACTCCTGGACATAAAGTGTTGACACCACAGAGTCAAGAGAAAAAATAATGTGTGAGCCATCATGACAGCAGAGCTGCAAGTCCCTATGAACAATGAAAGTTACATCTCATGATATGTTTGACATTTCCATCTAAGAAATATCAAACTGGACCATAACTAAATTCTTTCACCACTGTTGAAACATGAAAGTCTAGCATTCTGTTAGATGCTTCAGTCATGAAGTAAACTAAATGCTGTGGCTTTTGGGAAATCAAAGTAAAGCACTAAGGCTGATAAAAATCACAACTGATTATATTGTTCAGTTTTCAGGTTTGTCCACTGACACCTAAAAATTTAGTATTAAGTCTGTTCAAGAGAATTTCTCCAATTAAACACAACCTTCAAAATACATAGCTATAACTCAAATCCTCACGCAAAAATGTCAAACTGAGAGGTGAGTGGTCTTTTTCAATATCCTGATTTGAGGCAAAATTTACAGTTTAGTTGTAATAACCCATTATTTTATTTTCTTTTTTTTAACTGATTTTCATTCTGGTTTGCTCCACAAAGATTGCAAGTGAGGAATTCAGAATTTCAGAAAGTCTACTGGAAGAAAATACTTTGATTTGTTATTTCTGACTCTCTTGGATATGAATTACATGAGTATACATAAATGCAGGCTCTCAGGGCCTATTGTTGTTAGAACTGATTATTGCTCCCTCTAGGGGAGAGGAACAACACATCTTCCCTAGAAAATCAATTATAAACACAATGAGTCTTTATTTTGAAGTTTTCATTTTTAACTTCTCAAAATTTTTGATTCAAAAGGTTAGAAAATGCTATTGTGTTAAATTTTTTTAACAAAAGAGTGAAAAAAGTTATAGCTCTTTTAATATTTCAAAGTGTTAGAAATTTAAAAGGAAATTATTTATGTGAAAACAATGTCTGATTAGATGGCCAGATGTCTAAATTTTCTCAGTTTTGCTGCACTAAAATTCTATTTCCATAGCATGTGTGCTGGGTGAGTCTTGTGTTATTACTAAATTTATAAAGAGCAAAACTGAGAAACACTGATGGAAGAATCAGGAATTAAAGAGTGAGGTTATCGGAGGCGCGAGCTGTGACACGTCCTAATGTCAGACCATGAAAATCCACTTTGTATAGAAATCACACACAGTGAAGACAAAATGGACTGTTTATTGAGGGGCAGGATGGCTTTTATGGGGTAGAGCATGGAATGTGTGGAATTTGTGAGGTATTAGGGAGGTACATGCAAGGGAATATCTATAAATGGAGAAAGTGAGCTAAAACACATCCAAATATGTGTAAGGGGAGATACAAAAAGGGGAAAAGCTATAAATTTTAACTATCAGGAGCCAATAGACAAAGGGGTTACAATCAACGAATAGGAAAAGGGCTAACACTAATTTAAACTACAGATTACATATAAAGTAAGATTTTTTCTAACAACATTTTCAGTAAATTGAATATACATAACACTTTTATAACATGAAAAACAGTCTCTGAGGTGGAAGTTATCTGTTGTCCAGTAGTTTAGCTGCATTTTAAAGCTGGCTTTTCTTCAGTTCTCCTTTTGCTCAGAGGTTTTTCTCCAGTGGGGTACTTCCAACATGAAGTAGAGACTTTGAAATCTATAAGGTGAAGCTATTTGACAATGTTTTTTCCTGTAAAGCTTTGAGACTTGACCCCCAGTGGAACTTAAATCTTTTCCACGGAAGTAATCTCAGCATCTTATCTGATGTTACAGACTCATCCCTAACTTCTAACTTTTTTTTAAACTCGTTATACTGTCTGTGGTTATTTTTTCCACCTCCTTACCTAAATCCCTGAAGATCCTAAATTGACCTTGTATGTAGGATGAGATTTACAATTTATGACTCATGAAAAAACCTGATGAATAACATCATTGCAAGATAGTCATAATGCTCTCCATAAAACATTGTTTTTAACACCACACTATTAAAACACACTAAACAAGTTCTTTCTTTAAATTATGGTTTATCTAAAATTTATGCCACATAGCTATCTCATGTAAGCCACTGGTTTTCGTCTGATCTATAAATATAAAAAGAAAATTGGAAAATTCATGTGGAAGAGATCAATACCTACAGGAATCTTACTTAAAGGAAACAAATGTTAAATTTGAGCTTTCGTGTTTGCAATACAATATACAAATCTGATTCCAGTATATTCTCATCTGCACATGTAGGGATAGAACCCATTTACATCCCCTTACTGAACAAAAAGTGCTCATGACTATGAAAAAAAAAAAAGTTCTGTTTTTTTTCTTCTCTCTGTCAAGAACTCTTTCTTTCTCTGTAATTGTCATCAGGTTTCTAGAGAAAAGCAGGGAGGCAGGGCAGAGTGGCAATCCATGGTCAAGGAGCCATTGGCCACAGGGCACATTCTGTGTGGTTCCAGAGCCACTTGCTGAAGGCTACAGAGGTACATCTGACACAGCTGTGCACATAACTGAGTCAGCAGCAAGTGACAATGCAGACCCAACTGATTTGCTAACACAAAGTAACATGAAATTAAATTAAATTGGAACTGAAGATATGGGTGGGAGTTGTTCACATAGATTTTAGAGGTGCGTGTAAAAAAAACAAAACAAAACAAAAAACCAAGACATCATTATGCAAGACTGTTGAGTGAACATAGCTCTGTTGTTTCAGAAGCAGTTTGTTGCAAACATGACTCCCAAAACACCTGACAAACTACCACAAGTTTGTAACCTGGGGACTGTCCTCTCTGACAACTTGAGGGAAAGAACTTTTTTTCTCTGGTTGCTGAGCTGTAGGGAATATAAAAGCCTCAAAGTACTAACAGTCATTACTAAATGTTTACTGAAAAGAGCAGTCATTCCTGACCAACAGACCGAAGGACATGAACCACTTGACTGCAGACATGTTAAAATTAAATTATTGCATTGGTTCTCTAGAACCAGAGGGATTTGTAATGCAATACACAACAGTTTCTGAGGCAAAACTTCTTGTTCCACAGCCACTACTCAGGAATGTCTCTGGGAAAAACTGCTCCTATTAGAACAGGAGAAATTCTCCTGTAAATGACACATACAGAGTGAAAGCCTGACCCTTCTTATACCATTAGGACTCCTATCTCTTTATAAGGACCAGAGTTTCACACTCCCTTCCTCCTCCTCCCCTTTTTCTTTCAACTATTACGTCAGACGGAGAGAAAATCAGATAAACCATGGTGAAGTGTTGCAATTTACTAAGGGTACATGTAACTATTGTGATATATTTTTTTATTTTATTTGGAGATGATGACAGATTAGCAAAACTGCAGTAAATAATAAAAAAAATTAAAGTATTATTTGTGGAACTTCATTGCAATAAAAATGGTTACTTTTTTACCTTTAAGTCTATCTATTTCAAAAATCTCTCATCTCAGTGTCTTCCCATTCTTTAGGACAGAAATAATTTTTTTAAAAAAAAGATACAGAGAAGCAGGGAAAAATCTCTACATTTATTTCTTTCTTTTCTAAGTACTACAAAAAATCTGAAAGCAGATATCCTTTCATCTCTTGCAAAAATGTTTACATCTAATGAGACATTGTCAAATGTGTTATTCTATTCCATAGCCATACAGTGCTGATTTTTTGTAATCTTCTACTGCTGCAGAAATGATGTCCTAATCACCACTAAATATTTTTGTTCTGTTTACACTTTGCAGATCTTTTTCTCAATTAATTGTTTTCCATTCACTTTGGTCCTTTGACTTTTTGCCTTTTCTTCAGCTTCAGTTTTGTTTTGTAGATGTCATGCTTCCATAAATGTTTCAGTCTTTAATAAGCATATTTTTCCTGTGTTCTGTGCTTACAGTAAATTTGCCTTTGTATTCTTTTTTGAGGTTTGTTTGAGGTGCTGATGACTTGACACATCCTAGTCACTGCCCAAATATTTACTTAGGTTCTAGTTGTAAGTACATTATATCTAGTGAACCCCAGGGTTGAGATTATTGTTCATTACAAGGATCAATTACTAGATTGTTAACTTTATTAAGAGTTATATCTTGCCTAGGTGGAGGGTGAACTTTTTCAGCTTTGCATTTTGGGAAGGCTCCCTTGTTTTTAAGGAGTGCTGAGGAGGAGTGATAAGGAGCCTCATCAATGTCTATAAATATCTGAAGGGAGGGTGCCAACATGATGGAGCCAGGCTCTTCTTGGTGGTGCCAAGCAATAGGACAAGAAGTAATGAGCAGAAACTGATGCACAGGAATTTCCACCTGAATATGAGGAAGAACTTTCTTACTGTGCAAGTGACTAAGCACTGGAACAGATTGACCAGAGAGGTTGTGGAGACTCCCTCACCGGAGATATTCAAGAACTGACTGGACACAATCCCGTGCACTGTGCTCTGGAATGACCCTGCTTGAGCAGGGAGGTTGGAACAGATGACCTACTGTGTTCCCTTCCAACCTGACACATTCTGGGATTCTGTGTTTAGGTAGTTTGTAAGAACTGTATTTTCATTCTTATTTGAAAGCCAATTCTGTTATTAATGTGTCTTCGACACTATGCATGAATAAGGGTTTTGTTCCATAGTCAGGATGAGGAAAGCTACCCTAAGAGTATTATTTAATAATAATTAAAACAACTACACTTCTGAAAAAGATTCACGTCTCCTATTTCAGACACTTAATGGAACATCAGCAAGAATTTTCTTTGACGAGGACCAGATAAAATCTGTTTTTGTAACAGGGAAGGTATTTGGCACATGCCAAATACAAGAAAGAAGATTTATCCTAACTAACTTTTAGGTGTTTGATTTAAGAGTGTAAATTAAGAATTAAGTGACATTGGGTCAGTGGAAAGAGATATGCATTTACAAGAAGGTATACAGAGGACCAATTAATCTTCTCTTTTCCTTCACTCTCTCAGCAGTGGGGAGAGATTTCTAGTCTCAAACCTCAAATTAAACTCTGAACTCTGAAAACTCATAGTCATTTCAGATACATTTCTAAAGCTAAATAGAAAATAACAAGACTGTGCAACAAAATTTAATGTGCTAAACACGTTAATTGATGTTTTCAAAGGCCCTTTGATCTTTCCTTATGCCTTCTTCCTGTGACTTCAAAAGGCCTAACTAAATTAATGTGATAAGAACCTAGAGAGAAATTAATCTCACAACTGGGAAACTCAGAAAAATGCATTCAATCAAGCATTATCAAGCATTATTAAGCACTATGCTAAAAAAACCTAAGTATTATAACTGCAGACTCCTGAAGAACATTCCCTTAAGATGGATTGCTTACAGGCATTTTGAATAGCTCAGAAAAGTCAAACTGGACCTTCCAAACTGGAAATTTGTACTTGGAATGAATTTCTGCCAGCATGACTTAGGACACTTGCAGTCTTCCCTAAGTACAGCACAAGCAGAGCTTAATTTCACCTGTCACAACAGAGTCATGTCCTTATGGTTTGAAGACTCTTTCCTGCTCCAAATCTTGGCTGCATTTAGCTTTGCCTAAACTTAGAAAAGTATTTCCAGGATTTCTGTAGTGGATGGTCTGCTAGGGAGACAGGAGACAATGCTGTTTAGCAGATACTGACCTAAATATCTTTACACAATTACAGCTTTCTTAGCTGGGAAGAGATACCACTGGAAACAGACTAAATAGATATTTTTAAATTTAAAAAAAAATCTAAAAAAGACTATTTCAAGCCAACCCTTTCAGCTGAATTCCATAGGTCTGAAAAATATAGATTTCAAATCCAATGCTTCAGACTTTAGGCCAATCTTGGCTTAATGTATTTTATGAAAAAATTCTTACAGCAGATTACTTCACATGGGGATTTGACTACACTTATCACTTCCTCTAAACACAGATAGTTGCTGGAAAAGTGGACACCAAATTAGGGGGACTGCTGGCCTGTTAAATTATGATAATTTTTATGTTTTATATATCCATCTCAACTGTACTACATTTTGTCCATGCATTAACAAATGTGTGCCTAAATTACAATGTTGTAGCTTTAAGGCATTGATAAAGATAGGACATCATTTCTTACTTATTTGAATAAAGTATATCAGTTGTTCAAACATCTTCTTCACAAGGGCAGTGTCTGATGTCCTGTGTAAGTCATTGAACAGTCTGACTTATACTAATCTTCTGAAAAATGGAAATAATGACAGAATGTGATGCAGACAGATGTGCAGATCTAACTGGAACTAAGAAATCTCAGCTGTTTTGTTACTGCTTATCTGGAAGTTACCTGTTTACAGCTAGTGTCTTACAAGATTATTTCAAATAGGAACGATGCAGCACAGCCATAGGGTCTTAATCACATGAGACAAAGTGCATCATATGCTTTGATTTCCACAACACTGAATAAATAAAGGATCTTTGTTAATGGCAAGGAGTAAATACTCGATGTTGGGGTCTAATTTTTCTTCCATTTTTCAACAAGTCCTTTAAGCTCCTTTCATTCTGTTAAAACTGTTACAAATGTGCTATCTAAACCAGCTCTTCTCTACAATGTTTTATGGCTCTTTAGTTGCAGGCTGGAGGCATCTAAGCTAGAGCACCATCACTTTGTCATTCCAATGTCTGGGTATCTACTTGTTTTGGATATCTCAAAGGTGTAATACTCTCCACTATAATTTTTAAATAATGATGGAAATATGCTCAGGGAAAACAGCCTTACTTCACCTCCTACATAAACACTTCAAAAATTAAAGAAAAATTGCTATGGTTTATGAGGCTAAAGCTCCAAAGAAAGCAACTCACTTCTTTAAAGCCATTTGCAAAATAAATAGCACAATGCTATAGAATAATGGTAGGAGAAAGAGACAAAAAATAATATTTATAGAATGTATATGTGTCCTGTTCTGACACTGTTATAAAATGAAACAGAAACTGGGATAAGTGCAGCTTTTGAATGCTTTCTTCCCACAATTATTTTTACCTACTAAATCATAAAAAAGAAATAGGGCAGCAGTTTTCAGTCTTAGTGGAAAGAGTTTCTCATTTTCACTCTTTTTTGTGTATGAATGTTGACAAAAAGTATTAAAGAAAACTACTGAGAACACAAACTGCTGAAGACATAATGGAATATACAAGATATGGAAGGTTGCACAGCAAATTTTATCTTGTTCGAAGGACATCTGTACAATACCAGAAGAACATTCTGCATTCCAGAGATGCACTCCTGTGAAGGAATTTGGGCAGTTTTATTTATTGCTTCATGTTCAGGGTGGCAGTTATGGAGTTATTCGTCAAACTGAGGGACTATCACAATATGACTGAGGCTTTAGATAGAGGAATGTTGAAAATCTGAAATGGAAGGGATGAAATAATGAGCAAATATTAAAACTAAGCATGTCACCAAAAACTGAAAGGTAGGGCAGAAGCTAGACAGATGTTGTGGACCTACTGTGACATGTTCAACACACTAAATTCCCTTCAATGTCTGTGGGAACTGCCCAGCAGTATCTAGTAGGATTAAGTCCTAGGACAAAAAGACACTTTATATCTAGTGAGTTATGTGTATACTCTTTTTATTTCTTCACCAGCCTTTTCCACAGACTTTCCTTTGACATTTGACTTGACAAAATGTTTAATCAGTCTCCCTCACAAAAACAGAACTAAACCACAATCTCCCATTTGTTAATGTTATCTGCAATAATCTATGTAATAATCTAAAATAATCTGTAATATATATAAATAGATAAAGGAAGAAACAAGAAAAAAGTTACTTAAGAGGGACAGCATGAATTTAGCAAGGCTGCAAATGATACAGTTGTTTTTAAATGTTAACTCATTGCCAGCTGCAGAATGTTCAAGTACGTTAAAAAGCCATTTCAAGGCGTACACAGCTAAGGAACTTTCACAAAAAATATTCTTCATAATATTTCGATTGAACTAGGTGCTTAAACATGGAAACACCAAAAAAAAAAAAAAATGGTATTGTGAATCAGTATAGACAACTCCCATGTATACTTACAGCATCTACATATACACCAGACACTTCCTGTGTCATCACCATCTGAAACTACGTTCTCACCATACATTATCTGCCAAAATGGCAGCTACTGTGTTTTTTCTGTCCTAGCCTATGGTTGCCTATCAGTGATTTAATATCGTGGCCAGTCTTCGTGAACAAAGATCTGGGAAAGGTCTTTTTACCTTTCAAGCCTGCACAATGGATTTTTTTTTTAGGTGAGACACAGCCTGCGCTG
>JAWWLV010000045.1:17544769-17556393 GCA_035041135.1 Platyrinchus mystaceus
GATGGATGGCCTTAGGGGCTGACGAGCTCCATCTACCCGGGGGATTGTCCCTGAAGCAGGACCGGGAATTGAACCTGTGACCACGGCGATGAGAGCGCCGCATCTTAACCACTAGACCACCAGGGGTCCCCATCAGTGATTTAAACTACAGTGATTATTGACATACCTGGCTATGAGCAATGTAGGAATAGGTGCAATTTTGGAAGAATTGTAAGGGAAAGATAGAACTTGATTTCTCTTAGAAAGACCATAAAATGTCTTCTCAAACGGGTTAGATGTTTTTTTTTACTTTCTTCTTCATTTCAGAGAAGGTTGCAGGGAGAAGCTGGAGCAAGCTATCTCCTGGTATGCAGAAAGATAACATGTTTGCAGACCTGTACAAGGCCTCCTAAGGCCAGAGAGGGTGGGGGAAGAGAGAGAGAAGATACAAAAAGCCTGGGAGAAGATGTGGCATTGTCTTTTCCCCTGGGGAATAGATGAGGGATAGATAAAACAAATTCCTAACATTGCCTAACTGTGGATGTTTGGAAAGTAAAACAGTTGCATAGATATTTTATCCTCTTTCAAAGGCAGCACATTTAAAAATGAAGATGACACTTGCAGGTTTTATGGTTGACATTAAATTTAGAAAGAGATTTTCTCAGACATAAAAATTTTTTTCTCAGAGATAATATGGTTGCTCACTATTTTCTCCTGTTTTTGAGCTGAGTGTATGACCCCCTGATCTGCACCACTTCCAGATGCAAAGTTCTAGTTTACAGATGTCTTTAGAATTAACGCTACTTACCCTGGCCTTGCTTGTTATTTCTTTGTCCTTCCAATGGTGATCAAGTTTTATTAGTTTAAGGTTCTTCTGTTCATCTTAGGTGAAACAGCTTACTTACAATATAATTCTTCTGATGTCAGTAGATTTCAGATGGAAGAGGTCTGAAATAAAACGCAGAATAAGCTAAGAAAGTCTGTGGAAATCTGCAACACCAAATCTTTGCTTCCTGTCTATACTACATCACTTTTGTAGATGACGGAATTTACTATTGAAACATAAATTCTTAGGTGGTGTTAGTCAATCCTAACTTTTTTTTTGAAAAGAAGATTTTTTTAAAAATAAGGCATCCTAACACTGATCAGATTGTAGGTTGAGAGGTTTTCAAAGCACATGAATTTTGAAAATATAAAAGGGGGGGGTCCTACCCCTGTCTTTGCAAGTGTTTTTTTTAAATTTTATAGCAGCAGAAAAGATTAAGTGACACCTGCAATAGGAAATACAAAGTAAATCACAGATGGAAATGGTTTATAGCAATTGCTAAAGTGTCAGATAGGGAATAAGCCATGAGTAGGCAGAAGCAAATCTGAAGAGAACTTTATGCTTTGAAAGAAATGCAAAAACTGACACACTGAACCTTTTTAATATTCCTCCCATTCTTAGGTATAAAATAAAATAATCCAAGTGCAGTGAAAGTACCCTGCAATTGACAACAATTACCAGCTGTTCCAGGATATCGTGTTCTCTTTAGTTTTGTTTGATTCATTTATTTGACAGATACTTAACCTGTTTTGCAAGACACCATGCAGAGACAGTTCAACTTTCCAAAAGGAAAAGCTGATTAGACAAATCAGGAAATAAATATAAGACATCAAGGACCCCACGAACATTAAATTTGACAGAAGTTCACAGCGCACAGAAGCCATATGCCTATATATTACTGATGACTATTCTAATCTAATCTGCATCTAATGTCAATTTGAACATTTAAGAGCTTTTATTGCGCAGTTGTGACATTGCAGCATGTATTGCTACTAAATGAATCCTTGACTAAATCATCAGTCAGAAACCTAGACTTCAGAACTATGAAAAAAAAATGATGGTTTGATTCAGTCTAGTGCCACATCTGATATATTAAAGGGTTTAAGAACGGGAGTGGCCCACTGTGCATATGCATACAGTGCTCCGAGCATTCTAAAATCAGCATAGGAAAAAATCCACTCAGTAAAAATCCCATGGTTACGTTATAAAGGTGTTTTCTCTTCTAAGTGGTTCTAAAGGGTACCAGGGAACTGCAGAAAATGGTCCAAGCAATGCAGTCATACTGTGATGGGTTCAAGCAGAACCTCTGTGTACTATCAACTTCATTGCCTCATGCAGAACCCAATGCATTTAAGCACCCTTCTCAAAAAGGAGAAGCTTCCTGCTGCAAAAGTGTAATCCAACCACAGCAACCATTTCTCAGATCATAGAAAAAAATGTAACAGTCAAATTTTTCCCCTTTAACCATCCTCCTAGTTTGATAGAGCAAAATCATGTCTGAAGTTAGTTACGAATTTTTCTTCCCACCATTCAAGAACCACCCATTAAGCAGTTGAAGAATTCAGGCTACAAACTGTGCCTCTGCCACAACTGCTAACCAGTGGCTGGCAGTACAGAATGGTTCAACTGAAGCATTCACAATGAGACCACATATTTGAGCCAACCTGGCCTGGGGGCACAAAAGTTCTGTAGGTTCTCCTGTAGTGCTATGGGCACCTGATCCTAAAGTACTGCAACAGGAGATGCTAAAATGAACATTGATCACGTCAGTACAACCTCTTCCTGGGATTCTTGTTTCCTTTAATTCTTCCAACACACTGGAGGGTGAGAAGGATGTAAGGCAAGCCTGGGGACATACTTTGCAATGTTGAATTTCCTATCTCATATCTCAATTTCCCAAGAATTACCCTATCACAAAGAAAACTCCTGCCTTCCTGTATGTTTTACCTTTCTTGTACACTTGAAATTAACACAAAGAAAAGACACACTGCAAGCTATCTGCAAGCTTTCACTGAATTCTGAATCATTCTGGACTGTTCCTGGCTAAGCAGTATTATGGGAAATGATATTGTATAGCAGTAAAGTAGTTAGAAGATGTAACAAAAAGAATGTTAAGAGCTTTCCATAGAAAATGAGAAGCTGTTTGCATTGTACTCGTGGCAAGATTAAAGTTTCAACTGGCACATCTCGTCATTGTTTGCGCAGCCCTTATTCCTAATACTCCTTCAGTAGAGAAGTTTATATTACAAAAGTTTGGTTTAGACTCTCTGCAGAAAACAAGGTAAATTATAAACAAATTCAGTTTAACTCTATCCCAGTGCTATGGTCCATCTGGCTGCACTAATGATTATCACATTAAAACTGTGAACTGAAACAGTCTAATCCATTCTGGTAATTGATGCATGTAAATTCCTGAACTAAAGTAAAATGTCTTTGAGAAAGTTCCTTCCAACAAACCAAGCTGGTATGAACTGTTTCTTCCCTCTTTTCCATTCACTGACTAAAGGCCTGTTCAATATTAAAGTACATTCTGTGTTATTATAGTTCTTCTCGGTAAGTCTGGACCAGAAGTCTCTGAATGCTAAGGGTAATCTCTGCATCTCTGCAACCCTAATTTGAAGATTCAGAAAGCTACTTTTCTAAAATGGAACTTTTTGATATCTGTTACTATACTAATGTTGGTTTGTTATACTAAACTGCCCCCTTGTGTTTTTTGACTAGAAGCAAACACATTGTTCCCGTGTGCAAAGTGAAAGGGCTCATGATATGTAAATATTTTTCAAAATATATGTAGCACGTTTTGAAAACAACATCAAATCTTTGTCTATAAACAAGAAACAGTTAATATATATGGGGTGTTATATAAATATTTCTATACTAGCAAGAAGCAATGCTTTCCAATGACAAAGTTTATTTTGAATGCAAAAATTATCAAGATGATGTACTGTCCCTGAAAGTAGCGGGGGAAATTGGTCAACAATATGATAGGATGAGGGTCACAATCAATTTAAACTAACTAAATAAATCTCCATCAAAAGGCATGAGCTTCTCCTTCTACAGATCAATATCAGATAATTTAGAAGATTAAATGTGTTCAATGAATACCACACTTGAACTAATCTCAAAGTCAAGCTTTTAGTAAACTTTCAACTAGATAACAAGATATACTGTAATGAAAAGTAAACCAGAACCATCACAGCAGAGCATCTATCAATGAGAAAATGCATGAACTAAAATTGATGAATCAGTTCAGGGGAAAAGAAATCAGAATAACCTCTCTGAATCCTCATTTAGGAATGTGGACCAAAAAAATGCCCTTCACATTCATAGGTGAGTTGTGATTGAGAAGTACTAACATACTGTTTGAACACCAGCTCCCTTATTTTTTGGTAACAAAAATTAACACCAGTCAAGATAGAAGTTTGATGATGGGCACCCTAAGTGACAGAAAGATAAAAATGGCAGCCACTGACTCCCTATTCAGACGAGGGAGAATTTCCAGCTTTGCCTGTGGAACTTTAGAAATGAACCACGAAAAAAACTGCTAATAGGAAATACTTTCTATATTTCCCTTAAAAAAAAACAGGCGTGGCGTTTTTTTGTGTATGGATGAATTCCCATCTGCAACCTTCAGTGCAGAATACTTTTCGCTTGATAAAATTGGTAATAATAGTATTTACTAGGAATAGTTTTTGGTTTAATTCCAGGACAAACTGGAAATATCTCCCACATCCCAGGTATACTTAAAAAAAAAAGGGAATTGTCTTCCTGTGGCCATGTAACTTCAATAATTGCCAAAGTCCTACAATGTAACACAAAGGCTTAAACTTAATGGTGAGAGAGCACAATAGGTTTGGGTGCAATGAGTGAAAAATATTGTTCACTTTCAGCACTTTCGTCTCTATGTATTCTATATATATGTTATGTGGAATCATGTATGGAAGAAAACGACCTTTTTTTCTTTTTTAGAATATGACTCCCTAACAACATTCATTTTGAAATTTGTGTGCTCTTACACTGGTACCAGTGAAGCTACTCACATGAATAACTGTTTGTCAGGGTGAATGAGGAATCAAGATTCACAGACAATCAGAACAAGAAGTACAAGAAGTGAGATAGGCAAACATTACATTTAGAAACAGGATTTTAAGTCAAGTAATTACAGTAAATGGAGTCAGGTCTTAAGCTAACCCTGGAATATGTATCGTGTAACAGAGCATGAGCTACAAAATTGTGAGTATTAAGAAACACGTTCTTACAAGAGCAAGAACACATTAAACATGTAGTTCTGGAAGAATAACAGCCATCCTAAAATAATCCTGATCATGAAACTATGCTCTTCTAACCAAATGGGAAAGCTTATAGGATTAAATTCAGTAGAATTTATATTACATTAAAAATTCATTTGGACCAATAGCTACCTTGCAGAATAAAATTAATTTCTTGACTTTCTTGATAAAAAAGGCACAGAATTCTAAAGGCCACACTTTATTTGAATCACATTTGCCCATTTTCTGATTGTTCATCTCTATTTTTTAATTTAATGGTAGAAAATTTGCTTTACATCATGCCCCAGACTTTACATTTGCATACCCATTGAGAATATCTTGGGAAAAGAAAAGCATGAAAAAGAAAAAAAAAAAAAGGCATTCTTAGCCAACAGCAGAACCCATTTAGTTCACCAGATTAAATAAATAAATAAATTAGATCATTTGATATGGTCACCATCAATTAAATGGAAGGACTGTGCCTGGCACAAGGAGTAAGTGAGGTTCAGTACTATTCATAATCCTATTATGTCAGGTGCACTGCAAACACAAGGCAATATGACTGATGGATCACCTGTGCCAGCAAGGGATTTGGGGTGATTTTGCCACACAAATGTCAGAATATTTCAGTGCATCCACATATTTCTACAAGACATGCAGACTGTGGCAAGGAGATAGTTTCTGTGGAACTCTCTTCATTAATCGCAGAGAAGCTGAATATTGAGTTCCCTGCAAGCTATAGTCTTTTCTAGGTTGTTGCTGCTGTTTCTGACCTTGCAATAAATACAGTGACAATGAATTAAGCAGAGAGCATAACCTGAGGGAGAGAAGAGATTTTTCAGCCTTCTCTAGGAAAGCCAGATAGATGGCTGTCTGACACAGGCAGGTCACAGAGTGATTGTAGTGCAGAAAGTAAGGTTTAAAAAAGGAATAAAGCATCTTTTGATTCTGGTTATGTAAATGACAGTCTTCAGGCTTAAGGTGAGCATAGGTTAGATTCAGGACACAGGAGAAAATTTCAGTGAAGGAAAATGTGGTTTATTGGCACGCCTTGTGGTTCAAGGATATTGCAGGTAACTGATGAGTAAGGGCTAGGTGGAACAGTGTTAGAATGATTTTGGAGGTGATTGATAGTTGG
This sequence comes from Platyrinchus mystaceus, assembly GCA_035041135.1. Taxonomy (NCBI): domain Eukaryota; kingdom Metazoa; phylum Chordata; class Aves; order Passeriformes; family Tyrannidae; genus Platyrinchus; species Platyrinchus mystaceus. Next base: position 17,550,981 of record JAWWLV010000045.1, read on the forward strand.
AGGACTCAAAGAGGCAGTAGAGAACAAAAAGCTGGGCCTACCAGAAACTAACCTCTGCCCCTCACCCTAAAATATTAGGACACTTTTTAATTCTCTATGAGAAGATCATGGCAGAATACAGCATATTGATATCCTTTCTCCTCAAAATTATTATCATTCAAGCTTTTCATATTGCACTTATCCCTCTGCTCCCCCATTTAAATCACTGCCATTCACATAAAAAGCAACAATGACATATGAAAAGACAGGAATGGATGCATAAAGAACAGTCTCCTAACTGAAGACCTAATGGTTATTTTTTGGAGCCAGCTATTTGTAGTGCACTGTGCACACAGTGCAGGATGTTTCATTTTTGTGACAGATCAATTCAAAACACCTTTTGCCAGTCTGAGTCATCTGGGCCTTCCAAAGATTGTGTTTGTAAAACTCACTTTAGCACAGAGAACATTAAATAAATACTGAAGTAGATTGTGACTAGCCAAGTTACTCCAACAGAATTTTGTAGATTTAGACATATTTATGGGAAACGATCTACTCCTTTTACCAGGGTAAGGAATGAAAAATGACAGCATTATGCAGTCAAACTAGTGTTGAGTTTTATCTCCAGCATCTAGACTTAATTACATATTCCTTGGCATGTCATTTGACAGAAAAATATTTAGGTGTTACTATAGGGAGAAGAGCAAAAAAAAAGAATGTGTTCATAAGGAACTTGGAATAGTTAATCAAGAATCTCTTTTCCTTCTGTCAAGCATGAAAAAAAGAAGACAGAAGGACTAGCTGACACACAATGAATTTGAGAAACTGGAATATTATATAACAATCATTCCAGCTAGTATTAAGAAAGAATGACAGTAACAAACCTTGAGAGAAGAAAGATATAATATTGTCAAAGCGAAAACAGAGGTCACAATTTGAACATGGAAATTGTTGGTTACAGACTGAAAAACTGGAAAGATAGTTCAAAATTCACTGCATGGCAAGAGTCATACCACAGACCACTTTGGTATTTTTTGCTTACCCAAACAGCAAAACAGAAAACATTAGCTTATGTTCACAGGTATGATCTACTTTTTAAATAGGATGAGAAATGTTCATTTGTAGAATGAGGTATTACAGGACAAGCTCATGAGCTGTTGAAATTTGTATTGCCTTTATTTAAGCCTCCATTCCCCTCAGTCTGAGTTCCTCCCCTTTCACAGCCAAAAATGTTGTACAGGACTACTACATATATCTGCTTTTTCCAGTGTGCATTTTCAGAGTTCTGTAAATAACTTGATGTCTGAAAATTTACTGCAATTGGCTAGCTGAAAATTAACTCAGTATGAAAAATAATTAATTTTTCTCATCTAAAATCATTCCTAGAGCACTTCTGTTGTTGCACTTTTTTCCTCATCTTTCATCCCTGTCTTTGGCAATAACGTTACAAGTAGCCAGCTATTAACAATAACTCCTTATTTTCATTAGGAGCTACTATATAAAGGCAAAGAGATTTGATTTGGTAATATTTTCCATAAACATTAACTGCCTTATTGTTCTATCTCTGTTCTCGAAGTCAGTGTCAGTGTTGGAAAGGTTCTTCAATGTATCTCCAGCCTATTCTAAAAGGTCTGTCATTGTGAATGCATTTCTATTCTTTTATTGTCTACTAAAACCCACAAGACCATTTTAATCCCCTTTTTAGTCCTGTTAAGAGAGAAGCATCAGAACCAAGCTGACAACCCATCCCACCACAGGATGGAACACAGCAAACTTAATGGCACTCTTAGATGGGTCTGAAGAAAAATCTAGAAGAAACTTTTACATAATCACACTGACTTCCTTGAAATCATCATATATACACATTTTCACACTGCAGGAAGCAAAAGATCTTCACCTTTTCAGGCAGCATGGAAGATGCCAGAGGGCAAAAGAGTGTAAGTAAGTGGCCAGTAGGAAGATAGGTCAGGCATGTTATTTCCAAGGCCAGGAGCCTTGTCAGGGTTGCTTATAGCTTAGCAGCATAGGCAAGGATCAGATGATCTGCCCAAGAAGGAGAAAATGAGACCATGTGTTGACTTAATGGGAGGATCTTTCTGCTTCTGAGGGAAGGGACTGTGGGAATGAGTGAGGAGACAAGCAATGGGTGTGGGCATTGCCCAAAGCTGCGATGTAGTGGCATGGGGTCTGCAAGTTTGCTCTGTCTCAGGATGGTTCCTTCCTTTCCCCAACCATCAGGAGCACTCTGGCAGGAGGAGCCCTCTCCCAAGGAGGTAATGTCTGTACACAAATGTGTATGTCAAGCACCAAAATAGAGTGCTCCTTTGTCTTGTTGAATAGTCCACATCTTGTTCTGGAAAATTATAGTTCTTTTCTCTGATTATACCTTTCTTGTATCTTTTCACTGTGCTCAAAGCCCATCTTGATGGTAGTAGCTCAGCTACTCATGTCACTCTTTTCTGCAGGCAACATACTCTCTCTTCCTTGTAAGCCACTTTTCCTGCCTGTGCTGTACAAGGTTTCCATTGCCAGATTATTAAATTCCAGCTGTCTTCCAGCTAAATTTTAATCTATGCTTATAAGAATGCAAATTCTTATTACATACTGCTCACAGAATTTTGTAATGTCCTTACACTGATACAGTGAAGGAAATGCCAGAGTGGTAATGCAAATATATTTGAAAGATTGGACTGGAAAACATACAAATTCACTACTGTCAATTTTTTTTTTATATTTGGCACCATCTCTTTCACCGTTGCTTAATCATAAATTTAATATTATTGGATTTGAATGTTTTGCATTTCTTAATTGATATTTAAAAGTGTGCCCAGTGTATTTTACTTTGCATAATGCACAGTCATTTTGTATTTTTATTTTGATTTTTACGTGTATGTAGTATGACTTTGTACTTCAGTGAATTCAAGAGAGCACTATGAAGGGGGACATTCAGAGACATTTCTTTCTCCTGCACAAGCAAACTTCAGCCATGGGCCAGCTATTGGGAAATTCTGTCTTCAATCTTCTTTCATAATCTATTGCTCTAGAACACATCTAAAAATTTTTAAATATTATAGTCAAAGAAAGAAGATTCATATTGTTAAAGAAGTGATCTATTTAGTAGGAGCTCCTTAACATCAAAATGAAGTGAACAGGATGGCCATTCAGTTGATATTCAGAGATCTTTTTGGATGGCCTGAATCCTTGAAAGGCTCAGATGTTAAATTTCCTGTCCTCTAGGGCTTTTCTAGTGTTGACATGTTCACTTCTTGATAAAGTACTATACTGTAGGTGCTATCAAGCAATTTTGTCAGTTGAAAGAGGACTTTGCTGGTTCAAGTGAAAATAAGGCAAGCTACCAAAAAGACTATTCATTTGAGAGAAGACAGAAGCAGAATATTCTTGTTATTAATAAACTAAAGGCATAAAGATCATTGAATCTGTTAAAAATGCTATAGCCTCAGTGGTCAGGTACTGTCTGTGGAGCAGCTCTGCTAATTGACTTTTTGATGTGGGGCCCCAGATTACCCAGACCTTCCTGCAATAGGAGACCATGTACTGGGTTGAGAGTCTCACTCAAAGCACTTCTCCCTCCTGCAAGGAAAATTGACTTTAACAGCAAGTCATAGGACCAGGATTAAAAGCAACAGCACAGTACTGTAAAAGACAACTCTTGAAACAGAATATGCTTTTGAGTAGCATAATAAAAATAGACTCAAGAAATTATGATTCAAACAAGCTGCAAGACCAGCTGGAGATTGATCTCTGGGTGGTGGGAGCACAAGGCAAGAAGCTGTGAACTGCTGACTTTGCATGACAAAGGTCTTCCTGGATCTGTGGCCCAGGCAGGTGACCAGACACTCAGAGACACAACAGGAGCCAGCCAAGGACTCCAGACTTTACCACCCTCAGGCTGTAAGGGTATAAAACCACGGGGTTTCTTTTGTCTGAGGTCCTTCCTGGGAGGCACCCAGATGGAGCTGTTATTTTGTTATTGCACCATAATTAAATTTTTTAAGGATTGAGATGTCTGTGACTCTGCTGTGGGCAACCTGGGGTCAAGCCAGTAAGGAAACCTGGTCTGACTGTGTGAGTGTGGGGTGTGCAGCTGGCGAGGGGGCCTTGGTCCCAGCTCAGGTGGTGCAGGTGTGACTGGTCAGATAGGGAAGTTTAATTAACACAAATATAATTATGGGGGATGGAACTAGATAATATTTAAAGTTCCTTCCACCCCAAACCATTCTATGATTCTGTGACTGAACTTATTCAAAGGCTAGCCTTGCTGAAACAAAACTGAAATAATTAGCAGAGTAGCTTTTTCCCTGGGTAGTCATTTCAGGGGGTTCTGATGTCTTATGAAGTGATTCATAACCAGAAGGAAAGAGCAGGGATTTACCATTCCTGACAGAAGAAGTCAACAGACCAAACACTGAAGAGGCAGAGCAGTATGCTTTCCAGCCATAATTGTGATGCTGACTTCACAGGAGTGAAGTGCTTTGGAGCAGTTCCTTCAAGTTCTCTGCATTTCATTTTCACTGTTCCTAAAGGGATAATATTTAGTAAATGTTGTGTTCTGTTTCTCTCCATTTCAAGCGCTATTTTATTTACAGGTTGAGAATACTTCAGATTATTAAACATAAAGAGAGCAAAGGAGTCGATCCTTCTCTCTCTGTAAAGTGTTTGAGAGTGTTGTATTTAACAGTGGAGATGTTATTTAGACAGAGGATGGACTACTTCAGTTGCAAAGAAATGTACTCAGTTAAAAACATTTCTGTGCTGATCTTTGAAACAAAAGACATCAATACATTTTGAATTAAACACTGTAATTTTATAGATTTTAGAATTCAAAGTAAACAAATACTTCAGCATAAACCAAATGAAGATAAAATTTGATTTTACAGTTCAGATCACTGTATCCAATAACTGCTTCCAAAAAACTTTTGCTTAGATGAAAATATAAGAACAAGAGGATTGGAAAAGAGAAAGGTATCAATAAATAAAGGCACAAATAGATTGTGACAGGTGTGAATTTTTGTGGTGTTGACTGGACTGAAATAAGCCACTGAAGAAAACCACAGTATAAGTAAATAGATATTGCTCTGCTGAACCTCCTGAAATCCAAAAGCCATTAAACTTTCTATAGCAGATTCTATCCTCAGTCATAGCCATATCTAAACTTTAGTGTACAGTAAACTACAGTAAATAACTTCAGGGACCTATTAATGAAAACAGGTTTCAAAAGCTTTTAAATCATCCTCTTTCTGTCAGACTCCTTAATGTCAGGAATTCCTTTCAGATTTTAATTCTGTATTTCATAGTCAGGAATACAGGGTGCAGGGAAAAAGAGCCTTGCTGCCTTTAGGAGAATAGAATAGAATAGAATAGAATAGAATAGAATAGAATAGAATAGAATAGAATAGAATAGAATAGAATAGAA
>JAWWLV010000045.1:17563108-17575938 GCA_035041135.1 Platyrinchus mystaceus
TATTTAAAAATAATATTGCATAGTGGTAACACACTCGTTTAACCAATAACTGCTTCTCCAAGTGGAATCCTCTGAGGATGATGATTTTATAAATTCACCACAAGCCACGATCAAGAGCAAAATTGGAGCATAATGTATTTACTGATGAATTATACAAAGTATTTAAAAGAAATGCAGTAGGAAAAGTCACATTCCAGGCTAACAATGAAAATATTTTTATTCAGAAAATAATCTCTAATTTCACAGAAGAAAGAAACTTTCATGGCCTAATAATAGGTTTTTCTATTTGTTTTCACAATCTTAAAGCTATTTTGTCTCAAGATCATGGAAAATTAAATTTAGACTCTGACAATCCCATCATTTTATAAAACTAGTCAGCTGTGACAGCACTAACCATCAAACCCAAAAAAGCTAAGGTACTCAGTGTGATATCTGATACCTACAGTAGATTAAGTACAACAGGAATCTGTCTCTGTGTGTGCTTAGAATATAAACAAAGGATTTTTTTAATTATTTTTTTTTTTTTAGGAATTTTGTTTTCATTCATTTTCATGTACTTACAGATGTTCCAGACTTCGCAACAAGGTTTTTATTATCTAAGGGTATAATGATTGCCGGTTAAAGAAGCTGATCTGGACCACTGCAGTTTTGTGAATAAAGGTCAGTTACTGTTTTACAGGTTCAAAATATTTTTTGACCCCAAACCAATATTAAATGAAAAATATAAAACTTACCTGAAACAAATATGAATTTTTGAGAAGAAATTGCATCATATTAATACACATTAAAATGTGGAAACATGTTTGGTACTGTTACCTTATTTAAACATCTACTGAAACTGTAACTTCTTTCTAAATAGATGGGGATAAAATATCTATATGTTGCAGGAGAACTAATACATAGATGTTTAATGCAAATTAATACAAATTAAAATGAGCTAAAATAAACACTGCAGAATCAAATACATCTGGTGGATAACTTATCAGATATTTTGATTATTAGAGAAATTCTGAATCTGTGTCCAACTCCATCTATATGTTTCAGTAAATCCATTTCTGACTGACAAGTTTTCAGAAACTAATTGCTTTATTTTCGGTCACTGACGTTGTAAAAAATGGAAAGAATTTAAGAAAGACACTTTAATATCATTGCTGACAGCTCCATGAAAGCACGGTTCCATGTGAAGTAGTTATTGGTTGGTTATGCAATATAAAGCTCATCTCCACACATACAAAGGGAAGAATGGGTGAACCCAAACCCCCTGCACCACCTACAAGACCATTTCCACAAGCTCAGAAGAGCACAAGGGCACAAAGCTGGGGGGAACCCCAATATCCCAGGCAGAGAGACCTTCCCTGTCTTTCCCTGGGACTGTGCCAGGAGAGCTTCAGCCCCATAGTCCATGAGGTGTACCCATGTGGCAGGGGCAGGTGCTTTCACACTGTATGGGATAGTAGGAAAAAGTGTTTTGAGATTGTACAGGACTTGTTATGGGATGTTTGAGGGATGAACCAAAGGTGGAGAAAGAGAGGTGGTCTAGGTGGTTTGGGTATGAACAAGGCACAGGAATACAGCTCTCATCACAGGCTAGCCCTCATCAGCTCACCCCTCTGGCCATGCCCTGCACTAGATCAGCAGTCTATCCTGTCTTCTCATTAAACATCCTTTCTAAATTTTTTCCTGAGTGAAGGGGCTCTTTCTGCTCCTGCATGTGTGTGTGTAGGTCTGAGTGCCAGGGTTAGAGTGAGTTCACACATCACAGGGCCTGTGTGTCCATGGTGCCAGAAGCTGGAGGTTGGGATATGTTCACCAGAGTATGATCACTAGCAAATACCCAGAGTGTAGGGAAGTGACCTTAGAGCCAGAAGGGTGAATCTTTCACTTGCAGAGAGACAGCAGGAGTTCAGTACTAACAGGACCAGGGTTTGTCCAGGAAAACTGCTGAGGACACTGGGACTTGGGGAATCTGCTGGGAGAGTCATTTGTACATGAACATTTGTATCTGGGAGTGAAATAATTAGGAAGAGCGAGGATCCAGGGTCCTTGTGTGTATTGTACATATACATTGTACATATATATTCTTATATTTCCTGCTAACAAAACTTTATTCTCATTAGCCAGAGAGGGGACCAGGATGAGGCTTTCAGTGTTGTTGGATGTTTGTGTGAGTGCTTAGTGTTTTCTGCCTATGTTGGTCTGTTGACAGTCATGTGTACATGTCTAGATGTACAATGTACTGTGTGCCTGCATGTTGGTCATTGGGAAAATGTGCTCAGCATCACTCCTGGCTGGATCTGGGGAAATGGGGAATGCAGCAGCCTTGGCTCTTTCAGGCTGCAGGATTCATCAGCACCTAAAGTCATAAAAACAAAAAGGCTGGAAATAAGAAGATAGGATGTCATCTAATATTTTAAGTTTTATAACACCATGGAAAAAATCAGAAAATATCCACCTGTTGTAATATTAGGATTTCAGAAAAATGTGATAGAGATATGATAGACAAAGGTAAGGCACAAACAGTGAAATTGGCTATCTGATGGAAAAGCTTAAATAGGAAAAAAAGTTAAAATCTACTGCATTCAGACATGGGTGCAAATTAATTAGAAGGAACTTCATAAAAGTATGAAATTAAGGTCAGTTTTGGCCACGCAATTTCTTAATTTAAGAAAAGGGGATATTCAGTTAAACTAAAACCATATCTAAAAACAATAAACAAAAATGCTTTGTTACACATTGTGCATAATTCAGCAATGGTACTCATCAAAAGTTAATAGTCAACACAAGGCAGATGGCTAAAGATGCATATTAATTCAGTAAAATACTAGAAAGATTTAATTTGATATGAAGACTGAGAATACTCACAACCTTGAATATTAAGTAGGATAAAATAATTAGAATTCAAGCCTTTATACCTCAGGGCATAAACCAATGACTAATTAAGTATGATGCAAAGAGAATATCTTTCTAAACAAATTTTTCCGTAATTGTCTATAATATTTCTTGTAATTGGTAGTTTCTGATGATGCAGGCAAGACACTATAATTGAGCGATCCAGAAAGCATATTCAATATGATTTCTTAGGATCTATTTTAAATTATCTAGTGGTTATTTATTTATTTAAATTGCTTTAGCACAAGACAGCTGTCACAGCTCCGTCATCTATCCAAAAAAAGCAGGTCACCCAGCTTTTGAAAGTTCAGAATGGTCTAATTTTTACTGCCAGTTTTGTTAATGCTGATGTTTCAAGCAGTGGGACTCAATTAAATAAACTAATTTTTTCCTCAAATATATGTTTTGCCATTGTAGCCAATGTTACAAAAGCAGATAATAGTAACTAATTATGCAACTTCTTTGCATTATTATATTTCAGCAGAATAAACTCCATAAATAACAAACTTAAAGTGTAAGATGTTCTTTAAAGTGTAAGATGGATCATATATCAAAGGCAGACCCTTTGTAATGTTGTTTGCCTCTTAAAGATAATACTAATCTTATCATAAAAGGCCATATCTTCTCTCCACTAAGAGGATTTGTTTTTTCTTAGCTGGAAGTCTTTGTTCTGAATGGTTTATCATGGTGAAATGTACAGTAATGAATATAGCATTTCAGCATTGGTATTACACAGCAGATTACCCATTGTCTTCAAGTTGCTAAAAGTCCAGGAATCTTATTGTTACTATTCAAAGCATTTAAAATGGCATCTGCATGGTTTTTAATAAGCTGTGTTCTCTTTTAATTTTTTGTACATTTATTACAACAATGCTAATGTACACAGATGTTGCATCTTTTTTTGATTTAGTAAGTCTTCAGTTGTAGAACTCACATGTGTCCATGAAGTTTTCCTCATTCAATATTTTAGAAATTTGAAAAAAGCCCTTAGCTTGCTAAAATGTTATGGTGTCCATTTAAAAAAAAAATATTAGTTTAAGATATTACACAGAAGTTCTAGGAAATCAAAAGAAAAAAAATTTCAGCTCAAGGCTGTGAGTTCTATTTTGCTATTTTTGAGATCAACTATTAACATGTATGCTTTAAGCTTCAGTTATAAATGGGCTTATTGACAAATGACTTCTAACTACAGTGTTTCTAACTACAGTCTTTCAAATTCCAATTAGGGTTGACAAAACTAAAAACTATACAGAACCTGAACTTCTTTTCCAGCTATGGAGAATGGGAGGTGTCCTCACCAGGCTTAAGAAATCAGACCAAAATCCCAAGGCTTGCTTTGTTCTCTTAGCTTTTCTCTTCAGTATACCAGATCCATGTGCACAGATTTAGTGTCTGTGTAAATTGCTGTAATTACATCTCTGGAGACTGAAGTCTTTTTATATAGTCACAAAGAAAACAAAGTGCAAGCAGCAATCAAATACATTTTACCTCTAGCATGCTTCAACCTTGACCTGACAATACACAGCTCCAGAGGGGATAAAATGCCATTCCCTATTCTCCCCTGACATGATGCTGCTCAACTGCAATTTATAGGAAGGGTGCAAATCAGGTAACCTTAGCAGGAGACAGATCCCTACAAGACTACAAAAGAGCCAGAAACAGTAAGTGGTTCTGAAAAAAGAAATACTATGTCCAGACAGGAATTGCAGGGAGTTAAGTACACAAAACAGTCCTAACAGTCCTTGTTTGTACTCAAATACATGATCTAAATAGCCTATGTTCTAATGTTCTATGAAGTGCTTATATGGCTAACAATATATTGTACTTGTTTGCAATTGACATCTTCAGAAAGATTTCACACAACTTGCACAAAGAACATAATCTGTTTTTTCCTTAACATTTGCCTGGCCTCATCATGAAAATAGCTGAGACCCTTGAAGTCCCTAGAGTATTCAGTTACAGTAGCACTTCTGCAAATAAATAAAGTGGTTATCATACTATAGCCAGAGAGTTTGCTATTGAAGAGGATCTAGACAACAGAAATGTGTCCCTGATAGCCTGGACAACACAACAAGACAACATGTTTTACAAAGCTTCTTATTTCTGAGGAAGTTTATTTGAATAAAAGCATGTTTAGCATGTTCAAATGGCACTGACACGTCTTGTGTAAATATGATTTCTGCATACGCTTCAGAGTCTGTAGAAGACCCTATAATTGTAAGTCCTTACCTTTTCATTTCTCATGGGAGAACTATTACCCATCTAGAACCATGGGAATTTGTTGTGGATTGAGACTGAACAAGATACTTTTTCAGAACATCAGTGAGATGAGATTAATGTAAAATGTACGTAAAGTCAACTTAGAAAATTTTTTCCTTCTGTAAGCAACTTTAGACAGATCATTAGTCAAAGAAATTATTGTTCTAGTGTGAATATATTAGGGGACAAAAAGCAATATAGCTCTCTTCCTACATTTCATTATTCCACATTTTACTCTGCCCTCCCATTGTATTGACATCATTTGTATTTCCAAAGCAGTTCTGTAGACCTTTTATGACTCCCCGATTAGAAATGTCTAACAAAAAGGACCAGTACATTTCACTTATGGAATGTTAATCATGTTACTTCTAGGGAAGGGTGACAATGCAAAAGGTCCAAATATGTCCTCCCACAGCATCCATATCTGGATGTAATGCAGCTCAAGAAAATATCTCTTTCAAACAGCACATACGTGTTTTTCCCTTCCTTTCAAAAAGAATGTTTTCATTCCTAATCATGGTGTTGTAGGAAATTAGGCAGTATCTCTTTTCAGAACTAAAAACAGAAATATTTTTAACTCAAACCAAATAAGATAAAAAATCTATTGTAAAATCAGAATGTTATAGTCAAAAAGAATAATTTCTCTGAAAATTTTTTCAGTGATTATGAGTATTCATATATTCATTATATTTGTATTTTCTTTCCCAGAGAGATTCATTCTATCCAGCATCATTTCTCAAATTTGAGAACTCTCTTATATTTTGCAGCTGACTAGTAATTTCTATTTTGAATTTGTGGTTCGTCAAAACAATATTGTAAGCACTGAAAAAATTATGCATGATTATTTTTCATTTGGAATTTTGGGGAATCTTCAATGATTTGATGAAGTTCTCAGAATGTAAGAATTTATAAAGAAGAATTAAGAGTATTGTGATGTTTAAGAATATAAATGTCAAAATATGTTGCTTATACAGGCTAGTGGAAAAATTCTACTTTGTTCCTAAGACAGAGTGGACACTGTATTTAAAGTATAATGCACTTTGAACAATAGATCGTGTTCAGATTTAGCTCACACTTCAGTTTTTGCCTCAATAAAACTGGTGATGCGATACAAACTGGATGAAGAGTTGGATCTAATCTATCATGGCTTGAATCTACAGTAAGAGAAATAAATCTACAGCTTTGGGGTAAAGAATCAGTATCGTATTAGCTTACAAAAGCCATGAGGATATCGAACTGGACAGGACCTCTCAGATCAGCAAATACTGTTCCCTATCATGTTACAAAAGCCTGTGCAGAAATAAAGAAAATTTCATCTTAAAATCAATTGCTTCTTTCTTCTTCTTTTTACATGGTAATTAAATCATACTAATACTTCCACCATATATTTATTCTTGATTAGTATGTGTCATTTGTTTTCATACAAACGTGGCTCTCCTCACATTATCAAGATGTATGGACCTTAAATTCTTTTGGGAAAAGAGTGATCATGTTTTATTTCAGCCTTCACTGAAGACTTAGCAGAACAAGACCTTTTAGCATATTCTAGCAAGAGAGATGTTTTCTGCTTCATCAGCCAAGCTATGTTGCTTCTATCCTTTAATGTTTCTTCAACTTGGCTCATCAATTTTTAGTACAGCAGTTTGGTAACTTGTCTCTATCTCCTTAAGTAAATTCTTACTTACATATAATAGAAATACTTGCAAAATATTCCTTGGAATATTTGAAATACGCCAGAGATTGGGGTTTTTGATAGCTGCATCAAACTGCTGCACTCTTTCTCACATTCTGATTGTTTAATACAATACCATATTCAAAAGATGACTTAGACAAATAATTGTTAGTATAACTGGTCTAATATCCAACACTTATTTGTTATCATAAACAAGGCATTCTACTATTCCAGTTCCCACTTTAGCTTATTTTTTCACTTTTTATTCTATTTTTCCTCTCCACCTTTGCTAGCCATTCCCTCAAGTAATACAATTTCTATCACTTCACTGAGTTCCACATGGATGAGATTTATCATATTTCCCTTATCTAATCAGTTCACTTGCCCCCTAAAATGATCCAATTTGTTAATAAAAATAGCTCACATTTCTCATTTGACTCTAATTAGTCCTCTTTTTTCAATGTTTCTTGATGTTTCTATAATGGTTCCATCTAACATTGTCCTTTCTTACTGTTCAGAAAAGAATGTTAATGGCAACAATGCACAGGATAGAAGCCTGACATGGTGCAAAACCTGTCAAAAGATGAGTTCTCTTAGGTTGTTTTTTTTTTCCTTTTCTTTTTATACTTTTAGCAACAATTTTGTAGCTTATCTTTGCACTTAAGAAGGTATTGGACTGAATCTCAGAGTGTGTGCAAGAAAAAGAAGATGATAGCAGCAAGGTAAGAGTCTTTAGGTTGAGAGTGGCAGAAAGAGATAAGCTTCATGGGAACATGACTAGATGAGCAAGTGCAGGATAGTCTGTTGGTATGTCAGCAGCAAAGAGGATGTGATAAGTATATAAAGCAGAAGAAAGAAGAAGAAAAATTGAAGAGAGTAGGTAAAAGGCTGGGGAAATAGAAAATTCATAACCTTGAAAAAGAACACAAAACTTCTTTTCTTGGTGAATAAAGACATGGAACAAGGACGGGGCAAAAAGGATAGAATAAAGAGCCTAGAATTCAGAAGTTTACTTACTGAAGTGTAATGCTCAAAAAGATAAATGAACACAGGTTGGATAACATACACATGAGAAATCTTGAGCAACTCACAAAACACAAAAAACAGTAACTTTCCAATGTGCATTAAATGAGATTAACAGGGTGTCCAAGTGGTTCTAGTAAATTAAGGCAAGTTGTTGGTCATTCAGAAAGATTTTTCCCAAGTGATTCGTGGCTGCAAGTGTAGCCAAGGATATGTTCAACACTCATAAATGATAATGAATTCAGCATCAATTGAAGACACTTGGCAACTCACCGGATGAGGCTTCATAGTCTGCAGTACTGGCCATTTTTAGAGCCATTTCTTAATCAGCAAAGGAAACTATAGATCCCTGAATATTAACCACCTTCTTGTTTTGAAGAAACTACAATTTCTGGCAGCCAGAACTGTAATATACGTATTCCACCACGAAATGGTGGGAAAGCAGATCTCGTATTGCCCTTCCATGCTGAAATTCTCCCATTTTATGGGTAACTGGCCCCTCTACAGAATAGCAAGGAGACCAAAGTAAATTTAATCAACCACATGCTGCCTTTGCTGTTTGTTATTTTGGTTAAGGTTTTGCTTTGGCACTGATATGTGTTTAATTCAGAAAGAAGTTAAAATGACCTGCAAATACTGGCATTGACTTTTCTAGGATTTGAAGGTGTACACTGTTTTATAAGTATGTATCCCAAAAGAGCAAATTCATTGGGGGGGGAGGGAAGAAGGGGGAAAAGATGGGGTTAAAATAAAACTTATTCAATGTTAAGTCTGTGTCTCTAAAATTTACAAGCTGCTGTGAAATGCAGACATTTCAAGAGAAAGAAACCTTTGGCTGTTGCATATGGCTTTGAAATTTTCAAATATAATTACTATGCTATGACAATAACTGCTATCGAGGAATAAATGACAATAACTGCTATCGAGGAATAAATATGCATTTAGACTGAACAATAACATTTAAAGAAACACATTTATTGACAAAGAAAAAGAAAATCCTATGTTTATGTAATGTAGCTGAGATAACAGCATTACTGGAAACGTATTTTTAAGGAAAGTGAAGTCGATACTGTATGTAGTGGGTTGACCCTGGCTGAATGCCAGAACTCACTAAAGTTTCTCTATCATTCCCCTCCAGAAGTGGACAGGGGAGGGAAAATATCTTGAAGGTTCGTGAATTAAGGAGTACTTCTCTCATGCATATTTATAATGGCACTTACTGGATGTTTCCAGTTCTAGTCACCTGAAAAGTATAGAATTTTTTCTCTCTCCTCAGGTTTAACAATTTTATTAGCTATAATTAGCTATTACTCAGAAGAGTTAAGCAACTATTGGGTGAGTTTTGAGAAAGGTTAACAGACTCCCTGTCATGAGTGTTGGAAAACATAAAAATTTAAAGGGTTTGGATTTTTTGGTTATTTTTGTTATTATTTCAAAGATTTTGGTAGAAAGTGATCTTACCTGTAGAAGACAAGAGCAAGACAAAATAATTCCATTATTTTATAAAGTTAGTGCAAAAAATTCGATGTTGCCTATATTAGTAAAAACAATATTGTGGTTCCTTGCTGGGAAACACTATTGAGTGATCTCACTGGCAACATATGTATAATGCATCTGAGGTGCAAAACAGAGATTCTTGATCTGGCACAACTCAAACAGTGATCAAAAAGAAGTTATTTTTCTCCTGAAAAATATAGTTTGCCTTACTAAAGGAAACACACAAAAACCCTCCACCTTAAGGCTGGTAATACAGTCACTTTTTCAATTAAATAAAACTTTTTTTCTACATCTAATTTTGATGCCAGGCTCCTGTAAGAGTGAGGCCAAGAAAAGTACTGTTAAAAATATTACTATGTTTTGTTACTTTATTAGTGTCTTTAAACATTCGTTCATTTACTTGTCCAGAATGTCCCTTTTTATAGAGTATAAAATGTGATTTCTGACAGTATCTTGCTTCATAAAATACTGCTGATAACAACTCTATGAAGAAATCCTGTCATGTTTGTATAAAATTTGTCCTCAGATCTGATCAACTAATCATATTGTTAGAAGCAGAGGATCCATTTTTATCTTCATATTTAATTAGGTTTATTAATAGAAGTATTTCTCCATGTTCTTGTGGAACCTTTGCACTAATTTCTTCATTGATGGCAGTGGAGTCATACCACATTGTATTGGAATATGTTACACCATAAAGCGGTTCTGTGATTAAATGGATTGTGATTACTACATTTCAGCTCCTCTCTCACCCCTTGATGCTTGGCAAGGAAGCCCATGCCACCATTCTCTAAAATAGTCTTTCTCTACATCCTGTAAACTTATGCCACCTATGTACAACCCTGAGGTGTTAGCAGAGAACTTCCTCTAAAGCATTTGCACTTTATTCATGCAGGTTATTAGCCTAAACAGATAGCTGGCCCTTCTTTCTGGAGAATTACAGCTCCAATAAACTTTTGAGCATTGGTTTTAAGCCAGAAATCACACTCTGTCATCAAGATCCACTTCTACACATAGTTTATTATCTACTTTAATTCAATGTTATGTTAACTGATCTAAATTTTTGTTGGCACACGTGAAAGTCACAACTGTTGAAAACAGGGCTTCTGTCATTATGAACCACAGGATCTCATCTTTGCAGAAGAAATTTCTGCAAAAAGCTTTGCAGTTTCAGGTTTTTTTCTTAAATGTGATAAGTTTTTTAATAACTTCCAAGGTTTTAGCTAATATAATTCCATGGGATGATCAACTATTTCAATTAAATTGCATTATTTATAATTTTTTTCTACCAATAGTTTTTTTTTATTCATGCATCCATGACTGTAATCTTATCCTGCAACTTAGTAATAGCCTTGTACTTTCAAATATCTCCCACCTTCTTTCTTGTTTTGTTATGAAGCCTTAAACTTTACTTTCACGTCTCTTCTTACAAATACACTCCTGAGCTTAATTCAGTTTTATTGTAGAAACCAAAATGTAGTATCTGCTGGGTTCCTCTTAGTTATATTTCCTTAATTTTTCAAGAAATTGGGTTCAGAAGTATTACAGAGAGGCTTACTGGAACTCTTCTATTTGAATTTGAATTTGGAATTTTCTTTTTAAGTTATGTTTTCCCTTTTAATTTATTATTTATGAGACCATTTTTCTTAATATTTCAAGGCACCAGCTCTGGTCTGAGCAAGGACACCTCTGCTGAAATCCTGGAGTTGTATCCATTACTGCTAGGGTCAACATGTGGCATTTTATGATGTACTTCATAGCACATTTCATTCTAATGTGATCTGGAGAGAAATAAACAAAGTGTTGTACAGTGGCAGGGTGGGAAATAGGAAATACTCAAATGTATGCATTATTTCTGCAGAGGTCAAAGTTTTACTTGTCCTAACTCAGAAGTGATACAAATAATCGGCCTTATTTCCAGGAGTCAGCTCAAACACAAGTCAGAGGACACATTACATAGAACCTTGAAGGTCAGTAACTCAAAGACGTAATAATTCCAAGACAGTGGGAGCATTTTCAAGAAAATTTTCTTCGGCTAAACTGATAGTTGAGTCTTTTCTGAGTTTACTCTGTTCATGAGACATTTCCTGCTGATTAACTAATACACCCTGTACAAAGAGGAGCTGTTGTGTGGACACTGCCTCAGCATGTCTAGAGTTTTCAGAAGGGGATCCATCTTCCTGGAGCTTCACACAGCACCCATATAGAGCTGATAATGATTATATGATACAACAAGAACTACCATTTCCTTCCATTATTTTTATTGCTTTGAGCATTGTTAATTGTCAGACTTTTCACTACTCTCTTTTTATAATATGCTCCTTTCAGATCCCACAAAATTTGTGATCTCCCTCATGCTTTTCAATCCTGTTCATTAGACATATGTGAGTGTGTCATGGTTTTACTGACTCTTAGAAACTAAGCAGGAATTTTTCCCTTCCCCCTGCCCACTGTGTGAAGAGCATGTTGAATGGGCAGATTTGACTGTGGTTTAGGCAGTTAAGTAACACAAAAGACTGGATGGTAAGACCACATTCCTAGTTGATGGCCTTCAGGATCTTGTCTTTGGGGAGGCATAAGAAGTTCTCTTTTACTTTCTTTTTTCTCTCATCTCCTGGGAAATGGGGGGAGGAGTTTTGTCTGTGGCCAGGGCTGGGACAAGGTCAGGGTAGGAGCTAGGAAGGAGACTTTTGTTCCCAGCATGGTTACCAGCTGTGGATTCTGCTTGGATTTTCCATCAGAGAGGAATTGTTTAAAGAGGTTTTCCCCTCCCCCGTTCCCGTTTTTTTTCTTTCTTGGCAGCAGTGCTTGTGCACATCTGAGGAAAGGGGACGCTGTGCCACATGACTCAACCAGAAAGACTGAGTGAGTTCTCGCTGGCAAGGATTTTTTTTTTCTCTCCCTCTTCTCTCTGTCCCCTTTTCTGGTGGGGGGGGGGAAGGAAGACCTCCATTTTAAGTTTCTCCCAGGAAGGGTGTCTCCCCACGTGGCAACAACCAGTGATCCAACAACACCCCCTGCTGCCAGTGGTTAGAATTGCACCAAACAGCACAAACTGAACTGTTTGCCTTTTTTTGGTTTGTTTGTTTATCTGTTTGTTTTGAAGGGAATTATTTTTGGGTATAGGATTATTGCTTAGTTGTTTTATTTGTTTTCTGCCAACACACATATATCTTTTAATAAAGGGCTATTATTTTTCCTTTTCCACAATTTTCCTCTTAATTTCGAATTTACAATTGCTTAGAGAGAGGAGTTTGGGTCTTTCTCATAACCCATCCTCAGCAAAATACTTGTGTCTCACAAAACTGAGACAGAGTAATGAAATACTTCAGGTTGACTCATGTTGGTATTTTCACATAAAGAAAGATAGCTGGACTAAGATAAGCCTCCTCCTGTGCCGGTCCCCCACAGGCTACAAGGAATACCTGCCTTTGCACGGAGTTTGGCCTCCTCTTTTTTTGTGTTCCCTCTTCACCATTTTTGTTCCCTC
>JAWWLV010000045.1:17583911-17609705 GCA_035041135.1 Platyrinchus mystaceus
TGGTGATGATCAATATGGCCAAGGCTGAGAGATTGTTTCAGGGAGTCCTTGTATCTCCTCTTTGGGGCTCCTCTCTTCAGGCAGCCGGTGGCAAAATACTCTACCATAAACCTTTGCTTGGTAGACCTTTGAGGAGAAATATGGTTTGTAAGATTGATTCATTAGCATTTGCCTCCAGTAATAGGCTAATGAAAAGAGCTCAATTACACATAGATCTGCAGAGAACTCACTTAAATATTTCTACTGCTACAATGACAAATAAGGTTGGATGGTATCAGTAAGAAAGAGCATTTTAGAGTTCTGGGTTGCCTGTTATCAGACTTTTGCTGTTAACTTAGGTGGGAGGTCAATATGGTCACTCAAGGAAAATATTTCACCTGCTATACATTTGTTCAATATGCTTCAATTTATTTTCAGATTCTGTTTCTCTTAGGGATATTAATTCAGGAGAGAATAGATGATTTATAATTACAAGGATCTCTTAATCACATTCTAAGTTTCTACCTCATTCTTACTCAGTTGTATTTAGGAGGTTCCATTATAGCCCTGTGTCTCTGCCACATTGATCTGTGGTTATGCTTTATGCCCTTTTGTTAAATAAGCTGAAGTTTTGAAATGAACAAAGGAAGCATACTTCTCCACACAGGACATAAACCTGTGGAACTCACTGTCATGAGGTGCTGCAGATGTCAAAAGTATAAATTCTTCCAAAGACAGTTACACAAATAATGGATGAAAAGTGTTCTGAGGACTGATATTCAAAAGATGCAACAACAGCTTTCATCTTGGGAAATACCTGCACTACAGTTTCTCCAAAGTAAGGGCATTTAACAAGGGAAGCAGTACTCCATATGAAGCCTTTTCTTATCATTTTTTCTAGAGATGGCTCCTATCAAAGACAAGATTCTGGGCTGAAGGGTAATTTAATCTCTTCCAGACACAGCAATTTTTTTTGTTGTTCCTAAACTGCCTATGTGATCTAGCACTACACCCCCATTTGAATGACTGTAGCTCAAAGGTAATTGCTCTTCCAGAGCAACTTAAGTAGCTGCCTTACCCAAGAAACCCTCCTCATCAATCAACAAAATTAGACGTCTGCTTGTTGCCCTCTGCTTATCTTTGCTTATGCTTTATATCTACTATTAAATGAGCACAAAGTATAGCAGAAATGTAAAGAACAAAATCAAGATATTTTCTGACACACAGACAATAAAAGTGTGATTGTTCTCTCTCCTAGTTCATTGTAAAGCTCATTTGCTAAGATGTGCTACAGAGTTGTGTAAGTTGTGCTCCTCACATAAAACATGGGTTTGGAAACTAAGTAGAAACAGATTTGGACTTGCTCCTGTGATTTCAGGGAGTCTCTGTGTGACTGCAATCACCCTCCAAGAGGATATCTGGGAAAGGCATTGAAAAAGCTTTTCTTAGACACTTTAGTCCCAACAGCCATGCCTCTCCCTGCATGTCAACATGGAAGAATTGTGCTAGGGAGAAGGAATGAGTTGTAGTTGCTGACTGGCTTCCCTTTCCCAGAAAAATAAGCTACTAAATTAAAACACCACACTTCTCAGTGGTAAACCAGTCTTCCACTCCAGAATTACCACAGTTTTCAACACATAGTAGCATAATGGAAGAAATAAATTTCTGTGATTCCAAGCTACAGTGACCTTTTTTTCTAAATCTTTGTGATATTATTATTAGAAATTAGAATTTTATAGCACTGATCCCAGTTCAAAACACTCAAATCACTTCATATTGCATAGCATTTTTTGTATTACTCATTTTTCATATTAATTTTATGACATGTCAGTTTAATTAATACTTCCCACCACCACACTTTATTTGGTAATTTTAACATATTCCTCTCACACCCTATCTTCTCTAAGGGCAATTTAGATTATAAGAACTTGACAGAAAAAAAAAATCTATTAATAAATTCATCTAGACATGTAAGAAAGAAAATATATTTTGCACCAGAATAAAAGTAAGCAGTATATTTTGGGTCGATCATTGTCAGTTAAACAGATATGAAAACTGTTATTTCTCACAGACCTGACAGAAACCAGAGTATAAATGTTTTAATACCTAAATGTTTAGTATAAATTCAAAGCTATGCAGCAAACCTCCTTTTAAGGACCTTACATATTTTATTACAATATCATCCCCCTTATTTTGGCTTAGACACAATATTTACTTGGTCAGATCATTTGCTTAAATATTAAGTAGAAAATCTACATAAAGCAGTATTAATGTTTCAAGATATTAACTTTGTACATGGTTGTAATGAATCTTTGTAGCCAGGAAACTCAGTCAACCCAGAGCACAGTAAATTATCTTTGTTTCATTAAAGCACTATTTGTGGAAAAGCTCACTTGATTTAAAACAATTCTGCTTCAGGTATGGAACTGCTGAATGTCTTCACTGGAGACAGCTAGACTTCGGAATTTAATATGAAGCTTCCTTTCAGCCCCCAAAGTGACAACATCATGTACATACTATTTTTATTTCTAAATGCTTCTCAGGATTAAGTAATTATTTAGTTGCCAAAAAATTGGTTGATTTCTTTAATTCTGGATGAGTGATTTCATGACAGTTTATTTAAGAATGAACTACATTTAGTGAGGTACTGTCTTTTAAAAGTGGCCATGTACCTTTAAAGCTATCTTTAAAATACAATCCTCCCAGTAGCCAAAGGAACAGGAATATAATTTAATTTTCTCTGTTCTAATCTTGAGGCTCTTTCTCATACTGCAAAATGGTAAATAAATGTCAACTCAAGAAGCAGCAGCAATTTATATTCTTGAACACTAGAAAGTCAGTTCCAAACTCTTAGATTTATTTTGCTTTTACATCTCTTAGATCATACCGCCTTGTTGGTATTTTTAGGGTTGAAAAATAGTTCCCAAGGGTCTAAGTTCTTTGTATCATATTAACAGTGTGTACCATTCACTCCTCAAATTTTTTCTCTTTTCTTGTTAAAGATTCCATATTTATTCTGAGCATTAAATATAGAAGTACATTTCAGTTATGAGCCATAAATTATTGACAACTAAGAGGTATTCAAACCTTGTTTAAAGTAATTTTTTTTTCTATGTGACACTAAAATCACTGTCATTATGTCAACCTCATTTTGAAAGTTTAAAATAGATCAATATTTCCCTTTTAAAACACAGAGATAACTTTAAACGAGTTTCCACGGCTCACACTTATACAAGAATATAACACTTTTTTTTCTACCCTGAGATAACTATTCTGCATCCAACAAGTAAAAGCATGTCTCTTGGGTAGCAGCACTGTGAAGAGGATTTTGCCAGCCTCCCTAGTCTTAGTCTGCATGAAGCCCAATTACAGTTGCTGGAAATAAACACAGAAAGGTTCACTTTCACTGAACATGAGTTTGTCTATAGTTGCCACCAACTGAAATTAGAAACCAGTTTAGGCTGGTTTTCTGGAAATCTTGCTTTTGTTTTTTTTTGTATGACATTAAGAGATCATATGATGACGCTACTGGATATCATCTCTTATATTTTAATGAAACTATTAGAAAGAAAAGCAGACAAAATCCCAGTTCTATATGTCTTCATACACAACTGCTGTACATCCTAGGAACAACCCTTACTTTGTTAAACTACCACCTTCTCTTTATAATCAGTGGCCTCCAGAGGGTAACCTTTGAACCACAGGTGATCCTCAGAGTCTGATGGGCAGTTTGTAGCAGTTTCATGTACTGCCTTAATTTGCGTTTCACTTGAAATTGTGAGGAGAATGCATGTATGGGTGCATGGAGGTTTGGGTAGCTCTGTGGAAGACATCTAGACAGTACTAATGAAAACCTTCTTTACATTGTCACTAATATTTGTCAAATTCACTCAGGTCAGTTTGCAAGGAAAAGTTTTACCATTGACTGAAAGCTTCGTTTTCTCCTACAATAGTGAGGTAATAAAGATTGTACTCCATTTTTACAATTAATAACAAGGACACCTGCAGTAACAGATCACAGCACTGTACTTGAGGCCCCCAAGAGCTCTGGCTATCCCTGCCCAACTCTGCTCATGGCTCCCCCTTCCCCGCCCATGCCCCAGGACCCTATTTCAGCTCCCTGAGGCCATCTGTCCCTGCCCCAGAAATACTGCGACAGGACCAGTCTCTACAGCCAACCTCAGCCTCAGCCTACCTGTGATTTGAGGCTGGAGCTGCCTCAGCACCCCTCCCAGCTTTCCTGCTCCTGACTGGGTGGGACAGGCTCTGGATGGTGAAGACCCTGGCTAATTAGCCTGTATTGGCCTCTCCTGTGGTCCCTGCTCCCCCTCCGCACGGCTCCATCCCTCAAGGTCACCCTGATGGTACAACAAGTTCACTAGAATAAAATCAGATGTTTCAGGTCCTTTTTTTGTTTGTTTTTTTTTTTTTCTTCACCCTGTCTTTCCAAATCTTCATGTTTTGCAGAATGCAACAACCTGTAAGTGTTTGGCAGCCCTGGCCGTCAAAAGTGCATCACTCCCATCCCTACTCTCAGTGCTGACTCCCAGCTGAATACAATTGAAGCTCAGTGTTTCAGTCCTGATCTTTAAAGGCCAGCATGTGGCTGGCCTTGGCAATCTAAGGGATGGTCTCAGTCTCCCTGATCATGACCTCTCATGACAACTGCATTCCTCTGGGGAACTGAAAATGTCAGGCATCAAAGTAAGACCCATAAGCGTGTCAGACAGTTTTCTCAGCAGCTGGCTTGTGACTAAGAGTTTCAAAGACAGAGATCAGAGCTACCACAAACAAAATTGTAAAGCTCAGATGTTCGACCTAGATTTCCCAACATCATGATAAAAGGAAAAGCATCCATTGACAAGATGATGAAGAGGAACATTAGGACAGATCCTCAGCTGCTGTAAAAGCGTATTTTTTGGCTAAAAGACAAAGGAGATAAGTATCATTAACCTATCAGCCCTCACATGTGTATTACTGTTGCTAGAGAAAGTTGTGCTGGAAGGATCTGTCTGTTAGAAAATGATGATTTGATGAAATTGAAGGTGTTTACCAGAGCAATTTTTAAAGGTAGCAGAAGTAGCATATTCCAGTAGTGTTAATATATTTTATTTTTAACTTGTGAAACAGTTCAAAAAAGTCAAATTGTGCAATTTTTCATGCTAATTTAAGGTATTGCAATGGTTAAACCACATCAACTAGTGCATTATGTCAAGTCAAAGTAATATAATGAAATAGAATATAACACTTTCTGTCACAACATAATCTTTCCCAGCATTTTTTATGTACTCTATTATTGACATCACATTCCTAAAATAAAATAAATTTGAAGTAATATTTTAATTGTTCTATCAAAATATAAATATTTCAATTTCTAATCCAATTACCAATATAACTATTTTATCAATTGCTTACAGTCAAAATAAAAATTTCACCATTTGCAGCAGATTGGAATTTTCAAATTCTGCAACTTTCCTCACACTTTATTATGATGCTTAGATGACCAAATTCTTCAAAGGTAAGTATGACACAGTAAGATAGAAAAATCAAACTACATACACCGTCCCTTGTTTGTATCATAAATGGGTTTATCTATTTAGAATGACTGCCAGTGTCCAACCCTTCAAAGATATTCAGCTGCTAACAAATATTTATAAAAGCAAACAAACCATGAATATATTCTGCTCACACAGTAATTTAACAGTTTTCCCTCTGTAGTTTAAAGACATATGTCTCTCAATTTTCTCCCTTTACAACATGCAGGTGATGAAAAATAACCTTATCACCCTAAGTGATTTTAGATATTCATCATTAAGTCTGTATTTATTATGCATAGAATCCATTAAGGAGGATTTGTCTCTGTGGTAAAAGCCTGGGTTTTGTAGGGGTTGCAGGAACATCTGTGCAGTCATCCTGATACTCCCTTTCAGTGTGACACAAGCCTGCGTGGTAGAATTTTGTTAAGCACTAGGCATTTCAAACAAGGCCTGCAATAGTAGATAAGTGATGTATATAAAAGCTTTGTCTGATCCATCATCATTTACAGCAGTGAAGTTGTTCTTAATGCTTACCATGAATTAGGGAACACCACAAAGAGTCACATTCTTAGATTCTGGTTAATCAAAAGACTCTGTTGAAGTGAATAGCTCAAAGCACATAATGAGATAGATTTGCAATTGAAGTCAATGTAAGAAGTTCAGAAAAGACATCAAAAGCAGGAGCTTATGGAGGTTGAAGGAAGAAATTTGCCTGTTCTCTGAGACTTTATCACCAGTTTCACTCATAGGCAAAATTGACGAAGTTATACTCTGCACAGTGTAATACTCCAAAGGTGTTACATACAAATCCATGTTTTACAAGCCCTAGTATCCTTAGAGAAAGCAGAGGACATTCACAGCTTTAGTGCTATGTGACTTTATACAGACTTAGGCTCTTTAGTGATATATAGTCTCAGGAATACCTTGTTTAAGATACGGAGCTTCTTGCAGACCCTGTTTGAGGAACAGATTCCAAGCCTCTATTCAGATACAGAAATGTCTTTTGGATCAGAGTATAAGAATCAGAGAAACATAGGATAGGGAAAAACCTCTTGGCTCAGCAAAAAGTAACCTGCTATCATATCAGCCAATTCTTTTCTTAAATATAATCTCTCTAATAACAAAGGTACAATAACCACCTGATACAAGTGTAAAGGACGAAAAGAATAGTAATTTTAAGAGCATAATTTGAAAATTTAGTAATGACCTAAAATCTGTCATACTGTGAATATCTTCACACTGGTAATAAAATTAAGGTCTTAATAGCATCTTTTTAAGAAAGAACAAAATGCCTTAAAGACAAGACCTTGGATTTTTTCCAGGATGAGATTTGAATCTGCTAAAATGACAAACAAGTGTTTTCCTTTATGTGTTTTGTTGATTGTAAGAAACAGGTGAAAGCTTAGTAACACATGAAAATATTTTTTCTTGTACAGATTACTTACATACGTAGAACAGACAGGACATAAATTAATGATTAGCTCAGCTGGTTAGAGTATGGTCCTAATTACACCAAGGTTAAGGGTTTGATCCCCAAATGGGCCATTCACTGAAGAGCTGGACTTGGTGATCCTTGTGGGTACCTTCCAACTCGGTATTTTCTGTGATTCTGTAATTATGTGAAAAACCTTCTTCACCTACCTGTTTGCATCTTGAAAACACATTAGAGTATTTAAAGAAATACTCTTCCTGTAGGTGGAGGAAAACATTCTCATTGACTTTGCTGGAAGCATGTCAAAACCATGAGTGATATCTCCAAGAGCACTTCAGTGATAAATTCTGTTCCTTTCTTATGGCTGCAGCACACATGGAATAATCTCTACCTTAAGCTATACACTTGAAGTTTTGGGCTGTTTGAGGCTTTTGGGTGAAGATTCAGATGGTAAGAAAAAGACAAGAAGCAGATGCTCTGTTACTTAAAAGCTTTCCCAGAGCCCTAAAGATCAGAGAGCAGTGTCTGGTGCTTTGGGCTACATGGGTCTTGTTGAGGCTCCATAGCTTCTTCACTTTGGTAAGAGTTTCTTTCTGAAATACCTGGCAAAGATTCATTGTAACTTGTTTCTTACAACGTTATAGTGACATATGAGAGCAATATTTATAAAAACTGAAAATAAAGGTAAGAAAAAAGTGTTAGGTTCTTATGTGGACAGAAGACTGTCTTCAATAAACAGAACATTTCTGGAGGGCACAAGGACTACTGTTGATATGCATTTCCTGCTATTCCATTTCTCCCTAAGGGATTTTGGTGCATTTTTTTGGAGTTGGGTTTGTTTGAGGGTTTTTGTTTGGTTTTTTTTTTTTATTTGTGTGTTTTGGGGTTTTATTTTGAGGGGTGCAGGGCTTCGGTATTTTTTGTTTTGTTTAACAAAAAAAAAGCTGGCAAAAAGGGGAAGACAACGTGAACTTAGGTACAGGGAGGGTCCATACACCTCACAGCTTCACTCATTGCTTATTGCTGATTTTGTTGTACATCTGTAAGTTTAACTACTTATGAATAAAACAACTTCACAGATTTTCCCAGCTAGGAGGCAGCCTTTTGGTCTGAGGGTTTACTCCAAAATTCATCTGTTCGATGGTTTTCCTATCAGCATTAAGCTCCTCTATAAGAACAGTAAACATCTATGAATATACTTATCCCGAGAGATCATTACTAGGATCACTCAGAATGTTTTTATCAGTACAGTGTGTCTTCTAGTTATCAAAACTAAAGAAAAAAATATATGTCTTACTACTGTAATCAGTGTTTTCTTATGGAAAAAGTTCTGGTTTATGAAGTGCCTCAGTAGTCTAAAATCTAGAAGACTTTTATCTAAAATCTGTGATCAGTAATATTTCTAAAGAGGAGAAATAAAGAGGAAAAAAACTAAGACGGGAACCAGTGATGTCATTCAATTTACCAGTTTAAGATACTCACAGACAAAACCAGACAACAGTATAAAAACTAAGACCGGGAAAGTTCCTCCCACTTGATCAACTTTCATAGCTACCTCCTTTAAGTCTGACAGACTTCTGGTTTTTCTAAGTAATGTTACTATCTCAGATATACTTAAAACTCTTTCCCTAAAAAAATCATAGTATAATTAGAAATAAGTAATAAAAGTAATTACAGAATTACTATTAATGCATTATATCAGAGAAAGGGAAAATATGCAGAAGAGAACACGAGAGTTTTAAAGTGAAATTTAAAAAATTTAAGACTGAAAAATAAAGAACACTTAAAAATCTGTAGGATATAGATTTTAGACATTTTAGTATTTATTAAAGTGCACTAAGTATACAGAAGTGTCTTGGTAGCTCTGCAACAACTTAGCACCTATTTTAAACCCTAATCCCTGCTGGTGTTTTTAAGGTTTGCTTTCTCACTGTATTTTCTGAAAGGACTGACCAACAGATGTGCTCTAAAGATTCCTGTTTCTTGCTCACAAGAACAAATTCTTAAATATAGAAAAACCACAATGGTGATTATTTTTCAAAAAGCTATAGTGGTGTCATCATCCCATGAAGATGGTTTTATTGTTCTCAGATTGTCTTTTTAAGATTGGGGTCAAAATTATCCCTGTGGGGAAGGAAATTCTTGGCTCCCAAGCAAGCAAAATGTTCCCGACCACAAGACACAGCAGGCAAAGAAGGAAAAGTCACAACAAGTAGATGTCTGAAATAAATTCTGAGAAAATTGCAGTGAGGAGGGTACACTTCCTTCAATGAAATCCTCAGACTTGATTCAGTTAGAAGCCTAAACTTCATATTCAGCACCCAGACATGCATTGAGGCTATGAGGTGTTGGAATACTTCCAGGTGTAAACCATGATTGTTCCACAGTGAGGGCAGCCAAACGGGCTGCCCAGAGAGTTTGTGGCATCTCCACCTTCGGAGGTATTGAAACCCCCATTGGACAGAGCCCTGGGCAGCCTGCTCCAGGATGTCCTGCTGGAGCAGAAGGGTTGGACACAGTGACCTCCAGCAGCACTTGCCAACACCAGCCGTTCTGTGTCCCTGCAGCCTCAGGCAATGCCTGTTTCGTGGCATGGCAAGGGCCTGGCCAGGGAAGTGGGAGCCACTGCTCCAGGAGCCACAGGGCAGGGCCAAGCAGCCGGTGCCCATCGCACCCTGGCAGGGCAGTCAGGGCCGACGGGGGCAGCAGGGCTGGGGACAGGGCCAGGCTGCAGCCAGGCTCATGGCTGTGGGGCAGCAGGACCTGTAGCATGGGCAGACTTGGTTAAGACTGAGCTGGAAGTGTCTCCACTGGTCTGAGGGTCAGCCCTGGCCACGGCCACCTCATGGTGCCTGGGAGTGTCTCCCAGGGTCACAGCAGAGAAGGGGCTGCCTCAGCAGCACCAGCTCTGAGCTGGGCCTAAGTCCCGACAGCCAAAACTCCCTCCACTCGTGAGGTAAGGGAGGTCTCCTGTTGCACCCTGGGTTGGCAGTATAAGCAGTAATAAAGCTATACTTTCATTTTCCTAGTAGCTAAGTGCCACTAAATCTGGTATTATGCTCCTCAATGCCCATTCCTCCAGTGTCTGAGAAACTGCAGATCTCAGCCAAGAACAGTAATGGGAATTCACAGGCGAGACAAGTGTGCTGTGGAAATGAGGAAAAGTGATGGGCTGAAAGAGGGTGAGAGACAGTTCAAGGGTGTTATTGTACTCAACTGGCAGGTCAGGCTGAGACAGAGGAGTCCCTTAAGTAAAAAAAAAACAAACCATGAAGTGTTTCTTTTCAGTGATAAAGGGCATTTGAATGAGTTGCTTGGGGACACTGAGTGGGCCTGCCTATACACCGTTTGGGAAAGGGTAATTGGTGAAATGAATTCAAATCACTGTGCTTTATGCTCAAAGGTCATAGAAGTCAATGCCATGGTTTGGAACGGGACTGCAGTTTCTGACCAGAGAAATGACTTCAACATGGAGCTTACTGAGCTTTGAAGAGCAACTACATTATATGAAATGTCAAACTGATATGTATAATGCCAAATCATAACAATGGGTTACACGTACCTATTCCAGGCCTACATTTTTTACTTTTTCCTTTGGAGAATACTGGCTGCAAAAATAAACAAACAGCAGCAACTAACAGATTTATATACATTTAGAAGTGGTTGCATAGCAACAGCTTCAGAGCTATCTTCCTCCTTCTTGTAAATTTATTACTGTTAGAGTGACTGGTGGGATTAATTAGCTGTTTTGCTACCTTTTGTCTCTCATGTACTTTGGAATTGACATCTGGAAAAAATGGGATTTTTCAAAAAGTATTTTCATTTTCTTTAAAAAATTAGAAACCTCTTATCACACTAAATACAAAGTAATACACGTATGAGATGCAGAGGCTACAGCCATTGCTCTCTGTTGGTGATTATAACAGTCAAGTGGAACATAAAGGGCTTATCTCCAGTACCTGCCATAAAACTGAGTATGAATTTCCCAAATCAGAGGTAATAAATTCAATGTACTATTGAATGAAGAAAATTAGGGCTATAATTTCCCACAAATTTATGTGTATGCTACTCATTATTGATTACATTATTACACTATTGTATTTCTGAGTAATATGGAGCAGATGTCTCTCACTAAGATTTTCAGCTGAAAAAGCAGCCTATCAAAACTGGGAAACAGATTCTATTAAGAACTTAATTTCAACAACCTTACAGTTTTTGTAGAAAAATAAGATAATAGGTCATTGATAATTCTTGTCTACTTATTACTGAAGATTGATTCCCAGGCTATAAGTGATATTAATCTTCAGTAAACAGAGTTTATATGTGCCTTGCATGGAAAATAAAGAGTTTGTTTCTTAATTTCTGGACCAGAACACTGAACAAGTAAAGGAGGTGGACCTGGTAGAGTGAGTCCAGAGCAGGGCCACAAAAATGATTAGAGGGCTGGAGCACCTCTGCTATGGAGACAGGCAAGACTCAACTTCACCATTCTTGGGCACTAACATTTGGAAGGGTTTCACCATATAATGCAGAGATTTGTGTATTAGGCTAAGGCTAACATGCTATTTCTCTATGTTCTTCATGCCACAGGTAATCCTGTGATTTGTAGACAGCCATCAATGCACAGAGGATTTGGCCTTTGGTGCTACATTTAATTGGTTTTAAAATACAACAGGCACATTAATTTTTAATCCTCATTATCTCTTTATTCAACAATTTTTTTAAAAACATTGGATGAAATAATCTACATAATAGGATAATGCATTTATTTTTAAAGACAGAATCAGATATGAAGAGAAAAA
This sequence comes from Platyrinchus mystaceus, assembly GCA_035041135.1. Classification (NCBI taxonomy): domain Eukaryota; kingdom Metazoa; phylum Chordata; class Aves; order Passeriformes; family Tyrannidae; genus Platyrinchus; species Platyrinchus mystaceus. The sequence continues at coordinate 17,595,662 of JAWWLV010000045.1, forward strand.
AATAAAAAATAAAGGCTTAAATCATGTTTATAAAAACATAGCATTTCATCTCTATCCAAGTAATTTTTTTTGTAAGAGTTGTAATTTGTTGATGGTTTTAAAAGAGAGATTTACATATAGAAGTTTGGGGCTATTCCATGAAAGGAAAATATTCCTGATGCAAAGAATCCAGAGATATTCTTAGTTTCCTGCTACTGCATTTTATGTTTTCTGCTGTGGGTTGCTAACATATGAAAGACAAACCAACCTCTGTGATTTACTTGGACTATTTCTTCCTAATTTCATAGGATCAACAACATCATCTGTCCATATCCTGGCTGGTCAGCTACTTGATCCTTTGGCTAGTCGCAAGTATATAATTTGTCTGAATATTCTTGCTTTTGTTGTTTTTCAAACCAAGCTCTAACACATAGGTTTGCCTTAACAAGCTTTTCAATTTCATTTCTTAGCCAAGTGTTATCTTGCTTCTGACTCCATTCAATAGATCTTCTAGGATACTATTTTCATCTTAAAAAGTTCTTTCTGAAGTAGCTACACGGTTCCTTTCTAAATTGTTTTCAGCTAAATACAACTGTGCTTTAAATACAGCTGTACTGCGTACCCCTAACTGCATGGAAGGTAGATTAAAAACACAAATTCAATAGATACTTTCAAACACAACTTTCAAGAAGAGGAAAAGTCCAAATCATTAAGAAAGACTACTACATATATCTGAAAAGGGCAGTTCTTGTAAAGTGGGAAAAAATTTAATGAGTTCTATTAATTTTCAAAAGATAACATGATGAACTGCTTAGCCCCAAATATCTTTGAAATTGTGTTAAAAAATACTGACAACTTAAAAAACTTATTAGATTTGCCAGTTCTAAATCAGTTTGCATGCAACACATTTTGCTACCACTTATATCTGTGTGGCTATTTCTTCTATTCTTGCAGATTTGCAAGGTTTTACAAGTTAAATAAATTGCATTTCTTCTCTACAATAGCACTGCAGAACTGAGATGAGCAGTGCCAAATTTAAAAGCAATGTCTTACATTTTTAGATCTCAGAATATGACAAATCTTTCTGATGCATACCAGTGCTCAGACTTTGCTGGTTTTCCTCAGACTAGACATGCAGAAGGAGGTTATTTCTATTACCTACATATTCTGATAAAAAGCCTTACAAGCATTTCATACTGTCAAGAACAATGTCATTAAAAACAAAACCAAACAAACAAATAAACACACACCAAACCAAAACAAAACCCAACCAAACAAAAACAAACAAACAAAAACAAACAAACAAAAAAGTCAAAACCCAGTAAAATTTGTCTTATGAAATGAAAGCAGTTAGTGGAAAAACTGTAAGAGGGTTCATAAACTTTCAGTCTTTCAAATATTTTAAGTTTAACCAAAACAACTATTTGCAGGATAAGAATCCAAAACACTCTTCAAACAAGACTTTTAAGCATTCACATTGTATTGTTCCTTTATATTCAGAGTTGCCTGTGAAATGCTGAGGATGCACGAAAATATGTGAACACTGTGGCATAAGCAATATACCACTGGGATGTGAATAATGGAATATTATTTCATGCCTGGCATTCAGTTAAAGACAAGTGCCATTGGTGCAATGAGGTATGAAATAATACTTCATAATTCACACACAAAAGTGTCTTATTGCAATTATGATTTTGTTGTAAAGTATGGTTTAACAAAGGAGTTTGTATATGTTAAGAAGTGGGGTTTATAAATTAAAACCAGGTCTTTTTGTGATCATTAGATCACTGAATTTCTACTGCCTATTTTTAGTGACAGTTAAGCATGTCTTATTAAAATATATTAAAATAATGCATAGACAGTTATGGCTTTTAAATCACTTTTAAAAAGCATTGCAAATTTTATGTCCCTTTCAATTGCCACTTTTTACCCATTTAATTTCTTTTTAACTTTTTTTTTAAATAATCTCTGGTTGTTTCATTTTTAATTAAAGGGTTTATTTTCATTGTGAATTACCTTTGTCTGAGCAGGGGTATTGAGACAGATCATGTCTTCATCTTTCTATAACTACATGTATGTAAATGTATAATACTTAGGCTCAGTCTTGAGGTGGTAAATCAGCCTAAGTCATTGAAGACAGCCTTCATTATTGACCTTATCATCTTTATCCACACCAAATTGACCAGTATCGGCTTCATATTTCTTGAGCTTGACTCTGAGTTCTGTCTCAAGTTTTCTTTTAGAGCTGTCCAAGTATTAATCCACAAAGTACTTCTCTGTATATACTCCATATGTCTCCCCCCATTAGATTTGTTTCTGCTAATAGGTAGTAGAAAGAAAAAGTGAGGCACTAAGGGATGTAATTCAAAACAGACAAATCCATGCTAACCCATTTCTTGTGCTTGAAGACTAGTTTGTATCTCTGTAAACTCCAGCCACTCAGGAGTGTCAAGGTTAGAGACTGAGGCTTATATGCAAAAGTTCAGCAAAGACTACAGGCTCTGAGAAAACTGTCACTGGAGGTTGTAGTCAAAGATTTAAAAGTTATACTTGAAGACAAGTCTTATACAAAACATGGCCTGTATAACGTCCTGTTGGTGCTTACAGGGCTCACCTTTGGCAGGTGGCCTGGAGAGCATTTTTTAGGAATATGGTTGAAGGAAAGACAGCAAACTACCTGAGGACGTCTGCCTCAAATGGTCATGTTGAAGTGGAAGGATGACAATCAATGGACTAAGCAGTTACATGGGGATTATCAAGTGTGGGACTGTGTGGGTGTGAGGTGGAGAGAGTTATAACTTAACCTGTGGAAGGGTGCTCAGAAATTTGTGCATGTCTAGTACTGCACTTTTTCTTTTTTTGGTTGATTCTAAATGTATACTTCTGAGTCTCACATAATTATATCATCAATAAATGAAAATGGCTTTAATCCTCACTTGATATGACTACAGAATTTAGCAGTTTTTCCCTGATACATGATATATAGTGTTCATCCAGCCTCAATTCTGTCCAACTAGCCTGGTCATGTGATCCACAACTAACCAGAGGCAAACTTGACTGAGGCTGCTAGGCACTGCATCTCAGCCTGTGAGGATTAAAGGGAAAGGAAAAAATACATGCTAGAGGAATATCTGTGAGGAAAGGGGCATTGGGGTGAATGAGAGAACAGAAGGAAAGCAGCACATATGTGCCTAGGAAGGATTACAGGGTGGAGGAAGAAGAAATGAGATGAATGTAAGGTTGTAACAGGAAGGGAAAACAACAGTGCTATGATAATAATTTTAAAAAAGATTTTTTAAAAGGGGATAAAAAAGGAGTTCCAATATTCTGTTATGCTTAATGGCTCATCTATTCCTTGAACTAGGCTTTTTAGAATAGTTGTGTATCTGAGAAAACCAATAGATTCAGTCTTTACTGATACAGAACTATTTTTTTAGAACTTTACTATTAGAAAACTAATACATTCAGTCTTTACTGATATAGATTTAGCTCAAAAGTCCTGTTCCTAGGGACAGCTGGGAATTTGTTTCTTTTCTGGTCTTTGAAGGATTCCATAGGAGAGGAATCAGTCCTTGCCCTCAGAGAAAGCCCCAATCCTATTAATCCAGAGTATCACTGATACTTGGTGATATGAAGTGTTATCAGTTTCCTTGATCATTACTGTCAAGTGTGAAAATACATGGATACTTGATGTTTTTCACTGGTGATGAAGCACTGCTAACATGACTATAGTTTTCCTATTTTTGTCATCCCATAGACAAAATGCAACAGGTTAATTATAAAGTTAATTTTTATCAGTTTCAACTGTGTAAAATTACACTAAAACAGAACTTACATTCCAAATTTGTGAATTGAGGTCTTGCTTGACTTCACAGTTTTGTGTACAAAAGGGGATTTCCTCTGGGATATTTAATTAGGTTGAATACACCTTGAATTAAAATAAAAATTCAAACAGGATTAATTCATTCAATTCCATTTCTAGTCTTCAGGATTTCATTCTGATCAGTGTGGTCTACTTTAATAAACTCTAGGGTTTGGGACTTGTGGGTACGGTTTCACTAAATTATCAGTAGAATTATGTGTTTGAATTCATATAATACACATCTTGCTAGAAAAAGTTCTTTCTGAAACTTTGTCTTTATAAGCCTTAGAAGGACTCATGAGGACCATTAAGCTGCTTCCTGACAAACGTTACTTAAAATATTTCTTTACATCTGGAAATTTAAGCACAAGCTTGAGCCAAAATGACAAGAGATACCCCTGGGATATTCTTTGGAATACATTTTAATAGCACCATTACATCAAGCTTTGTATTTAGAACAACATAATATCAGAATGATCACTAAACAAGACATTTTTCATGCATGCAACATAGCAAATCTCTTTTAGATTGTGTCATAAAAACTAAATTTATTGATCTAAAAACTTTGGTAAATATTACCTTCCTGCATAAATTACATTTTCTTGTATTTTTCCTATTACAAAAGGAAGATAAACTGCTTTGAATAAAAGTGATAGAGTATAAATGAGGCAAAGTTACACTTAGGCTAAAGCTCTTTTGATTACCCAGAAATAAGTGACGAAATATTTCACTTAATGCACAATAGATACGACAAGCCTGTGGTGCTTCTTTCTCCCAAGCAGACAGGGTGAATTTGTATTAGTCAGGGGATTTTATTCATTCACCTTATTTTAAATGCATAGGTCTGGAAAAATAGTATCTACAAGTCTTATGAGGAGTTTTTGTCTGCCTCCTCATTCTTTAATTCTCATACATTTTAAATTAGAGCAGAGATGCTCTTATGTAAATTTCATTTAATTACATTGCAGTCTTTTGAATCTAATTGGTCATATTCAGTTTGTCCAAGGAACTGATGGCCATTGCCAAAAGGGTTAGATACAATGATAGCAGTTATTTACTTGAACTGTGAAGCTGCATTTAGTGCCTCATTTCTGCACCCATGAGGATTTTTTTCCAAAGTGTGTGTGTACACATAGACACACACACACACACACACACATATATATGTACACAAGCAACACTTGAGCTCTCCCTAAACACTTCAGTTTTCAGTCACACAAATGTATATTAACAATGGAAACTAACTCGGTGTAATTAGAAGGTGTTTTAAACAGAAATCCACTTACATATTTGACATGTCTAATAATACCTAATTTTGTGGAAATTAGCATTTGCAAAAGAGCCTATGAAAGAAACTGTTGCTATCATGATATTTTCTGTGTAATTATCTCATGCGGGTATGTACAATAAGAAAGTGGCCCTTGTTTTCTCTTTCAGTCTTCACTGTCTCCAAATTTTATTTTTCAACCCAAAACTTAGAATAAGAAAAATAAACATATTATAATCATTCAGGTAGTTTTCTTTGCAGTTTGATCTAATGTTTGAAGCAATTTAACCAAAGCATGAATTTTGCTAATTATGGTGTGCAGTGTATACCATTAGCAAACGGGTAAATGCTTTGCGGCACATCAAAGCATTATTCATTTTCAGACAAAAAGTAGGGTAGCCTTACAGATGCACAAGCATTTTAATTGCAGTTAATCAATTTGTCCAAAGTCTTATTCACTGTAATGTCCACACTCTTATTCACTTGCCATATATAATACAACATTATTAAGAGTTGGATTTTGAATCCTGATATTTGTCCAAGTAAATGAACTTCTCTGTCAACATAATGAAGGGTGTGACTAGACTTTACATAAACTTAGCAAGGTTGTATTAAACATTGATCACCTAGCGTGCTGGAGCAGATCATGTACTCATTTAATCTATTATTAGATTAGCTCTTTATTGTAGGATTAATGTTTTTGAGCACTTGAATACAAATTTTACTGTAACTAAGCCACATGTAACTGCCATTTTAAATGTAAGACCAGGAAGCAATATTCTATTAAAAGAGTCCTAAGCTATATAATTGGTTTTTTTCTGTAATATTTTCACCTCTGTATATTTTGTATGTAACCTCAAGAGCATACAATACAAAAGTGCAACAAAATACTTTGGGTCATGATTAAAAGATTCCATACTTAAGAAGCAGGATTGGATCACTGACAAGACCTTGCGGAGCACACTGAATGTCTGACAAACACAGAAATCGTTTTCCAGAAGTTTACTGACACAGTGATCATGAAGTATGCATTAAAAGTTATCTTCAAGTACACTGCCATGGGACTGAGCCTTGGGATATTCAGTCATATTTGACCAAGTTCTTATCTCCAAGTACATGCTGCTGCTCCCTCTCCCCAAAGCCAGGACATTTGTTGACAAAATCATCCCAGTGTCAGGAACCTCCTCCAAACCTGAATCTGGAAATCTGTCTTCCTATTCCTTTCCTTTCTCTCCATCCCTTTCCCTGTATTTTAGAGAGCACAAAATGCTGCTTTCCTGACCTTGAGTGAACTGTCATATTGCACAACTGAGCTGGCTGATACTGGAAAGTCAGCACACTCTTGACCTGCTTAGAATAGAGTATTGAAACAAACATGAAGTGTTCCTGTAAGAAGCAGCTGGATAGGTCTGAAATACTTTCTGTGAGCTTTGAAATATTATCTACTTTAGACAGGCTTTCCAAATTTTTCACATGATCACAACACATGGTTTCATATTCACATCCTGTAGCTACTGCTTTCTTAATAACTTCCACATTTATTTTTCAAAACTAACCAATGGGATAGAGGTTTCAAGGATGTTTACCCCTTACAAATGAGTAAATGCAAAAAAATTTACTGCTGCGCTTAATGAAGAAAAATGTTTGTAATCTCGCACAGGCCTGTAAGACTCCACAAAGAGGGAGTTTTCAGTGGTCTCTACTTTTCTCAGTTTTTCTCACAGGTTACTTTTGTTTACTGCTCAGGGAGGAAGAAATTAAAAAAAAAAAAAAAAAACAAACACTAAAAAAAAAACAAAACAGCTCAAAGCTTAAAACTTTTCCTATATGGTATTGTAGCTTTAGATTTAAAGCATCTAATTGGACACCTTCTAAAAGAATGTATTAAACCAGCACTTCGGGGGCCAAAGTACTTTAACATCTTTTATACCTTCCTGACAGTGGCCTTAAAGAAAGAATGAGAATCAATGGACTCAAGGAACTAATGGACCTGCCAGTTCTCTAAACACCTTTAAGAACCATGATCTAGACAAGTGACCAAAGATAATGAAAGGAGTGAAAAACAAAGGCACCAGAGAGAGGACACTGAAATATCTTCCGAAGTACTTAAATATTTTTTTTCCTTTTTCCTTTTCTGTTGTGTAGTTTTTCTGCCTTTGTCTCTTGACTATTAGCTGTAATGTAGTTCAAATTGCTAAACTATTTACCATAATTAACATAGGTTCCTATAATTAAATTGTGAAAGGATCACTTATTTTTGTTTTCTAAGCTCTTGCACTCAATAAAGGAAACAGATTTTTAAGCTGAAGTGCACTGCAGTTACCATATTTGTTCTGGTTTTACCTGGTGTGCAGCTAAGCCCCACACAGATGCTCATTGAGTCCCCCTCAGTGGGATGGGGGACAGAATTAGAAAGGTGAAAGTGTGAAAACTCGTGAGTCTGAGATAAAGACAGTTTAATAGGTAAAGAAAAAGCTGCTCATAGAAACAAAGCAAAACAAGGAATTAATTCACCACTTCCTATGGACAGGCAGGTGTTCAGCCATGCCCCGGATAGCAGGGTTCTATCACAGATGGTTACTTGGAAAGATAAATGCCATCACTCCAAACAGCCCCCCATTCCATGAGGTTCCCAGCTTTATATTCTGAGTATGACACCATATGGCCTGGAGTGTCTCTTGGGTCAGTTGGGGTCAGCTATCCTGTCTGTGTCCCCTCCCAGCTTCTTGTGCATCCCCAGCCTCCTCAATGGCATGAGGAACAGAAAAGGCCTTTACATTGTGTTGGCACTGCTCAGCAATAGCTACAGCATCAGTGTCTTATCAACAGTGTTTTGGTCACAAATCCAAAACATAGCAACATGCAAACTGCTATGAAGAAATTCTTGAAATGTTTAAAGACATTTTTAAACTGAAGAATAGGCTTTCTGGCATTTAGGCTCTAAAGTAATTTTGTTTACAGAGACAAAAGAGTGTAATTGTGTTCTCATTCTTTGTTCAGAGTAGTTGGTTATATGATCAAAACAATGCTTGCCTTATAATAAACAATGGAACTATGAGAAGGAAACTTTTTGAAGAAAATCTGCAATTTACACATTTTCTTGGAGAGAATAAACTTTTACTCTAGTGATGCAACTTTCATCATTGCTATGTCTTTGTTACTTCTCCTAGCAAATGCTTTAGTAATGGACTTGCACCATCTTCTCTGAAAGCCATTCTTTAAAGCACACTGTACTTCAGGCAAAAAATTTGGCATTTTCTGCACTCCAGCAAGTTGCTGACAAAATAAAGAAACTCAAACCACAAAGAGAGTATTTCTATCTCAGGAAAAACAAATCAGCAAAGTAAGAAAATTCCTGTCAAGATATAGAAACGTGTTCTTTGCCATTTCTTCTTTTTTTTTCCACTAAAGAACCTGTCTCTACAAATGTTTCTTTGCTCTGACTTTCATTCTGATCTCCACTGCAATTATCCAATCATTAGCAGTGAAGTGCAAATAAAAAAATTTTTTGATTGGATTTAGAATTTGGTCTCCCAGCATTAGATCTTTGGCTTTTAAATACTCTATTAAATGTCAGAATACAAAGAGATCACTGTTATTTCTACTCTAATATCCTGCACATTTTAGAACTTTTGAGAAAAAAAACAAATCCTTCTCATCTTTTCAAAAAGTGGCCTAGTCTGAGCTAGATGCGAACAAAACCTTATTTCATTTAGATAAACCAGCATAGATCTTGACTGTGTAAAATAAAATTTCAGGGAATGAAACATTAACTTCAGAAAGGCAAACACTGTACACTCTTTGCTTCGGTTTTCCTTTTGCATTTCTCAAGCTTCTCTGTAATGACGCCAGGCTAATTGGACAATTTGCTTCCTTGCATCATTCAAACTCCACCCATGCTATAATTCCAGCATGTAGCCTGTACTGCTGTACAGAGCAGAGCACCACATTCTGCTCATCTGTGAATGTCTCAGAATTTCTACCTGACCTTTTTAACTTAAGTATATCAGAAAATCAGACAGAAGATGATAGCCTTAGGATATTATTCTTATTGATAGCTGATCTATACCATGGAATTTCACCCATTGCAGGGGACAAGAAAAACAGAGAGCAATAATAAAGGAACAAGAAAATGGAAAATTAACAGATGCATATGGAACTGAAAGCAAGAACCTGACATACTCTCATCCGCCATAGAAAGGTTAGTGGCAAAACAGGACTAGCAGAAATGAAGACAAGGTATGAAACAGACTTGTCACACCAAACATAAATACCAAATAGAAATTTTCCACATAGGAGGAGAGGTTAGAAATAAGGAGAGGAAGTGTAATTAGACTACCAGCAAAGAGAGGAGGGGCAGAAAGGATGGATTAAGATAAAATGAGAAAACTGAAAGCAGAGAACTAAATAAGAAATATATAAACAGAGAAGATCAAAATACAGTATTCAAAAGCCAAGAACAAAAATTTGACTGGGAGATAAAAGTGAAACTACAAAGAAAATTATGGGCAAATAAGAAGTATTAAGAAGAATATGCTTTGTAGGACAACTAGATAAAAATAACAGATCTTTAGAAAAAGACCGAGCAATAAGAAAAGAAGAAAATACTTTTAACAAAAGTGAAGGGATGCTAAATATTCTGTGTGCTGCTCAGCTGCTCTCACAACCTAATGCAACAATATTCAGACAACAGTATTTTAGGTAAGAGACAATTAGAGCTAAACTTCCAAGCACCATTGAAACAGAAGATGATGCAAATGAGTAACTATCTCAGGGATGTAGCTCTTGGCAATTTCCTCCTGTCAGGTGTTGATTCAAGAGTAGTGAATAGAAGAAAAGGGGAAATAAGTTCTAATAGCTAGAAAGGTATTCTTATTACTCTTCAAATACGTGATTCACAATTCATAAAACTCTAGGGGAACTGAAAGTTTTTCCACTTTATACAGGCTTGGGTTATAGTAATGCATTCAATGTATAGGGCATCTGTCAGCCAAAGTCCTTTCATCTTAAGAGAAATCTGAGAATGTAGTAGTTACCCTACAGGCAGAGGGAAGAGAACAGACCAATGCCATACCAATTATACCATTTCTCAGAGGGATCCATTGCAAGCATTCAACTCCTTCGATTCTACTTCATAAAGGCAGTCTGTGTCAAAAGCTGAAAGCCACTGGTTGAATTCTAAGCTGCAGATCTTCATTCTCAAGGATTTGGAGGAGTGGAATATGACTGATGCCTCCCATAGTGATGAAGAATCTTCTTTGAAATGTTAACAAATTGTGCTGCATGTCCCACATTTCTCTATTTGTGCACAATTCACATGCAGATAATGATGGATAAAATATGCAGAGACAAACAGCTATAGTAACATTTTTCACTTTTTTTTCCGCAAAAATAAAAGAACAAAGCCAATGAAAATATTTTTATACTTTGCTTTGAATTTAAATTGCCTTCTTTTTTCCCCTCCCTGGGCTGTGCTCATTAATAATGACGGCTATCTGATGAAAATCTGGTCTTTATAATCTTTCACATGTCTCTGTTGTTCAACTGTTGGTGAAGTACTGTTGAGAACTCTATATGGGATACTAATCTCTCCTTGAGGGGAGGAAGAATGAACACTGAGGTAGGTAGAAAGATCTCTGTTCTGTCCTTACACAGCTAAGGAAGAGGGAGAGAAGTTATACTACAGCAGAGTAATTTGGGTTGGAGGGGACATCTTGAGGTCATCTCATCCATTCCCTGTACGAAGCGGGATCAACTTCAAAGTTCAATCCAGTTTCTAAGGGCTTTGTCAAGTCACTCTCTGGATATATATATAAAGATGGAGACTCCATGGCCTTGGGCAATCTCTTCACAGCTTAACCATTCTCTTTGTGAATATATTTTTTCCTTCCTTGAGTTGGATTTTGTCTTGCTACAGCTTGTGCCCACTCTGCCTTGTCCTTTTACTGTACATCTCTGAGCCAAGGTAGGCTCCATGTCTCTAACCTGCTCTTCAAGAGTTAAAGACAGCAGTCAGGTCTTCCTTTAGGCTTGTTTTTTTCAATCTGAAAAGGATCAGTCCTCTCAGACTCTCTTTGTGCATCGTATGCTCACCTAAGCATTTTGATAACCCTCCACTGGAACTGCTTCAATTTTATTCTTGTCTGGGAGAGCTCAGAACTGGACACAGAACTCCCCTGTGGTCTCACCAGTGCTGAATACATGGGCAGTCATTCTGTATAGGCTCTGACTACCTGTTTCACTAACAATACTAACTGTCCACTGGAGCAGGATGATGTGGATATGTACTTTTTCCCCTGGAAAGTTGCTAAAAACAATACTCATGAAAGATAACAGTGCTATGGCAACTTTTCATTAGTAAAGAACAAAATCAAGGAGGACCTTCCTCAACATTTACGTCCAGGACCATAAAACAGGAAAAGGCATCACCCTTGGCTAAGAAACTAACTATTTTAGAGTTCATGGGAAATTGTTCTAGGTGAGATATTTAAGAAAGGTTGATTTCCCAGAGTTTCCAAAGATCAAAATAATTTTATACAATGAGGAAAAAACATAACTTTTCTATAGAAAACAAGTGTTTTAATAAAAAAAATCATAATTTCCTCCAGTATTACTAAAAAAAATCATTCCAGGATATATTTTGCAGTTCTGCTAAAGCTTGGTTCCTGAATTTGGGGTTCATATGAAAAAAAAGATGGAGAGGGCACAAGAGTTAAAAAAGGAGAGAGCAAAGATGTCTTTAAGAGGGGTGCAAGAGACTAAGTGCAGAGAATATAACTCCTGAAGATACCATCTTATGCCAAACCAAGTCCTCCAAAGAGCCTTGGAATTATGTTCCCTTACTAAGTGCTACTACTGACCATTAAGCAGGTGCCCTTGTACAGACCAGAACCTGTTCTCACCTGCTGTCAAACTGTGTTGCCACCTGTTGTCTGTCAACAGAGCAATGTAAACATTCATAGAAATCAGAGACATTCCTCTCTCTTCACCAAATTTAGCTTCTTCTCTTTGTGGCATCTACCCATCTTTTGCCTCATGAAGAGAGAGATGCTTTCATCAGTGTACTTCTTCGCTAATTAAAAGTCTAGATTAATGCCAAGCAATAAAAATATTTACCAGGAAAAGCTTCAGGGAACACTTCATTTTTTATGTTCTGTTTGTATTTAGTGCCATAAAGGAAGGAGACTGGTAAGAGAGAAGAGAAATCAATGAGCACCCGAGGCACCACTCTAAATTGGATGCAAATTGATAGAATAAGAATTAAGAGGATGCAGTCATGCAAATATTTAAACAGAGCAACTTGCCTTAATCTATAAGGAGCTCTATGCTCAGGTGCTGTTGTTCTTACCTCTAGATATCAGATCTATGTACTTTGCTAACTTTGAGCAACAGAAAAAAAAAATTAAAATCTGTTCCTATGTTACAAATAGAGGGTATTGACTAAAACTGCTTGAAAGAAAAATAGTTTTATTACACTACACCGAGGAGGACAGCCAATTTACCATTTTTTTTAACCAACCACTGTTTAAAATTATTCTTGGGATTGTTTGTTTACTTCTGTTCTCCATCCAAGAAAAGCCCATAGAGGTTTACTTATCAAAAAACAGTTTTCGCTAAACAATTGATAACAATCACAATTAAATTTAACCTGCAATTTGAAGTAACTCAAATTATGCCCCAAAGCTCTGTGGCATATTCACTGCTGCTCCATCAAGTCTCACTCCTCATCAAACCTTGAAGTTTTGCATTCCCCCTGGACTGCATTTTCCTTTCTATCTTTCAATGTTATAAACACTTCCCACAGTACAAAAGTAAATAATTTGTTAATTAATAAGCTTCCTCTGAATATCAACTTGGTTTGTTTATTTCTCTTGGAACTTGACAAAGCATGATTTTATTGTCTTTGTTGAAAATTCATTCACCTTGCAAATATTCAAAAACATTTTTGTTATTCCATTTTCTTGTCTCATTCTTACATGGTGGTACTTCCTGTTGAATAATATGAAAGCAATTTCCATAATGAAATATAAAGACAAATTATGTGTAATTTGTTAAACATATGCAATATGGCAGCATCCTGCTGACACCACTGCACAGCAATTTAATTATCAAGATGTTATTTTCTCTGTAAAATATTGAAAGCTGCTGAGAAGTAAGACATACACAACGCTTGAGCTTAGCTTTCTACTTTCTGTTTCACCTTCAAAACCATCACATGCATTTAAAGACGATGAGTTTGGGACACAGACCAAACAAGCTTACTCAACCCTTTCTAATATCACACTGTTCAATTATAGTGTTAAATTTGTGTAATTACAGTTTTAATGGTCTTCAGAAACATTATAGAAAAAAAAGAAAATCTCAGTTTCTATTCACTAGTTATAATCTCATCAAAAATTAATTTCCAAATCAAGTTCTAATCTCAATGGAAACATTTCTTTTCATTAAAGAGCACAGATGAAGTTCAGGAACAATATTCCTGTCAAAGTGAAAACACGCTTGTACATTGATGAATTTGAACGTCAAAGATCAGATCCTAAAGATGAAATCATAAACCACACTACTTCTGGCTTGTGACTTATTCAATAGCAGGAGTCAATGGGAGCAGAGTACACCTACAGATTATTTTCATTCAAAGATGTTTGCAATCTAACACTCCTGAGTATAAAATATCACAGAATCATTTAAGTTGGAAGTGACCTCCACGATCATCAAGTTCAACATTTAACTGAACACCACTTTGTCAACTGGACCAGAGCACTAAGGTTCAGTCATTTCTTGAACACCTCCAACGTCCCAGTTTTATGAGACACAAGTGTTTTGCTGAGGATGAGTTATGAGAAAGACCCAAACTCCCCTCTCTAAGCAATTGTAAATTCGAAATTAAGAGGCTCCAATTGAGGAAAAATGTGGAAAAAGGAAAAATAACAGCCCTT
>JAWWLV010000045.1:17627980-17639809 GCA_035041135.1 Platyrinchus mystaceus
ATACCTTTTTGAGTGCATTCCTAAGAAAAAAAATGAACTGAAGTGTTAATGTTTTAGTCAATAATGTTTGTTAATAAATTTTCAGAATACAGTTTTCCACTGGGAAATTATTTCTGTTACTTCTTAGATAAGTAATCAGTAGATGTACTTTTAAGATGAACTTTTCATTCAAATTGCTTACAATTTTTAAAATAGCACAAAATTGTTTCTTGCATTTAATATTTTTCACAGGGAAGATCATCTCCAAAACAGGTGTACATAAGAGTATCCAAGTTTTTTGATACTCATTATCCCAAAATCATGAATTTTTAAGTAGCTGTCTCCACACCCAAACTTCCAAACTTTTTCTCCAGTAAATAAAAGGAAAAAATATATTATGCAGAAGGCTCAAATCATGGAAATATTAATTAAATTATGCAGAAAGCTCAAATTATGGAAATATATTTCTTTATACTTAATTCCGATTTGCGATTCTAACAGTCCACTGTGTTTCTTCCTGAAGTGCCTTGCTGCTGTGTGTGTCCTCAACAGAGCATAGATTTTTCTGTCACCATCAAATTCATCATCTTTTCAAATTTCTCTCTTCCTTTTTGTTAAAAATATCTTTTTTCAATAAATTCAGTATGCAGTGGGACACAGTTATTATGTTATTATTAAGTTTTTCGTTTTGTTTCATATATTTAAGCAAAACATTCTTACACTGCAATGTTTTCCCAATCTTTTTTCAATCATCTGAATCTCTGACATAAGGTACTGGAAAGTTCATCTTTCCTTTTTTAAAATATAGGAAAAAACATCTCAGGTTTTAATCTGCTTTCAGGGAAATGATCTAATCTTTCTGTGATGACTAGTAGAGATATCAATGGAAAGTAAATATAATTCAAATCTTGAAAATTACTAAAATAGTATCTAAAATACTATATAAAATACCAGATAATTATTTTTTTTCTTTCTAAGGCACCCTTTCTTTTTCTCTTTTGCTAAAGCTAGAACTAGCTGAAACTACAATGGTGCTGTAATTTATAACCACGGCTGCATCATTAGGCAAAAAGATTGCCTTGATGAACTCTTACAGTCAATGAAGTGGTCCCCAATTACTCCTAGAACCTGTTTTATTCCACCTAAATGAGCAGATATTTTAAAATTCTACTACTACTTTTTTTCTCTGAACATTAAGCATCTGGTTATGGAAGAAGTTGAGACATCAATGCCTTGCAAATGGTGCAACTGGTCATCTAGAATACGTTCAGGTAACAGGTATCTATTACATGTGCTTGTGACGATTAAAATCCTTGTCAGCTACCATCCAGATTTGGCATTTTAATTATGCAATTGAAGCACAGACACAAACTATGGCATTTCTTAAACAGACTATTTTGTTAAAAGCTTAAGCGCTCTAAAGACCAAACTCATAAATGATGTAATTGTATTTTTTTTCAGATAATTAATTTAGAATAAATCTGATCTACTAAGAAGTTATATTAAGGAATGATACAGCATGCAGTAGATGTTCCCCCAATAATCCATTTTTATTTTATTGGACACTAATTTTTAAGTAAAAAAAATATCTCCTGAAATAAAAGGAACAAAATTTGTCAGCAAAATTGTTTTTCATTTAATCAAATCTTCAAATCCTCCATTATAAGCTGATTTTTTTAATATCACATGCAACCATTAGAGGATTTTCTTGGAACAGAGTTACTGAATTAGTTGCAGTCCTTTGTACTCTTGGAATAGCCTGATAACTTTGTGCAGCCATGAAAATATAAAGTCTTTAACCAAAATAAACTACTTCTCTAGATGACTTGACTCAATGCAAACAAATTGCACTCCACTCAGTTGTATGTGCAGTCCTCATGATTTATTTCTGTACTTGACTAGCATCTTTTTTTAATCTCTAGTATCCATTAAAATAACTAAGTCTTAGTTCATTCCCCTAAGAACTCTGTGTAAAGGGGTGTACACACCAGAAATGGAAAAGCCTTGGCAGAATAAGTCGCTGTTTCTTCATTCTCCAGCTCTCACACAGGGAACTGTATATACTCAAAAACGTGCATGTGACCAAAGTCCAAATGGGCAGGCTAGGAGGTAGCCTGGACTTGTAGCATCACATTTCTTATCTCACAGGAAAATAATAGTGATTTCTTCCCACTTACACCTTCATATCTTTATAAAACTATTTGAGGCTCAAGACCTTGGATCCAGGTGCTGCTACCAAGCAAGAACAGTTTGGCCAACATTCTGCTGACAGTGAGCAAAAGATGCTCAGGACACAGTGAAAATATGCAAGCAAAGGACCATCACCAGCATACTCTGGCCTCCTAACAGCTTTCAGAAGCCAGAGTTATCATGGTCCCTGTAATTGTTCTCTATCACTACAAACCTTTTTCTTTTTGAAGAAATGAAAGGGAGAAAAGCATCCCAAGAGAAAACTTGCAGGGATAGTTTCTGCTTTGCATTGTTCTCTCAATTCTTCCTCACAATAGGAAAGAGCTGTTCCCACATTTTTATATACCTCAAGCCTGAAAGAAGATAATCACTAAAATTGTTGTCAGATTGATTTTTTTCATTATCATAAGGGAAAATTTTAGTGGTGCATGATGCATTTCAAGCTACGCAATTATAGCAACTTTACCTTCCTAAAATCATTATCTCCTCCAAGGTGCTGCTTAGCACTTCTAAGGTGGGCGAGTGCATTTAGTGATTTTAGGTATATTCATTATGATTTGAAATCACAGAAATTGCACAATTGTAGTCAATTTTAAAACAGAAAAATTGGGGCAATTATTTAATGAGGCTATATGTTTAACAGCTTAGAAGTCTACTGTGAAATTTTATTCACTGCAATGCTGAGAAGAGTGGGAATAAATGTTGCAGCACAAACAGAATTAATATTACAAAACAGATGTTCAACAAGTCTCTGTCTAGATTTGGGGGTTCCCATAACAATCAAGAATTCACAACAAGTATGCAGATTTTTCTATAACAGAATCCCACTTGTGCATAAAATTACTCTTCAGTGTAGTTTTTACTCAACAGCATTGTTATATATTGAAGGATAGATTAATCATCTCATTGCTGCTTATTGTTTGGCACCATTTCTTTGGTTGTACTCCAAGTTGCATGTCAGATAATATATCAAGAAAATTCTCATTCTAATATTCCTGCAAAAGCTGCATTAGGTTTTAGTCCAAACAAGGTCCAATGGATTTACCTGGACTAGTTCCAACAGTGCTTTTGGATTTGTCTGATCTTAAGTTAGTACAAGTTGGCCTTTAATTTGCCTCAGATAATCACAGTCAATTCATCTGCAAGTACTGGCAATCCCACAGGAGGTAGTTGTCATCCTTAAGACCTCAAAGAAAAGGATAAATGGAATATGAAAGGAATGTGTAATGCAACATTTAATGCTCTGGCTTATAACAAAAAAAGAAAGAATCGAAATTCTCATTCCCAAAAACTCTGCTCTATGCAGAAGCCCTGTAATTTGAGGTAAGAAACACCCACACATCTTTGTATAAGTATAGCAATTCTTAATGGGATATAGAGATGCTCTGGAACAAATGAAAACGAGAGAATTACAGACCAACAACCAGACCAGTACATTGAGTCCCTCTACTGAGCGAACACAAGCTGAAATAAATGTGTTTCTATCAAGCTTTCCAAAGCAACAGTTTTTTAATAAGCAGTAACATCCTCCTGAGTACTAGTAATGCAGGAGTCAGTCTCAGGATGGTTTATCAACAATCCAACAGTGCCATCTATCAGATTTCATTAGAATAGTATTTTTCCATTTGCCAACACAACTGTGTAATGCTAAACAATTGCAAGATTTGAACTACAGAAAGTGTACAAAAGATTAAACACTGATCATTTATACATTAAAACAATGCTTGCAGAGTTCTAGGTAGTCATAAAGCTACCAGGATGGAAGGGGGGAAAAGCAAAAATAGCAAGACTAGCTTATCTTTCAAAAAATGTTACAACTATTTACTAGAGAGAATTTGTTAAATTCTTTTTCAGTAATTTCATTATCTTCTCATGTGATCTTCAAGAGATTTTCTACAGTTAGAGGTCTGAAATCCTCTCTAAAACATACCACCTAGCAGTCTTACAAATGTAATCTGTATCATCTAAAATACTGAAATGAGGCAGCTCCATGAACACAATTATTTTTTAAACTTAGTATCTGAAAAACTATCATTAGCAAAAAATGTGTCCTCTTTTCTCCTGAAAAGTCATCAGACAGGATAAATAAAAGTTATCCTACCATAAAATTCCCAAAATTCATGTAGGATGCAATTAGAACTTAAGTACAAGACAGCTATGTTGTACTTGACTTTCAGTTTAATGTGTAGTTTCTTTTTCCTTCAACCAAATAAACTACATTGTGTAAACGTAAAGTAATTTAAATAAAAGAAATGTGCAGGTGAGTAGGAGGACAGGCAATACTCTTAAGACAGAAGGTTCAGGTAGGATAGATGTCATCTGCACAATTAAATAAAATTGTCCCTTCTTAAAATACAGCAGGGAATGAAGCAAAGATGCTTGTCAGAAGTCGAGAGGAACTGCTTTCTATGAAACCAGACTTGGAACTGATTCATTGTAATTGTGTAGTAGTAAACGCAAAAGAATATAAACATCACCTGTTCAATAAACACATAAGTTCTCTGGTGCTCAAGGGAAAAGTGAGTAGATTCCACTCCTCTTTACTATATCTACACAACTTACAACTAGTTGCAACTATACAGTACTGTGCAAGGATGATCCTATTCCCAGACCAATAAGCAGTACGGATCTATCACAAACAGATATGCAGATTTAAGTCCTTCTGTGATGAAGTAGGATGAAAACTAGATGTTTCTGGTCTTCAATTTATGTGATAAATTTTATTCCATGGGCAAATCAGATTAAATATTACCTGACGAGTTCTATGAAAGTAATTCCATAAATTATTCAGTAATATTTTTCTTTTATCAAATTTATAGAGATAGTAGAACAATTAGTAAATTATTCAGAGATATATTAACCTCTCTTTCGGGACACTGGCACTAAAATATTCTATATTGTATGTAGAATATCATATTCTTTCACAAGATACCCAAAGTTATTTATAAATTCAACTAACATCCAAAATTTTTGATAATTCATGTCTGGTTAAATTGACAGTATAATAAAGCAGATTCCTGCTTAAAATGTCAAGATTATCATAACAGAAATCCTTCTTTTGCAATGAGTAGGAAAATTAATTCAGTTATTAAATCTTAAAAAATTAATGGTGTCTTCTGTTCTTTGCTGGATATCTTCAGCAGGAAGATTTGTTGTGAATAGGTACTGACTGGCCTTGACTTGGACACCTAATTTCCTGTCATTTAAACTTGGGTGAGACAAATTTCATCAGGTACTTTGTAATCATTGAACTGCACAAACTTATAGTTAAACCAATAGTTTTTGATATGAATAATCCAATAGTACTTTTCAAATCTACATAAAGTGAGATTTTCAAAAGCCCTCAGTATGGGGGCCTAACTCTGCCCCATCAAGGTCAATGGAAGCATTAACACTGACTTGAGGGAGGACTCAAGAAGCAGAAAGGGGGTGATCAAAAGCCTCTGATGTGGGAAACTTGGCAGCATCAGCTCAGGACTGAGTGCATTAAAGTCTTACCCCAAAGTTAAATATGTTCTTAGATATTTTCATGCATTTACAAAGTATGAAATTAGTTTCATAAAATGAGTTTCATAATAAAACTACTGTGGATCCGTATGTTTACTTGGAACTATTTGAGGGAGATAGAAGCTAAATAAGAAAGCAGTGTTTTCTTTTTCCCCTATAGCAATGCCTATTCAAGAAACGTTTTGGTAGAACAAAACTTAAAACCTCCCTCAACATTATATTTCATTATTTTAGCTGAGACTAGAGCTTAAATCTTGTAGACTAAATTCAGGCAATATGTGTGTGCTTTAATGGCAGTATAACATCACCCTGGGCCTGTGTTTAGCATAGAGAGAATGTTTCTTGTGCAGGTTATTCCTTCAAATTCAAGACTAGTGTACTTGAGATGAAGGACAATGGGGGCACAGAAGTTATTGTTATATCCCACAAATACATTTTAATCAGAAACATTTTCTGCCTCAGTTAGAAAAGTTCATGATTTCTACCATATATTTTTTTCATGTCTACCCTATTCTATCATATGACATTCTACCATAATGACCATGAATTCTGTCATCTTTGGGAAGACCACAACATGAGCATTCATACTCCACCTTTACAATTCCTCTATTCAAATTTAGCATAATGTTCATGTATCTAGCTAAAATATACAACCAGAAATTGACCTTCTGTGTTAGCTGTCTTCAGCAAAGAAAAAAAACCAAAGCCAATCATTACAGTTCTGAAACAGTAATTGATGAAAAGAGAGTACTGTTTTAAATTATCTAAATGAAAAATTCCTCTACAAATGCAAATATGCAGCTACTACAGTTCTAGCAGTGGTGTAGCAGTCCTCTGTTTATAACAAAACACATTGATATTCAATAAACAGTGCTGCATAAATTTCATCTCCCTGTAGGGAAAATTTAGACTTATTTTATTATTCCATTGGAATATTTTAAATGAGAAAAAAATGAAGATAAACTGCAGTTGACCCTAGGCATTACAAATGCCATTAAGGCTCTCGCTCTGTTAGACCCATCTGTTGCTTTTCAGGCCAGCTATTCATTAACCTTATTAGCACCAGCCCCCATAGCCTTGAGTTGACATTTCCCTGGTTAATATGGAAAGCCCATTTCCTAGCACACATGAAGAGGCTGATTAAAGAATTTGTATGAATTTTCTAATCAATGCAGTAAGATAGAGGAACAACAAATCTATTTCTTCAAGTCCAATACAAAATTCCTTTCTGCAGGCTTCTAGGGGACTGCAGTTTCTATGTAGCTTTGCACAGTTACTGTCCTAATCAAATCAGCAGAAAATCAGTCTTCTTGGCATCAGTAATAATCTCTGTCTGTTGCAGCAATATAAATCCAACTGGTATAGTATCAGATTTTGTACTAGATTCACTGATGAGCCAAAAAAACAACAGTAAATATATTCATTCAACAGATATGCCCAGCAGCTTAAATTGAATACATAAATGTATTATCATGTTTAACTCATTGATATGAAGTCACAATAAGGTGAATTGTTTAGTATTTAATCCCAGTGCTTTTTCATGCTGGGCACTCATGCAGTTTTTTTACTCCCTCAGAGAATATTCTGAGCAATTAAATTCGCAGAATGAGTTTGGAGAAAGTATTTTTCTCTCTCCATTTTAGATTAGGTATTGCAAGCTCAAACAAAATTCCATGTACCTGCACATACCAAAACAAATATTTCATAAAGAAAACAGTATCAATTTCTTTCACATCAGCTATTTGGCAGCAACAGCTGACACTATTTCGCACACTAAAAGGAAATGATGAACTCTTTTTTTTTGTCAAGAAGTTGCTCTCATTTTTTTTCTGAAAACTCTAAGAATGAAAGCAAAAAAACTAATGGGTTAAGCTAGACAGGAACAGTACAGCAGCCTTTGGCACTTCTGATTCTTCTTATATCTTTGGCAATACAAGGTAATTTCCAGATAATTTTTTCCCATAAGTGGAATGTCAGGATAATTTATAGAGGTGTCCTATTCTTCCTGACCAGTTTATTTAGTTAGAAGTAAGACTTCAAGGATTTTAAAGCTAGAATTAAGACTGTCTTTCCCAAAAACACCCAATTCAGCAATTCATCAATGCAATTAATTAAAAATAAGATCTGACCTACAGAAACTACTACAATTACTGTAGGTAGACTGTATTGGAAAACATAGAGCTGACCAAATCTCTTTTAGTGCAAGAACCTATTAATCAACTATTCTACCCCTGTTAATCATTGTGTGTCTCTTCTTGTGAAGTTATCTGTCTCTACCATACCTGTTCTAAGCCTGTGTAAGACACAGCCTCTCTTTTTCACATTTGAGTCTTTTGCAACTATCAGCATCCCAGCATTAGCTGACAGGCAAAACAAATCCCATAATAGTCATAAATGGTTCTGGTCTTAATCAGAAGCCAGTGAAATCAATGGAAAGACTTACAGAAACTATATGTGGGTTTGGAGTATAGGGAGTCCACTGAGTGTCTTGCTTAAGGGTGTGCGTCACTGACAATGTTACCTGTGTACACCTCCTCCTGTTGTCATCACTGGGATAATCTCTATCAGCTCAATGTCTTGAATTATACACACCTGAAGACTGAGCCAGCACCTGTATTCTCTCAAAGGAATCCTGATATTTACAAGTGTCAAGTAACCAAAATGTTGTGTCACAGCAGCTATTTAAAAGTGATGCTTTAATGCAAAGAAGGAAAAGCAGTTTCTGTTGGAATTTCTGCCAAAAATGGATTAGAGATGCAATTCAAGCTTTATAAGCATCTCAAATTTTGGATGTCTATCTGAACGTTTTTGACTAAAAATCTGAATGATTTGTAGCTGCTTGGTTTAGCTGGGAAGTTCAGGAAAATAATCTGTTTCTTGAGGCATGGCTAGTAGATAAAACTGAGGACACAAAGATAATTGTAAAGTATAAGGTCTGAAAAGAAGAACAAAAAGAAAAATAACTAAATTTCTTCAGGCCTCAAAAACATATTTGATTCAGGAAATAGATTAAGAAATTGATTGACTCATTCACTTGTTTTATTTATGTCATCAGTTTTAGTTGTTAATATTACTTTAGTTGTTAATATTGAAAAAAACCCAAACCTAAAGTATGATAAAAACTTGCTTAGCATTTCAATGAGACACAGAGGGAGATGAAAAGAACAGTTTTTGCCTGCTCCTCTGCCTTCGCTCCTGTGCAATGTGCAGAGCTATAAGCTGAAGCTCTGTAATACAAAAAACTTTCCCCGTTCTTGTGCAACAGATGTTTTCACAAATGCTTCGACTCCCAGAGAAGCAAGGCTGGAGATAAACTCCCTCATCCTAACAGAACAGCACATTGCCCAGCAATCACGAAGCAGCCTTTATGTGAAATTTCATATAAAAATATAAAGTAACAAAAAAATAAATTTCACACCTAGGAAGCTACTGGGGTTTTTTTAATGTAATTATTCCTTTTTCTTCTGCAT
Source organism: Platyrinchus mystaceus (assembly GCA_035041135.1). Lineage (NCBI taxonomy): Eukaryota > Metazoa > Chordata > Aves > Passeriformes > Tyrannidae > Platyrinchus > Platyrinchus mystaceus. Next base: position 17,637,127 of record JAWWLV010000045.1, read on the forward strand.
ATGCAGCTTTTTCAGCTTCTGGGGCTGTGACAGTACATTTATCAATTTTCCGGCTTGAAATTTGCACTTTCCCTTAACTTGCATAATGCCACCTCACAATTCAGTTCCAAATTCAAAACAAGCTTTTACAAAGCCCGGTACATACAGAAGAAAAGGCTCTGTGCCTTATCCTTTATACCTGAACAAAGATAAAACGAAGAAAGTGTGAGAAAGATAAAAAGTAGAAAGTGTGAGAAAAATAGACATTCTTATTCCCAGTTTTAGATTAAATTTTCTTCTTTTTGTTCTGCCGTCCTTTGTTCCCCACTACAGTTATGCCAAGCCCAAAATACCATTCAAGCAATTCTAGTCTTTGCTGTTAAGAACTATCTAGTTAAGTATTAAAGAAGGATATTGCATGGTGGTGTTTTTTTTCCCAGACAACCATAAAAATAAGGAATCTGCTAATTTCTTTCAACAAATGAGAGAAAAACACAGAGATAGTGGTTCGGTTTGAAAACAATTGTTCACTCAGTTTTGACTCTACTGGAAAATAGATATTTTCTTTGGGGAATTTGAAGTTCATCTCATATCCAGCAGAATTTAACATATATTTCTTAAATAATCTATTTGAATACATATTACTCAAACACCAAAGAAGCTCATTCCATCTAGAAAAAGAAGATGGCATGTCTCTCAGTCTTATCAAGGTTTTAAAAGTGCAGGTAGTAGGTAAGTTTGTACTGCTGATAGCAAAAAAAAGCAACCCAATAACAACCATAAAGCCCTTCTTGTGAGTTAAGTTATGTAAATTGAAGAATGCCCTTACTGTCAGCAGGTATATTATTTCAAAGAAGACAGACAACTGTGTTAATCTCCCTTCTGCTTAATCCCTGTCTCTCCACAAATCATCATGTCGACAGTTTAAACAGATTTAGATGTGACTGAAATCAAGAAAAGGAGATAGTCTCAGGATGCCAAGGCTGATGCAGGCCTCCAAGAGGTAATTTTGTTTGTGGTGGAGAGAGAACACAGGAGAGAGAGTAAATCTAACAAATCTAACAAAGCAGCCCTCTGGCCCAGCCCTGAGGATCAAATCCAATTCTACCAAGATACACATTAAGCCCTGTCTATCACAGCTTTGCCCTTGAAAAGACAAATAATGATGAGATTCACCTCGTTGTGCTTGTCTCTGGAGAGAGGGGACAGAAGATGTTTAAGGAATCTGCACTGTTGCTCATTTTGAATGCCTTGTATTATTTAATTCTTATTACCTTAGAACAGGGATTAAAAAAATTAGTTAACTCTGTTTGTTTAACCACTTGCTGTCCCTTAAGTAAGATGAAGGAACAGGGGATAATAGAGAAAGTGGTGGTCAGTGGAACGGGGCTCATGCATTATGCATCTTGATCAAATTATTTTTTGCAAAATGCATCCTTTATACTACCTCTTTTGGATGAAAAGGACTGATTTCTATTTACTGTTCTGCTGAAAATAATTGTGGAAAACATTTTCAAAAGACTGCTGGGAACTGAAAAAAAAAAAAAAGAACAGTACATCTTTGAATATTTAATAATTTTCTGATAGTATTAAAGTTAGATTTACTCATATTCCTTCTGTGCCTGTACTATGTCAAAACCACTCCTTTAGCACTATTTTTCAGTACCTAATAGTCAAGTTTTAGATGAAAGAATCCCTTTCAATAAGGATTACTAGGATGCCACTCTTGAAGTTTTTAAAACAGAAACTCTATCATTAATCACTTTAGTTTTAACTCTTATCTGATCAAATTAGCATTTGCAAGACTACACCTAAAATAGCAAAAATAGTCTTTGGAATAATCTTCAATGCAAAGAAAATTATAATTACCTGGGTGGTCTGCATGATCACAGCTTGCAATTCTGTGCCTTAGAAGAAAACCATAAAATTAATTAGTTCACATTAGTGATACTTTTTGAAGATGAACAGCTAGATGAAAGCGCTGAGAATTATTACAGTTATTAGATAGCACAATAAACCGCTACTCACAATTAAAAAATTGCAGTAATTTAACTGAACCTAAAGGGGATGCCACTGTGGCAATTCCTTGGGCCAACTCCCCAGGGTCTAGCTGATGTGTTGAGGGGAAAGAAAAAGAAAATCTGGTCAGACCACCAGTGTACAAGATTGCAGGGCCTTTTGTGTATGACCAAAAGGATGCAGGCTTTTGCATCAGAGTAGCCAGGTGTCATGGGTGGGAGTAGAAGGCTTAGATAAAATTTATAAAAAAGCCCTGTTGTTGAGTCATGAGGTGCAGAAAGGACTCTTTTGGTTTCTAAACTCTTTCTCAGAGTCTAGGTGTGTATGAATCCAATCTTAACCTTGGATTGTGTCAATGCTTTAAATTTAAGGAATTATGGAGGTGTGATTGAACCACTTTTTTCCCACGATTGGCAAAATGCGAATGTTTATATAAAATGAATCATCTATTATTACACATAATCAGACAAAAGATCTTATTCAGAATTATTTACTACACAATATAAATGCTAAAGCTACTATTACTATAGTATAGTATAGGATAGGATAGGATAGGATAGGATAGGATAGGATAGGATAGTGCACAATATGGAAGAAATTATTGACACAATTATTTTAAAGCTAGCAAAAAGAAATTAAGTAGAGGTTGATGTAACTCACCCGTACCAATGCTTGTGGGGAGATC
>JAWWLV010000045.1:17639909-17670295 GCA_035041135.1 Platyrinchus mystaceus
AATTATTTTAAAGCTAGCAAAAAGAAATTAAGTAGAGGTTGATGTAACTCACCCGTACCAATGCTTGTGGGGAGATCTCTGTCCCTCAACCTCCAGGAGCATCCTTGGAGGGCATCCCCACCCAAGGGAGGAATCTCCACACATACACCCCAAGAAGGGTTATATCAGAAGGACCTGACTTCATGAGAGGGGACTGGAATTGCATAATATAAAGTGATTGACTGCTAGTCACAAATTTAAGACATTCACCGGTTTATCTGTCAAATCCTGTTTCAAAAGCAAGATGTGTATTCAAAATCTGGTGAACCAGGATGGTTTTAGCATAATCAACACCAAGACAGCACGCTGGCCCAGCAGTTGAACTTGCATGATAACTTGCATGATGGCTTGCTTATTATGCATTCTCTGATTGGATTTTAGGTATGATTAGGGTAGGCTCTCCTGCCACATCAGGAGTTATTTTTGAGCATTTGCAAGAGCAAAATCCTCTCTGTCCCTTTCTCCCAACAAGTATCATTACTCTTCCTGTCCCTTGCTATGAGGTCTTTCCTACCTGGAAAAAGGGCCATAGAGGGAAGAAGTGAGTTCACCTCACAATATGGGAAATGGGGCTTGTGCTTTTATACTCTTTGGAACATTTACAGTCTCTTCTGAGACCTTCCTAATCAATTTCAGTTGACATTATTTTTGAGAAAGGCTTCTGGTTTTAACAAATTAGCTTTGTAATGTCAAACAAAAACTATAAAAGCAACTCTGACCCATTCCAGATGCAGTAGTTCGCTTCCTGGACCTTGGAGGTGCCTCATTTGCCAGGCACTGCCTCTTCTCAGGTGATTGCTATGCTGTATTTTAGCACTTTTATGTTTGTAGCTGTTCATTCATTGTGTCCTTTTGAATATGTTTCCATGTTATTCAAACATGGTCCTATGTGGCAACTGACACCTAGAGATTTGGTTTATATGGTTTAAATTGAGTTTATAATACCTGCCGTAGATTTCATTCTCAGCCAAGTTTCTTCATTTCATGAAATATAATTTCTTAAATGCTTTTGATCATAGGAATGAAAGAGCTAAGGATGCACAACATGCAATATTCAAATTACATATAGTAATATTAGCATATAATTCATTACGAAAGAATTGACAAATTTAAATTCTCTTTCTACATTGTGAGCCACCTTTCCTGGAACTATTTGTAACTCAGGCATATTAGAAGAGTCCTTAACTATGGTATTTTATGGACTGATTAATACTCATAATTTAAACTATATATTTTCTTAAAGGAGCTCAAAGAAGCTATATAATGAAATTTCTATTCACTGATTGCTTCATTTTCATGAAGATTTGCTTCTGTTTGCAACATCAGAAACGAGCTTTCACTAATACTTTCTCATCACATTTAAAATTTGCTTCATGAAAACAGTTTGGTGTCCTACTTTGCCTGGATATGTGAAACAATACTCTAAGTCTATTCTGCAAGTGAAAAACAAATCCTGATGGCACGTTAAAATTCTTTGTCATGGCCACCTTGAACTTTCACTGATTTTGTGTGTGTATGTGTGCTTAATTAATATAAGTTTATATTTTTTTAACTGGATTTATTTCAAAAAGTGTGAAAGCTGTGAATCACTGCACTTGTGTGTCTAGTGGTTCAATGCTTTAATCACAGCACACACAAATGGCACTGAAAGTCAGCAGTCAGCAAAACTGCAGACTCGCTAAAATGAAAAAGATATCACCCTGGCAAGAGAACTGGGGTTTGCAAAGATCTAGAAAATTTAGTGATAATTAAACCCAGTAAGAGGAATAGTCTCAAAGTTAATTACATAATTGGAAACACAAAACCCAGTAAGAGGAATAGTCTCGAAGTTAATTAAATAATCAGAAAGACAGAAGAAAGCTGTGCCAGCCCTATTGCTCTGAGCTATTTCTCTAAAGGAATTGTCTCTGCAGAGATACCCTCTCTCTTCAGCTCTGCTCTGCACTGAACTGGGGAACGATTAAGCCTGGCGGTCACTTTATATTGCCTGTGGTAAATGCAACCTGTTCAGAAACTGAAGCACAAAGCCGTGGATGTCTGCAGTGGCTGAGCCATCACGAGTGTTACAGCAACAGCTACATTTTATAATGGTAGTGGTAGACAAGAATGCCCTCTTAGGGTTATGAGACTCCTATTGCCCAGATGCTATATTAGTAACTGGGTGCCAGGTAGGAAAAGCTCAATAATGCATCTTTCCAAATGCAAATAATACAGGGTCTGTTTCTGTCTGCAAAAGCAAGGCACTATCATCAAGTCTGATCAGCCACTGCTTGTGCTGCCTGCTTAGCCCTGAAAACTGGCCTTCATGCGAGCCAGCACAAGGGCGTGGCAGGGGAAGGTGTGTACTAAGTATTATCTCAAAGCACAATCACTCCCATTCCGTGTTGCAATAAGAGATTTTGAACCATTCTCCTAACCTTGATGCTGGGCTAACAAAGTTCTGGGCTATCTGAAGGAGGATCACAAGGAAATGGTCCAAAAGGTAAAAAATATTTTAATGAACACTTTGCTTAAATACAGAAAATATTCACTTGTCTCCCAGGTGTGATCACAGCCAAATAATACATGTCAGCATCTTCATTTCATGCCTTTGCATTATTACCTAACAGGTAAGAACAACAACAACAATAAAAACAACAGTAATAACCTGGATATTGCTGTATCAAGTTTTGTAGCTGAATTCCTTACTGCTGCCCTTGCCTGGCACCGACTTCTTTGAAGCAGTTGTATTTTATGTACCAAGTGGAACTATCTGCCAGCTGAAAAACAACTTGTAATGTCTTGGTCTCAATTGCTTTATATCTTATGAAAATATTAGTTGCCTGGTAGCTATCTTTTTTCATTTTTTTAATTAAGCATTTTCGTAGCAGAATTTTAATTCTTGCAGTGTGACACATATTGAATCTTTTTAAAAAACCTTCTTGAACTAAAAGTAATACAGTCATTCTGGCTTTTCCTCTTTTCTCATATTTCTAAATTTTTATTTCTCTATTCTGCAATCTAGATAACACTAATGATCCCAAAGAATTGTCTTAAAGCTCTTCTGTTCAGTCTGATTTTTGGCTGAACTTTATTATGATATTTCTGTTGTTCATACTTGTTCATGTTATGCAAATATCTTTACATAGGCAAATTTTAAAGAGACTGTTTCCAGTATGTCTGTGAAGTCTTTGTTCTTTTATTCATTACACTGAGAGGAGAATGTCAAATACAGAGTACAATGAGCATGCCAAAATTTCACGTGGAGGTTTTTCTGGTTCTGATAAGTAGCACAAATAATTGTAGAGTACACACTCCACTCCCCTCAAAGTCCAGGTAGTCCACTTTAGAAAATCCAAATTTCAGACAAGTCACTGCTGCTTTCAAGCTTCATGCACAAATATAACCAAAGCATACACATGTGCCCCAGAAAGATTTTTGGTGTAGCATGTTCTTTGACATTTGCAAGTCTAATCCTCCCAAGCTTATGTACACAAACCATGATCCTGAGAAGTCTACTCATGCTATAGATGGAAGAAATTATGCCACCACATTCCTATTCAATAACATGCCCCAGAAGAAACAAGACCTGCATAGAAGAGTATGACTTGCACTGAAAAAGATGTTTAAGATAGGAATTGTCAAGTTTCCTTTGCCTCACCCTTCCAGCAGCTCTCAAGAACTGCACTGAAAAATGTGTTCACTAGCATGGCATAGAAATGGGAAAGAAAGCTGGCATCCCAAAATTATCCCATTAATCCAGATTTTACTCCTATTAACCCAGGAGTGTAGTAACAACAATCCAGTTCAGTTTCATAGAGTTAATGAGATCAAGTAGAAAAGGGCCTTTTCTCTTGTGTGTAATAGCAAAGACCTAACTTAATATCTTTGTGATCGTGTTGTAAGTCTTAATAAAGTAATAGAAGTAATTGGAGCTGATTAGTGTCCTTGATGTAATGTTCTTAGACTACTGTAAGTCCTTTGACTTAACACATTTTACTTACAGAACTAGAGCAATAGAAAGCCAATATGAAACCTATCAAAGGATTGAAATGGGCTGATAATTTCATAGATGGGTATAAGCAGCTCCCACCTTCAGGAGTCCACCTCACCTACTAGTTGTTTGGTTCCCTTGGATCTTTCTGTAGAAGTCAGAGATAAAAAAGAGAAACATCTTCAGGAGAAAAATGTGCTTTGCATGCTCAGAAACAGCCTTGGAAAGAATTGCCTCAATTCCGTAAGGAACTTTGGAAAACTGGTAATTGAGATAATGAAAGTTGCAGTCCCCCAGACAGAAAAGGTAAAATAAATATCATTATTTGCTCAAGAGTGGATAGCAGTTAATTTTTTTAACATATGCTGTGTGATATATCTGTGGTTACACAGAAGTCAGGACTTCTAGAGGACATAAAGTACTTTACTTCTAGAGGACATAAGAGTGTGTGGAAGGAAAACAGTAAGGACAAGTCACTAACACTAAGGGTAGATCACGTGGTAAAATCTGACTAAATCTGAGCACCAGTGTAAGCACTCGGTATGGCTTTGAGTATTTTTAATGCATTTAATAGGTCCAAATGCAGCCAATACTTACAAAACAGAAGAATTTGTCCCTTCGTGTTTATCTGGAGGAATAGGTATAACTAAACACAAGCTCCAAATGCAACGGTGTGGTCAAAACCTGTCACAAGATCCTGTTTCACTAAATGGGATATTTATTGGGAATAGATAAGATATATGTATTTCTGTTCTTGGCAGTGGAACGGCAGCTATGGGATATTGTGTTGTCCAGCTCCAAGGCCTGCAATATTAAAAGTGTGTTCATAGTGTAGAGATGTTTATACAAGTTCTATTGATAAGGAAATACTTCTCACAATACATGTCCTTCAGTAGCTAGTTCGTCCAGCTTTTCTTAACGAAAGGGAAGGTTAGGGGATTGCATGCCCAAAGCCTCTGTACCTACATGACAAACAGGCACTTCATAATAGCAGATTCATCAGTCCAGCAGGTAATTCTGTAATGAGATCAAATTATCTAGATGAAGCAAGCCAAATTTGGATTGACTATAAAGCACTAAAGACCAATGAAAATTAAAATAATTTGCTACTTATCTCTGGAAACACTTTCAACAAGATGGTTATTTTTCTAAATGGAACACTCTAGTTCACTTGGGAATTAATTCAAAAATCTCAGTGGACTGTGTTATGCAGGAGGTCACAGCAAATGATCACAGTGGTTCCTTCTGGCTTTTATGATCTATGGATCTCTGAACTTGGTTCAATAAAACAAGTACAGCTGCCTAGCTGCAGGCACAGCAGATAATGGACTGAGCTTTCTCCTCACCAATGATATGTAAGCTCACATTCAAAACTCCCAGCAAACAGTCCACTGAAATAAATTAATATTCCTCTTGATGCAGGTGGCTGGTGCATAGCTTGGAAAAATCTATGTCGACTGTTTTATGTTTAGTCATCTTGGGCCAGAATTAAAAGAAAATTTAAACACCTAGAAGAGGCAGTCTTCAGGAATGGGATACAGTTCAGCAATGACTTCCAAACCCAAGAAATTCACATAAGATTTCTCTATAATCAGATGAGAGGTGTAGGCACAATCCCAAGCTAGATGTTCAGGAGAGTTGGAATGATTCACTGCCCGATGGTGCCTTTCTCCCTTGCTGACTATGGTGTAACAGAAATGCCATGAATAGACTACATACACAAAGTTCAGAGAGCTGGGCAGGTGAAATCCAAGAGTATGAGGTTAAGGGTGAAATTCTCTTTCACACTATCAATGACCCTGACTCTGATGTTACCACTGAAAATATGGAGGGCGTACGTGTATATATATATATCAACCAGAAAATTAGAGATCGCTGTGATAGAAATGTTTAACAGAATGATAAGCCAGGCCAGTTTCAAACTTCAAAACAAGGCTTGACTAGATTGCTGCTCATTAAAATGTGCATTCACATTGGTTACTCCATAATCCCTATGAATTATTATGATGACATACTCAAAACATTCAGTCCTTCCCAATCATATCCTCAATTTGCTGTGACTACACAGTGCTACTGAACTGACACAGCACAGTTACCTGGCTGACCACTGTGGGCCTTGTTAGCCTTAGCCATCTACACTGGCATGACCATATCTAAGAGCTCTTCAGTAAATCATTGAATCATAAAATCTTACAATATTAAGGGATGGAAGAAACCTTAAATATCATCTAGTCCCAACAAGCCCTGCCATGGGCCTGGGTATGTCACACTAGACCAGACTGATAAAGGCCATATCCACTGCAAGGGTTGGGGCACCCACAACCTTCCTGGGAAACCTGTTCCAGTATATGACCACCCTCACAGAAGCTTGTGACTTTAAATAGTTGATAAATATCTATTAAGCTTTCAATACACGTAAGGCTTAAGATCTAGCAAAAAGCATTAAATTGAAAGCACTTAACCTCAAATTTGTGTAAAGCAATTACTGCTATTTATTGCAATTTTAAGTCTTACTTGTGCTACAGTCAGAATATCCATATGAGCAAAAATGAGACATTGCTTGTATGTGGAGCCAGAAACTTATTTTTAGGCTAAATAAAATTTTTAAAGACTTATTTGTGTTGACAGGGATTCCTTCTTCCTCAGCTGTATGAAGGTAGATATAATTTTACTATTCCTAATAATGGACACCAAAACCAAGAGGTTATTTAAACAGATGTTCCAGCGGTCTGCAATTACAACATGGTATTGCTCTATATCAAACCAAATAAGCAAAAGCTTTCCAAATAGATAGATAGCTTACATGTACCAGTACAGTTGCTATTGCCAATCCATTCCTGCTCACTGGAAGAGCTGACTGTAGGGATGAAATTCCTTTTAGGTACAGTTTGCTTGTCAGTAATCACAACAGCTCTTCTGCTGCACACAAAGATGCTTCATTTCTGTAATACATGTGAGAGTCAGGGAAGATAAACCTTAGAGAGCAATGAGAATTGTGGTGCACTAAAAACTTTGAATTCAAACCTGTAAAACTGAAATCAAATGAGAATTCAAAAATGACTAATGGGTCTTTCAAGGTTGTGGAAGGACAGCAGCGTGTGAGTATAGATATGTGCAACAACTTTTCTGCTGAGTTAGAAGATATTCACTGGCATGATGAAGGAAAGGAGAAGCCACCTGAACTAGAGGAAAGGGAAGAATGCACTCAGTGTTTACCAGATCAACATCACAATGACAGCTGATGATGATAGAATCAAGATAAACAGGAAAGCAGTTGGTCATCACAAGAAAGCAAGCATAACACAGGATAAGGAATGTGGTAAAGACACATCCCCCCAAAATCATGTACCCTAAATTATAATCTTGAGGTTCAGTTTTGAGTACAAATAACCTGAGAAATCATAGAATCACTTTAGCAATCAGTTGAAGAAATAACTCTGAACACTAATTTAAAATGTAAATTACATACTGTGACCAACTCCTTTCAGTTTGGTCACTTTTCAAAGACTTAGTCAAAACAGAAGCAGAATCAGCCTTTCACCTTCACTTTTCTGATGATCTTGGATCACTGGTGGGAAAAAGTCAAAGCTGAAAACTCTGCAAAGTCTATTGTTTATCCTACACTATAAGAAATTCTCTTAAACTGGATAAATTAATGGGTGCACGCATGAATGAATGGATGGAAAGAGAAAGATTATGTGTACATGCATATACTGATGCACACACACAGCTTTAATATGTATAGAAATGTGTGTGTACACATATATCAAAAAGCATATTTGCTACAGACAAAGCTTAGTTCAGGCAGACCCTGAGGGAATGTATTCAAAAATCAAAAAAGAAAAGAAGGCTATACTGAAGTTAGCTGACAAAGATCTATTTCAAACAGATTCAAACTCTGTGGTATGCAGGAATGGTAGACAGTTGTGGAAAATAGAACAGTTTTCTTTAGTAAGAAAATCTGGTGCTGTGCAATAGCTAAGGTAACACTTTTGAATTTTAGAATCAAAAACAAAGAGCTTAAAAAAACCAAAAATTAAATTGATGCAGTACAGCATATACAGCTTATTAAGTCAGTCACAACATTTCTGGTTTCTGCTGCTGTTTTAAGCACAGACTTTTGATTTTTAAACAAAGCTCCTGATCTCATACAGGGTTAGCCTAGATTTTAAATTCTGATAGAAGCAGTTTCATATGTTAGAGAAAACTCAATAAATGGAAAATAGATTGTTTTTCTTCAGTGATTATTTTGTTCCACAGATCACGGAGTTGCTAAAGGCAGTGGGAAGCTCCCCTGTGGTGCTTGGTATTTGTCAAGTGAGTTGCAGAATTGTTCATCCGGTACTAATAAACAATCTCATTAATGCTGTCTGAGCCCTGCTGCCTGCTCCAGCAAATCTGTCCAAACCATCATAGGCTAGTCCCCTTTACTGCAACATACTCTCTCCCTTGTGTGCAGGGAGAGTTCCTCCTCCCTGCTGCATTCCTCATCTCTCCAGCTATCTCTCTGTAATCCCAGTCATTAAATTAAAACAAAAGAATGATGTAGAGAAACTAGGATACCAATCTAACAGGTGTATATTGCTTTCAGAAATTACAATACAGAAAGCAATATGAACCATATGATTGAGAGGACTGATATTTTTATCCCCCTGTTATTCATGGACCTTGTTTACTCATTGCAAACAGAACATTAAAACTAGAGAGAAATCTGATCTACCAGCAAAGTTGCAAATCCCATTTAAGGGTACCTCAGATCTCAGTCCTCTAGGAAAATCACATTGGTTTGCTCTGCTAGAGCTTAGAGTCCCTCCAAAAGCAAATAGATCTTGGGATTCATTCCTATTGTCTGGTTAGACATTCTTCTAAATGACAAAACCTTGCCCATGAGGACAACATTTTTGTGGTGGGTCCCTTGGAATTTCCACTACAGGTAGAAGGAAGGTGAAATAATAAAACTTTTCTGGAAAAGGTCTCTTAAAGAGGCATCTAAGGATTTTTGTATCTTTAAATAGTTTGATAGATAGCCAGTTCTTTTTTTTCTGAGAGACACCTTTTTGCTCTGAGAGTTTAAAAACTTTACCTTTGGTTTTCTTATTCAGTTACAGTTTTCATTATATGTAGAGTTCTTTATATTGTATTTGTGCAATAAACTTAGAGTTCAAAAATATATTTCTCTGAGTTATGAGAAGAAGAACCATTAATGGCAAAATGATGTCAGACTATCCTTATAAGAGAAGGTCTGCAGACATAAAAGTATTGAAAAAAATGTACAAAGCATCTATACAATGCAAATATAAGATCTGAAGGCTCGGAAGCCTCCAGAGTGAACAAATTCAATGAAAGAAACATGAAAATAACAAGAAGTAATTTCAGAGAATGTTTTTGTACAGCCAGAAATCTCAGCTCCTGTTTTGAGGGCAGGGCTACACATAAAACATCCAGATGACAGATTTCTTTGGGATCAGGGGAAGGCATTCATGTGTGTACATGTCACATCATCCCTCTGCCTCGTCCATTCAGGTAGTGATATTTCAGGACTCTGCTCTTATAAAATTGTGTTGACAGAGAGTCATTCCTTTCTGACTAAGCTAGAGTGAATTCACAAAAAGTGATAGTTCTTTCCAAAGGAACAGGAAAATAACTGCTTAATGAGGAGACAGGTAGCATAGTTTTCCCTTCAAACTCTTCTCAGAGCAACCAGGGCATCTGGATTTTTGCAGGCTTGTTCAGAATTATTTATATACATCAAGAAATCTCATTTATTTTATTCTTGTAAAATATACTTGGCAATTTACTCATGCCAAAAGCAGGAAAGGAAGATGATTCTTTACCATTAGATTCAGATGGTGCTTCAGAACTGAAAAGCAGAGATTTAAAAGTGGGCTGAGCTTCATTAATGCCGTTTCATAAACTTCCTTCCTGTATTCTTATCTCAAACTCCATCCTGCCCAGCACAGCAAACCAAAGAGCTGTCATACAACAGTGACACTTAGACACTGCCATGTCTGGATCCACCATTCGAGGTGGATTAAATGGGAAAGGCTTCATATTCTGCTGTCTCTACTTTCTAGCATCAGTTTTTTACTAAAAATATATAAAACATAAACAGTTTTTCAATAGTGTTATGTTTTAAAAGAGTAATCACAAGTGTAAATGTTTTTAGTAATTAGTTCTTAATGAATATATGTGTGCTTGACATAAGAGAGAGAAATTTTAGCTAAACCTGAAATAGTTCTTCAATGACTTCATGAGTGGAATTCATTAGTGGAATTCACATGCATAAAAAGTCCATGAGGCACATGATGAATCACTGGAACACAATCCAATACATCCCACGTTCTTAACTAAATTAGATACTTTTGGTATAACTTGATGATTAGCTGATCACCTTTTTTTGCCACACACACACATTTTCTATTAGCCATCAAGATGAAATAATCCCAATATACAACTCTGCTGAATAATGAGTCAGTTAAGCTATTTCAATACAACATAACACATAACCCTCTTCCAAAAGGAGTCAGAAATTAAGAAACAGACATCACCAAATAAAACCAATTTATTCCTCACCAGTTTTCTTGTTATTGCCATTGTCTCTTTTCTCTCTCACCGTTCCTGCTTATTTTGCCAAATCCAATTATGCTTTTTCTCATCTCTTCTCCTGTTTCCATGTTTTGTCCTTTCTAGTTATTTTCACCCTCTTTATATCATTTCTATTTATTTTTTTTACTTTGAAATTCCAGCTTAAAAGACTTCCTACATTCTTCATCTCTTTTCTATATAGTGATTCATTCAGTTTCTGCAATCTCCTGCCTAAATTTTCTATGCAATCTTGCGTTCTGAACATGTGCTTCAATATATATTTTTCACTTTTTTTTACTGAAATACATTCACCCATGCTGGTGCTAGATTGTTCTGCTTCCTAATTTTTAATTCCAATAGACATTAGCAATGTGCCACAGATTTGTCGTTTTCATCCATTTCACAAATTTTAAAAAAAAAAAAAGAAACACACATAAAGAAGTCAAATGTTTGATACCATTAATATTTTCAGCATGATTGAACAACTGAGAGGAAAATCTCAAACACAATCTATTAGTCATCTCCAATTTAGAAAAAGTTTGCATTCTTTACTAATACACGTGTGCAACTGCTTCCATTTCTTTCAGTCTGGATTTACACACACATGACCTTGATGACTTTGAAACATGGAGGTCTACATGGCATATCAGAGCCCAGCACATCATCCTAGGTTTTTCAGTGGCTGCCACATTACAGTGAGGGGACATGCAAATAAAACAGCTCAGGTCTGGAAGCAGTAAAACGACTTCTGGGCAGGGCTGCATGTGACTAAACGAGACCCATCTCCCCTTGCATGACCGAGCTACAGAAGAACACAGCTATGCTTCACCCCTCCTGGGTCCCAGAATCCCCTCCCATCTCTTTCACACTGCCAGAATTCTTACCTAAGCCATGTATCCCTGTACTCACAATGCAGTTGGGCTCTTAAAATGACAAGACATGCTTTTCTTTAGCATCATGGCTGTTGGGCTTCTGTAACCAGAAAACAAGAAAGCTGAACCCATACCAATAGCCTTGATGCAATTTTGCAATATTTTATAAATATTTAGTTGGGTGTTATGTATATTTGTTCATTTGTTTATGTATATTATTGAATGAATTTCTAAGGACCTTGAGAAATATGTCTCTACCCTCTGTAGTGGAGAACATATCAGAACTATATTGAATTCCATCTGGAAAAATATCACTGAGATGCCAAGGATTAAAAAATGTCTTAGAGAATCTGTATCTGAAGAAAATTCACCAAGTTATCCTGATAAATACCTAAAAGACTTTAGCTTATGAAAGGCTATCCACAGACAAGCAGCATATCTCATTAATGCAAGCAGGAATCTTTGGTAGCAAAACCAACCAACTGCTTTGACAGAGTAGACGAAATCACCTCTGAGTTGCACCTCTGAGTCCCTGCAGAAATGTGCAGGGATCCCTTTTCTTTAAAACTGAGTATGCAGAATTGATTACTGTGATGCACAATACTGTACTGCTGCTTAGGTTAGCTGTTGTTTCATCCTATAAGGGAAATCTGAGTCTCATGTTTTGGTCTCCACTTTATATTTATGTTCAGTTAGTCTGATTATCTGTCCTTGAGGATTAGTTGCAAAATTTTGATGCTGAAATTTAAATATTATCCAGAAATGGATGAAACTTCTGTGCCTCAGCATCAGGACTCATCAACCGCATCCAAGGGAGACAAGTAATTTGCAACACCCTTCTGTGTCAGGAAGCTAATCTAGCACATCAAGCACAGGACTACCTCCCAGGCTTGTGCTCCACCACAGTGCTGACTATCATGTAATGCCTATCCAAGCACAGTATGTATGTTATGTCATAACTCCCCCACAGGACAGGAGAATATCCCTAATTCAGCACTGACTCATATAACAGCTGTCTCCTTATTCACATAGAAGCAGCACAGTCACAGAAACATTCCTGTGTGTGGCTGACAAAGTGGCAGCCCTAATATGAGTGTGTATATATGAATCCACCATTCCTGCACCTGCTGCACTTTGCAGACTCTGTTGTGGCTTTGCAGTGGGTTGACCTTGTCCGTCTGCCATCTACCCACCCAGCTGCACTCTCACTGCACTCTCACCGTCCCCTTCTTAGCAGGACAGGGGAGGAAATATGATGAAAAAGCTCATGGGATGAGATAAACATGGGTAAGTCACTCACCAGTTACTGTCATGGGGAAAACAGACTTACCGTGGAGAAAATCAATTTAATTTGTTGACAATTAAAATAAATTTGGAAATGAGAAAGATTAAAACAACACCTCCCCTCACCCTCAAATACTTTTTTCCAGGCACACCTGCACTTCTTCATTCCCAGTTCCTCCACCCACTACGGCCCTCAAGCAGCACCAGTAAATGGGGAACGAGGAACCCTTTTCCTTCTTCCCCTGCCTTTGTGGCAGCCCTTGCAGTGCCTGGACACCGGCACCTGCCACAGGAGCCCTGTGGTGGAGGAAGGAGCCATTTGCTGGCTTTGAAAACAAAGACACAAACAGGTTAAATGAGTTACCTCAGATCTTGACTTTGGTGTGGCAGAGCAGCCTCAGTCGGTGGCTGCAGCTTTCTGTCTGCGGGACATTTATGCAAACCGTTGTGCACAGACAGAGCTGAGCAGAATTTTCTTGACATTTAAGCGTCTTTAGATGTTTTTGTCATTTTGTCCATGACCAGAGAGATATACTTATTACTTGAAATGTTGCATTTTTTTGCATTTTTTTATTCCTTTGATCTGTTTATCTCAGTACAAGGTCAGCAGGATGCTTTTTGCTCAGTGTTGTTTCTTAGATTCAAAATATGCCATGGCATATTCTGACAAATGTACAACCAAAACTCTTGCAGCCTTCCTTACTGTAATAGCCAAATGCCTTGCAGTAGTGATGGCATTTACACAGTTTTTTATTTTAATATAATCCATACAGCTTTATATGCTTTTAGGAACTGTGTAGGTCCTGAAGGAATCTGATCTGTAGGGGTTAAGATGAATCTTTAGTGAGGCTATGCATATCAATGCATTTTTCACCAGCTCTGACTTTAGTAAATGTTTTACTTCAGATTCTTTTGTGAAGAATTAATACAATACGTCAAAGAAAAAAAAGTTACAAGAAAAAATAAAAGTAGAAATTCATTCAGATGAGAAGAGGGAGAGGAGAGCAGAGGAGAAGAGGGGAGAGGAGGAGAGGGGAGGGGAAAGGAGGGGAGGGAAGAGACAAAATACAAAATAGTTGCTGATTGTATTGGTAATTAACACAGAAGAGGGAGGGTAACTGAAATGCCCTCTTATCCAATCAGAAAAAATTCCCAACTTTAACAAAAAATCATGGGTTTGTATACTAAAATAAAAATAAAAAAATAATAATAAAAAAAACTTTATTACCTATGTTTACATTTGTTGTGGATAGTTATATCAGATGAAAGGTGACTTAGGTGTGCAACAGATGGTCAAATTTGTCCCTGGCCTTCTCTGAAGAAGGTGGAACCAGAATGGCTTTAGATCTCTGCAATGGCTGCAACAGGGACATGGAGAAGTTAATACAATGTAAAGCAATTTTAGCCCTAATTTGCACCACATTGTACCAGCCCATGTTCTGGATTGTAGGACCATCCAGGGACTGGAAAGTATTGTATCCCCTCAATACAGTTTCTCTGTACTCCACCAGATCCCCTCTGCCACAGCAAACTTTTAGGTACTTGGAAAAGGAGGCATTTTGTCCTTTTGAACCATTCTGAGAGAAGATCAGAAGATGATCTAGACTATTTTAAAATGTGTATTTGTTTGTCCTCTGCAACTAGCATCAGGTACATGAAGTCATTTAGCTGAGAGAGGTATTTTCATAGTAGTAGAATGGTTCAGGAATGTATTGTGCTTGAAATAAGTCATAAACTCCTTGTCATTGAATATATTAAAGACTGATGTACTATGGACTTCAGTGGACTGCACTGATGATAACAATGATTTTGAATGTAGAAACCATAACTTTCTGCAGCTATGCAGCTGCCTTTACAAATATTTTCATTTATTTTCCTCATCCAAGATTTACACAAAGTATCCAAAAACCCAAATAGAACCATTGAGTAGGTATTCCACTACTGAAGTTCTTCGACTAAATCTGTATATTGGATAGTCTTCTCTGAATATAGCAACCTTCAAATGTCTGTGTAATACTTAAACTGCCCTTAATTTAGTGGCTGGACTGAATTAATTATCATGAACATCAAAAGGTTTCCAGAAATACAGTCATTAAATATTTTTTCTTTTCCCAACCTTAAAAAGCAACTCCTGGCTTTATTAGCATAAGTTTTCTCTTTAATTGGGTGTTAATGATGGTGCTTTTTCAAAAATTTTCATGGCCAGTACCTTGGGGTAAATAAACATGTAAATAGCTCTGGTAAGCTTAGGGGCTGAAATCTCAGGTTAACAGCATCATTATAGAGAGGATATAAATTTACAACAAGTACTCCCTTAAATTATCACTGGTGCTTTATATTTCAGAATGACTCATAACATGACCAAAGACCTTAATATATGCCCAACCATTAAAGAAAAAAAGAGTTATTTTCTTACCGCTTCAGTAAACATTTAAGTAATCATTTACTGAATTTCAGTGATGCTCATTGTTTTTTTTCTTTACAGTGAACTCAAAATGGGGAAGACTCATCCAGTAGTAGCCTCTCAAACAACTGGTATGTGAAGAAACAGGATCTCAGAGGAACATTCTTAATACACATTTTGGTTTTCCATATATTTAATTAAAGACCATTTGCTCACTGTATCATAACTGATGTTTACTGGTATCTTGAGCCCTATAATTTACATGGCATGTCACTTTGTACCCAAAGATTCCAGGGGGGTGATCAAGCTTCTGTCCTTCTTCAGCACTTAAATGCATTGAGGCTAAGGCTCTTCCTTTTATCTTTTCATTCTGGAAAAGAAGGAGGATATGGAGGAGTGAGGGCTGTCACTGACGACATATAATGCGCAAGGTTTGTCAGTGATGGAGCGCCATAAGCACTGGTCCTACCCTCCCTCAGTCCAGTGGTAACACAAGCCATTATTCTTTAGGAAACCCATAACAGCCTGCTGTCACCTACCTCCAGTGTGCAAAAACACTGTCTTACACCAGAGACTATCTTTGTTCTTGTTCTCAAAACATAATGACTTCTGCTTTGAGATTCTGGGAGAAGAACAAATCAAAATGTTATTAATGTGTTTTATGCACTGACCTCAACAGCAGTGACTTTAGTTGGGAAAACATTACTTTTTAGTACACATTCTTTACAAAAAAAAGCTTCATTCTGGGTAGCAGACTTAAACCTTAAACATTTCCTGTAGTATTAAATTACAAATAAAGTGTGCAAATTTCTACCCACTTCAATACAGCTTTTTTGTTTTTATTTACCCCATAAGCCTTGTAAATATAGAACATAATTCTTGCAGGTCATTCTCTTAACATTACTATGAAACTACTAACAGTGCTACCTCCCAGTGGTGAAAATCTTCTCATTATAAAGATTTTCTTCAGAAAAAAAAAGAAATCACAATTTCTTATGATTTTAATAAGTAAATTCATGTTGTACTTTTTTTCAGTGTTGAAACAAAGCAACATATCATTGTGACTAAAAAAAACAATCTACTTCAAACCAATTGCCCTCTATCTTTGAATGAGGCGCAATGACAAGAACTTGCCAGACTGAGACCTGAACCTTTTACTTTACAAGCAAAAAGTTTGCTCACTAGTGTCTTTGTGCTTTTAGCTATAGGAATGCATTACCTTCTTTAACAATGCCCTCTGGTCAGCTGGCTTTCTGCACTAGGCATTCCACTCCAAACAGATGTGGGTAGTATTAATCATACCAGTGTTTAAAGTGCCCTGACCTTCACTGGGGAAAGTGAAGATCTCAGAAACAGAATCTCTGAAAGCGCAGATTCATTTGGGATGAGTCCTCTTCATTTTGGGCCAAATCCCAAACCAGAATCAATCCAAGGACTCTGCTGAAGCCAACAGAATTTTGTTACTAAAACCAGTTGAATTTCTTTTGCCACAGCAGACTCTGCACCCTCAGAAGAAATTTTCTCTTCAGTTGGTTCTAAGACACTTGAAATAGTAAAAGTGTTAATAAGTATATCTATATTATATGTCAATGGTGCAATTTAAATTCTTCTGGAATCAAGCTAAAACTGTTATGATTGGCGCTTTGCAAATTTGTCTTTAAAAAATAATTAATTTGATTCTTAGAGGCTATTTCTCAGATAATTTTGTAAGCTACCTTCTTCCTATAATTGCTGAATTTTTTTCAGCACCTTACTAGTAAATATTATGATTGTATGAAAATATCCAGTTTTGGTTTCTGATTTTCAAGGAAGGTTCTAACTACATCAAAAAAGCACAAAAATATGACTCTAATACTTAACAACATAAAAAACTTACACATTAAATAAAAAAGAAAACGCAAAAAAAAACCCCTACAAGAATCCCCGATAAAACCCCTGAATATTGAAAACAAACTAGTAATGCTCTTGAATACTGTTTATCATATTTCAGCATTTGAGACTGGCAATGCAGCTGTTAGTCCCATTTCACAAATGAGGAAACTGAAGCAGGATTTTGGATTGATTAGGGTAAGCTGCTTTTGAAAATGAGCCAAGTATTAGGGTTCAGAGGCAGGAGGGACCACTAAAGTTCCCAAAAGCCCCAGGTAAAAGCTCAAATTATATTCCTCTATCTTTTAGACTGTATCATCATGTAATGAGCTAATGTCTCAGAGAAAACTTATCATCCCTTGTCCTTTCGGGGTGATTGTAGTGACAGGCTCTGTTTTGAAAAGCCAGAGAGCCTAGCTCCAAACCAGAATGCAGTTCTCCAGGTCATGTAACCCAGTGGAAAATCTCAGGAATAGCTGATTAGCCAAATTTGTGCGAAAACAATATAATTTATGCCAGTGTAAATAATATAACAAATCCTCACAGATTATTTAACTAAACATGATACTGGAAGTTGACAAGAAGCCATTCTGACAGGAGGAAAAAAAAAATTAATTGGAAAGTGTATTAATGACCTCTGTTTTTAACAAGGAATAAACCTTCATGAGACCTATCTTGTCAATAATTCATAACTTCCTCCAAAAGTAGCCACAGATGGGGCAGGAGCAGAACAAGCTGCCCCACTAATGAGCCCGAGCTCCTATTTGAAGGAATAGCAGTGCCAAAGACAGCAGGTCGATAAAGCTCTGACATACAGGAGGAGAGAGGGTTTGCATGACTGACCAACTGTAGTCACTTCTCAAGACTGAGGAGCACCTGCCCTCTGGGGCAAACTCATGCATTGACATGAGATACCACCTGCCATCAGACAGTCTCCAGTGTGCCGGGAGCTCATGGCCCAGGATCAGCTCTCACACTGCTTGGGAGTAAAAGGAGTGACAGCTTCCATCTTCCCTGTCTGATGAGATTCTGTCACTGGATCCTAACTCAGCCATGGTCCTGAAAGAGAGCTGCTCCACTGTTTGCATAGGGTGAACAGATCACATTTACACTCCCCAGGTTTTGCAGATTGTTAGAAGCCAGAATCCCAGGCCTGAGTAAGGCAACTCTTCCCACAGGGGTGATTCATCTCTGCAGGATGAGGAGAATTGCAGAAAAGTTTGGAAACCAGAAGCACCACAGATCCTCAAGGTCCACTTGCTGCCATGGATGCCACCATGGTGGGCTAGCAGCTCCTCGGCAAAAGTGCCATCACAATGGCACAAGCACAGGTTCTCTGTAGGCTCAGCTCCTGCCCCAACTCCAGGCTGCAGTGGGGGCACACACACAGGCAGTGTGCCCCTTCCTTTACAGGCACACCTTTTCACACCATTTCACACTATTTCAGTGACTGTTCAACACCCATCCAACAAATGAGCCAGGCACCAGACAGGCTTTTGAATGCAGCCTATAACAATGATGAGCACTTTTCACCATTTTTTATTGATTTGACTTTCTGAAGACAAAGGCAGTAACACTCAAAAGGAGAAAAAGTCTTTTACTAAATTTTGTTTTCCTTCCTCCTTGTGTAGAGAAACCTCCCACAGCTTAACAGGGGCAACCAAAATCCTCTATGGAAGAACTGCCAAGGGGCACTTTGGAGCAGTGGCTCACTATGAACATCCAACTGCACCCAACTGTGCACTTCCATCGAAGTAAAACAAAGTGGCATTATAATTTGGGTTTAGAAGAACAAATGCTTTCCATGCTGTTGTTATACAAACCTCAGTTTACAATACAATGGGTTATTTTACAGTAATTAATTTTAGAAAACATTTTTTAATAATAATACTTTTTAATAATAGTTTTCCCATAATAACCTGTAAATCAAAACAGCCAATTATGAAATTCAAGCCCTCTAAAGTGATTTCTCTTTTAATTTTCTATTTTAAGAATCATTTATCTTGCACATCTTAGTGTATGCAATAAATGAAAGAATAATATTGATCATGCATGTGTTTACTGCAAAGAAACAGTTTCTTTTTAACTATTATGCAAATAATACAGCTTTAAATGTAGGAATACAAGCCAGAAGTGTACACAAAGCTATAAGAAAAGGTAAAAGAAGAGAATAAACTCTGCTCATGTATACGCAAATATAATGTTTCTTGGAGCAGTTTGGACTAAAAAAGAGCTCCTGCTGGGGCTCCTTAAGAATAAAAGCAATTAACACAAATAACTCTTGACTGCTTACGTTCTCAAGACCTTATCTCTCTCTCATTAAAAACAATTGAAAAACTCCCCATTACGTCACAAGACTTAGATGAGACCTCTAATTTTTCCGTCACCTTTCTACATTGTAGTGTAGTTGTGTTGCTTTGCTGGAATTAAAATGAGAAATTTCATGGGTAGTTTCTCTTAGTGTTTAGATTACCTTTTTTTATGAACTTTTTTACACAGTTGTGAGGTTCAGATCTAATTTCCTACTAGCATTTCTGAATCAGACCTTTCTTTAATAAGCATGAGATACTAAGGAAAAGTTATTGTAGCCTATTCTAAATTCATTTCACAATCAACTCTGTCAGTGGAAGACACTATAATTCAGTAATATTGCATTCTGGTAAGCTCATTATTTTTTTTTCCCAGAAACACTAATTGAAATGTGCAAAATACAATTTTTCTTATACATTCATAACCAAAAAATATTGCAGGTGATGAACAGAGGTAAGATAGATTTATTAAAATACTTTGTCTAATGTCTCATAAACCCTTAATATCTCCAAAACTAATTTCAATTGGAATAGTAATAAACACAATTGGACAAACTGGAAACTATCCAGATCGCCATAAATACACATCAATGATAAATATAAAAGTTTTAATTTGTGGAAAAAAGTATTGGAGATTCACTTTTGTTTAAAGTTTCTCTGTCAAATCTTGAAAATAGAAGGAAATTTGCGAAATAAAAAAAAGTGTCTAGAAAAATTTGAAATGGGATATCAAAAAGTGGTACAGCTTCAGGAAGTGCAGTCTCATAACTCTGAATAAGGCTAATGTAGATCAAAACATGAAAAAAAGGAGAAACCAGAAAAGCAATTACATGAGAGTGGGTCAGGCTGATGGCAATTTCCTGTCGCCATGTGATAGCATCCGCTCCTGCCAGTCTGCCTGCACCTCCATTGTCTGGACAAAGAGGAGACTAGAGCTGCCCAGTTGAGCTCATCTCTTTACGTGAAGGACGAGCACAGGATCAGGCGAAGGCTTCAGCTAGTACTGTTCTCTGCAGTTACCTTAGCTTTTGTACCCTTTACTGAAGGACATGGAAGAGCAAGCTGGATTTCCTCTATACTTTCAAAAAGATTGTTTCAAATCTAGCTGCTTGAGTTAAAGTAAATAACACTGGAAACTGGTTAGACCAAAGGAACCTGCACTACTAGAGCTGCCAATTTTGAGGGTACTGGGACCCATCAGAAAGTGCCTTGGGGTCGCTCAGGGTGCAGCCCCAGACATGAGCACAGCACACCAGGCTTTAAGCCTGTTCCCAAAGCTGGAAACAGCCAGACTATCGACAGAATAATTTGTGGAGGCACTCTCAGTCCAAGATTGCCATCTTGTGGACTGCAATTGCAGAAGAAATTTTTTAAATCTAGACTTGCCATCCCGTTATCACTGATGACAAATTTATTGCACTCAAAAAAAAAATCGATTACTTTTTAAAGACTTTTCAATGAATCTTTAAGATCGAAGGATGTTAAGTACTTCTAGAACAATCAAAGAAATTGCAGTTTACAAAAAAATCAATAATATCTCATAATAAATATTTTACAGCTGCAATGTTTTACCATTACAGGGAAGAGTTTTTCTGTGCAAGAATTTTAAATAATTTAACCCCCACTATCCATACAGGCTGAAGGATGAAGGGTTTGAGAGCTGCTTTGCTGAGAATGACTTGTGGGTGCTGGTGGATGACAGGCTGGACATGAGTCGGCACTGTGCGCTTGCAGGTCAGAAAGTCAGCTGTATCCTGGGCTGCATCAAAAGCAGTGTGGGCAGCAGGTTGAGGGAGGTGATTCTGCCCCTCTGTTCTGCTCTGGTGAGACCTCACCTGGTGTGTTGTATCCAGCTCTGGGGTCCCCAGGTCAGGAAAGACATGAACCTGTTGGAGTAAGTCCAGAGGAGGGGCACTAAGAGGGTTAAAGGGCTGGAGCACCGCTACTATGAAGACGGGCTGAGAGAGCTGGGGTTGCTCAGCCTGGAGAAGAAAAGGCTCTGTGGAGACCTTATAGAAGCCTTCCAGTACCTAAAGAGGGCTTATTAGAAAGATGGGGACAAACCTTTTAGAAGGGCATTTTGTGATAGGACAAGGGGTAATGTTTTAAACTAAAAGAGTGTAGATTTAGATGAGCTATAGGAAACAACTTTTTTCAGTGAAGGAACACTGTAACAGGTTGCTCAGAGGGATCATAGCTGCTCTATCCTTGGAAACATTCAAGATCAGGCTGGATGGACCTTTGAGCAAAATGATCTAGTTGAAGATGTCCCTGGTCATTGAAGGGGGGTCAGACTAGATGACCTTTAGTGGTCCCATCCAACCCAAAGTATTCTATAATTCTATTCTAAAATTCTATTATTAATGGTTTAAAAATTCAAACAAACATTTTAGAGAGGGAGGCTTGGTAAAGAAATCTCCTCTTTCAACAGACTTTACCTAGCAAAGCATCTTTAATACATAAAATTGGTCGCCTATCAAGTTACACAGGTAACTGATTTCTTAAAAATGGTTAGTGGGCATAAAGTATTATATTTAATCAATATTTTGATCTAAAATATTTGAATATCCCTGCATCTTACTTAAATATATTTTAGAATGTTGATTTAAAAAACCCACAAAAACAAACAGTCTGTGCTCAAGGAAAGATGTGACTAATAAAGAAAGATTTTAAACCCAGTTATCTGGGTCAGACAGCATATATCCAATATACAAATATGATGCAGCATTGTGTGTATGATTTACTCAGTTTTACCATTGCCATACTTTTGAAACTGACTGCTTTGTAAGCAGACCCCACCTGGACTCTGATTGCTGGGTGTGGATATCTCAGGTAGTCCGATGCTCCCTATAGCAGGGCATATCTGGAAAATCCAGATTCATTATGGGGAATGCTGAGCCCTGCTCCCTGCTCTGTCATCTGCTATCAAGGAGGCTATTTCATCCACAGGTAAAAGCTAAGAGCATTGTTTTACGTTTTCCAAGACCCTGCAGTATGTGAAGCTCGTTCTTTGTACTGTTAGTATGTAGCTTACAATGACACGTCAAAATGCCAGATTCATTTGAGAACACAATGAGCCTGTGTTGAAAGGGCCCCTTGATCAATAATAACAATATATTGGGGATACATGATATAGCGGGTGTCAAACTGGGACATTCTTGAAGACATATGACTTTCATTTTAACATTTTATATTTTATTTCAGAGATACAAATGAGAAACAATAACAAGTTTGAAATCTAATCACATAGTAGCAATCTAGTAACAATCAATTACTATCAGCCTGATTTGCATTTAATTTACAGGTTCATTTTCTTAAAAGGAAGCTTTCTTTGAATATTTTATACTGTATTGCAGTCATTTTAAACTGTGCATTAAATATATAATATCAGCTAGTTAACTGTAAGAGAGTTCTTGTGCAATTTTCTGTAATATTTTATATAATGATCACTCATTCTCAATTAACTTTGTCTCTGCTCAATTTACTCTGCTATTTATTTGGTGTAGTAATACACAGAGGAGACTCTAAGTTAACACACACAACTTGCATCACAGAAGTTGAAAAAAAGCAAATGTATTCAACCATTTGTGTCCATAATAATCAGATGAATTTTAATAGTAAACATTCCTTTTGACTTTCCAAGTTGAAATTATTCATACTTGATTTTCAAAAGCTATAAAATTCCTCCTACAAAAGCTATAAAATTAAATGAATAAAAATGTTGCTCCACTTCTGAAAAAAAGAAACATGAATATCTTGAATGAGCCATGTATGAAAGTTTGTTACATTTGAAAATGTACAAGATAATGCCTCAATGAACATCAGTGCATATCTGAAAAGCTTGGGTCAATAATACAGTGAACATGGCACTCTCTAGAGAAAAGTACATGGTAGAATATTTCAGTCCTTTAAAACAAGAAAGGCAAACAAACAGGCTGGCTCCCTTCCACCAGGCACTAAGGTGTGGAATTAGCTAAAAAAAGGTACTCCCAGGCTAACATACAACTCAAAAGAATAAAAATCACAGATGTTCACTTAGCTGTTAATAGGGCTGTAAACACAGAAAAAGAAATATGTCATGAGCAGAGATAAGACTAAACACAGAATCCATCTCTTTCTGGTGTTTGCTGTTGCAGCAATTTTTGGCAGTCTTATTGCTTCATCTTTTGTTCAAATTTTGCAACTTTTCACTACTATCAGCTTTCTTATACAAAGCACATATGAGTAGAAGCAGATGTTGTGTCACAACAATAACAAATAAACATATCTTCATGTGATATATTTTGACATGTTTATATTATCACTTTTCTGTTAAATCATAGTTTCGAAGAAAACATCAGATTTGACATCAAACATCATAAAAAGGAAAAGAAATTGTACTTATAGAAATTTACTTCATATGGGTAGCTAAACAGGCCATTTACTCTCAGTGTCCCTGAATATATCGGCTGACAAAATCCAAAATTCTGCTAGTGACTTCTTCCACTAAATAGGCAATTATTTAATCTGCTCCAGTCCTAATTACTATGTATCACAATGTTATTTCCAATATGAACCATTAAGTAAGGACTATTTTTAAAGAGAGATTTAATGCAACACTGCTGCATGTAGACCACAGTTTCCACTGGAAAGAACATAAAGGAATAAAACCAATGAGTTCCTGAGATACAGCTGCTTGTAGCTTATACTTTGTGTTACCACCCAGAGAGATACTGGGACACAGAAAATTCCACACTGAATGAAAATTCCACTTCTGAGTGATGCTGCAAAGAGAAGTATGTAAGGAATCCTGCTGTGGACCACACCTAATAATTCCTTAATGAAATTGATAGGAAAGTGAGGGCAAAATTACTGTTTGCACATGTGAATAGTAATCTGCAAATGTCAAAAATTTGAACTATTACCAAAAAACAGATCAGGTGGGGTTTAATCCTTTGGGAAATATCAGTGGGAATGTTTTAGACATGTATCTTGGTCGCCAACAGCATACACTTGGGCTATTTTACCTTTCAAGCAAGGGCTAAACTTCTCCACACTGAAATCAATATGTTAGGGCTGTGCACATCAACAGGTACATCTTTCTAGGGCTGACACACTTTATTTATGCAAAGTTTTGTTGGTTTGGGGGTTTTTGGTATTTTGGGGTTTTTGTTTGTTTGGTTGGTTGGTTTTTAATTATTTTAGAACAGAGTAGAGCCTGGTACTCACTGGGTGCCATTTTCTTCTATCAAAACAATAGAGATTTCTTTGAAACTTTTGTGTGCACATGTTAATCATCTTCTGGTTTGTATGTTTGCTGCACACACAGGCTGAAATTCACTTTAAAATTTCCATTGTTGAAAAAAAGTCACAGCTGTTTCTCAGAAATCTGCTTTTCTGGAAAGTCAAACTTAGTCTGGTTCACTTATCTTATCAGAGCCTCTGTATGTACAAGGTCACTGAACCATCATTGTGCAGAAGCTGACGAAGTAAAATTTCTTTGTAAACAAGCTTTAAGTTTTAGCAGTTTCAGAATAGGTTTAAAAAGGCATTTCTATACAAGAATACAAGACTTAAAGACCCAAAGGTTCTGACGTATCCACTCTTGCCTACGAAAGAATGAAGTTTTAGTCTCTCTGAATATTAAGCCTAGACATTTTTTACCTACACCCTCTACCTGTGCAAACAGATAATCTTGGTGGTAATAGAGTGATAATTTTAAGCGATGCCACAGTATGAGCCTTGCCATTATTACCCACAGGTCTATCACATTATTGGAATTTTCTGTGACCCAAAGACAAAAAGATATTAATTCTTCATGACTATATATAATCTTTATACTTTGTTGCTAGATATTTTTATGACTCATTTCCTGGACTCTTCAGGCAGAACAAGACTCTGGGCTTCTCTCAATTGCTAGTCCCTTCATGGATAAATAAAGTTAAAGTTGTGGATGTTATTTTCCATAATCCTTTTGGGGCCAATAATATGAACAAGCTGACCAGAACCCTAAGGCAAGTGATTTCTGTCAGCAATGGTATCAGCTGCATTCCCACAGAACTAACCACCACAGGCAGCCTTGGTCTGCCTCCCCAGACCCTGTTCCTGATGAAGGGAGCAGGTGAAGGATTAAAAACAGCTACAGTGACCACAAAAGACTTCATGACACAGCACTGTGGGTTTAGAGCAAGGCATGTGTGCTGCTGCCAGAGAAACATGCCTGAGACAGAGGGATTCACTCTCCCTGAGTCAATGCTGCTGCAGAAGAGAAGTGTCCTCTGTGTTCTACTCAGGATGCACAGAAACCCCCATCACACACCGTTTTCAAACAGCAGTGCCCCAGATGCCTAAAATAAAAAACACAGTGTAAAATAATGAATCTATGCTGTTTTTTCCCAAATAACTAAAGTTCTGTCCTCAGTACTTTGAAATTAATTTTCTTTTCACGAAAAAACAAATACAGAAGTCACAAGTAAACCATCTTTGAAAGGTGGATAGTGGTTCTGCACCTGAAGAACCCATAGTTCCATCTTAGAGTCATGTAAATATTTTAAACTAACATATTCAGGATCTCTGAGAAGAGCTGACCATCTGTCAGGAATAAGGAGAAATCCCTCCAGATCTTGTTTTGGACAGGAGGCTGTGTTAACCACCTGTCTGTACATATGTCTATAGGGACATTTGGGACCAGCTCAGTGTGACCTCTGTGTTCATTTAGATTTATTTTAACAGGCAATATGTTATGTTAAAACAAAACTGTCCCTGTGGCATCACCCATCAAACAGAATATATGCAGCATAAAGAGCAGGCCTTCATGGGGGAAAACACACAATTCTGTTCAAAGTTGTCAATATGCTTGAGTTTTTATTCAAATCATAGCTGGAATTTTCTCTGGGTAAAAAGATGGATAAAATTGGATGCAATTATAAAGGGCATGTTCATTAGAAGGATTAAAATAGGATTTGGATGTGAAGTTAAGACTGATATAGGAAGAAAACCACAAATTATTATATTTTGCTCATTTCTGATAGAAAATAGAGAAACCTCTTGGTTTTGAGATATGGATGTTAAGTTTTAAGAAACTTCCTATGAAGAAAGAGGTTTGGTAAGGTTTTGGTGACATCTAAATTAGATTTGTAGGAAATTTTGGCTCTCCTTTCTGTAAGCCTCCAAAATGTTTCCAGGCACATTTTTTATCAGCTTGATAATAAGAATTACAATGTCAAGCTAGGATAAAAAGATTTACACTTTAACCACACACAGCTTTCCTGTTCAGAGTACTTTTATGAGAGTTCAGCTAATAGCAAACCCATAATAATGAAATAATTTCCTACTAAAATTATAATAAAATGTGCTACACAATGTCATTGTAGCATAAAGATGTTCTTCAAGTTTAAACTACTCAATTAATTTCAGTATTAACTCTAATACTGATAGTGTTATTTTAAATGTCAGTACCATTAAGTATTTCATAATTAAAATATTAAAAAATGTGATGAAACTCATAATAAAGACTTATATACATATTATAAATATAGGTAGCATCAGGAACATGCAAATATTGTTCAAATTAAAACATTTGTGTTTAATAGGTCACAAGCAATGCCTTGAGCATGAATAAGTGCAGTTTCAATGGAGTAATGTAGCTTTGATCTTTTGGGGTTTTTTTAATACAAAACCCCCAGTAAAAATAAGAAAATTATTTATTTGTGTAACTTGCTACTGCTTACTGAGGTGTGGGTGATTATTCCATCTCAAAAAAGAGTTTGTATTTTGTTTTACAACAAAAATGTTTCTGAACTAATATAGATTGAAATTTCAAACAGAAAATTTCAAAATCCTTGACCGACTTTTAATGTGTGCCATTTCAGTTTTCCACTTGGAAACATTTTACTCCAGAAGCTGCCTATCTTTATTTTTAACTCCCTGCAAGTGGGAAAAAGTAAAAATGGTTCACATCAGATACCAAAGTTTTAACCACAATGAAACTTGCAGAAAAAGAAGATTGAAATATTACTATAGAAAAAGAAGGGAAAAAAAAAATCAACATCCTGAAATAATTTAATTGATTTATCTGTTAAGATAAAAAATTTTAAAAATTCCACAAAATCCATCAGCCATCTAAACCTGAGCTGTGAAAGTATTACTATTGTTGTTTTCCTAATGTCAAGCTTAAAACATCTTGACTGCAATTGAAGCCTGTTATTTCTTCTCCTGCACAAAAGTTGTTGCAGAAAACAACTCTTTTTTTTAGTACTTTTTACATGTTGCCAGCTCACTTTTCCCTTCTCAGAATTAAACACCACCAGCAGTATGTACTATCAGTTTTTTTTCTTTCTGTTGAAAATGAAATCTTTCCTGTTGTCTGAAAACAGAGCCAGCTTCACACTGCATGAAACCTCAAGAGTGATGAAGATAACAGGGCTGATGCTGATTTGACTTTTCCTGTTGCTACTGTTAGGAAAATTAAGAGCAGGAAAGGGACGGGCAAGAACTGACTAGAAGAGTAACACCATGAGGAGAAAATAGTCTTTGGACATTTCTCACACAGCTGTTATTAAAAATGTACACACTAAGCATATATGGTTTGGGATTTTTTTCTGTAAATCTTATTTACACAAGCCTGAATCCTGCAGTTAGATCACACTGCAAGAGTAGCATCATGGTTATCATCCAGATCAGTAGTGTCAAAAGCCTGCAATAATTGTCAGATGTATGCAATACTCTCAGTAGAGCATAAAACAATTAAACAGTTGCTTGCTGGCTTTTCTCTATAACTTTATGTCTTACAACACCCTTTTTTTACAGCAATGAACAAGGAAGATGGGGAACAGCAGCAATGCTTCAGCCCCGTTTAAGGGTCTTGGGACATTGCTAGAGATTGCCTGAATCGTGACTTAGCTTTGATCCACTTCAGATGTCTGAGCAACATGAAGAACAGTCAAAATGAATGAACAGTCCCAGTGTGAACTGAATTATATGGGTTTACATATACATGTATACAGACACATGACTTATATAGGTAGAACCAGAACAACATTTTCTGTAATGATTAGATACTGTTTCTTATTCCCAGACCTCAGTGAACTGTTTTAAGTCTTTGCTTTAGACTCATATCAACAACAGAGCTGCAAATAATTTCAAAAAATTATATGCATAGATTCATTTGGTATATACTCTCAAGATATCTGAAACTGTTGCTTGTTCTGTTCCTTTTGAAGTGGGAACCATTTTTACACTACCTATGTAGCCTTGTGACTCCAACTGATTATTCAAATATGAAAGAAAAGCTGTACTATTTTGAATCTGAAAAGACAGTCACCACTCAAACTTTGAGGTCTGTTGTCACTTTAAAGTCTTCATTAACAGTGGAAAAGCAACTGTCTTAAAATATCTGCTTTAGCATCAGATCCCTCCAAATTGTGCTATATTGGTCACATATACTCCATATACTGGACCTGCAGCCCATCAGTCTAGTAAATGCTGATTTGATGGAAAATCACTCAATAATTTCAGTAAATTTTAGAAGAAACTAGTGAAAGCATTTTGATATATTGGACAGGTAGTGATAAATTAGTATGTAGAAAAGGCAGCCTCAGGAATCAGGAAAAGTAAGAAGTTGGTAAGTAAGATTGTCAGATTGTGGATATTGGGAAATAATAGCACTCTGGAAATGGTTTAAACAAAAGAAATTTAGAAAACATAAATAAAAAACTTACTAAATGGCATCCCCAAACTATGCTAATTCTGTACAGGAGTGATCCAGTAGTACATTTCAGCCCTACATTTCAGTTGTAAGAGCTTAGAGTACTAGACTAATCCTTCTATAGTTAGACCTCTATGCTAATACTTCTGTAGATACCTGAATGGGATTTCTGTTGCAGGGAAATAACAGTTAGGAAGGAAAACAACATTTTTCAAATAAATAAATTTATTTATTTCAGAAGAAGATTAAAATCTTTAATCTGAGATAAAAATTGTCTTTTGGTTATTTACACCAACACTCTGTAAATGTAAAAGAAAATAAAACAATTAAAATATCTACATTACATGTCTGATTTAAACCCAAGCTTTTCACTTAAATTACTTTCAAATCTATAGACTTAATTGCTTAGCCAAGGTGCCCTTCACTCTGGAAAGCATCAGAAAGTCTTCAAGGAAACCTGTCCATTCTCAGCATGCTTTAAACTCCCTGGTACACAACATATTGCATAAAATAAGGACTAAAAGACCTAAACAAAAAGTCTTTGCAGGGGAGTTCAGCATCTGTCTGGGTCAGCACTGCTGTCTTGTTCCAAATCAAAGCCACACAGATAAGCTTAAATCATCATGGTTAATTATTTTGCCTGTGGTGAGAAAAGCCTTTCTCACAGCTGCTGAAATTACTCCACTTTGAATAAGCAATTAAATATTTATCAGGCAAGGAATCCAGACATTCTGTATCAGGTTTGTTCCCTGGCCTATAGAGTGAGTCTTCGTGGAAACAGTTTAAAACCTGTCAGAGTTGAGCAGCTCCACCAGAAAACAAAACCATGACTATCTGCTTGCACTGTAGCCATGAAGACAGCAGTGAAAACTTTTGCATGAGACACAGCACAGCTGCATTCAGATTCCTTGGCAAACTCAAGTACAGCACAGAGTTCATCTCACAAGTCTGTCCTGGATCGTTACTACCAGCCTACTGGGATCATGAGAGTTGCTTCCTTGATAGGTGTGGGGGACAGACCATGAGTGGATGCCAGGTGCCCACCAAAGCTGCTTTGTCACTCCCTTCCTCAGCTGCACAGATGTTGGATCCCAAAATATGATATCTGCAGAAAGGGATTTGAGTGGACTTTGCAGAGAGCCTTGGGCTACGAGAGTTGGGGAAAAAATCTTGGTTTGAGAAACAAATGAGATATCATCAATGTTGATTGCCCTGCCCCAGCCCAGAGAGTCCACAACTTGATTTCATCAAACCTCTGCAGAAATCCTATTGTATCTCTCGCTTTCTGTTCCCTGAATCCCTGCATCCTGTAGAACCAAATACCTGTTCTCCCTTGTAAAATCCCCTATGATAAAGTGGGTTTTCC
>JAWWLV010000045.1:17670395-17684251 GCA_035041135.1 Platyrinchus mystaceus
TAACAAAACACTCCTGGGTCAAGAAAAAGAGAGGGAGAGATCACTCGGAAGTTACCTTCAAGGGCAAAACAGACTCAACACAGGGAAATTAGTTTCATTTATTACCAACTGGATCTGAGTAGGACAAGAAGAAATAAAATATTAAAACACCTTTCTGCCCCTTTCTTCTTCCCAGGCTCAACTTCACTCCTGATTTCTCTACCTCCTCCCCATAAGCAGCACAGGGGGATGGGAAATGCGGTCTGTGGTCAGTTCATCACATGTCTCTGCTGCTCCTCCTCCGGGAGAGGACTCCTCACACCTTTCCCATGCTCCAGTATGGTGTCTCTCTCATGGGAGACAGTCCTCCATGAACTGCTCCTGCGTGGATCCCCCATGAGGTCACCAACCTGCTCCAGACTGGGCTCTTCTCTCCATAAGTCCACAGGTACTGCCAGGAGCCTGCTCCAGTGTGGGCTTCCCAGAGGGTCACAGACTCCTTTGGGTGCATCCACCTGCTCTGGCTGCAGGTGGATCTCTGCTCCCCCATGGTCCTCCACAGGCTGCAGTGGCACACTCTGCCCTCACCATAGCTGTCACCACAGGCTGCAGGGGGATCTCAGCTCCAGTGCCTGGACCATCTCTTCCCTATCCTTTTTCACTGACCTTGATGTCTGCAGAGGTTTTTCTGTCACATATTCTCACTCCTCTTTCCAGCTGCTGTTGTGCAGCAATTCTCCCCCCCTTTCTTAAACCTGTTGTCCCAGAGACTCCACCACCATCACTGATGGGCTCAGCCTTGGCCAGCAGCGGGCCCGTCTTGGAGCGGGATGGCATTGGCTTCATTAGATATGGGGAAGCTTCTGGAATCCTCTCGCAGAAGCCGCCTCTGTAGCCCTTTGCTACCGAAACCTTGCCGGTCAAATCCAATGCAATGGGTTAAATAAAAGGTTGATCTTGGGCCCCAGAATATTCATTTACTAAACCAGTGTCAAGTTTACATGCAAGTTTGGGGTTCAAAAAAGTGACCTTTTTTGATAAAAGAAAATTTTTAAAATGGAAAACTTTGTTCAATACTTAATGCCCTAGACTTATCCTTGGTGAGCAAATCTTCCTTGGAGCACAAGTCAGGATTTAATTATGTCCCACCCTCGAGATTCCCATGATCTTCTGAATAGTTAGCTTAATTTTTCAGTAATGATATATGAATTTTAACCTAAGCCTTAAGTTCGGGAAAAATTCAGCCCATTAAGGGGAAACTGTTTAACTAAGGTTGTACTCATTTAGTGAAAATGAGTTATGTTTGTGAAAGATATATAATCAATTTATAATTTTTCTGTGTTTTCACAGTAAGCTGGTCTTAATGAGAAAAGTTTTCCACAAGAAAAATTATGCCTAACCTAGTTCTCTTATGTCTTTGTAGTGTATTTGTACTAAATGAGCAGCTCATCCATCAGAATGAAGTACTCAAATCCCTTAAAGACCATTGTGCTAATTCTGTGTTATCATTTGATTAAAACTCGGTGCCTCCACTTTTACAAAATAAGGATTTTTTTTCTCTTTTGACTACTACAACATATATTTTGGGAATAATACTTAACAACCTGTCACCTTTTTGCCCAGAGATCTAGAAATATGAAATTAACTTACACAGAATGTTAAAACATTCATATTTTCATCAGCACATAAATAAATGAAAATAGTTTCAAAATTAAGAAGTAGAGACTGGTAAAATCCCATAACTTTACACACAGTGCAGATGAAATTTAAACTCTTGAACTGCAAACACTAATTATTTGTTTTGGCAGTCCCCAAACGCATTCCCAGGATGTCCAGTAGAATTTTTAAACCTGTCATGGCATACCTGAATAGATTGGATACTGGGAACAGCCAGTACCAGCTGTCAATATAGCAGTAAACAGATTAAGATCAATTAGCATCTGTTTTATAAGAAAAAGTTTTGTATTGTGACTCACATCTGCAGCACAGGAGTAGAGCTCAGGTAGAGTCAAGATTCACGGGTAGATAAGAGACAGATAAATAGTAGTACCAATGTGAAACTTTTTGATATAACTATTAAGCTGGCTTTGGTAACAATTTTGATTTTCATTGAAGCATATTCCTTTCAACAAGGTTATTTTTTATAAAGATTCCTATTTCCAGTACAGATGGCTGGTTGGGGTAACAGGAGCACAAATACAGTGTTCACGGGATGAAACAGGACACAGAGGATTCACAGGTGCCTGTGCCAAGTTCAAAGTGGAGCCTTGAATGTGAGTCTCCCATAGCCCAGAGGAGTGCTCTGCCTACAGCACTATTGCCTATTCTGACAGGAGGTTAGAGGATTTAAAATAAATAATAAAATGTTGTCATAACAAGACCATTGGTTCTGATGTAAAATAAAAACAAACTGAAAAAAAAAATTAACTTTTATACTGGGTCTGGCTGGAATGGAGTTAACTTTCTTCACAGCAGCTCACATTGTGCCATGTTCTAGATTTGTGACTAAAACAGCGTTGATCACACACCAGTGTTATGGCTGCTGCTGAGCAGTGCTTGCACAGCACCAAGTCCTCCTGGTTTTCACTCTGCCCCTTCAAGTGAGTAGGCTGGGGCTGGGCAGGAGGCTGGGAGGGAACACAGCCGTGTCTGTCAACCTGAACTGCCCAAAGGCATATTCCCTATTCACGCATTAAACTGTTTTTATCTCCACCCACAAGTTTTCCCACTTTGGCTCTTCCTCTGCCATCCCGAATCCTACAGGGAGTGACTGAGCAGCTGTGCAGATGCTTCATCACTGGCCAGGGTCAACACACTCTTTTTCTAACAAAAGTCACTGAGCGGCCGAGCTAGTGATTAAGTTCCAAATCTCTCAGCTGATTAAAAAAGAGATATTATTTCACTGAGGCAGAAATGCATTCAGCTTGATTCCTAGCTCTGTCCCAGGCTTCCACTGTGGCCCTGGACAAGTCATTGACCTTCCGCTCTCATTGGAGAAGCCACTGAATTTCCACTAATGGGAGTTTTCTATTGTTACCAAAACTAACTTAATGGCAGCTGCAGCAGCACTAAGCCATATATTGCTTTTGTCTTGCTCAAGAACTGGTTTCCCTCTTGTTTGCATTCAAATTAATCAAGTAAGAGGTTGTCTAAACTTACAGCCATACAGCCTGTGGCTTTATTTTATAGCAGATCCCACAAAGATCAGGAAAGATAGTGGTAATTTGATTATGTGTGCTTGAGTGGACTAACATATACTGCAAAGGTTTCCCATGTTCTCTTGCTATAAACTCAACAGCTAAGCAGGCTCAGCTTCAGCTTTGAAACTGTTTTTTCACTTTCACGGCTGTTTGCTCTTGAGCTGGTAATTGTACACATATAGCTGACTTTTGAATACAAGAGTTAATATGAAATTCAGACTGTCCCCAGTCTGAAGACTTACCCTTTTAGAAAGGCAGGTAATAAAACAGACTTGTGTAGTTCATTAGCTACACCTAACCTGACTGAATACATCACTGTCAACTCTAGTAACCTTGGACACAGAAGTCAGTGTCACACTAACGAAGATTAATGAAAATACTGAATGCTAAATATAAAATATAAAATAAGACCAAAGTTTTCAAAGCCAAAACTTTTTATTGCTGAGGTGTCAAAATGCTAATGGTTTATTTTTATGCAAGTAGCTTATATGAAGCATGGGAGATTTGACAGACACTTTGAGCAATTGCAGTAATAAGTCAGCAGCATGAGCAGGGTCTCTGGCATACAAGGCTCTGGAGATGTCATGTGACTATCTGTTGTTGCTATTGTCTTTGACCTTATTTTTTGGGGTTTTTTTTATTCTCACTCTAAACTGAGAATTCTGTGCTCATTTTCTATGCGGCCTAGAAATTAAGACTTTTAAAATAACTATTTTACTGGTGTCAAATTCAGTTCTCTTTGTCTTTTTCTTGCATTTTTTGGTTGATAGACATAGTCGCTGATAAATCAAATAATTCAGTCACAACTCTTAACTGCTAACATTTCTTACTGCTTATTTTGATGAGAAAGTGTTTTTCACTCCATTCCAGAAAGTTTTCCAACAACCAGAAGAAAACTACAATATTGGACTACACTTTTTATTTACCTAAAATATAATGATCTTTAACAAACTAGAGCTTTTATGCCTCTTAAAGATGGCTTATATAAACACCATCACCACGATGCAAAATACTATAAAGTAAATAATAAAATGTGAGAGTAAGTAAACAAAAAGGAGAGCAAAAAAACTCAGCATGCTTGCTTTTCTCATCCTAGGAACCATTAATTCTGATGGTTTTATTTCTGGCTTTATTTTAACATATGAATTTAGGGGAGAGGAAGGAAAATAGATCATATTAGAATTAGACAGGAAAATAAGCTAAAAAGTCAAAACCAAGTCATATTTACCTGTCATGGGGCAGCCTAACAATTAAGAAGTAACAACACAGCATTGAAGAGACTTTTTGGGCCATCAAGGGCAATGACCTGTTATTTCATAGCTCCTGTCACAAAATTATTAAGCTTTTCTCTTTTGTTTTTAGTGCCGTTGCCTCTACCCTACTGCTTCAATGGCTTCATGTCGAATCCACTGCAGGAAGCTTTGCTTGCTTGCTTTGCCCATCGTTCATGCTCTGTGTAAATCATGGAGGGGAAACACTGATGCACTGAGCACCTGGAGAGGGACTGTCCAAACCCCAGGATGTCTGCTCACGTCTGTGTAACATTTTGTGATGTTTTCTGTTTTTCTGCTTCCTAACAAGTGTTGTTTGCTGTTAAAAGACTCATTTTCAGTGAAAGTGGAACAGCTGAGGAAGAAGAAAATTTTATGGTAGCATTAAAAATCAAAATTATTATAAAAGAAAAACTTGTCAATAAAGATGACCTTTTTTCAAGTGATCTTGTTTCTACAACATAAAATTATATTATTTTAAGATAATTATTAACCTAAATATTATAATATTATAGTTATTGTAAGTATTCTTAAGCATTACCTTAATTAATTTATAATTATTTAAAATATATTAATTATTTTCCTTATAAAATGGTACATATAAAAGTCCTAAACAGAAAATCTTAAGCAGCAACACTTTAGGAACATCACCTTAATCTCTTATTATTTTTTAAAAATTAGTCCTAAGAAAAGAAGACACAACTGGTTTTCTCACAATAAAATTTAAACTAATTTACAGTGTTACAATACCTTTGCAAACTCTGCACATTGAGAAATTTAACAATCTTCAGGAAAAAGTCTAACAGTATCCAAAGTATTGCCAGCAAGTTGAAGGAGGGGATCCTGCCCCTTAACTCAGCATTGGTAAGGCCATACCTGGAGTGCTGTGTCCAGTGCTGGGCTCCTCATGGCCACAGAGATGTGGACATACTGGAGAGAGTCCAACAAAGGGTCCTAATGATTAAGGGAATGAAGTAACTCTCCTATGAGGAAAGTCTGAGAGTTGAAGTTCAACCTGGAGAGAAGAAGGCTTACAGGCAGTCTTATCAGTGTACATGGATACCGGAAGGGAGGATGTAAAGAAGGCAGAGCCAGGATTTTGTCAGTGGTGCCCAGTGACAGAACTAGAGGCAATGGCCACAAACTGAAGTGCAGGAGGCTCTGTCTGAACATCAGGAAATGCCTCTTCATTGGGAGGGTGACTGAACACTAGTACGGGCTGCCCAGGAGCAAAAGTCATTTGGATGTGACCCTGGGCAACTGGCCCTGGGACCTGCTGAAGCCAGGGGTTTGGACCAGGTATCTCCAGAGGTCCCCTCAGCCATTCTGTGATGATTTGAACAGTTCAACACAATCCTCTACTTCTCATACCTAAACCCCTCAGTCAACAGCCTCAGCTCCAAGAAACAGGACTAATCCATGCACAGTAATATGTAATATCTGGGAAATCCTTCACTGTCAGATTACACTGTTCAAAGACCAGAAGTGCAACATTTTCAGTGTATCCACTCACTATTAGGTGCCTCAAATCTGCCCTTCCTTACTTTACGCTGCTCACTTCCCACAACCAGGGAAGTAAACTGAACAGCAATCATGGACATGATCTGTAAATCTAAAGGTGAGCAGAAGAATGTAACAAAGTCTTTGTTACAGTGGTATGCAAAATTAAAAGAGGTAAAGGCTCAACAGTGCTGTCAACAAACTAAAGTTATGAAATACAACAATATGCTTAGAAGATTTTGAGAAACCTATGAGCCAGATGAATTTGTCAGCTGAGTAAGATCTTAGATTCTCTTGGATGAAAGTATTACTCTTTTCTCCAAAACAATCACCAAAGTATGTGGGTGAAACATATTGTGTACAGGAAGCCACACACAAGGTTGTTTGATCCCTCTTAGTACAAAAGACTACAAAAGTTTCATTATCCACTAAAGACTGACTAAGACTGCCATTTATTTACATACAGCTCAACATTTTTATGGCAGTTGAAGTGTTAAAATAAAAAATTACATTCAAGATAAATTAAGGAATTTTAAGAGATCTTACAGAATAAAGTGAGTCAGTTTAAAGATCTTTGATTACAAAGAGAACAATGGTAACTCAAAAAAAACAAGTTCTGAGTTTCTAGAATACAAGTCAAAATATATATGTACATTTCTTCCAGTCAGACACTACATTAGTCCTTTTTTTCTACATTGATGAGATCTCCTTTTTGAGTAACATTTTCCATTTTAAAGTTAGGACTAATATAATCAACAGTAAAACCAAGCCCCATACTTTTCTCAGCTGGGAAAACATGTTGACAAATACTGGGTTAGACATATTCAAAGAAAATAAACATCTGTGGAAAAAAGCAGACAATTATGCAGCAAATTAGATTGGCTTGGTTCAAAATATTTGACAAAGTTGATCTGAAAAACTGGCCTTCATGCTTCATCAAAATCTTACCAGCATCTTTTGTACATTCTCCCCATAATCATCATCTGGCAGAAGTACAGAGAAGTAACTTAAGTTTTCCTCTAAAATATATGAATTAAGGACTACTCAGTTCTACCATAGTGAATATTAAGGTTATAGAAAAGGTGCAAAATTTAGATTGCTAGTTAAGTTCATATACAGCCTGACTGTAGTTATAATTTCTTTCTGTTTATCATGTAATTTTTCTTTTTCACAGATGACTTTTTCCACTGAAAGGAAATAAAAGACACTTTTAATATGGATCTTTACTCTGCTCATCTCTGAGCTATTACTTTTCTACCTAAAATCCTGCCACTATTGCTTCTCTCACCATGTCCTTGCACTGGCTTCATCTTTAGCAAGACTGGTGGACAATTCCTACCCCTTTTCAAATGACAACGCTACTTTAGCACTTTAGTTCTTTAGAAAGTTTAAAGTCCTTCACGAGTTCATGGTAAAAACCGCTAATGTTTTTCCTATAGTTCTCTATAGATTATTGACAAAAATTACTAATGTTCCTGTAGTTCTCCATCTACTTGAGCATAAGCATCAAGCTCCTATAAAACAAAATTATAGAGGAACATAATATCAACTTAGTTTCATCAAGGACTAGGAGTCTGAAAAAATGAGCTGTCACAATCTCAAAACCACTCTGTGACAAACGAAGCCAAAAAATCAGTCAGAACAACTCCAATCTTTCATCATCTTTGCATCATCTATTAGCAACTTTGTTTTCCCATTAAAATGACATAGATTCTCCTTTGTCCTCCTTGTACTTCTGTGTATTTAGATAAGGTTTTTTATTTGTTTGTTTGGGTTTTGTTTGTTTGTTTTTAAATAAGGACATGAAAATTCCCATCCTCATAGAGCCAAGTATGGAGGCGTGAAGGACATGTAACTGACCACAGATGAGGAAGACGTGTGAGCTCTCCTAACACATCTTCTTAGGCCAAAACAAATCTGTTACTTGGGGACTGTTGCCAGGGAAGCAGAAGAGAGAACACAGATCTCCCTAGAATTCACAAAGATAAGCCCTTCACAGAGGAGAATGGCTCCAGACAGCATAGGCAAGACCAAAAACGGGCAAAAATGCAGCTCAGTAGGGGAGATGAAAAAAGTAGCTACCAACATTTAAAACATTGTATCAAGAGGAGTGACCAAAGACTGGACATGGAAACTATTCACATTACTGCAGACCTCTTTGTAGACCCAGACATTAGCCCAGTGAGCTGAGACCTCCCTGGTTTGCTTACAGGGCTGACTTGCTGCAGTGAAGACACCAAACAGACGATACAGAAATGAGCTGAGCTTGGAGGAACAGTGAAAACAATGATCAGAGGCAGCAGAGCAGCAGTATGACGAGATGATATTTGATATTATGGGAATTCATTAAAAAAATTTAAAGAATATCTTAAATTGTGGGTTTTTTTTTTTTAAAAATCCTTATTATGTTCCCTCTCTCCAAGTAATATAAGCAGAAAATAGAATGGGTTGACAGCAATCACTGTAGTGTTAGTTTTTTAACACTATGAAAACAATTGAAAAAGATCTTGAATAACTTTAAGTACAGTTTAAGTACAGTGCTGAGATCTTGTATTTTCCTTCCTGATTGGGAAAGATGTGATAGAAGTTTCTGTGCACAGACAATAAAAGCAAGATGAATAAGTAGTAGGTAAAAAATCAATTAACAGCCCTTTTCCATCCCAAATATCCACTCCCAAAAGTTCAAAAAGAGTTTATCAATTTCATGTTATTCCAGAATAATATTTTTCAAACTTTCATTTGCTTGAATTTACTTTTCCTACCTTAGAAGTTTTAGAGGAAATAAATCTTTCAAAAAGAACTGATAAAATAGCTAAGTTGTACCAACTCAATGTTATACAAAAATGGAAACAAGCTAACCAAAAGGTGTTAAGCATTTCCCTTCTATATTTGTGTTACAGATTACAGCAGGTGAGGAAGTGCTTTTCTTACATAGAAAACCACCTTTGCTCACATGATCACAAGTCTGAGACAGGTTTATTTAATTCCCTCACACATATCCTCCAGACAACCCTCCCTTGCTCAGGCTGCTGAGCAACTGTCTCATGTTGAACCTTCACCTCCAAACTTGAGTATTTTTGTTAATTGCTGTGTCTGACTTGCAGTGTGCTACCAGGAGCAAGCAGCTCTGAGTTGTTTTCAAACACTACAGAATGCACCCATAGCAGTGCACCTGTGCAAAGAAAATCAACATATAAAAGTGCAAAAAGTTACTCATCTGTCAGTTGCAATTAGACACGAGAGCCAGAAAATCAAGCTGTCCTTTGTACTTGTACTTGCTCTACAGTTAAAAATAAGCATTTCCAAATCAGCCCATCTGCAACAAGAACCAAGAAAGCTACGTTTGATGGACTACAAATACTAGAAGCAAAAAAGACTGCTTACAAGTGGTAAGTTTTAATAGCAGCAAGGAAAAACTGAATATTTATTTTGTGTGTTGATGGTCTGCGTGCATTGCTCCCTCTAGTGTAAAAGATATAAAATCACAACAAACATTCCTAAAAAATCACTGAGCTTGGTAACAAAGTTTTTTTAAAAAAACATTATTCTCTATCCACATTTTCCCCCTAAATACTTCTAACATACTTTCTCACATTTTGATACAAGAAAGGACATTTACACATAGTTTCAACTGCTGATGCTCACAGTTCTATTAATAGGAAATGATCATACCAGAACATAGTGAATGTGCAAACTTATACCCTGTATCTACTACTGTAATGTTCCCCAAGAAGTTGGTAAGATAGAATGTTGTATTTTTTTTCCTCTCCACTAGAATACTGATTTCCACTCTATGTTACAGTTAATAATGTCATAGAAGAACCTAGTCTAAAATGTAGTGAAGCACATTCTGATATGCATATTCATCTCACTCTGATTAGGCCCTAGAATTTGGAAATAAGGCAGCTCTGGAGCTCAGACTTTTCCTGAATAGGTATGAAATCCCTTAAAACCAAACAAGTCACACTGAAGACAGATAAGTCTCAATGACTACTTTAAATTATTTTAATCCAATCTCAAGAGCCAATGGATGATACTTGGCATCACAAGAGAGTATGGGAACAGCCACAGCCACTACTGCAACCTTCTCTCAGACAGTATCTGGGAAGAAATCCTGGGACAGCTTCCATTAGATACAAATGAAAAATAAACTCGTCTTTATTGCCAGTTTCATCAAAAGAAGATGTTTGTTAGGATGCTTAACAGGCTTCTTTTACTCAGTGAAGTTTTCTAGCTGAAAATTCTCTGAAGTGTGTACAGACGCCTGTAAGATGAAGGCAGCACATTTTCCTTCTCCAAGAACTGATGGATCTGTCTCTGAAGAGATGTAAAATGAAACTTGCAAGTCTGGGCAAAATTCTAACTAAATCTTTCACTGAAGATGCGATTAAAAAAAAAATTTCCAAATTAATTAATGCTTTGTTTATACAAAACAGGAGCTCCCCCCCCCCAATGTTACCAGTATCAGAAGCAATTGAGAATGTAGGAAGCCTTCGAATGAATCATTTTGCAACTCTATGTATACTTCTTTTGTACTGGGACTTCATATTTTACAGATTTAAACTCTTATCATACAAGTACTAAATTATCATCTTTCAACTTCTGTTGTAATGTAATTTCAGCTTTCCAAGGTCTAAGACAGAAAAAAAGACATTTCTGTGTGCCAAAATGAGGCTATGAATCATTACCCAGTTTTACACACACTAAAATTGGACTATATTCTGTGGAATCAGCCTGAAATAAAATCTGGTGCAGGGCATTTTGTTTGAAGACCCTTAACAGGCAGTCTTAACAGATGACAAACAAATCTACTGCCTCAGTATGGCCCAAACTAAGCTCCAATCCCTTTAAAAAGCATGGTTGTATGGTAGATTCTTTAAGTCATTCCACAGAAGTTCAATTTACGGCAAACAACCAAATCTTCATTTTATATTTCTACCTGACGTGGCTGTTGTGGCTACCAGAGCAGTGCAGCTCAATGATGGCCCTTCCACGATACCTGCCATCACTGTTCTCCCTCAAGCCATGCTTCCTGCCAACTGAGAAATCTATTTGCTTGATCATTTATGAAATTCATCCAACTCATCTCTAATTACCAGAGTCCATCCAAGGTCTCAGTTAACTACAATACCTACCATGCAAAGGGCTCAGTACGGACGATACTGCCACAGCAGAACAATCAGCTTCTCGACCTACTGCGTCTGTAGCAGCTCAGTCACCGAGTAAGAAAATGGGCACTACAGCAAAATCTCAGGGGCTAAATTCAGGACAAAATTTACAGTTGAGAAAGAAATTTTATTTCAAGCTTCTACGGGGGTATTACAAACAATAGAGAATAAAAACATTAAAAACTATTTAAAAAGTAATTGTCCCTTTAAAATAAAGATTCAAGCAGGTTTAACAATGAAGTATGCTATTCAATGAAGTTTTAAAAAAAAGATTTAAAAAGTATTGGTTTTGCTGTAT
Organism: Platyrinchus mystaceus; assembly: GCA_035041135.1. Taxonomy (NCBI): domain Eukaryota; kingdom Metazoa; phylum Chordata; class Aves; order Passeriformes; family Tyrannidae; genus Platyrinchus; species Platyrinchus mystaceus. The sequence continues at coordinate 17,681,812 of JAWWLV010000045.1, forward strand.
TTGCTAATCCTTTATAAAAAAGCTGGGCATAAATACTTCGTGCATTCATATGCATTATTTGGTGTTTCATATTATATAACTTGGTACAGTATTTACGATATCACTGCAAAAGAGTTCAAACACAGTGCATTTATAAATAATGGAGCCATTATAAATCACATTGCAAACATACCTTGCCATTTTCATTGTTACAAATTCAGTATCTCAGTGAAGGTAGGAATAAAGTAGCTACAACAATCAATATCTTGACTTTATTTTTTTTTCTTTTTAATATAAAAATGCAGTTCTGGAAACCCACCCTCCTTCTTCCCCCTGCCCAAACATAATGCTTTACTTCTTAAAAATAAAAATAAAGTACTAATTCTATATACATCACATGTACCATACAAAAATGTATCCAAAGTTTCTATTGCTACCAAAGTGTTCTAAATTAAAAGTTACATAAATCCCCTCATTGGAAACAAAAGATTACAAGTTACCAAAAAACCAAATTACACACAAACCATCAAGTTATTTTTTACAATTTCCAATACATTTTTCTCCCAAAGCAAGTTGTCTTCTCATGTGCCTGTATAAAAATGCATATCAATATATTTGTCAATTTTATTTTTCATTATAAAGCAAATTAATACATTTTCTACAATAAATAAACACAGGGAGGCACACATATAAACAAAATTAAACCAATGGGAGATAAATGGGATATGGTTTTGAAAGAAATAATGTGCTTGCAGGCTTTAAGCCAGGTTTGTTTAAAACAAAAACAATCTTAAGTTATTTTGGGCAACAATGGAGTGTTTTTGGTGATTTGCAAGTGATGTACATAGTATAATTTTTATTGATGTCTTTCTCACAAAGTACCCTCCAAAATAATGCAACTTCCTTTCTTAAAATACATATTTGTAATTGTAAATTTACATCAATCTTAAATATGTGGTACTTTGTGCAAAGAGCAACAATTTACACAAACATTCAGAAGTCTTTTTCAGAAGCTACAGACCAAGGAAGAAATGATACAAGCAGCACCATACTGTATATGATTTAGGCAAACATATATTTGATGCCATTTTGATATTAGGCTTTAAGATCCACTAAACACCTTAAGCTGGAAGATGGTGCTTAGGTAACTTAACCTCAGAAAGAAAAAACAAAGTAAAAAGCATGGAAAAAGAAACCAACTCCCTCCCCAGCAAAATTATAAAAGGAATTAAAAGAGCTACTTCTAAAATCAGAATAAGTTAAGTGTTGAATATACATTTATGTACAATTATGAACACTATGAACAAGACATTTTAACAGGTTTAGTGGAAAATCCTCCAATCTACAACACAATAAAATAATTAATCAATATGGCAATGGTGATTTAGAAGAATTGCTCAACTATTTCAAGTTTGCAGAACTCAGCCACTGAATCAACAATTAAGGGGTTGTATCTTCAATACATTCTTTCAGACAAAGAGGTTCATTAGTAGAGTTCAAGTCTGTGTGGTATTTTTTCACGCCTTGCTAGAATCTCTGCTAGTCAATATCACTGAAGTCACTGACTGGTTCTCCATGGACTCTACTCAGGTGATTCATAGCACGATCAAAAGCAATTCTTACGGCTTTTCGTATGCTTGAGTTACGCCCTTCCATCATTTTTAACTTGTCTATGGTCTCATCTATCCCAAGGGGAACCATTTTGGATTTGGGAAGCCACTGCCTGTAAGAAAGGGTAAAATAAATGTTACATATAGAATAAAATCAAGAACTTTGTCCAGAAATGTCAGAGCTACTAGTCCATGTTGCTCACACAGAAGATCAGCTTTCCTATCTTAAATAAAATGACAAAATACCTTTTAAAATAGTATTTACTTGCATTAAATATTAAAAGAACACGAAATATTAAGAAAGTCTCTGCCACAGAGAATACATTTCAATTCAAAGATATGTATTTAATGATTAAGTATCAACCAAAAAAAATTAGCCTGAAATACTGATGCAGGTTAAGAATAGGCAGCAGCAACTAACAATGGACATAGCTCAAGGTTCACCTGACACAGTATTGTTTCTCTTCATTCTTTCATCTCCATTATTACAAGGAATTTTCAGATGATGAATTTTTGCCTTACAGTTAAAGACATCTCAATTTGGTCTTTATGGGGAAGATGAACTGGTAAGGAATTTCTGCTTAGGATGCTTTTACCCTGCAATATGAAATCCCACTAACTCCATATTGAGGGTACTTTTCTGCTTTAAGCTCCACAAATAACTTCAAAGTTTTGGCACAGAGGAATGATAATAGAAAAAGCTCTTCACCCCATTCTTCTAGTTAAGGGAAAAGCACTCTAAATATTTACTTAAAAAACATAAATTAAATTTACTTTATGTCATAAATGTTTATCATAATCATATTTTCTTAAGTTACAGACATTAGGGAAAATAAAAATTAGGTAAATTA
>JAWWLV010000045.1:17689705-17700402 GCA_035041135.1 Platyrinchus mystaceus
CCTACACTATTCTCAGCTGCAAAGAAAATGGTATTTTAATGCTGAATAGAAGCTCATATACAGTCTGACAGGATGCATGCAGCCACACTCAGAGACTTCTCCGGTGTATACACAGTTTCTGAAGTGATATCACCACCACTTACAGAATGCCTAATGTATTCAAGTAGTGAAAATAAGAATGCTAGAATCTGTCAAATAAATAGACAAAACCATAGTTACACAATACTATTAAGAATACAATTATTTATAGTTACCAGCTGCAATTCTTGCTGCTTTGGCATAGTTTCCATTTTCAATGCATGATATCAATTCACTTCGGTCTTCCAGTGTGTGTCTCCGTATCAAGGCAGGTTTACCTTTACCACACTTCGGTAGGCTGAAACTACAAAAGTATTTATATTAAACCCATTACTTGATAATTAACATTGTTCACTATGAATTGAAACTTTGAGGAAGAATTTAAATTTCATCAGTACAGAATAAAATCACAGCAGCAAGTTCTAAAAAAAATGTTACGTAACAAATACAAACAACAATGTAAAACCCAAAGCGCTGATTATTTTCATGCACAGAATTGCCTGGTTGTCAGCAAAAGACAAACAGTATGCAACTGCACCTCAACTGCTGTACAGGTTGAGAGACATACACAAATGACAGAAGCTGCTCTATCTTGCAGTGTTACAGTGGATACAGACAAATGAAAACATGTTTCCCCTGCTATAACAGTTCTATTACATAGAAAACACAACTATTCTCTCTTTAATTTTTCACTACAAATTCAAGTCTTTTCAATTGTGAAATGTCTATACACAAAACGGTAAATTTGTTCTCTGCGTACTTGCATTTTCTTTAAGAAATCATAGAATCTGAACAATAACCTGAATTCAACAAAAGAATACCAGCAATGCTGAAAGGTGTCTCAGACCTGACACAACTGAGAAAATTTATGCAATCCACTCCATACATTCCAATATGGGTCACAAGCAATATAGAAAACTGATATATTCAGTCTCAAATTTGTACTTCAGATTTACAGTTTTACCTTGAGTTACACAAGAGACTGTTACTAGATGAAATACTAGATTCTGATGCACAGCGGCGACGAGGTTCAACTTTTCTTCCTGGAGTATCATCTAATGCTCTCTCTTTACTTTCATCTCCAAAGCCATTTGACAGACCTACAACATAACACAAAAAATAAACTGCATCAAACTGGAAACCACACTATTCTCATTAACAATTTTTTGTATTCATACAATGTATCATTATTGTTCTGTACTTCAAGTATTTTGGTGTGATGAAAAAGAACATGAATATTAACAAAATATTCAGTTTCAAGACACAGTATTATAAATAGGAGGATTCTGTTGTCCAGATTTTAAGGACAGGAGGAACATTTAGCTAATATAAAAAACCCCCAAAGAACAAAGTAAAGATTATAACATGGGAAATGCCAAATGGAGTACCAAATCAGTCTTTATATTTAATGTTTTCAACCCTTAAGACAGTCAGGCTGCAGACACTGAGTAGAAAAAAACTCAAGAAAAAATGTTACAAACCAGGCAGCTTTGCCAGGGTAAGACAAAACTCATTTGAATAAAATGCTATAATCATGAAGCCAGGAAATACTGAAAATCCTTTTCAAATACTGGAAGTAAAGACTGGTATGGATTTCCTCATCATGCTGTCTTGTTCTTCCTGGAAGTCTTTCCATTTTAGTAAATTCAGACTGACATGATAATCTCTGTTTTCTGTGACTGATAACCAATAATATACATGTTACTGTTCTTAACTAGCCTTCCCCTGTCACAAGTTTATATACATCCAAGAATATTACATTTTAATTCCATAATTGAAATGAAAATATTAAAAAGGCTTTTATATTATGAGTTACTGATTTGATGGGCTGCTGCCAATCCTGCTCTGGGTTTGCTAATTCACAAACAGTATAGTCCTTATTAAGCCATTTTTGTACTTGACTAAAGAGACAAATGAAGAATTTTTTAAGATAGCATTGTGAAGACTTTCCAGTGTGGTGGTGTCTGTGTGGGTGTGGACATTAGAACTAAAAAGGAAAGAACCCAACAGAGACTCTAGAGTATCATCAGAAATGCACTGGCTAAAGGCAATGGTACCAGCCTGCAGTCAGCTACTGCAAACTGTATGCTACTAAGAGAACAAAACTTTAACAAACTCAATTCTGAGCACACCTCCCACAGTGCAAGAAAGAGCTACCTATGCCAGCCATCCTACCACTACCAAAATCTTGAACGTCATCATGATCTTTGTACATTCAGACACAGTCAAATAAGGTTATGTACCTTCATGTGCCCCTTCACAGAGCATTCTAGTATAAAACAATTATGGCAGAATTTCCTTTATTAAGTTTAATTCTTCCAGTCTGTTTGCTACAAAGACCTTTGCAAAGAAGGGTGATAACTAAGGAACTTAAGGTCAGCAAATTACTTTGTACAATCCAGTTGCTTATCAAGGCATTTCCATACAGTGACTTAAGGGATTTTCCCCTCCACCCCAGGAGACGTTCCATTTGGATTATCAACACAATTTTAGATTTTTAAGAGAAAAAGGAGAATTTACTCATGTTCTGAGAGATTTACAGGTAAGCATTCTCTTGTCTCTATTGTCACTTAGTTGACATTGCAAACATTCATTTAAGTGTCTGTTTTGTAACTCCTATATTTGCCTTTGATTTCTTACAGAAGAAAAATTATAAAGGTAGTATTGTCCTGAGTGTTAAGCACCACACTACATGCTATTGGTTAATCTTTTTTTCACTCTCAGCAACTTGGTAAAAAGAGTTGGAGTTTAAGGACGAGTTCAGTCCCAGACTATGTGGAGACTTGTCAAAAGAGTATGCTTTACGTGAAAGCTTCAATTTCCCTATATGCTATCACAGTACACTTCACATGGCATCTGAAATGAAAAGATGAATAAACATTCTGCAAAGGAGATCTCTTAGGTCTCTGCAAATAACTATCTTTTATTTTTCAATATCCTGTCAGATTTATTTTTCAAGTAAGGTGTATAAACTGTTTTGTTTTCATCCTGCCACAAGCTGGAGACACATTGCTCAAGTTATCATTCATCTAGCTAGTTATCATCTAGCTAGTATGAATCAGCTATCAGCAGAAACAAGTCAGATCCCAGACTGAATTTTAAATTTAAAGACAGATCAAGTAATGACTGCTACCAGAACCGAGCACAGCTCAGGTTCCCAATGAACTGTGAAAGTGGAAGATGTTTCGGTTACTAAACTGTTCTTATTTCAACTCGCAGGCTGATGTTTTTCTGATTCTCTTCCCCATCCCACTGGGGGAGGGAGGAGTGGGGAAGCGAGTGAATGTGTGGGTGGTACTTGGTTACCAGCTGGGGTTAAACTATGACAACTGGGAAAAAAACCCGCAAAATTTTCTGACAAATAAGGAATACTAAAGTGCACAAGAATTTAGAACTTCTCAGACATATTTCTCTCTGGTTTGTAGAAATATGAAAAGCAAAGTACATGCAGGTTATCAGCAGGAGTAATTTTCCTGAGTATCAAGCCCTAAATGACAGGAGCTTACACAATCCATAAGACTCAGGCTCCTACAGTTCATGTTTCAGAAATTATAGGGAATAGACATTATTTTAAGAAAGGAAGACCTCAATGCTTACTTAAAACAAGTACATTCATATCTAGTCACAGTTGCAGCAGTTTCCAAGTGACCTTGTAACCCAGGCAATAAAATCTAAGTGCTTTATGGTAATAGCACTGATGTGCAAAAAATAACCAGATATTCTACATTTATATGCTATAGCTTGGAATTTGGTTTCTTTTAGATCATTACAAAACTCTTTTCTCTCATGAATCACAAAACAAAATGTCCTGTAGCTGTTAGAAAAAGTGAGATTAAAGATCTCCATTTACTTTAAGGAATTTGCATTTTATTGAATCAGTAGATATTACTAAGGTCAAATAAAGAAAATCCATGGGAGAAGTAACTCATCCTGCTTGTAACTTTCCAAAAGCTCATGATTTTGTTAGATCAAATGAGCTTTCTCTATAGTCGTGGAGTGAAACCATCTCAGGTACTGAACTTCCTACACATCCTCCCTCACCAGCATCCCTGATTGACAACTCCCTCCCATAAGAAGTCCTAAAGATCAAACTAAAAACCTTACATTAGTGGATAATTACTTTTTCTTTTCCCCTCTGTTCTTAAGTTTCTACAAAAAAGCAGTCCACTCTCAGAGGCAGAATTCAACTTTTTTCAATTTTTTAAAAAAAGGGGAATTCACATATAACAAAGTCCGCTATCAATCTTTAATGCAGGGTTACTGCAATTTCTAATCTTCAGCTCAACTTCAATTTACGTGGAATATTTATTTCCTTGTCAATCATGGCATATAACAACCATTTTAAAAATAAAGAAATACTAACTAAGAAGAAAAAAAAGGCAAAGATCATCAGCTTGATACTTTTCCACAGGTCTCTCACTGTGCTGAAAACTTTACTTATCAGGCAAAGGTTTAACTTTTTCTCAACAGTAGCAGTTTGTTCTTAAACTGCAATTAAAACTTTCACTGACTACCAACATCAAGCAAATTAGAATCTTGTTGCCCACACCAAATCAATGGTAGCAGGAAAAGGTAATTCCCAAAAGACAGCAGAGGTTTGGAAAAAAAGACAGAACAAAACTCAGGGTAGTCCAAGGAGCAGCACAGCGTTCTCCATGAATGTACAGAATGCTGCCACACAATACAGAATGGTGCATTTCAGACTATAATCACATCTTACGGTTCTGCTGAAGTAAAAATAAAGAAGCCAAACTTGTACAAAATTATTCCAAAGCAATCAAAACTTTACTATACTTGAGGCAAAACCAAGCATATCCAAATGTAAGATGAAGTGCTGCACTAAAACTAGAGCTGAATAGATGAGATTCTACCACTAAAAACATTGGGAGCATTCAAAAAAATGGCTGTACACAGTGCACCAGCACTTATATAACACTATTTAGGTTTATTTTACCAAGTAAGGACTAATCAAGTCCTGACTTGTGCACTTACCCAGAACCAGTGATGTTAGTCTACATTAAATATATATACATTAAAGGAAAACGTGTATTTTATTAAAATAAACTTTTTTTTTTTTATGTTTCACTTCTCCAAGGAAGATGAGACTGTTTTTTGGGGGGGGAAGGGAAGAGGATGGAGATGTAGCATTCTTAACTAATCTGTTCTCACAGAACATGTTCTGGGAATAAGAATGCTGGGACTGATAAAACTCTGCGACCAATCTGTGTCACATATACTACAACACGTACAACTTTGTAACTTACGGAAATGGGGCAATATATTGAATGAAGAGCATAGTTTCATATATGTCAAAGACTTCCTCCAAGAGTGTTCATTTCTATTTGGTTTTATTTTGTTTGTTTGTTTTAAGGATGGGTGGTGTCTCCAACATGATCCAAAATAATTCAAATGTAATTGTCTTTCTGCGTTCCAAAATGATCATTTAATTGAATTCCATTCCATGTTGAGGATAATAGAAAATAATTAGGATCCAAAGAGATAAATACCCAGCATGATATTAGTTAATATGAGAACCTGGAAGACAGTGAAAAAGCCATTAAGTCTCTCTGAAAGGAAACAGAGCTTTCAAATAAATAAGCCATCCTTACAGCACCATCCAGAGACAGTGAGAATGACACAAGTGTCCCATGTATTCTAACACTAATACTCAGCTAAAGTTTCAAAAGAAACAATCTAAATAAAAAGTTTCACTTTGATTCAGGCCTCTTTCTTGAAAAAGAAAATACTGAAAGTCATTGAAAGCACAAAATACAACCTCCACATGCATGATATGCATCAAGAACATGGTTTAGAAATGTATCTAAAAATACCTCCAGTAAGAGTAAGAGAGGGGATGCCATGGATTTAAGGGGATTTATATATGCACAGACAGGATAAAGGAATACTTTAAGGTAATAAGTAAACAGAAGTTACTGTATTCTTAAAAATGCAAACCTTGAAAATGGGCACAATGCAGCAATAGGAAGGCATCCACAAGTTTTTAAAAAGTGAACCTTGGAGTAACCCTATAAGTGTCTACTTCAAACAGTAAAGCCGGAGTGCTGTAAGAATATCAGACACAATTCTTCTTTTCAGAATACACAGATGAATGTCTGAGCACATCAAAGTTTACAGTGCTTAAAATAGTCTTCAGTATGCAGGTAAAATAGGAGCCAGTTACTCACACAGACTATGAAGTCTGGTGTGAAGAGTCCCTTGGAAATAAAGCTTTTCAAACTTGCTTAAAATTTGGTCTTGGCTAAAGATAGCAAAGATAGCTCAATGTGAGTCCATGATATGGCACCTGCACACTAAACAGCAGCAGCTTTCAAGATCCTAACCAGAAAAATTTCACTTTTGAAGGTTTAAGTAACGCATAATGAACACAGTTTGGTGGCTCAATGAATGCTCAGTTTGATGGGTTCCAAAAGAATGCTTAAGAATTCATCCTGTAACCACAAATTTTCTTCAAATCTGGGAATAAGAAGTGTCTCTGGCTAATCAGATGAGACTCTGCTACAACAGTGGAATCTGATTTGCACAACGGAAAGGAAAACTAATAAACATTTAATAACTACAGCTTCCATAAGATAAGGATTATGTTGCTCTGCACTACAATAGGATCATTGTACTGTAGGATGATTGTTCAAGACATTTTAAAATACGTAAGTGGGAGGTAACACTAGTGGAGGAGTTTGAAAACATTCCAGAAAACTCTGAAAGGAAAAAAGAGCATACAAGCAGAAGTGTTTCTCAAAAAAAGTTCTACAACTTCTTCCAAGACAGTATCAGCTGATCCAGTGGTGCAGATGATAACGGCAGTATAGCAGAAAATGCCGTTAACCGCTGCCCTCTCCCCCACAAAACCTGAAGAATTTAAAACTAACTTTACAAACTGACTTCTTTAGTCAGCTTTGGTTTATATAGTTTATGACACATAAAATATACATAGATGATTACAAAAATACAAGCTTCAAGTGCCGGGATCACCCATAGATCAATCGAATGTCATTCAGGAACCAAGAAATTACTACAGAAAGTCAATAATATTTAGGACCAAAGACTACTTAAGAGCATTTAAGATCAGAATCTTTTTTCCAAACATTTTTTTACTAATTTATGCATAAACACAAACAGTAAAGATCCTTTAGAAAAAACCCAAACTTTCTTACATATTTTCCATTTGAAGATTTCTACTTCCTCTCTACAAAATTCTGATATAAAAGAAAGAAAACTTAAGAGATTTCCTGAAGACTTAAATCAATAAAGATTATTTTAATTCTCAAGTTATGGAATGGAAAAACATAATTATTTATCAATATATTGCATGAAAAACCTAGTGCCTAGCAGTCTTTCAGAGCAGCCCAGCAGGACCTACAAAGGGCAATTGTTACATTTCCTAAATGGAGCTATTCCTAAGTGAAACTAACTTTCACAAAGTACTATCTACACAGATTTTACGCAGAGCTTTTACCAAAACGTTTCTCTTCTTCTTTGAAAGTAAGAGTTTGCCTGTAACTGTGAGAATACAACTTTTGGGTATTGTATCCAAAGAAAAGGAAACAGATGGACAGAGAACTTCAGAGCTCTCATATGTAAGCTGGTCCAGCCATCCTACTCTATTAAAAATAAACCAATAATTTACATTTTACAGCTATTTAGAAAAACTGGTTCTTAATTTGTGCCTTATTCTAGGACAGGGGACAGAAAATGAAACTGAAGTTGCTACCGAAAAAAAAGATCAAGGCAGAAATGTTTACCAGAGATCCACCACTCCTGAGACAACATACAGGACACCACAGTAAACTCTAAGTCTTTGAATTACTTCATTAAGGTACACAGCTGCATTCCTGGTCCTAATTTTCCATGCCTTTTATACCTTGAGAGGTATTTCACAAAGGGAGACTAAAACTTCACATGACTCAGTATAAAACATCCAGTGCTTACAGCCTCCTTCCATGATAGCTTGCAGTGTACTTGAGCAAGTGCAAGATGTGAATCCTTTCAGAGACTGTAAACATCGTACAAAAAAAATTATGCCATCCTAGCAAAAATTAACAGTGCTTGCAATCCTAAGATTCTTGTCTTCCTGGCTTCCACAAAAGGAGCTGCAAAAACCAAATGAGATATTTCACTGCTCATTCAGTCAACCTGACAGTGCTTGAAGCACCGTCAAGTGAAGATAATCAGGAGCTATTAAATACCATCCCAGCTTTGCTATTTTTAGGCAACACTGAACAAAACAGTTAAAATAAGGCTGACTTGCATGTTCATATCTTTGTTTCCAATCAGATGAATCTTTAGTTGCTTTTTTTCCCTCAGACCAAAAATACTTTTATCTTCTACAAAAAAATTTTTTATAGAACTCAGGAGCACTTAGCCATGCTTATAAGCTGAAGGTTAGTTCTCAGCATGTGCTTTTGTCTCAATTTTTTTCTAATAACATGCTGTTGGGAAGTAATTCCTGAGTGACAACAGCATTATTACAGCTTTGGAGGGAAAGGAAAAAAGAAAAGTCCAGGAAGGAAATGGAAAAAAAAAAAAAAAAAGGAATAAAAAGAGAGAGGAAAATGAAAGTGGGGGAGCATTACCACGTTAGGACAGCATGGCCTGTCAAAGTGATGGCAAGGCCAACGAACACTTGAACCAACTTCTCTTCAAGTACTATTATTCTTGAGTAATACATGTTTCTCTGTATGGGATATCTTCTTAATGTGTACACTTTGACTATACCAAAGAAACTAAGTCTGGGTAATACACTGGAAACACAAAGAGAGCTATCAATTAAAAATGCCCCAAAATATTGGACTGCATGTATGATACAGTGAAAGAGCACATCCTACCATAATTACTCTTTATGGAAGGCATCCCTCTGTGCATGCAACTACATCATCTATTCATATTGAGTGGAAAAATGGGGAAAGGAAAAAACCCCACAAACTACAAATCCATGCACAAACCTTCTCTGAGAGGCATTAATTTGCAGTCAAGCATACTGTGAAACTGTTCCACTCTCTCCACTCATGGAGTGACTAATACTTTTGACTGACAGGTTCAGTACAGGAAGTTATTGCTGGAGTTGCTGGATTACTTTTTACTATCATTCATCTCTTAACTCAGACCTGTAGGTGAATATGTGGGGGTTGGGCTAGACAACTGTTAAAGAGCCCGTCCAACCCAAACTATTCTATGATCCCATGATGTTCCAAACAGGTCAGTTGATTGGATCAACTCTGGCACCTTAAGTGCTTGTTACAGGGGACTTCATGATATCTAAGACTGTGAATTTGAAGGCAGGTCATCTATACTCAGTCTCAACACCATGGAAAGTGTCTTACATAAATTAAGAATACATATATAAAAAGCATAGGGTGGATCTCAAAATTCACTGGTTTTTTTTTAATATCTTCAATAAATCCCACAGTTCTGTTTGCCATCTGCACCAGACAGAAAAAAATAGTCTTAAATGTCACAGATGAAGCACATAGGGGACTATGACATTTAATTTTTTAGAAAGTCAAACGTGGGCCAAAAAATGAGTTAAATATTAAAAGAAAAATGAAATACCAGAATACAGTAAAAGGCTCCACAGCATCAAGAAAACAGAAGTGCATCCTAAAATATTTATTATTAGAGAAGATTTGGTTATTTCATCTTAGAAAACACAGCAATTGTAAGTTGGGTACTAATAATTAATATCTTCCAAAATAACCCAAAAGACAGTACTTTCAAAGAAATTAACACGTTGAAGACCCAAGAAAAAATTCCAAAATCCTAGTGTATAATATACATTATGTATGCACACACTTCACAAGCCTAGAAAGAAGCACAAACTCCCCAGTTATCCAGGTATTCATCAACCCCACCATTCTTAACTATATTGCTCAAAATTCCCTCCATCTTAGTAATATAAATCAAGAAATAATACAGGGATTTTTAAAGATAAGGAAGTTAATACTATGATTCTTCAGATGAAATAAACCCAACTTCTTAAATGTCACTGCAAGTGCTGACTGGTATAAAATAGTTTCCTTCCCTCTCTTTCTACCTTATGAACTTATTTTATTCTTCATGTATTACAAAGCCTTCTCCTATGTTTCAAAACATTCCCAGAAACTGAATTGGCAAAAATTTTAGTAGAGCTGCCAGAACTCCTGCCTAAATTTTGAGTGGGCCAAAAACAAATTAAGAAATTCACCAGGATTCTTTTTTTTTTCCAGTTTCTCTCCTTAATTTGATTTATTTTCTTAGCAAATGGTCATAGGTTTCTCAGTGGCCTAACAACTCACCAAAAACCCAACAAAAAAAACTTATCCTGACAACTCAGCAGTCAGGCTGCCATAGTTCCTATGTCTCTATACTCACAAATTTAACAAGCCAGGGGATAATTCCTTTTAGGCCTTCACAATCTCTGTTTGTTTGCATATACACTTGAAAATGTTTTATGTTTTCCAATTTCCTGAAAGTAGGCAGCTGAATTTCTTGGACATTGCTAAGTGCTCAAATAACTAAATTTCAAAATAGACTTCACAAGAAATAATCTCTATCTATCTATCTATCTATCTATCTATCTATCTATCTATCTATCTATCTATCTATCTATCTATCTAAAGAAAACA